>JAMXBD010000796.1:0-637847 GCA_024138025.1 Combretum micranthum | reverse complement strand
CACAACTGCTCTATAGGAAAGAAAAAAGATCGAGCTTGAGATGATATGTGCTGTGGAACGAATCGTTGCCATCGCGAAAGACCGACCGATGCTGAGGGAAGCAACGTTCGTCCTTAGAGAAGATAGAGGTCGAACTTCACTCGATTTCTAAACTTGGACACGAATTGGACCAATGTATGTATATGCCCATGACAATTTGATGGACCACCTCGAATGGATGAAAGCTGACCTCAACGACGTTTTTCACTAGCATAGAGTTTACGAAGAAGTTCTGCGACCACCAACCCAAGTGTCCACTGAGCGACTCGCATTTACCGGAATCCAGCCGAGAAGGAACAAGGCCCTACATTTACGCAGGGATGGGACGGTGATAAGAGAGGAGCCGATGGAAGAAGAAAGTGAAGATTCCAAGGAGGATCCAGATGAAGACAATGAAGGAGGACCAGAGCAATAAGAAGGAGACCAGACCGCTGTTGGAGTCGACGAGCCCTGGAATAGCAAAGAGGCAAGAATCATCTGCTATTTGGAGGAACAATAGGCTCAAAGGAGACAAGAAGTGGACTCCATGGACACAAACAATGCTCCATTCAATGAGAATGATAGCATGGAAACAGAAGGGGCTGCTACTTGGAGAACCATTCATGACATTATGCCAGAGTTGACTGAAGCAGAGCTGACCAATATACATGAAAGGTCGAGGGAAGCAGCCAGAAAGAGGAAGAAATACTTTGAGCAGTTTATGAGGAAAAGAAACTCGGGGTCATCCAACAGTAATCCCGAAGATACGCCTGAAGAATGAAGGAAGGAAGAAGTGAAGCATATCCCTCATAGTCCAGCTTAAATTTTGTCATCAAAGACTAAGATCAGCGATCTTAGTCTATCTTTCTAGTTTTTGGAACGATGCTTTATTATTTTCTTTGTGATTGTTGTGGTTTATCTTGTTGTTTATTTCAACTTCCATGTAAGGGGCCTGCACCCGTTAACTTCAGTTTCCTCAATGAACTTATGTTTTATGAATGATTTCATAATTTACCTTGAGTTGAATTCTATTTCAGTATGTAAGTTTACGTTATATCTGCAAATTTCCAGCAAAAAATTTAATTAAGTTATCAAAACGATAAAACCTAACTTAGGAAAGTTTAAAACAGCCGAAGTAGAGGAAGATGTAGGGAAGAGCAAAGTGCCTCCAACCAACTAGAAGTTGAAGCCGAGCAACCTGCCGCTTAAGGAGCCGCTGCACCTTAGATGGACTTGCATGCCATACTGGGACATCTGACCCATGTGTTAGAAGTAATTAGGTAGAACATACCTACGCCTGTACCCATACCCAAAACCGCACTAGCACCAGCACTTGTACCAATGCCATCGCAACAATAAGTGCCAACTGAAGCATCCGTACAAAGGAGCATGCACTCCCAAAGTACACCTTTACCTCCACCCCCACCGCTAAAACCATACAAAAGTACGTTGCCTGATTTCATCAGAAGTAACCGTTATTTTAAAGGAATTTACGATAAGCCAGATGAGGCCGAAGATTGGCTTGCTCAAATGGAAATGTCTTTCGATGCATTTGAGGTACCACACTACCTACAAATCAAGTATGGAACATTCATGCTTCGTTAGAACACTCGAATATGGTGGGAATCAAAGAAAAGAGAGCTAGTGGCCCTAATCACTTAGGAAGATTTCAGACAAGAGTTCTTGGAGAATTATTTCCTAGGAAACCTACAAGTAAGATGTAGTGTAGACTTCTTGCAAATTCCTCAGAAGGGAAGAACTAACGAGCAATACGAGACTGAGTTCAGTAGATTGCTACAATATGCCCCCAACTCCTATAAGTAAACTGAGGAATTGAAAAGACAAGTCTTCATTGGAGGATTGGATGAAGATCTGAGAATGAGGTTGGAAGAATTTGACATAAGAAGTTATCGAGAATTAATGTAGAGAGCTCGAATTACAGAAGGAGCAAGGAAAATGAGAGAAAGAATAGAAGAAGAAAAAGCCCCGATTTTTTAGGAGAAGTTTTATGATGGATCCAGTTCCACACCCCCACAAAAGAGATTCAAGTTCTCCAACAACTATAGGAACACTGACAACAGTGGGAGGTTTATACCAAACAACGCCAAGTGCTGGAAGTGCAATGGAGCACACTACCCAAAGAAGTGCCCTCAGTTGTTTGGAAAGTGTTTCTTTTGTGGAGATGCAGACCATAAGATATCAAAATGTCCAAAGAAAGGAAACTATAATTGCTATGTCTACAAGCAAGATGGGCATTTCGCCAATGACTATCCATAGGGGAGGAATATTTTAACAAGGCCTTCTGAAGGAGTTGTACCTATAAGGACGGGAAAAAGAAATGGAAGTAGAAGTGAAAGTAGAACAGGATCCACTACTTTGGGAATCAAAATCTACAACATGGAGGAACAATGGATAAGTGAAGAAATAAATGAAGAAGATGGAGACTTGGCTGCCTTGGATTGCAATAGAGGCTATAACTACAACTTGGGAAACGATAACCCTTGAACCCTCTTGGTTATTTCTTTATTTCAAAACAATACAAGAGTTTAAAGTTTCATGAATAAGTAGATATGCAAATAGAAGGAAGTAATCCCCCTCTCAGACACGCAGGAAACATGTAATTAGGAAACTAGAATGTCTTTGCTCTTTTGGATTTTGGAGCAACACATCCTTTCGTTACACCTAGTCTAGCTAAGAAGTTTAGACCACCAAAAACAAACATAAACCCTTTGGCTTTGAGATTCGAAACCCCACAAATCTTAAGAAGTGTGGAAGGATCATCTAATAAGGACATGAGGACATATATCCACATGTGGCTTCAAAAGTAATGGGATTAAGTAAATAAGAAGTGAATCTTTGGTATAAGTTGTTCATTTCTCGAGAAAACCAGTTAATAGAGCATATAACTCATAAGAAGAGGAAAATAACGTTGGGAAAGAATCTACTATTAGGAAAGAGGAGTCACAATCTTTCAAGTTGATAGAAGAAGTTTCAAAGGGAATGAATGATTACTAAGATGACACAAAAAGATAAAGAGAAACCTATCTTGAAGGATATCTCCGATTGTTGATAAGTTTTCAAGAAGTTTTCCGGATGAATGGCCTGGATTACATCAGAAGAACAATTTTGAGATTAGACTAATGGCAAGTACATGAACAAATTGCTAAAGCATCATATCAAATGGTCTCAATAGAGTTAGAGAAATAACCCTTGATCAAGGTTTATACAATAAGTTGATCACCCTGGAATACACCGGTTTGGGTTGTAAAGGTTTATGCATTGATTATCAGGAGATAAACAAGGTCACAATCAAGAATGAATACCTATCCTCTATAGTTAAAGATCTTTTTGACCAACCATACAATTTAAGATCAAAGTATTACTAATTAAGGGTTAAATCAAAGGATGATTCGGAGGAATACTTTTCACCACAAGTTTCTGGTATACCTTTTTTGGGTAGATTCAACTCGAACTAAGTATATAAATATTTGTTGGATAAATGGACAATATTTTAGTCTGTTCTAAACAAGAAAACAAAAAAGGAAAAAGAAGATAACTAGAATTAATCAAGGGATGAAATTTTAAGTGTCTACCCTGCTCACAGAACATAAGAAGTTGATAAAAAGGAATTGAGAAGCTGAGCATTAAGATCACGGGGCAAGGAATGAAAGAGGAGTTAGCTAATATGGTGTTCGAACCAACCTTGGTAAGAAGGATTAAGGAAGCTTAACATTGAGATAAGAGGATACAAAGGATAAAGAGGAAAATATAAGAAGAAAAATGTATTGATGGACAACAATGATAATATCAAGGAAATTAAAAGATGATTTCATGTGCCTAAGAATAAGGAATTAAGAGAGGAAATTATGAGCAGAACCTAGAATGTACGATACATCCCAAAGGAACCAATTTACATCTAGAATTTCAAAGATCACTATTAATGGAAGGGATGAAACGAAGACGTAGCTGATTACGTGAAAAGTGTCAACAAAGGAATAAGAGTACCAAGAGATGAAATGATTAACAAAATCTTTGCTAATATTGGAGTAAAAAAATCCCATGGGTTTTGAATTACCGATATACCAACCTGAAACAATGCTGTCTAATTGACTAAAGATTGGACGAGCTGGCAAAGCCTTACAAAAAGAAAAGTAGTATGATAGCATTAGATACCAGTCGGAATCATATCAACTCGGGACATAAGAAATGAACTCAAGTGTTGAACTAATCTGCAAGAGATTTTAAAGACAAGGCTAAGCTTTGATACCATGTGCCACCTTCAGGCTAATAGACAATCAAAGCAAACAAATCAAACTTTAGAGAGACAGTAAGAGCATGTATCATGAATTCCAAAGGAGAAAGAAGGCATGAGATAAACAAAAGAAATAAGAACTTATCAGAATTGAGGACCTTACAAATTTCGAAAAGGAAATCAAGTGTACTTGAGAATAAAGAATGTACATCGTGTGTGCTCCCAAGGAAATTTTGAGCTCATAGTACATTGAATCTTTTGACGTACTGAAACAAATTGGATGTTTTAGCTTATCATCTAATCTGTCACCAAATCTGTTAGAAGTATATAGCATATTTCAAATCTATATACGATGATTGACCAGGAACCAGTTTTAGAGTTGGAGTCAATACTCTTAAAGGAGGATCTACCCTATAAGGAATACCCAGTACAAATCTTTAGCCAAAAAAGTTCAAAAGTTGGGAAATAAGGAATCAAGTAAGAGAAATCTTTTCCACGAGGAAGCAACATAAGGAACTTTAGATGAGATGCGACCCAAGTACCCAAGGTTGTTTGAAGCTGTAGATATGAATTTCTAAGTTTTGAGGACAAAATTTTCTTTAAGGGGGGTAGGTTGTAAACCCCCAAATTTTTGGAATTGGTTTAGCTTAAACCCTAATCTGGAAGCCAACTACAACCTTAAAGTCAACAAAACCCCAGTTAGACGTAATAGCTTAAGTCCGGTAATCCCGAATAAGCAACTCGAAGAAAGCAAGTAAGAGTTTAGTATATAGAATAGTGCGTAATTAAGTCAGGAAGCTCAAAAAGATTAGTTTAGTAAAACCACAAATCATCTTGAACCCAATCGGACATAATTCTTGAAAAGCGTGTCCTAGGTCTCAGAATAGTAAAAATATTCCAAATATGCCGTGAGACTCGTAAAAATATAAGGATTTCAAAAATATCAGTTTTATAATTTTTCGATAACTAAAAATATCAAATATAGCAATTATACGCGTATTTTCCTACTACTAGTACTTAAATTGTCATGTCTACTTTACATTACACTATTCATTACTATTTACAATATTCTACACTGTTTTTTTCTCTCGAGTTTTTCTTACACCTACTCTTACAAACATCATAACCTATAACCTTTACTTTTTACCTTTCCTATAACTTTATTTCACATCTACCTTACTTATTACTTTATTTAATCAACAAAAATAAAGAAAAATAAATCTCTCCCTCTCTCATTCTCAAATGGCCTGCGCCCTCTCCCTCTATATCTCCCTCATTTTGTTTTATTTTTCTTTTATTTAAATCACTCAAAAATCACTCCACATTTTCCTATAAATACCCCCCTCCTCTTTCACTTCTTTCACACAATTACTACTCATAAATTTCTCTATAAAAACTCTCTCAAATTCTCCTCTCAAAACTCTCCCCAAATGTCCTCTCAAAACTCTCTCAAAATAATCCCAAAACCACTTTCTACCTACACAAAGTTCATAACCACATAACATTCTAAAAACCTTCTTTAGGTAAAACTTCTCTTATTATTTTCTTCTCTTCATGTCATGTAACTTTACATGACCATGGTATGAGTTTCTAAAAACTAAATGTTATGGAAGCTACACTATGTTCATGCATTGTTCTTGTTCATGAAAATCCATTTATGTATATATTATTTTATTTTGTTCATGTTATTATTATTATACTTAAGTATTATTATGTATCTATGTATATACATATTCTTTAGAGTATATAAGCTCACTTGCAATTTATTTAATTTCATGTAAAGCAATTTATTTATTTCTTTCATTGCAATTTATTTAATTCTTGCTATTTTTAAGACTAGTCTCTAGTCTTAGACTTGTCCTCATCAAGCCAAAACAAATTTTTCTTTCTTTCATTTTATTTTCCTTTTGGGACTAGTCTACTTCTTAGTCCCGAGAGTCTTGAAGAAGCTAAGACTCTCAATACTTGACTTTATTTATTATTTATGTTATCTTTGCTTGATATTATTTCTCATAAATCATGTTCATTAAGATTGTTGTCTAAATTTTTCCAAGCTCTAAAAATATTTGATCACTTAGAAATGAGTTTATATGAAATATAAAATCTATGTCTTAAACAAAAATAAAGTTATACCTTTCCAAGATATTAAAAGAACTCACTACAATTTTAGAAGTTACTTTTGTATTGAAAAGCTCTTTAAAACAATTTCTATACCACTTGTTTCTAAAAAGGAAAATGATTTTTGATGCAAAAAAATGATTTCTATGAAATCATAATATAAAGAAAACCTTATGAGAAAGGAATGAGAATTTTCAAATCAAGATCTTTTCAAAGAAATGGTCAAAGAAAAATTATATAGAAAATAAATAGCACTAATATAGAGAACTTAGAAAGAAGAAATTTTATTTTCGACAAGTCATCTAGGAAAAATAATAAGGCAAACATAAAGTATCCTTTGAAAACAAAACAAACAAAATATTCATTTCAAAAGATTTACAAAATGAATTCTTGTAAACTATATTTTTCTAAAACTCCAAATTGACATTATTTTACTCAAGAAACATGATTGGACAACAAACACTTGAGCATAAATAAATATGAGCTAAGTAATTATACAAAGAGGATTTTTCAACTATATAGATAACTAAGTATTTATCAAACAAATTTTGAATGATTTAAAGTTTGAAACAAAATTGTTTTTGAGTTAGAAAATTCGTGGTGAATCTGATCACCACTGTTTTGGGGCCTAAATGATTTAGTCTAACAAAAATAGTTTTAGAATATGAAAAGATCTTTTCGAGTAGGTAGAAATCGGTATATTATATACGCAATTCCGAGTTAAAATGACCAAGTTATGGCCATTTTAAATTAGAATTCTCTTTCATATGAACTTTGACGTTGTCATAACATTGTTTTGTCAAAATTCAAGAATATCATAAAAAAAAAATACTCCTTTTGGGTATTTTCTTTGACTAGGTGATTCTAAGGAAGAATACCTATACCTCGAGGACTATTCCAATTAAGAGGATTGTGTGAGCGACTCATCCGTATAGAAGAATAGTCAACATGGCATCGTGAGTTTATTTCCTTAAAATGCTTTACTTGTTTGTGCTTGTAATTTAGTTGCATTAGAATTGGGAAAAGACAAATGAATATGTATGTAAAATAATTCTTTGAAAGAATCTTAAGAATATCGAGGCCGGAATTGATTTAATGTTTGTTTAGTATAACAATGTTATGATATCATAAATAAATGGATTCATGCATACCATGAAGTGAGTCACATTGCATTGGGTTCTTATCCTTGGGTGAGAAGGATTGTAGCTCAAGTCGAAAACAACACTTGGCAGAGTGACCGAAAGTGATTGCTTGACGACATGAAGGAAATACTTGGCGGAAGATCCGAAAGCAAGGCTCAATTCAAGTAGACTTCACATGCTTGGTGATATTGATCGAAAGCATAAATCTTTTTAACTAAAACTACTTGTTTTGAGGTTACGTATCACCAAACCCTAAATGGAAGGCGTAAATCCATTCAACATATTGTTCTCAGAAAGCTATATGCCTTGTTTGACCACGTGTATGTTGCATTTCATTTAATTGCTTAAACAACTTGTTCGAATTTTTGTTACAAGAAGTTATTTATGGAAATAGTTCTCACTAAGCCTATTAGCTTATACCTCTATAGATATCTTTTGCAGTTCACATATTTGTGGTTGAGGCCATGTGGACACTGCAGCCAGGTATTTCCCTTTTAGTTAAGGAATTTCAAGATAAAGTTAGTGTTGGATAAGTTGTAGTAATACTCTTGTAATAGATTTGTAAATAAGGGAAATGTCCCTAAGCTTTGTAAGATCATTGTTATGAATAAATGAATATTATGAATCCTCTTTTCTTAATCTGTTATTATATCTCCTTAAGCTTCATAATTCCATGTATGGTCCTCTAAATTTGTGAGAGTACGCCTTACACTGAATATCAAAGCTTTTAGGAGTGGCTAAGGTTGCCATACTTAAGCTTTAATGTTGAGTGTGGCGGATTGTTACGTTTAGGGTACCCCTTAGAGCGTGACACTCATAACATGAATAGTATAGTAGATCTATTGTTTAGAGTAGTTAAGATGACATAGTTACTTGTTTTCATGCATGAAAGACTTGCTACAGGATATTCTTAAGGAAAGTGTTGATCAAAACTCAAGATCCACTTTGTTTCTTTCAAAAAGTAAATTTTAAAATTCGGATCTTGAGAAAGACCCATTTAGAAAACATATTTTCCATCTTCAAAATGAAAGTCTTACATGTAAAATGAAGGGCTTAAGTAATAGATATCATTAGGTAGTGATTTTTATGAGTTGCTCATGGTTTTACTTATAGAAATTTTCAAAACAAGAAAGTGATTACAAAAGTTAAGTTAGATCTATGTTTCAATACCAACGAAAATGTAGAAATTCATAACTAAGATGAAATACCAAGAAAGCACTTATTTTTCAATCCTAAAACAAGGGTTTTTTTAAAGAAATGGAAGCCCTAAGGAGTAGGTTTGATTAGGACTTAGTTTTAGAAAGATTAAATGAGTTTTTCACAAGAAACAATCTCAAAAACAAATTTCAAAATTCGGATCTAAAAATTATCCCTATTTAAACACCTATTTCCAAATGTTAAAATGAGTTTTTTAATGGAAAAATAGAAGTGTTAGGGAATAGATACAATGAAGACTTGATTTTTTATAAGAGTGAATGTGTTTTATCAAAGTAGAAACTTAAAACAAAGGAAAAGTTTTCCAACTAAGATCAAACAATATTTTCCTTTCCAAAATATGTGCAAAATTAGTCAGTAGGCAAAATCCACTTTAAAACATCTATTTTCCGACCTTTAAATGAAGAATTTATTAAGATAATGAAGGTAATAGGTATATAGGTCATCAAGGCCTTATTATAGTAATAATATGCATGATTTTCAAAGGAACAAAGCTAGTTTTCTCAAACAAGTGTTCATGGTATTATTGCAAAGTGAAAGTTTTTGCAAAATTCTTTTTAATAAAAAATCATTAAGGAATTACATGTAGATAGCTCATATAATTACATTCATGATCATAACTTGTAGATATTGCATGTACATATAATCTACTTGCTAGAAATAATGCAAATTTCACAAAAGAATTTCGGAGTTTCAAATTTTAGTTACTGATCAGATCTGATCCGAATATTCTGAGACCTAAACATTTTCAAAATTTATTAATAACATCATATATAGATAGATCTTTCGAAGTAGATAGAAATCGATAGCTTATTTGCGAAATTCCGAGTTAAAATGATCAAGTTATGACCGTTTTAAGTTGGAATTTTCAATTACTATGGAAATTATGAATTCAAAGAGTTTTATTTGAAAAGTTTGGAATTAGTTATAGTATGAAATACTCATGGGAGTATTCTTTCGTTTAGGTGATTTTGGAATCGGGGGAAATTTCGTGTTTCTGGTTCACTACCATTGAGACCGGAGACCATAGCCAAGTGAGTTCCCTATCTTGAAATTTCATGCTTGTGAATGCGCTTGTACTGTTTGTAGCATTAGAATTAGGGCAAGATAATAAATTGATTATGTGTATATGAGTTTTTCTTGGGTAAATTGATGATAAGATTATCGAAATAAGCTTGTTGTAAATATATGTATGATTTAGTATAGAATTGAATTGTCTGTAATATCTATGATCACCCATAAATTGTTAAATTAATATGCCATGATCTTAAAATCAAATTGGCCATGCATACCACATGTGAGTCACATTGCATAGGTTATTATACCTTTGTGGGAAGAAGGCATAATAACTGGGCAATGAGGAGCCTATAAACTCAAATGTTGGCATAGGGGCCGGAATTGAAAGTGTGTGTGGGTGGGCACCTGTATCAACCACAATATAAATAAGAAAAATTGAAATCTATGATCATATGGGCCTGAGATATCTATGGTTTATATTTTTATGCTTGTCCTATCAAATTAAACTATCTGTCTCCAATTGTTTATGTATTCTATTATTGTAAGAGAATGCCTTGCATACTAACACAAGACTTCTGAATGACTGTGGTAGTGATTCTTAAGTCTCGTTTAACATGTGGCGGACTGTTACGTTTAAGGTACCCCTTTGGGGCGTGACATGCTAAGCATACCAAAACCAACAAATGATTATTTAAGTATGTCATTAATATTACATGTTGTTTATGTGTGTATGATGCTTGCTGGATCACCTTTAAATGTAACATAATTATACTTGGCTTTGATATAAATAAAATGGACACACATTGCTTCCATTGAGTCACATATGGAAAACTGCTACTCCTACACGAAGAATCAGGAAGGTTTAAGGCTAAGAAGTCCCACGGCTATGTTCATTCTTACGGAACTAAGGCATACTAGGGATACATCTAAAGAATAGGCTGCGTCGATCGATCCCTGAAGGTAAGGTACTCCCAGGGACTAGCAGTAGAAGATTGTGAAGACCTTCAAATACCATTCCCTAACCCTCGATATAGAGGGTGTAAATTCGTTCTGTGTATGGTTTCCAAATACCCATATATAATTGTTTGTATTATGTGGTTGTTGCATAACATGCATAGCATATGCATGAATTAATAAACTTGTTTGAAATCATGATGCGATTTAAAGGAAATATCTCACCAAGCTTGTTGTAAGCTTACACCCCCATGGATCTTTACTGAAACAGGTACACTTGTGGCTCTATTCGAAGATTAGGATATTAAGGAAATCATGGATGGATTCTTGAATTCTTATGAAAGCAGTAGGAACATAACATGAATTCACTTTCTTGTAATGTCTTTATGAGTAATATATATTATGTTAATATTTTGAAGATTTCTAGGAAATTCAGTTATGCAGTCTTGAGAACATCAGCAGGGTATGCTACTAAGAGTTATAACTGACCTTATTTATGTTAATAATAAGTATTTCTCTTACCTTATACTTAAATGTTATCAATGTAAATTGCACTACTTCGACGTGTTTCTTTAGTTGTGATGTACAACTTGTACATGATATGGAAGCCTTTGAGTGGTTGAAGTAGTCATTCCTAAGTTTTAATATTGTATACAGCGGGCTATCACATTTATGTTACCCCTCGGAGCATGACATTATTAGCTTGTGGACCCGAAAGCAAATATTCTCTACAGTAGGACATGCCTATGCCCTTACCACCTATACCATCCTTACTTCTTTCTCCACTCGCCATAATGTGATCTCTAAAAATTAGAGAAATTTTCACTATATGCCTTTAGGAGGTATCACACTTTATCCATGAGAGAATTTATCAACCGTATGGGTTTATATTCTAATCTGGAAAGTGGAGGCATTATAACTAATGATGACATTACTCCATTGTATATCATGATTTGTGGTTATAGAATAAATGCTAGTGTATTTTTTACTTGGGGCGTTAGACATCAAGCTTCAGTTTAAGGCAAGGGTGTCACGCCCCGAGGGGTACCCTAAACGTGGCAGTCCGCCGTACACAATACTAAAGCCTAGGAATGACTACCTTAGTCATGCAAAGGCTTCCATATTATGTACAAGGCGTACATCACAACCAAGGGGACGCATCGGAGTAGCGCAATTTACATTGATATAAATAAGTAGCAAGGCAAGGAGAATATAGAACATAAACATATCACATTTCAATTCTTAAGGGCATATTCTTCTATTATCTTTAAATAAATGTACCTCACTAATCATAGAGGTTAGCACATATAAAGAACCTTACAACTTTCTTCATCGTATGATTCCATATCCTTAATCGTCCGTCCATGACTTCCTTAATGTCATGATCCTCAAATTTAATCCACGAATATACCTGTTTCAATCAAATCTATAGGGGTATAAGCTACAACTTAGCTTAGTGAGATATTCCTTTTCATTCGCACCACATTTTCAAACAAGTTCATTTATTTAATCACACATATGCTATGCATACAATGAACCAATCACATGATTACACGAATATATATAGTCGTCCGGAAACCATATATAGAACGGATTTACCCCTCCGTATCAAAGGTTAGGGAATCGGGGTTGAAGGTCCTCGACCTTCTACTGCTAGTCCCCAGGTCCTCACCCACAGCGTTCGGTTGGCTCGGCTCCGAACCTAGAGTCGCTTTCCCCGAGCGATTTGGATTCTCCAGGAAGGAACATGGCCCGTGGCACCGCACGATCACAGCCAATCCAACTCTACGCGTAGGAGTAGCAGCCTTCTGAAATAGATGTGACTCGATGGATGCTATGCGTGAACGTTTTATTGTTCTTAGGTCAAACCTTATTAAGGTTTATTAGGGGCGATCAATCAATTTAGCACAATAAACAATCATACAAGTAAGTAAACAAAATTATTTAAACAAGCAGATCGAAGTTGCGATATTCTTAATTCTTTCACGCATAAACATAGAATCATATGTATAATCCCGAAATCCCCAAATATATTCGTTTTTATCTTTTCTTAGTATACTAATGCTACTACATTACAAGCACAAGCAAGGTAACGAATTAGAAGGAATAACTCACTCGTCCATTTCGCTATCTTCTTAGTCGTAGAAATCCTCGGGTAGGGTATCCTCGTGTCCTTTGTCACCTAGACAAAAGAAATACCCGGGATAAGTCTTCCATGAATTTCTATTCTTGGAGATTCTAAACTTTACTTAAAATTCGTGGTAAAATCGTATAAGAAGAAATTCCAACTTAAAATGGCCATAACTTGCTCATTTTAACTCGGAATTTCGCATACGATATACCGTTTTCTACCTATTCGAAAAGTTCTATCCATTTCTAAACTTATCTTGGTCATAAAAGGTCATTTGGGTTCCGAAAACGTCAGGTACAGATTTGAAACGAATTTTCTAAACTTTTGCAAAAATCCACTTTCTATCTCAACTTCATTTAAAGAAAATCCTTTTTGTAATAATATAAATATACATTTGATAAACACTTTTGAATATATAGGTATGCTCAATTTATATGCAAAAATCCCAATGGTAGTGTCTCAATAATTTATTTCATAAGACAATTCATTTAAACTTTAGCTTTGAAAACTTCTTTTCAAGTATTTAAAGAAACTTTATATTTTTCTTAGGTTTGTTATAAATGAGTATAATCTTATTTTATTTTTCTTCATTCCTCCTTTCCAAAACAAGAAAATTCCCTTTAACTCTAGTCTTTCATTCATTTCTAGTGATAAATGATTAATTTATCAAAAGTACATTAAGTTGTCGAAATCCTTTTCATAATTTGTTTATTTAAGATGGTCTTAGAAATTGAGCCTTGCTTTTCTTATATTCATTTCTAAAATATAAGCTTTTACTTTCCAAAACTTGTTCTTTTATTTCTTTTGAAAAGAATCATCTTTTATTGATAAAACCCATCATTATAAATCTTACCTTATTTATATTCCCTTGAAAATTAGTTCCTTCTTTTAGAAATTTGAAAATCATTATTTTTCCTAAGTGGGTTCATAACTTGATGAGTTGATTTTTGTCTTGACTTTGAAAACTAGTTTATTCCTTAGTTTAGAAAAGAATTTAAGTCTTAAACTTTCGATATTAACGATTTATTTCTCTAAGAACTTAGATTACCATAAAATATAAGGAAAATATTTATTTCTTACGTTTTCTTGATAAAACTATCTTTGTTATTTAGGAAAACTTGAGAAAACTCCATTTCCATGATTTTGCGATAAATCATATGATTGAAAAGTTAGCTTTGAGTTCATTTAGTAAAACAAAATTCTATTTTTTTGATTAGTTGAGACATTAACATTACGCAAATGCAAGTATAATGAGCATATAAAATAGTAAGAACATAAGAAAATACTAGAAACAAATAATGAGTAAGAAAATAAAATATCAAGCATTGGGAACCTTAGCTTCATCAAGGAATCCCGATCAAGAATTGGAGCCTTAGCTTTATCAAGGCATCCCGGGACTAAGAATGGACTAGTCCCGAAAGATTAAAGAAAATAAATAAAAGATTGTTTTGACTTGATATGAACAAGTCTAAGACTAGAAAGACTAGTCTTAATAATTGCATAAAATAAATAAATTGCATAACTTGAATATAAATAAATAACAAATGAGCTTATATGCTCTAAATAAATATATATACATAGTATATATAATATAATAATAACAATAATAACAACATAATAAAGTAGGAAGCTTTATGTACAAGAACAAAACATGAACATGTTGTTGCTTTTACTACTCATATGAGTTTCAAAACAACACCATAGTCATGTTAAGTTACATGACATAGATGGAAGAAATATTACCTAAGATATGTAAGAGATATGAAGATGGTAGATGGAATGGGTATTATGTGAGTAGTGATATGTGGTAGATAGTGAGGCTTTGAAAAGAAACTTTCTTTGGTAATGAAAGAGGAGTGTTTTCTTTTTATAAGAAGTGAGTTCTTGTAAGATTCTAAAGAAGAGTTTTTGGAGAGGATTTTGGCATAATTTCTTTGCTTTGGAATGGTGTGAAGAAATGAGAAGGGGAGAGGTGGTATTTATAGAATTTTGTGGAGGAATTAAGAGTGTAATAAAATAAATTGAAAAGAAATAAAAATTAGATGAATGGGGAGGGAGGCGCCGGTTTTGGGGTATGTGAGAGAGAGAATGATTTGTTTTATTTGATTTGTGTAATAAAGAAGTAATGTGTAAAGTTTGATGTGATTAAAGGTGTATTGGAAATGAAAAAAGTAAGAAAATAGATATGTAGGTGTAAGAAATAGGTGTAAGAAAAAGTAGAGATAGGTGAATAGTAATGAATAGTAGAAAAAGTACTATGAATAGTAGACTAGACAATTAAAGTACCGGTAGTAATAAAAATACGCGTAATAATGCGATATCTGTAATTTTTAGCTACCGAAAAATTCCAAAACTGATATTTTTGGAATCCTTGTATTTTTACGAGTCTATTGGTATAAACGGAATATTTTTAATATTCCGTGCTCCGGGACACGCTTTTCGAGAACCGATCCCGTTTGGGTCCGAAGGTCACTCGAATTTCGCGAATCTGATATTTTTATGTTACCTACGTTATTACGAACTATTCTAGGCTATTAACTTAATTTCGTTTTCTAGGGTTTGAAAACGCGGGATTGCCGGATCTTAACTACTAGGGTTCGTTATAGGCTTGTTGACTTTTAGGGTTCCGTTTTGAATTCCGTTTTCATCGAGATATTCGTAAGATCGTATAATTTTGAGTTTCGAGCGTTTTAATTTTAGCTCGTTATTTTATTATTTCATTTGTGATTATTTAATAGTTTTTAGTTCTCGGAATCATTTAACCGAGTCTAGGTTTATGAGTTGACTCGATTTGATTTTTGGAAAATTTGGATTTTGTGATTCTAAAATTTTACTGAAGGAATTAGGACTTTATTATCTCGTTGTTAAGCGGTATTTGGATCTATTGTTTCGATTTGCGTTTTAGGAATTGGGTAGATTATTTAATCGACGTACGGACGTTGATTATATTGGTAATTGGACTTTATATTTTTTTCAGGGTTCTCGTTTTCTCAAGATTGAGAAACTCGTTTTTGATCTTATTTGGAATTAAGTTTTAACTTGGTTTGATTTTAGGGTTTCGTTTCTGGAACTTGTCTTGATTTAGAATTTGGTTTTAACCTGAGTCGATTTTTGGGATTTAAATTCTAAACTTTTAGAATTATTTTCTATGAATTATGAAAATTTTTGGGGGTTTACAAAGGGTATATTTATTGGTGCATTTATCACTAAGATTTCGAAAAGCATGCGTATTTGGACCACGAGAAACTATCCTAATGATACTATGGGTAAATCATGGAACCTTAAAAGTGAGCCCATTGAGTAGACAGGGTGCTAAGGATTGATGCAGAAGATCCTAGAGTGGTTAATTCTCTTTAGAGCCACCTACTTCAAGCTACTTAGCTGCAAATTTTATTTGTCTAGAAAAGCAAATAACTGAGTTAAAGGAGCAACATAAGCTTGAATTAGTAGAGCTTAGGGAAGAGCATAGGAGAGATATAGCTGGGCTCAAATCTATTTTGAATCATACCTCCACCATGTTTAAGGCAGACTTTAAGATTCTTGTTAATGACACTGATGAACAACTTCTACCATATCTAATGTTCTCAAACCTTTTGAGCAATAGTTATTCCAACTCTTCTACTAGGGGTTGTAAGTATACATCAATGTCTTTACCAAGAGTTCTAGGTCTCGATATTGAAAGTCACATCATTAGGTTGTCTCCTCCATGCATCTCCATCATGGAACATTGTATACTAACAGAATCACAAGTTATACGATGTATATTGTACTCAAGTTTGCATAAGGATTAGAGCCATTAGTAGAAAGTCCTAATCTCACACTCCAAGAATCCAAAGTGAACCATCGGTATTTGACATCTAGTCCCTTCTACAGCTTGAAGTCCATGAAATATCTCAACAACTCTCCTTACTAATATAACTTTTCTTGTGCCACCTCATCTTCGGAGCTATCTTCCTACACATGAACAGCCATTGTAGTCGTAGAATTACTGGAAAATGATGCAACACCTTAACTAGCATAGTTTTTTGCTTCTTTAAATGAAGTTTCCACCTACTTTCCCCACACATTAGGTAGTTGTGAAATCTTTTAAATTGTTTCCAGAAAATCACACAGTCATTCCTATAGACATGTGTATTGTTTGCATCCATTCCCAACTACCTTAGCATCTTGTGTGCATCATAGTATGATGATAGTGTTAACCCCCAAATTTTTTGAATCAGTTTCGCTTAAAACCCTAATATGAAAGTCAACCATAACTCTAAAGCCAACAAAACCCTAGTTAGATGTAATATCTTAAGTCCGGCAATCCCGAATAAGTAACTCGAAGAAAGCAAGTAAGAGTTTATTGTATAGACTAGTGCGTAACTACTTAAGAAAGCTTAAAAAGATCAGATTAGTAAAACCGCAAATCGTCTTAAACCCGATCGGACACAGTTCTTGAAAAATGTGTCCCAGGGCTCAAAATAGTAAAAATATTCCGAATATACCATTAGAATTGTAAAAATATCAGTTTTATAATTGTAAGAAAATACGCGTATAATTGCGATATCAGTTTTATAATTTTTCGGCAAGTAAAAATAACAGATATCGCAATTATACGCGTATTTTCTTACTACCGGTACTTAAATTGTCATGTCTATCTTACATTATACTATTCATTACTATTCTACCCTATTATTCTATCTTTACTTTTTTTTACACCTACTCTTACATACACCATAACCTATAACCTTTACTTTTTACCTTTCACATAACTTTATTTCACACTTATTACTTCATTAAATCAACAAAAATACAAAAAAATAAAACACTCCCTCTCTCCTCTACACTATGGCCGACGCCCCCCCCCCCCCCCCTCCTCTCGCTCAACTTTGTTTCAATTTTCTTATATTTTAATCACTCAAAAATCACTCCACATTTTCCTATAAATACCCCCCTCCTCTTTCACTTCTTTTATATAATTACTACTCATAAATTTTCTACAAAAACTCTCTCAAATTCTCCTCTCAAAACTCTCTCCAAATATCCTCCCAAAACTCTCTCAAAATAACTCAAAAACCACTTTCTACCTACAACAAAACCTATAACCACATAACACTACCAAAACCTTCTTTAGGTAAGCTTTCTTATTATTTTTCTTCTCATCATGTCATGTAACTTTACATGATCATGGTGTGAGTTTCCAAAGACTAAGTGTTATGGAAGCTACACTATGTTCATGTATTGTTCTTGTTCATGAAAATTCATTATGTTTATATTGTTTTATTTTGTTATTGTTATTGTTATTATATCTAAGTATTATTATGTATCTATATATATACATATTCTTTAGAGCATATAAGCTCACTTGCAATTTATTTACTTTCATGTAATGTAATTTATTTATTTATTCTATTACAATTTATTTAATTCTTGCTATTTTAAGACTAGTCTCTAGTCTTAGACTTGTCCTCATCAAGTCAAAACAAATTTTTTTTTCTTTTATTTTATTTTCTTTTGGGACTAGTCTATTTCTTAGTCCCGAGAGCCTTTAAGAAGCTAAGACTCCTAATAATTGACTTTATATTTATTATTTATGTTAATTTTTGTTTGCTATTATTTCTCATAAATCATGTTCATTAAGATTGTTGTCCACATTTTTCAAGTTGTAAAAATAATTGATAAAAAGGAGATTTTATCACTTAGGAATAAGTTTATATGAAATATAAAATCTATGATTTAACAAAAATAAAATCATTCCTTTTCAAGTTATTAGAAGAACTCACTACAATTTTAGAAACTATATTTGTTATGAAAAACTTTTTAAATAATTTGTTATTCCACTTTGTTTTTTAAAAGAAAATGATTTTTGATACAAAAATTATTTCTATGAAAAACATAACATAAGAAAGGAAGGGGAATTTTTAAACTAAGATCTTTTCAAACAAATGGTCAAAGAAAAAATTGTATAGAAAATAAATAGGAAAAATAACACTAATGTAGAGAATGTAGAAAAGAAGAAAATTAATTTTCAAAAAGTCATCTAGGAAAAATAAATAACTTAAACAAAAGGAAATTTTTTGAAAACAAAAGAATCGAAGTATTTATTTTAAAAGATTTACAAAATGAATTCTCTTAAACTATAGATTTCTAAAACACCAAATTGTCATTGTTTTACTCAAAGAAACATGAATGGAAAACAAACACTTAAGCATGAATAAATATGAGCTATGCAACTATAAAAAGAGAAATTTTTAACTATATAGATAATTAAATATTTATCAAACAAATTTTGAATGATTTAAAGTTTGAAACAAAATTGTTTTTGAGTTAGAAAATTCGTGGTGAATCTGATCACTACTGTTTTGGGGCCTAAAAGGTTTAGTTTGATGAAAATAGTTTTAGAAATGGGTATATCTTTTCAAGTAGGTAGAAATCGGTATATTATATGCGCAATTCCGAGTTAAAATGATCAAGTTATGGACATTTTAAATTGGAACTCTCCTTTATACGAACTTTGACGTTCTCATGACATTGTTTTGTCAAAATTCAAGAATATCAACAAGAAATACTCATTTTTGGATATTTTCTTTGGCTAGGTGATTCCGAGGAAGAGTACCTTTACCCCGATGACTACTTCGATTGAGTAGAATGTGTGAGCGACTCATCCGCTAGAGAAATCATCTTTATGGCATCGTGAGTTTGTTTCCTTAAAATGTTTTATTTGTTTGTGCTTGTAAGTTAGTTACATTAGAATTAAGAAGTGACAAATGGATATGTGTGTAAAGATAATTCCTTGAATGAATCCTATGAATATCGAGGCCGGAATTGATCTAGTGTTTGTTTTTGTATGAAATTCTTTGATCACCTTAAATATGATAATAATAATGTTATGATATCATAAATAAATGGATTCATGCATACCATGAAGTGTGTCACATTATATTGGGTTATTATCCTTGGGTGAGAAGGATCGTAGCTCAGGTCGAAAGCAACACTTAGAGGAGTGACGGAAAGTGATTGCTTGACGACATTAAGGAAATGCTTGGCGGAAGATCCGAAAGCAAGGCTCAATTCAAGTAGACTTCATATGCTTGGCGCTATTGGTCGAAAGCATGAATCTTTTTAACTAAAACTACTTGTTTTGAGGTTACGTATCACCAAACCCTGAGTGGTGGGCGTAAATCCATTCAACATATAGTTTCTGAAAAACTATATACTTTGTTTGCCCACATGTATGTTGCATTCCATTTGTTTGATAAAACAACTTGTTTGAAATTTTGTTACAAGAAGTTATTTATGAAATAGTTCTCACTAAGCCTATTAGCTTATGTCACGCTCCGAGGGGTACCCTGAACGTGGCAGTCCACCGTACATAATACTAAAGCCTAGGAATGATTGCCTCAGTCACGCAAAGGCTTCCATATTATGTACAAGGCGTACATCACAACCAAGGGAACGCATTGGAGTGGCGCAATTTATATTGATAATAAATAAGTAGCAAGGCAAAGAGAATACTTATCATAAAATATAAACATATTAAATTACAATTCTTAAGGGAATATCCCTCTATTGTCTTCAAATAAATATACATCACTAATCATGTTTAAAGAACCTTATAAAATTACTTCATCTTATGATTCCATTTCCTTCATAGAAGCTTAACATCCTTCCATGACTTTCTTAATGTCATGATCTTCAATTTAAGCCACAGGTATACCTGTTTCAACAAAATCTATAGGGGTATAAGCTACAACTAGCTTAGTGAGATATTCCTTTTCATTCGCACCATATTTTCAAGGAAGTTTTTTTATATTTCACACATATGCTATGCATACAATGCAACAATCACATGATTACGCAAATATATATAGTTATCCGGAAACCATATATAGAACAGATTTACCCCTCCGTATCAAAGGTTAGGGAATCAGAATTGAAGGTCCTCGACCTTCTACTGCTAGTCCCCAGGTCCACACCCACAACATTCGGTTGGCTCGGCTTCGAACCTAGAGTTGCTTTCCCCGAGCGATTTGGATTCTCTAGGAAGGAACATGGCTCGTGGCACCGCACGATCACAGCCAATCTAACTCTATGCGTACGAGTAGCAGCCTTCCGAAAAAGATGTGACTCGATGGATGCTATGCGTGAGCGTTTTAGTTTTTTTAAGCCAAACCTTATTAAGGTTTATTAGGAGCAATCAATCAATTTAGCAAACAATAAATAGTAAGTAAACAAAATTATTTAAACAAGTAGTTCGAAGTTGCGATATTCTTAATTCTCATTTTACGCATAAACATAGAATCACATATATACACATAATCTCGAATTCCCCAAATATATATCCATTTTTATCTTTTTCTTAGTACACTAATGCTACTATTTTACAAGCACAAGCAATGTAACGAAATTAGGAGAAATAACTCACTCGTCCATTTCACGATCTTCTTAGTCGTAGTAATCCTCGGGTAGGTTAATCTCGTATCTTTCATCACCTAGACAAAGGAAATACCCGGGATAAGTCTTTCCTGAAATTTCTATTCTTGAATATTCTAAACTTTTCTTAAAATGGCGGTAAAATCGTATAAGAGGAAAGTCCAACTTAAAATGGCCATAACTTGCTCATTTTAACTTGAAATTCTGCATATAATATACCGTTTTCTACCTATTTGAAAAGATCTACACATTTCTAAGCTTATCTTTGACATAAAAGGTCATTTGGGTTCCGAAAACGTTGGGTATAGATTTAAAACGAATTATTTCTAAACTTTTGCAAATCTATTTCTAACTCAACTTCATTTTAAAGAAAATCCTTTTGTACAATAATATATATATATATATAAATCTATTTGATAACACTTTGAGTATATAGGTAAGCTCACTTTATATGCAAAGATTCTAATGGTAGTGTCTCACCAATTTATTTCATAAAACAATTCATTTGGAGTTGTTAAAACTTTAACTTTGATGATTTCTTTTCAAGATTTTGAAGAAACTTTATATTTTCATAAGTATATTCTTATTTTATTTTCTTCATTCTTTTTCTAAAAACAAGCAAATTTTCCTTAGTCTTTCATAAATTTTACTTTTAATGATAAAAGATCAAAGTTATCAAAGTGTATTTGTTAAAAACCTTTTTATAACTTTGTATTTAAGATGGTTTTAGAGAATGAATCTTGTCTTCTTATATTCATTTCTAAAATATAAGCTTTTGCTTTCCGAAACTTGTTCTTTTATTTCTTTTTAAAAAAAGAATCATCTTTATTGATAAAATCCATTATTGTTAATCTTACTTTATTTATATTCTTTTGAAAATGTGTTCCTTCTTTTTAGAAATTTGAAAATCATTATTTTTCCTAAGTGGGTTCATAACTTTATGAGTTGATTTTTATCTTAACTTTGAAAACGAGATTGTTTCTTGTTTTTTTCATGGAGTTTAAAAGAGTTTAAATCTTAAGCTTTTTGTAAAAACTTTTAATATTAACAAATTATTTTACTAAAGTTTAGGTTAACATAATATACAAAGAAAATATTTATTTCTTATGTTTCCTTGGTAATCTATCTTTGTTATTTAAGAAAACATTAAGAAAACTCTATTTCTACGTTGTTGATAATAACTTCATGATTTTGTGATAAATCACATAATGGAAAATTCGGTTTCAAGTTCCTTTAGTAAAGTAAAATTCTAATTTCAAATTAGTTGAGACAATATCATTATATGGATGCAAGTATTATGAGCATAAAAACATAAGAAAGTATTAGAAACAAATAATAAGCAAGAAAGTAAAATATCAAGTATTGGAAACCTTAGCTTCATCAAGATATCCCGAGACTAAGAATGGACTAATGCCCGAAAGATTAAAGAAAATAAACAAAAGATTGTCTTGACTTGATATGGACAAGTCTGAGACTAGAAAGACTAGTCTTAATAACAACATGAAATAAATAAATTGCATAACTTGAAAGTAAATAAATAACAAATGAGCTTATATGCTCTAAATATATATACATAATACTATATATAAGTTAGATTAGAAGCAAATAATAACAATAATAATAACAACATAATAAAATAGAAAGCTTATGTATAAGAACAAAACATGAACATGTTGTTGCTTTTACTACTCATATGAGTTTGAAAACAACACCATAGTCATGTTAAGTTACATGACATGAGTGAATAATAGTTGGAAGAAATCTTTACCTAAAGTGTGTAAGTGGTATGAAGATGGTAGATGAGATGGATATTTATGTGAGTAGTGATATGTGGTAGATAGTTTATATATAAGGAATGGTTTTTGTGAGGAATTGGTTTAAGAGAGTTTTGGTAGAGAGAATTCTTGAAGAGAAGATTTGTGGAGAGATTTTGAGAGAGTTTTGGTAGAGGAATGAATTGTGTGAAAGAATGAAAGAGGAATGGGGTATTTATAGAATTTTTGGAGTGAATTTTAGATGTAATAAAATAATTGAAAAAGAAAATAAATGAGAGGGAATGGGGAAGGAGTGGCGCCGACCATAGCTTGTAGGAGAGGGAGAAATTGTTTTATTTTATTTGTTGTGTAATAAAAAAAGTAATGTGTAAAGTTTGATGTCATTAAAGTTGTATTGGAAATATAAAAAGTAAAAAAATAGATAGTAGGTGTAAGAAAAAGTAGAGATAGTGAAATAGTAATGAATAGTAGAAAAGTACTATGAATAGTAGACTAGACAATTAAAGTACCGATAGTAATAAAAATACGCGTAATCGAGCTATATCTGTAATTTTTAGTTACCAAAAAATTCTAAAACTGATATCTTTGGAATCCTTATATTTTTACGAGTCTATTGGTGTAAATGGAATATTTTTAATATTCCAAGCTCCAGGACACGATTTTTGAGAACTGATCCCGTTTGAGTCCGAAGGACACTCGAAATTCACGAATCTAATATTTTTATGTTACCCTATATTATTACGAACTATTTTACGCTATTAACTTAACTTCGTTTTCTAGGGTTCGAGAATGCGGAATTGCCGGATCTTAAGCACTAGGGTTTGTTATAGGTTTTGTTGACTTTTAAGGTTCCGGTTTGACTTTTGGTTTTGTTGAGTTATTCGTAAGATCATATAATTTTTGAGTTTTGACCGTTTTATATTTTTAGCTCAACATCTATGGTTTATCTTATTTTATTTGTGCTTATTTAATAGTTTTTAGTTCTCGGGATCGTTTAACCGAGTCTAGCGTTATGAGTTGACTCAGTTTGACTTTTGGTGAAAATTTGAAATTTGATTTCTGAAATTTATCGAAGGATTTAAGGTCTTATCACATTGTTGATATGTCGTTTTGATTTGTGTTTTAGGAATCGGGTAGATGATTTGATTGGCGTACGGACGTTAATTAAACCGGTAGTTTGACTTTATATCTTGTTTCAAGGGTTCTCGTTTTCTTGAGACTAAGAATTCTCGTTTTTGATCTTATTAGGAATTAAGTTTTAACTTGGTATAATTTTTAGGGTTTCGTTTCCGGTGTTTGACTCGGTCTAGAATTAGGTTTTTATCTTGAGTTGATTTTCGAGATTTGAATTTTGATATTAGACTTCTAGGATTATTTTTAAGAATTATGAAATTTTCGGGGGTTTACAGCTTATACCCTTATAGATATCTTTTGCAGTTTCCCTATTTATGGTTGAGGCCACGAGGACTTTGCAGCTAGGTACTTTCCTTTTGGGTTAAGGAATTTCTAAGATAAAGTTTAGTAGATAGGATGTAGAAATACTCTTGTAATAGATTTGTGAATAAGGGAAATGTCCCTAAGCTTTGTAAGATCACTATTATGAATCAATGAATGTTATGAATCCTCTTTTCTTAATCTGTTATTATATCTTCTTAAGCTTCATAATTCCATATATAATCCTCTAAATTTGTGAGAGCACGCCTTACACTTAATATCAAAGCTTTTAGGAGTGGCTAAGGTTGTCATACTTAAGCTTTAATATTGAGTGTGGCGGACTATTACGTTTAGGGTAACCCTTGGGGCGTGACAGTTTATGTTGGTATCAGAGCATGGTTAAGAACCTAGGAATCATAATTATAGAATCGGACTTAAGAAGAAATAAACTAGAATAGAAATAAGAAAGACTTAGATAAGATAGAATGGGTAGAATAAGCTCTCTGACTTCTCTCTCCTTTGCATAGATTACCATAGATGAAGCCCGTCTGGAGGCTAAGAACTTCCGAAAAGGACCCTTTGAGAACCTGGAAAATTTCCGACTGAGACTTAGGGTGTTATGCGATGAATTCACCTTAGCAGGACAACCTAAGACCGTCCAAAAATGTTCCTGATTTGGAAAAGAGGAATGATGCAAACCGAATGGAAGGGAATAGTATAGACTATCCACAACTGCCCTATAGGAAAGAAAATGACTGAGTTAGAGATGATGTATGCTGTGGAACGAATCGTTGCCATCACGGAAGACCAACCGATGCTGAGGGAAGCAACTTTCGTCCTTAGAGAAGATGGAGGTCGATCTTCACCAGATTTCCGAGCTTAGACACGAATTAGACCAATGTATGTATACGCCCATGATAATTTGATGGATCATCTCGAATGGATGAAAGCTAACCTCAACGATGTTTTCCATTGGCATGGAGTCTACCAAGAAATCCTGCGACCACCAACACAAGTGTCCACTGAGCCACCTGCCTTCACCGGAATCTAGCTGAGAAGGAATGAGGCCCTACGTTTACATAGAGATGGGATGGTGATAAGAGAGGAGCCAATGGAAGAAGAAAGTGAAGACTCCGAGGAAGAACCGAAAGAAGACAATGAGGAAGGACCAGAGCAAGAAGAAGAAGACCAGACCGCTGTAGGAGTCGGCGAGCCCTGGAATAGCGAGGAGGCAAGAATCATCCGCTATTTGGAGGAACAATAGGCTCGAAGGAGACAAGGAGCGGACTCAACCATGGACACAGACAATGCTCCACCCAATGAGAATGATAACATGGAAACAGAAGGGGCTGTTACTTGGAGGACCATTCATGACATTGTGCCAGAGCTAACTGGAGCGGAGCTGACCAATATACATGAAAGGTCTAGGGAGGCAGCTAGAAAAAGGAAGAAATACTTTGAGCGGTTTATGAGGAAGCGAAATCTGGGGTCATCCAGCAGTAATCTTGGAGATGCGCCCGAAGAATGAAGGAAGGAAGGAAGGAAGAAGCTGAGCATATCCCTAGCAATCCAACTGAAATTTTGTGATCAAAGACTAGATCCGTGATTTTAGTCTATCTTTCTAGTTTTGGAACGGTGCTTGTTATTTTCTTCGTGATTGTTGTAATGCATCTTTTTATTTATTTCCATGTAAGGGTCCTGTACCTGTTAATTTCAATTTCCTAAATGAACTTATGTTTTATGAATGATTTCAAAATTTACTTTGATTTGAATTTTATTTCAATAACTATTTATGCATGGAAAATTTCCGTTATATCCGTAAATTTCCGGCAAAAATTTAATTAAGTTATCAAAACAATAAAACCTAACTTAGGAAAGTTTAAAACAGCCGAGGCAGAAGAGGACGTAGGGAAAAGCAAAGTGCCTCCAACCAACTAGATGTTGAAGCCGAGCAATCTGCCGCTCAAGGAGCCGCTGCACCTCAGATGGACTTGCACGCCACACTAGGACATCTGACCCATGTGTTAGAAGCGATTAGATAGACCATGCCTGCACCTGTACCTGTACCTGAAACCACACCAGCACCGGCACTTGTACCAACACCATTACAACAACAAGTATCAACTGAGGCATCTGTGCAAATGAGCATGTACCCTCAAAATGCACCATTACCTCCACCCTTACCACCAAGGCCATATAAGAGTATGTTGCTTGATTTCATCAAAAGTAATTGCTACTTTGATGGAGCTTATGATAAGCCAGAGGAGGTCGAAGATTGGCTGGCTTAAATTGAAATGTCTTTCGATGCATATGAGGTTCTGCACTACCTACAAATCAAGCATGGGACATTCATGCTCCATCTAAACGCTAGAATATGGTGAGAATCAAAGAAAAGAGAGCTGATAACTCCAATCACTTGGGAAATGTTCAGGCACGAGTTCTTGGAAAATTATTTCCCATGAAGTTTACGAGTAAGGTATAGTGCAGACTTCTTACAAATCGCTCAGAAAGTAAGAACTATCGAGCAATACGAGACTGAGTTCAGTAGATTATTGCAGTATGCCCCCGACTCCTACAAGTATAGCAAGGAATTGAAAAGACAAGTCTTTATATGAGGATTAAATGAAGACCTGAGAATAAGGTTGGAAGAATTCGACATAAAAAGTTATTGAGAATTAGTGAAAGAGCTCAGATTGTAGAAGGAGTAAGGAAAAGGAGAAAAAGAAAAGAAGAGGAAACCCCAATTGTTGAGAAGAAGTTTTATGATGGAACCAGTTCCATACCCCCACAAAAGAGATTCAAGTTCTCCAACAACTATAAGAACAATGATGACGGTGGGAGGTTCGTACCAAAAGACGTCAAGTGTTGGAAGTGCAATGGAGCACACTACCTAAAGAAGTGCCCCCAGTTGTTTGGAAAGTGTTTCTTTTGTGGAGATGCAGACCATAAGATATCAAAATGTCCAAAGAAAGGAAATTATACTTGCTATGTTTGCAAAATGGGCATTTCGCCAATGACTGTCCACAAGGAAGGAATATTTTGACAAAGCCTTCTGGAAGAGTTGTGCCTATAAGGACAGAGAAGAGAAATGGAAGTATAAGTGAAGGAAAATCGGGATCCACTACTTCAGGAATCAGAATCTACAACATGGAAGGATAATGGATAAGTGAAAAAATAAGTGAAGGAGATGGAGACTTGGCTACCTTCGATTGCAATAGAAGCTCTAACTGCAACTTGGGAAATGGTAAGCCTTGAACCCTCTTTGTTATTCCTTTATTTCAATACAAGAGTTCAACATTTTTATGAATAAGTAGATATGAAGTAGTAAATCCCCCTTTTAGATACATAGGAAACATGTCATTAGGAAACCAGAATGTTTTTCTCTTTTGGAATTTGGAGCAACACATCCTTTCGTTACACCTAGTTTAGCTAAGAAGTTTAGACCACCAAAACAAACGTAAACCCTTAGCTTTGAGGTTAAAAACCCCACGAATCCTAAAGAAGTATGGAAAGTTCATCTAATAAGGATACAAAGACATATATCCGCTTGTGGCTTCGAAAGTAATGGGACTAAAGGAGTAAATCTTTGGTATAAGTTGTTCATTTCTCGAGAAAACCAGTTAATAGAGCATATAACTCATAAGAAGAAGAAAGTAACGTTGGGAAAGAATCTACTATTAGGAAAGAGGGGTCATAATCTTTTGAGTTGATAGAAGAAGTTTCAAAAGGGAACGAATGATTACTTCGATAACACAAAAAGATAAAGAGAAACCTATCTTGAAGGATATCTCCGATTGTCGATAAGTTTTCCGGATGAATGGCCTGGATTACATCAGAAGATCAATTTTGAGATTAGATTAATGGCAAGTACATGAAAAAATTGCTAAGGCATCATATCAAATGGTCTTAAAAGAGCTAAAAAAGTTGGGGAAACAACTACAAGAACCTTTAGATCAAGGTTTATGCAATCAAGTTTATCACCCGGGAATACGCCAGCTTTGGATTGTAAAGGAAAAAGATAAATCCCTAGGTTTATGCATTGATGAATAAAGTCACAATCAAGAATAGAAACCCATCTTCTATAAGTTGAAGATCTTTTAACCAACTATACGGAGCAGAAACATTTCTCACAATTTAAGATCAAAGTATTAAGGATCGAATCGAAGGATGATTCAGAAGAATGCTTTTCGAACTCGTTAAAAACACCACAAGTTTCTAGTATACCTTTTTTGGATTGATTTAACTCGAACCAAGTATATAAATCTCTATTGGATAAATGGACGATATTTTAGTCTGTTCTAAATAAGAGAACATGAAGGAAAAAGAGAATAAGCTAGAATTAATCAAGGACTAAAATTTCAAATGTCTGCGTTGCTCATAGAACACAAGGAGTTGATAAAAAGAATTGAGAAGCTGAGCATCAAGATTACGGGGCAGGGAATGAAGGAGGAGTTAGCTAATATAGTATGGCAACCAACCTTAGCAAGAAGGATTAAAGAAGTTTAACGCTAAGACGAGAAGATACAAAGGATAAAGAGGAAAATATAAGGAGAAAGATGTACAACAATGATAATATCAAGGAAATTAAAAGATGCTTTAGTGTGCCTAAGAATAAGGAAAGAAGAAGAGAAATTATGAGTAGAACCCGAAATGTGTGATACATCCCAAAGGAATCAATTTATATCTAGATCACTATTAATGGAAGAAACGAAGACGTAGCCGATTACGTGAAAAAGTGTCAACAAAGGAATAAGAATACCAAGAGATGAAAAGGATTAACAAAATCTTTGCTAATTTTGGAGTAAAAATTCCCATGGATTTTGAATTACTGATAGTACCAACCTGAAACGACGCTGTCTAATTAATTAGAGATTGGACGAGCTGGCAAAGCCTTATGAAAAGAAAGGTAATAGGATAGCATTAGATACCAGTCAGAAATTTATCAAGACATAAGAAACGTACTCAAGTGTTGAACTAATCTACGAGAAATTTCGAAGACAAGGCTAAGCTTTGATACCATGCGCCACCTTCAGACTATTAGACAATCAAAACAAACAAATCAAATATTGGAAAGAGTGTGTATCATGAATTCCAAAGCAGGAAGGAGGCACGAGATAAACAAAAGAAATAAGACTGATCAGAAATGGAAGACCTTGGAAATTTCGAAAAGGAAATCAGGTGTACTTAAGGATAAAGAATATACCTCATATTAGTACATAATGCAACAACCAATAATTACCTAACTCTATACTTTAATTTGCTATGAAAATATAATGAGACATTGCATTTTCTAGATAAAGGCAAGGCATATTATGTATGAAAATATACATGAAGATATATATGTATATATCAATCACATCATATAAAAATGGACAAACTATAGTATTACCTAGTATTAATTCAAGTATGCGAAACAAATATTAAATACTAATATCTAAGAAGCTAAAATAAAACAAATATACAAACACAGTAATATGCATATGTACATATATCAAACATTTCCATTTACATATTAAAATACACACATATAATACAATATATAAAATAGTAATAAGAAAAAATGAGACAAAGGCATCAAAAGTGCATGTACCTTTCTTTTTTAGCTATTTAATATCTAAACTTTCAATTTTAGTGATTTAGTGTCTATAGTTTCAATTTAGTATCTTCATTAAGGGAAAAGTTAACAATGTTACACTTTTTGGCATCTTAGTGTATGTACTTTAGTTTTATACGTATTTTGGTGTCTATACTTTAATTTTGATACATTTTAGTATCTATTCACAAACTAATTAATCATAATTAATTTTTTACATTTCTCAAGTGATATATTATTTTAAAATTTAAAAGAAAGTTATGTATTAATTCATTAAAAAAATTTTAGATTTTTTGCTGACATAGTAATTTTAGTAATACAAAAAAAAATTATTTATATATCATAAGTTTGATCGTAAATAATTTTTCGGATGTAATGTTTGATTTTTATAAAATCTGATATCACTAGAAAACTCTTTACATCAATTTTATTTGAAAGGGTAAATGTTAAATTTGAGATTTAAACTTTACATAAAAATTCAATTTAGTATTTAAACTTTGAAGTGATCAATTTAATAGTCAATAAAAAATTTTATGACTATTTTTAATATATCCTTAATATCATTTGCTCTATTTGTAGACATATAATAGGAACAAATCATTCAATTTTTAGGATTAATGTCAAAAATGGTACCTAAACTTTGATGAAATGTGCAATTAAGTATCTAAACTTAAAAAATGATCAATTTAGTACCTAAAGTTTGAAATTGATCAATTTAGTACCCGAAAGAACTTTATATGCACACCAATAATACTTTTGTCAAATTGTTTTAAGCATTAAATTGATCAATTTCAAAGTTTTTCATGTATTAAATTAATCAATTTCAAACCTCAGTTACTAAATTGATCAACTTTAAAATTTAGGTACCTAATTGCATATTTTGTTAAAGTTCAGATATCATCTGTGACATTATCCCAAATTTTTACTACTACACATAACACTATTTAATATTAATCAGTATGTCTTCTACGATAGGAAACAGATCAAATGTTTTTAGTTAGATAGTAAAAAAAAAAAAAAAAATCATGAAATCTTTCATTGGGTATTAAATTAACCACTTTAAAGTTCAAGTACCTAATTAAACATTTGAGTAAATTGCATTAAAAAGTATTAACATTTGGGGTAAGTTTATTTAAGGTATTAACTTTTTGCATAGCTAAAAAGAGATATCAAGATTCGATAAGGTGCATCAAATAAAGTATCAATATTTTGCAAAGTTCATTTAAGGTATCGACATGTGAATTAACTCTTAATTAAATATATTTAAATTATCATCAATGGTCAATTATTGATATCTTATTTGAATCACTTTGTTAAACGTTAATACCTCTTTTTAATCATTCGAAATATTGATATCTTAAATGAACTTACCTCTAAATATTAATATCTTTCTTTAACCTTTCAAAATATTGATACCTTAAATGAATTTATCCTCAAATGTTGACACAATGTGTTATAATTTACCTTAACTTTTTATATAAAGTTAATATGCTAAATTTGATATTTCCAATACTTGAAAATAAGATCTTACTCTGTGTTCCAAATAACCTAGATAAACTAAAATTTGAAAATGGTTATTATTTGTAAATCATGTGTCATTTTCCTTAAGGTTAGAGTCATAAATGGTATCTGAATTTTGACAAAATATGCAATTAGATACTATTTATTGGTTGATGTTCATTGAGTTAAAAACATTTATGAACACGTAGTTAAAGTTTTCAAAAAATTATAAAGCTAATAAGTTCTGTTCAACTTCGATCGTAGCCACCAATAATGGGTAAGTGCACTTACTGAAGTAGCATAGAAAATATTAGGTCATATTCCATGGGATCATTGGCATCTACGTTACTTATATTTCATCTATTATCTAGCCAAATAAACTTTAGCAAGGCAGAAGCTATGCTAGGGTTAATGAATATATACATGTTTTTTGGTCAAATTGTAAGATAAGCTTGTAAATGGAAGAAAAATCCTTGGGGATTGCTTCACCAAGTCCTTATCATGTGATTTCTTAACAAACTCATAGAGTTATACACTAGTATATTTGCATTGTTGGAGTCACAAATATAAGTTAAAGCCTCTCTTAAGGTCAGAAACTTTAGATCTAGACCAGACCATTGGAATCTCTTCACAAATTATTAGTGGTCTAGATCCACATAAAGTTTAAGAATCCTTTATTTTCAAATCAACCTAATAAAATTTAAAAACAAGAGACAAAAAGTTTCACTATCCCACTTTCAAGGTGATTATGAGCAATGTCATTAATAGCCCAGATCTATTCAAAAGAAAGTCTCACAATCCATTTAGTTGAAATCAAACATGAATCTAAAAGTTGCACCACTCATTTAGAACCACGAAATTAAGTTTTAGCTAGTAATTACAAATACCCCACGATAATCATTAAAACACGTTGAAATCACATGAATAAGGTCTTGGATTTGTAAACTCCAAGTTAATTGATTATTTCTCCATGGATGTAGACATTAAACACAAATTCTTAAAGAAATAATATAGATTTAAAGATGAAATTACAAATTAAGCATAGGTCCTTGCAAAAACGAATGTTGAATTTTTAATGAATTTACCCATAAAACTTCAAGATTTCTAAAGCAAGAAGAAATGGTTCTTTTGTGAATTAAACAAATGTCGAGTTTTTATTAAACATCATAATTAGAAATCTTGTTATGATAGGAAAAGATTTCTAAAGCAAGAAGAAATAGTTCTTTGACTTTGATATGATAGGAATTGTTTTATAATTATAATGTTTAATATGATTTTGTTCACATGTGAATTATCAGGAGATTTGAGGATTGGGGTTTTTATTCTTAGAGAACCTATGGTTTTGGAGAATTTTCTTGAAATTGAAAGGTACGACCATTCTTTGTTTATTGTTTTTGCATGTAGGTTTAGTATTTTGTTTGCTTGATTGTAGGAACAAAAAAATAATTAATCTAAATCTATTTCGCTGAATTAAATTGTTTTCTTGGTTATGTTTGGCTATGACCAGTAACAACCTAGCAGACAGTGATACTAGTGTGGCACCTTGATGATCTATGTGTGAGGTTGTCCTGAGTGGATTCATGTATAGAGATGATTCCAGTAGATTTAGGTGATTTGGCAGTATGGCTGTAGGTGTTTAGGGAGTACCCATTCACCAATATATGTGTATAATTACTTATTTTCAAAAGAGTTGGTTAATTTCTAATGGGGTCTAAGTTACTCCGGGTTTGGGACTAGAAATTCATAGTTCTAAACTGTGTTGATTTGCTGGCTTAAATATGAAAATAAATTGTTGTTTGCATTAAAGTAATTGCACTATATATATATATATATGTTGTTTGCTATATATACATGATGTTTGTGCGTATTATTTGTTTGTGGACTGGCGTATTAGGCGTTCTCACTCATTCCTTTCTTTTTTGGGTACAAGTGATGATGAAGTTATTTATGATTTATCAGGTAATGATCTTTTCTGATGGGAATCAAAATGCTCAAGTCATAGGAGCAATCACTAGAGCCAGAGCTAAAGGACTACAGAATCTTGCACTAAAAGTCCTACATGATAGCATGGAATCGAATGAGGCTCATTTCGTTGATCTTTTGATGTTTGGATAATATGATTTCAATGAAATGAGTGTAAGCATACTTCAGGAGGACCCCAGAATCATTGAAGAGGATGGAATCGAGTTAAATGGAGCAATTCAAAGGAAACTGGCTCGGAAAGCTTGAAGGCTGGCGGCATTAAATGGCAGTTACATTGTTTTAATGCGTTGAATGACCGTTACATTGTTGAAAGCTTGAAGGCCGGCGACATTAAATGGCAGTTACATTGTTTTATGGCGTAGAAAGACAGTTACATTGTTTTTATTTTGCTTTTAATTTGCATTTTCACTTTTATGATGAGAAGGACTATAAATAGTCCATGTAACGAAACCCTAATCACTTTTGGTTGGATATTGAATTTGAGAAGTCATTTCTCTCCAAACCCTACTCTTATCAATCTTAGATTATAGCGAGTGACGGCCTTGGATTTGTTGTGAGTCATATCAGCAAATTCAATGCTAAGACTAATTCCTTGCTAGTGCGTCATATCTAGTGAGAATTAGATTTATCTATCTTTTTTTTTTATTTTTATTTGTTCTTAATTGAAATTTGAGCGATTAATCAATTGTGCGAGTGAGTTGAGCGAAACATACACTTTTAGATCTAGGCATATCATATTTTGGTATTAGAGCATCAGTTCGGCGACGAGACGAGCGAATCGGCATTGTCTAACGAGAGTGTGAATGCGGCTGTTGACAATGAAGGGAATAGCTAGGTTACAGGAGGCGGTTAAGGGAGACGTATGGGTGGTGCTAGGTTATGGGAGATCAGATGCAAGATATGATGACGATGTTCACCGCCTTAGGAAATCGGAAGGGTCAGATGATGGCCATGCAACAACAACAGATGATGAATCAATAACTACAGTGTAAACCCCGGGAATCTCAGTAGTTAAGAAAACCTCGGGAGTTGAAAAGCGAAACCCTAATTCGGTTCAGTTTAAGCTTAGTGAGAGGAGCTTAGGAACCCTAAATCCGGCTTTCCTTTGGTTTCATAATAAAAGAAGTTTTATAAAGTAAATGAATATGAATTATCCTTCTAAAGTATATTTTAGACCTTCGAAAGTTTTAAATTCGGGAATTTTCCAATTCCGGCCTTCCCGAGCTCAATTACGGAAAAGCGTGCCCCAGACTACGAACTCAGAAAAATGTTTCGGAATATTCATTAGAATCGTAATTTTATAAGGATTCCAAAAATATCAATTTTATAATTTTCCGGGCTATAAAAATTACAGTTATAGCTTTTCCTATGTTTTCGTTACAACCGGTAAAGTAGATGTCTTGTCTACTATTCACAAGTATAACCTACACTACACACTACTCATACCCTATTCTTACATCCTTACAACTACTCATTTCAATTTTCTTTTCCAATGAATTTTGTCTCTTAAATAATTATTATATTTATTACATTTTAATTACTTAAATTACAAATATCAAAATTTCAACACACACACACACACAAACCCATGGCCGACGCCCCCCCTAGCTTTTCCCTCTCAATTTAATTTATTTTTACTCAATTTATTCAAATAAAACCCTAATCCATTAATATATAAGCTTCATTTTCTCTCTCTCTCTCCTCATTTTTACTCTTACAAAAAATTTACAAGGTTGAAAATCCTCTCCCTCTCTTCTTCAAGCTTGCCGTGACCCACACCAAGCACACACACACTCACAACTTTATTTTTCTCTTCTTTTCATCTCTAAATCTCCATTAAAGTGTTGATTTCAAGCTTTATTCCTCCCAAATCTTGTAATGGCAAGATCATTCTTGTGTGTTTTCCACCATTAATCCCAATGAGCATGAGCAAGGGACATGAAAACACTACTACAAGAATCTCAATCCATCACAAGAAGTAGATCTAGTATTTGAAAGAGTTTTGCTCGAAATATCATCTTGCTTATGCATGTAAAGTAGGAACATTGCATAAATATTTATGTTCATGCCATGGAACTCATGATTCATGCATCATATTTACTAGATCTAATGTTTAGACATGTATAACTTCATCTACCCTTATGTCCATATGTTTATTTGGATTCTCATGCATTGATGATCATAGAAATGTGGTCTTGTCTATGTATAGATAGGTTAGATGGTAGATCTACATGTGTAGAAGGCAAGAAGATTGAAAAAGAAAAGGTTTTGTTAGAAATGACTTGTTGAAAATTCGGATGGATTTAGAACCCTACCTTAAAGACCACCAAAATCACTTTAAAACTCATATTTTTCATAAAAATTGGAAGGTATATGTAATAGATACCCTTAAGGAATGATTTTCATAAGTTTAGGCATGATAAAAATGTGAAAAAAGTAATGGAGTTAGAATGAAAAATATTGAGATGGTGATTAGAAGTAAAATTCGTAACTTAGGATGGTGCATACATGAACACTTAGTATCCAAGCTTAGATGGCATGTTTTATGAGTTAAATGAAGCCTTTAGATGATAGATATATTGGAGCTTCAATTTTTGATGCCCTAAACAAGTTTTCTTATAAGAAAAATGCAAGGAAATGAAATTTACAAAATTCGGATTTTTACAAGTAGCTTGTTTAAAAACATGTTTACCAAATGAACAATGTGGATTTTTATGCATAAATGAAGGTCATGATTAATATAGACTTTGAGAACTTATTTTTATTTAGATAACAAGTGAATTTCAAGAATAAAATCATAGGAACCCTAGGGAATATAAAATTGGGAAGAATAGCTCTTTAAGAATAACCTTTGTGGAATTTTATAACAATTAGGAGTTCATAAGAGTTCATCATCAAAAGTCATCAAGACCATGCATATATTGAGTTCATTACATGACATTCATGTTAGGAAATTATTCATATACCATCTATACATGAATCATCAACTAGGAACATCTTTCATCAAATACAAAACAATTTTTCGGAATCGGAGAAGTTGCGGAACAGATCTGACCCTACTGTTCCGTGACCCTAATGTTTTCCAAACTAGAAATTAATATTAGAATTAGATAGATCTTTCGAATTAGATAGAGATCGATATAAAATTTGCGAAATTCCAAGTTAAAATGACCAAGTTATGGTCGTTTTAAGTCGGAGCTTCCGAAAATAGCGAGAATTCCGAATTCATCTAGTTTAGAGGCATAGCTTGAATTAGCTACATGATGAGAATCTCATTAGGATTATTCTTATATGGTAGGTGATCCCGAGCAAGACGACACCCTACCTCTCGACTATTACTACTAAAAGACCGGCGTCCAATGGCCGAGTGAATACTACTTCCACTCTCAATTAATGAATGTGATTGTACTATTAGTGGCACTAGTGGTATAGGCAAAGATATGAATGAATATGTATGATGGGGTATATGGGAATTATATCTATGTCTGCTGTTGATGTGTGAAATGGAGCTTAAGAAATATCGAAACCGGGTGTTAAGCTATTGATTGATTTGCTAGCATTTTATATGGATTGTCTGCGAATACTTGTTGGTCACCTAAAAGAATTGAATTAATATATATTTGGCTTCAATTATAATTGAACTCATTCATATCACGATGGGGATGGAGCATTAGCATTGGTTGGTTTTTCGAGATCCATAAAACGAATATGTTGGTTAATCGTGATCTATATAACGAATTATTGTTTAGTTGACCGTGAGCTTAAACGGCGTCATACCACAGGATTCGTTAATCTACTAACCCGGGATGGAGGGCGCAAGTCCATCCACATATGATTTCCGGCTAGTCATATGTTTGTTAAACCCATTTGTTTGATGCATACATTTGCGTGAATAATCACTTGTTTGAATGAATTGTACTTACTTGTGATATGGAAGTTCTTACTCACTAAGCTAGTTAGCTTATGGCCCCATAGCTTTTATTTGTTGCAGCACGAGTTTATCTGGCTTAGGCCGAGGCAAGCCACAGCTCAGGTACCGGAGATAGGAGTTTCCCATAGAAGTTTACCTCGCTTTTGTTTAGACTTCCATTGGAAACTAAAGAACTGTGGATGACTGTAATGGACTTGATATTATTTTTGCGGGGGAATGCCCCTTAGATTTTGTAAAGTATATATATATATTTATGTGTTTTGGCTTATTATCTATGGCTAATGAATGCCACATTAAACTTCTTAACTCCATTGGTTGAGTATTCTATTGTCGTAAAGGGACGCTTTACATCTATACAAGACTCCCGAAGGGCTCGGATAAGGAATTCGAGAGTCTTATATAGTATGTGGCGGGCTGTCACTTTTAGGATACCCTATGGGGCGTGACAGTTTAAGTTGGTATCAGAGCACTAGGTTATAAAACAAGACAATAGAATTAAAAGAAACCGGACTTAGAAATCTAATTAATAGGTTCAAATGGAGTAAAAAAAAAAAATGTTTTACTTGCTAAGTCTGATTAGGAGTCTTATATTGTTGTAGGTCTCCTTGGGTGAGACCAAGGAGCGGGCCAGAAACTTCACCAAGAGGAACGATGAGACTATGGTGGAGTATAGGTTAAGGTTGAGGGAATTGTGCGAAGACTTCGCCTTAGCCAGGCAGCCCCGAACCATAGAGGAAATGTATAAATTGTGGAAGGAAGGATTGAGATACATTAGGTGGGCTGCTGTAGTCGACCGGTTGAGGTATGATCCCATGGGGAGTAGGAGTTGGACTAAATTGGAGACGATTTATACCTTGGAGAGAATCATGGTTGAGTATGGGCGCGAGCCCATGACTAGGGAGGCTACATTTATTTTGAAGAATGGAGGAAACCGAACCCCTCCAGATTTTAGGGTGTGGATCCCTATAGGACCCTTATATGTGTATGCCCATGACAACTTGTATGACCACCATGATTGGAACATAGCAGACGCATCGAACCATATCACTTGGCATGCGGTTTATTTAGATATTCTCCCGCCCCGAGTGATAGCTCCACCTCCAGCCACTGACATAGGTATGCAATTGAACGGTGCGCCTGTGATTGAAGAGAATGAGGAAGAGGAAGAAGAAGAAAAGGACCCCGAGGAGGATCCTAATTGGGAGGAAAATGTAGTCCCTAGAACCCCTACCCCACCCATCTAGCTGGAAGCGGAAGTGAAACCGGAACTCAACCAAATTGTATGGGATTTTAATCGGGAATTGGAGATACCGGATAGTGGTAGGATGGAACCCGAGTTTGATCCGATGATATGGAGAGATGTTTACATGGAGGGTGAGAATCCACTTGTGCTTGACCTAGCAGTAGTAGAACCTGTGGCCCCTGAGCCTATGGAAGTAGAAGACGAGGGTGGAGAGCCTGTGAGGGAAACTGAGTTAGTGGAGACTCAAGTGAGTGAGCCTGAAGTTAGAGGTGAGGAGAATGAAGTGAGCCCGAGGGAAAGGCAAGGCACGGAGGAATAGGAAGAAAGTGAAGACCAAGAACCTTTAGTCCGACCTACTAGGAAGCGGAGGATGACTACGAGGGAGTACCTTAGTTTATTTATCCGACGGGACGACGGTGGTTCATTTAGTAGGAGACGACCTCCTAGCTCGACCTCCGAAGATACTAGTGATGAGTAGAGGCCGATATGATAACTAACCCATGAAGTCCAAGTGAAGTCCTGATTTTTTTTCTTATTTTGTAGTAGGCAATGCAGGATGCCAATTTACCTTAGGGTTTCAGGATAGCTAGTATTTTATTGCTTCTTTTTCCCTGTATTTTGTCATGCTTCCGGGAATAGGGAAAATGTTTAGAATCGGAATTGGAGTATAGCTAGCCAAATTTTGGGGACAAAAATCTTGATGTAATATTTGTATGGCTCGCTAAATTAATGAAGGATCGTGTTTATTTCAAAGGAAAGGAGTTGTGAAAAGCATGCATGCTAGACATGAGGCATAAAGAACATTAACCGCATATAGATTGCATGAGCATTCATTCATTCACACTATTGTTATGAAATTTCAACTTGTTACCCTATGTATGAATTCTTTTGTTCTCCATATGATTATATGAAATTATGAAATTCCAGTTCTTTTTAAGTTTGATTTCCAAATTTTTTTTACAATTTTTGAATATTGTTAACAAATCAATTCCTTTCAAAATCTAAAACCTCCTAAGAATACTAAAATTCATTAAACGATGTATAAACAGACAAAACCGACGGATTCGGAATCGGGAACAAGGATCTATCCCGAACGAAGCCGACCAACCGACCGCGCCTCTACCTAACCCTCAAGGAGTTGCACCTCAGAATCAACAGGGTGATGTGTTAAACGCGATTGGACAATTGGCCAATCTTCTGAATACATTCATCTAGAATCAGAACTCGGCTCAGAACCTATACCAAGGACAAAGTGTCCGGGATTCTGCTCCACATCCACCACCCGCGGATCGTCGGGAAATGACGGCTGAGGCACCGGCTCCACAGGAGGAGCATTCTTATAATGTGCCATTGCCACCACCCCCACCATAAAGAAAACCTCACCAGAGTTCCTTACTGGACTTTATTAAGAGCAACTGGTATTTTGATGGAGCATTCGGTAAACCAGATGAAGCGGAAGACTGGTTAGCTCAAATTGAGCGATCTTTTGCTGCAAATGAAATTCCACCTTACTTACAAGTGGAATATGGGACATATATGTTGAGGTATAATGCAAGGGTCTGGTGGGACTCTAAGAGAAGAAGCTTGCCTTCCCGGTTACATGGGAATCTTTTCGCCGGGAATTTTTGGATAATTACTTCCCCTCTAGTTTACGGGTGAAGTATAGTGCTGACTTTCTCCACGTGAAACAAAAGGGGAGAATAGTGGAACAGTATGAGACTGAGTTCGTCCACCTATTGCGATACGCACCTGAGTCATTCAGGGATAGTGAAGAGCTGAAGAAGCAAGTATTTTTGGGTGGCTTAGACGAGGAATTGTGGACCAAATTGGAAGAATTTGGGGTAAGGACATACCCTGAGATGGTAGAGAAGGCCCGAGTGTAAACCCCGGTTTTTCAAGTAGCCAAGATAACCCTAGAACCGGAAACCAAAACCCTAAACCATAATAGCTCAAGTCTAGAGTGAGAACTAGGAACCCTAATTCCGGCTTTTCCTTGGTTTCCAATTAAGAAACTTTTCTAAGAAAATTTAATTTTGAATATAGTTCTTGATTCTATTTCAAACCAAGAAAATATCAGATTTTAAGAAAATTTCAATTCCGGGTCATCCCGAGACTCATTATAGAAAAACGTGCCCCGGAACTAGAATTTCAAAAATTTACTTATGAGTACTCATTTGAACCGAAATAAAATAAGGATTTCAAAAATATATTTTTCATAATTTTCTGGCTTATGAAAAATACAGTTAAAGCCTTTTTATTAGTATTTCCTTACTACCGGAAATCAAATTGTCTTGTCTACTATTCCTCACTATTCACAAGTACCACCTATATTACCTTTTAGCACACTCTACAATTTCAACTCTTACCATCACTCAAATCACTCTCTTTTCTAAATACTTTTTGTCCCTTAACTTTCCATACAAATAATGACAATTACACATCAAAGTTAAATCAATCAAATAAAGTAAAAATTTCAAACTTTTCCCTTCCTCCACAAGCTCAAACCGGCGTGAATTGGCCCCCTCCCCAAGTCCATTTTGCAATTTTTTTATTTAATCTAGCTCCATTTAACCTAATTCCAAGTGATATATAATCTATATTTTCTCTCTCTTTCTTCATTCTCTCATTTTGCAAACTTTACAAAAGTGGAAAAGCTCTCAAAACCTCTCCCATTTCCCCTCCTTGCCGTGAGCATTGGTCCCCCCCCACACACACACAAAACTTCCATTTCTTCTTTTCATCTTCTATTTCACTTCAAGTAAGTAAACTTTTACCCCTTCCACCCTTAGATCTTTGTTATGGCTAAGTAATTCTTGGATATTTCAACCAAATGTCCCCATGATCTTTTGGTAGGGACAATGAGATATCAAGACAAGAATACCGAATCATTACAAAGTAGATCTAACATTTAAAGGAGATTTCATGCCAAAAGCTTTATGTTTATCCATCAAAAAGTATTTTAAACAAAAGATCTTTTATAAAAATATAGTTTTTATGTTTTCAAAACTCATTTAAGCATTTGAAATAGTAGATCTATCATTTACTACTCATAATCATGTAGGCATTTAAGGTCTCATTATTATTTTGTGTTTATGTGCATTAATAGTCTTTAATTCTTTTGTCTTTAGTAAATAACCTTCTTATTATATAGATCTATGGGTAGATAAGTTAATAAAGTCAAAAAGGAAAACACTTTTCAAGAAATGAACTTGTGTAAATTCGGATGACTTTGGAAACCTAGGTTAAAAACACTTTTATCAACTTCTAAACATATATTTTTCAAGAAAAATGAAGCCTATAGGTAATAGATAATGTTTGGTGATATATTTCATGAGTCTAAATGAGATTTTACTAAAGAAAATGTTGGAAACATGAAATGAAGTCCAATAGAAGTTTTGAGCTAAAAGTCATGTAGACAAAATTCGTAATAATGGATAGATGTTTAGAAAACACTATTTTTCCAACTTCAAAAATAGTATTTTCTTAAATAAATAAAGTCCTTAGGGTATAGGTATAATAAATACTTAAAGTTTTAAGTATAAAATACATTTTTTCTAAAGGAATCAACTTAAAAATGGAATTTTCTAAATGCGGATTTTTGGAAACCCCCTAGTAAAAGACCCCCTTAAAAGTTTACAAATGAAGATTTTATTAAAGAAATAATGGCCTTAGGATATAACTAATATAAGTGTCAAAATTTGTTTAAATAAAGTGGAGTTTTCCTAAAGAAAATCCTTGTAATATGTAGGTGTGACCAAGTGTAGTAAACTCACTTGTTAAACAATAGTATGAAATGGTTTTCTAAGAAAAAGTTATTTAAATTCTTTGAATCTAAAAAGTTATAAGAACTTAGGTTCATTAGAGATCATATCATGACATTCATGATAGGGAAAATCATTACCATTGCATTTAGTTTCATTTTGTACTTAGGAATCTCAAGTGCATTCATGAAAACCGCATTTTTGGAATCGATATACCCGCTGTACAGATCTGATCCCTCAATTTCGAGGCTTAGATATTTTCAAAACTTGATTTAAACTTCATATTTAGAAAGCTCTTCCGAAGTAGATAGAAATCAATATAAAATTTGCGAAATTCCGACTTAAAACGACCAAGTTATGGCCATTTTAAAACGGAACTTCAAAAATGACGCGAATTTCGATTTCACTAAGTTTTCTTAGAGTTTTAGAATCCTAAAATGGTAGAATACTTATTAGGGTATTCTTATGTGAATAGGAGAACCCGAGGACGTTGACTCTTTACCTCCGGATTATTATTACTAGAAGAAAGGCGAACCAATGGCGGAGTGAGTTTTCTTCCCGATTCATTTATTGTTTGTGTTTGTAAAGTAATGCACTAGAATGTAGGCCAAATGAATGGGATATGAATGATGGGGAATAATGGGAAATTGTATGTTGATGATGATGTGAGAACTCAAATTAAGAATATCGAAACCGGGTGATAAATTTTGGTTGTGTACTTAGCTATGATGGATTGTTTGAGAAATTGTTTGATCGCCTAAGTAAAATGGCTTAATCAACTACTTGGACTAATGCTAAATTGACACGTGCATATCACAAGGGGAAGGAGCATTAGCATTTGTAGGTTAATCGTGAACCATAAACGATATCAAATAATCGTAGGTTAGTCGTGAACCATAAACGATATCAAATAATCGTAGGTTAACCGTGAACCATAAACGGCATATTGATAGTACCGCAGTAGTCGTTAATTTGCTAACCCGGGATGGAGGGTGCAATTCCATCCACATATGATTTCTGGTTGGTCATATGTATACTAAACTCACGTGTTTGGTGCATACACTTGCTTGATTAATAACTTGCTTCAATTGTTGTGACATGAATGTTATTGTGGAAGATTACACTCACTAAGCTAGTTAGCTTACGTCCCTACAGTCCATTCCTTTTGCAGCTATCCCATTTGTGGCTTAGGCGACGTGACCCGCTGAACAGGTACAGAAGCTAGGAGTTTCCCCTAGAAGTTGGAATTTATGTATTAGACTTCCATAGGAAACTTCTAAGACTTGGATGACTGTATAAGACCGTTAATTATTCTTTTGCGGGGGAATGCCATGTAATATTTATTTATGTCTCATGAATTATATCCTACTGCTAATGCATGCCAAATTAAGCTTTTATCTCCATTTAGACTTGTACTCTATTGTGTGTAAAGGTACGCCTTACATCTATATAAGGCTCTTGAAAGACTAAGGCGGTAATTTGGGAATCTTATATGGTATGTGGCGGACTGTTACGTTTAGGGTACCCTATGGGGCGTGACACCGAGTAATTGAAGGGGCCAGAAAAAGGAAATACCAGGAACCTGACAAGAGGGTATTTGGGAAAAGGCCTTTTGACGCCTCGAGTTCGGAATTCAAAGGAAAATGGTATAGGCCGTACCAAGGATTCAAGGATGAGTCTAGTAGCAAGCCGACCTAGTTCAAGGCTAATGTCACATGTTGGAAATGTAAGGGAGCGCATGCCCCTAGGCAATGCCAGTTGTTGAAAAACAAATGTTATTTCTATGGCGATGCTGGCCATATGGTTTATACGTGCCCGAAGAAGCTGGCTGTGACTTGCTTTATTTGCAAGGAGAAGGGGCACTTAGCCTCTGAATGTTCCTAACGGAAAAGTGTAGCTGCTCGACCCTTTGGAACCTCAAGCAATACCAACCCCATGAGGTCGGGAAATAAAAGTGGGAGCCGCAGCATCAGCAATGCATGGGATGAGGTTGTATAACTTCGAAGGCCAGTGGATGGTAGAGGAAGATGAGGAGGAGGAAGTGGAGTTGGCAGCTTTGGATCAAAGTGAAGGCGCTGATAGCGGCCTGGTGACAGGTTAGTAATAGAAACCTTCACAAGTTAAATTTTGATTTATTTATCTGAATTGTTATCTGGATGAAATTATATATGTTATGGAAAGCTGGAAGTAAGAACCCTAGGTAGGTAGCTTGAGAGTGCTGTAGGATTGATGAGTGATGGATGTTTGTTGACCTCAGGACACATTCGGGTGAATAGCGTGGAGGCATATGTCTTATTTGACACGGGAGCGACACATTCGTTCATCACCACTAGTTTGGCTAATCGACTTGAATTACCTATAGCCACAACTACTGCTAGTTTGAGGATTAAGACACCTACCGGGAGCGTTGTGTCAACCCGAGAATTATAAAGGATTGTCCGTTGGAAGGTTCATGGACACACTCCAAAAGCGATTTAATAATATTGGAGATGAATAAATACGAAGTTATCCTCGGAATGAGTTGGCTAAGCAAGGTAAAAGCAATAGTGGATTGTCAAAAGAAAACAGTGAGTTTCTATGATCAAATGGGGAGAAAGGTAGAATTTGTGGGAGAAACCCTAGTCCCGAGAAGGTTTGGTGTAAACTCGTTTGAGCTGATGATGGAGGATGAAGAGATAATACCGATTGAAGGTGTCTTGGATGAAGAGGAAACCCGTGAGGAAAGGGATATACCAGTGGTAAATGAATATTTGGATGTGTTTCCAGAAATTTTGCCAGGATTACCACCAAAAAGAGAAATTGATTTTGAGATTGTTTTAGCTCCAAACACCGAGCCAATATCCAAAGCACCATACCGGATGGCACCGGCTGAGTTGAAAGAGCTAAAGGCACAATTACAGGAACTTTTGGATAAAAAATTCATAAGGCCAAGTGTGTCACCATGGGGTGCGCCTGTTCTGTTTGTAAAGAAGAAGGATGGGTCGATGAGACTGTGTATCGATTATCGAGAGTTGAATAAGGTGACTATCAAGAATCGATACCCTCTGCCAAGAATTGATGATTTGTTCGATAAACTGCAAGGGGCTTGTGTGTTTTCATGCATTGATTTGCGTTTGGGATATCATCAGTTGAGGATTAAGCCTGAGGATGTACCAAAGACGGCTTTTCGTACTCGTTATGGACACTACGAGTTTCTGGAGATGTCGTTTAGGCTGACTAACGCACCAGCGGCATTTATGGACCTTATGAATAGAGTCTATAAACCACTTTTGGATAAGTGCATGATAGTTTTCATAGACGATATCCTCATATATTCAAAGACCAAAGAACAACACGAGGAACACCTTCGTTTGGCGTTACAAAACTTAAGGGACAACAAGCTGTACGCCAAATTGTCTAAATATGATTTTTGGTTAGACAAAATATCCTTCCTTGGACATGTGGTAACTGGTGAGGGGATATCAGTTGACCTCGAGAAGATCAAGGCAGTAGTAGAATGGAAACCGCCACAGACGGTTACTGAAGTAAGAAGTTTCTTGGGATTAGCTGGCTACTATCGCAAGTTTGTGAAGGATTTCTCCAAGATAGCCAAGCCACTGACTCAATTGACTCAAAAGAACAAGAAATTTGTTTGGACGGATAAGAGGGAGCAGAGCTTCCAGGAATTGAAACGATGATTGGTATCGGCACCGATTTTGGTTTTACCAGACCCAGAAAAGTCCTATACGGTGCACAGTGACGCCTCAAGGAATGGCCTTGGATGTGTCTTGATGCAGGAAGGGAAAGTTATTGCATATGCTTCTCGGAAATTGAGACCACATGAGCAGAACTACCCTACACATGATTTGGAATTAGCTGCCGTTGTCTTCACTTTGAAGCTATGGAGACATTACCTTTATGGACAGAGGTGTGAGATATACACGGATCATAAAAGTCTTAAATATCTGTTCACACAAAAGGAACTAAATATGTAACAAAGGAGATGGCTAGAATTGATAAAAGATTATGACCTGGGAATAAATTACTATCCCGAGAAGGTTAATGCTGTCGCAGATGCCTTAAGTCAGAAGAATTATGCAGAGGTAGCTGCCTTGATCACAAGTCAAAGAGAGTTAGTTAAGGAGTTTGAGAAGTTGAAGATTGAGTTCATAGGCCAAAGCGCTGAGCTTGAGATAGCTAATCTGGCACTAGAACCGACCCTAATAGAAAGGATCAAAGAAGCTCAAAGATATGATGAAGTGATACAAAAGATCAAAAGGGAAACCCAAGTAGGAAAGTACCTTGATTTTGTAATAGATGATGAAGATGTGATCCGAATGAAAGGAAGGTTGTGTGTACCAAAGGACGAGGAATTGAGGAAGGAGATAATGAGTGAAGCTCACAACTCCGGATATACCATCATCCGGAGGTACCAAAATGTACCAAGATTTGAAAAGCCGCTATTGGTGGAACGGCATGAAGCGAGATGTGGCGGATTATGTAATGAAATGCCGATTTGCCAACAGGTGAAGGTAGAGCACCAAAGACCGGGTGGATTGCTGAAGCCTTTACCCATTCCTGAGTGGAAGTGGGATCAGATATCTATGGATTTTGTGTGTGGTTTTCCCAAGACTCCTCTGGTTGTGATGCGGTATGGGTAATAGTGGACCGGTTAACCAAGTCGGCACACTTCTTGCCCATAAATATGACTTATTCCATGGAAAGGTTAGCCAAAATAACATCAAGAGATTGTAAGGTTACATGGCATACCTGCAGGGATTATTTCAGATAGAGACCCGAGATTTGTGTCCAAGTTTTGGACAAGCCTGCAAAAGAGTTTGGGCACTAAATTGCATTTTAGTACGGCTTATCACCCTCAGACCGATGGACAGTCTGAGCGGACGATCCAAACCCTGGAAGACATGCTGAGAGCGTGTGCCTTGGAATTCAAAGGGAGTTGGGATAGTCATGTACATCTAATTGAGTTTGCTTACAATAACAGCTATCACTCCACCATTCAGATGCCACCATGAAGCTCTGTATGGACGGCGCTGTAGATCCCCTTTGTTTTGGGATGAAGTGGAAAAGGTAGCTATTGGGCCGGAATTGGTACAAGAAGCCGCCGATAAAGTGAGGGTAATTCAGCGGAAAATGAAAGAAGCTCAGGACCGGCAAAAGAGTTGGGCAGACCTGAAAAGAAGAGAACTCGAATTCAAGGTGGGTGATCATGTGTACCTAAAGATAAACCCGATTAAAAGTATTAAAAGGATGCGTACACAAGGAAAGTTAAGCCCGAGATACATTGGACCTTTTGAAATCTTGGAAAGAGTCGGAGATTTGGCATATCGGCTAGCCCTACCACCAAATTTGTCCGGGATCCACAATGTATTCCATGTGTCAGTATTGAGGAGGTACGTTGCCGACCCGGAAAGGATTCTGGAGTTGGAACCGATTCAGCTGAAGGAAAACCTGACATATGAGGAACACCCAGTGAAGATATTGGATAAGAAAACTCAAAGGCTACGAAACAAAGACATTCACTACGTCAAAGTGTTATGGAGGAATCATGCCTTTGAGGAAGCAACCTGGGAAGCTGAAGATGAGATCCGAAGAAGTACCCCGAGTTATTTGAAGAACAAGGTACGTCAGTTCCGTTTTGAGGACAAAACTTTATTTAAGGTGGGGAGGTTGTAAACCCCGGGAATCTCAGTAGTTAAGAAAACCCCGGGAGTTGAAAAGCGAAACCCTAATCCGGTTCAGTTTAAGCTTAGTGAGAGGAGCTTAGGAACCCTAAATCCGGCTTTCCTTCAGTTTCATAATAAAAGAAGTTTTATAAAGTAAATGAATATGAATTATCCTTCTAAAGTATATTTTAGACCTTCGAAAGTTTTAAATTCGGAAATTTTCCAATTCCGGGCCTTCCCGAGCTCAATTACGGAAAAGCGTGCCCTGGATCACGAACTCAGAAAAATGTTCCAGAATATTCATTAGAACCGTAATTTTATAAGGATTCCAAAAATATCAATTTTATAATTTTCCGGACTATAAAAATTACAGTTATAGCTTTTCCCTTGTTTTCGTTACAACCAGTAAAGTAGATGTCTTGTCTATTATTCACAAGTACAACCTACACTACACACTACTCATACCCTATTCTTATATCCTTACAACTACTCATTTCAATTTTCTTTTCTAATGAATTTTGTCTCTTAAATAATTATTACATTTATTACATTTTAATTACTTAAATTACAAATATCAAAATTTCAACACACACACACAAACCCATGGCCGGCGCCCCCCCTAGCTTTTCCCTCTCAATTTAATTTATTTTTACTCAATTTATTCAAATAAAACCCTAATCCATTAATATATAAGCTTCTTTTTCTCTCTCTCTCTCCTCATTTTTACTCTTACAAAAAAATTACAAGGTTGAAAATCCTCTCCCTCTCTTCTTCAAGCTTGCGTGACCCACACCAAGCACACACACACTCACAACTTTATTTTTTCTCTTCATCTCTAAATCTCTCTATTAAAGTGTTGATTTCAAGCTTTATTCCCCAAATCTTGTAATGGCAAGATCATTCTTGTGTGTTTTCCACCATTAATCCCAATGAGCATGAGCAAGGGACATGAAAACACTACTACAAGAATCTCAATCCATCACAAGAAGTAGATCTAGTATTTGAAAGAGTTTTGTTTGAAATATCATCTTGTTTATGCATGTAATGTAGGAACATTACATAAATATTTATGTTCATGCCATGGAACTCATGATTCATGCATCATATTTAGTAGATCTAATGTTTAGACATGTATAACTTCATCTACCCTTATGTCCATATGTTTATTTGGATTCTCATGCATTGATGATCATAGAAATGTGGTCTTGTCTATGTATAGATAGGTTAGATGGTAGATCTACATGTGTAGAAGGCAAGAAGATTGAAAAAGAAAAGGTTTTGTTAGAAATGACTTGTTGGAAATTCGGATGGATTTAGAACCCTACCTTAAAGACCACCAAAATCACTTTAAAACTCATATTTTTCATAAAAATTGGAAGGTATATGTAATAGATACCCTTAAGCAATGATTTTCATAAGTTTAGATGAGTTTAGGCATGATAAAAATGTGAAAAAAGTAATGGAGTTAGAATGAAAAATATTGAGATGGTGATTAGAAGTAAAATTCGTAACTTAGGATGGTGCATACATCAACACTTAGTATCCAAGCTTAGATGGCATGTTTTATGAGTTAAATGAAGCCTTTAGATGATAGATATATTGGAGCTTCAATTTTTGATGCCCTAAACAAGTTTTCTTATAAGGAAAATGCAAGGAAATGAAATTTACAAAATTCGGATTTTTACAAGTAGCTTGTTTAAAAACATGTTTACCAAATGAAAAATGTGGATTTTTATGCATAAATGAAGGTCATGATTAATATAGACTTTGAGAACTTATTTTCATTTAGATAACAAGTGAATTTCAAGAATAAAATCATAGGAACCCTAGGGAATATAAAATTGGGAAGAATAGCTCTTTAAGAATAACCTTTGTGGAATTTTATAACAATTAGGAGTTCATAAGAGTTCATCATCAAAAGTCATCAAGACCATGCATATATTGAGTTCATTACATGACATTCATGTTAGGAAATTATTCATATACCATCTATACATGAATCATCAACTAGAAACATCTTTCATCAAATACAAAACAATTTTTCGAAATCGGAGAAGTTGTGGAACAGATCTGACCCTACTGTTCCGTGACCCTAATGTTTTCAAAACTAGAAATTAATATTAGAATTAGATATATCTTTCGAAGTAGATAGAGATCGATATAAAATTTGCGAAATTCCAAGTTAAAATGACCAAGTTATGGCCGTTTTAAGTCGGAGCTTCCGCAAATAGCGAGAATTCCGAATTCATCTAGTTTAGAGGCATAGCTTGAATTAGCTACATGATGAGAATCTCATTAGGATTATTCTTATATGGTAGGTGATCCCGAGCAAGACGACATCCTACCTCCCGACTATTACTACTAAAAGACCGGCATCCAATGGCCGAGTGAGTACTACTTCCACTCTCAATTAATGAATGTGATTGTACTATTAGTGGCACTAGTGGTATAGGCAAAGATATGAATGAATATGTATGATGGGGTATATGGGAATTATATCTATGTCTGCTGTTGATGTGTGAAATGGAGCTTAAGAAATATCGAAACCGGGTGTTAAGCTATTGATTGATTTGCTAGCATTTTATATGGATTGTCTGCGAATACTTGTTGGTCACCTAAAAGAATTGAATTAATATATATTTGGCTTCAATTATAATTGGACTCATTCATATCACGATGGGGATGGAGCATTAGCATTGGTTGGTTTTTCGTGATCCATAAAACGAATATGTTGGTTAATCGTGAACCATAAAACGAATATGTTGGTTAATTGTGATCCATAAAACGAATATGTTGGTTAATTGTGATCCATAAAACGAATTATTGTTCAGTTGACTGTGAGCTTAAACAGCGTCGTACCACAGGATTCGTTAATCTGCTAACCCGGGATGGAGGGCGCAAGTCCATCCACATATGATTTCCGGCTGGTCATATGTTTGTTAAACCCATTTGTTTGATGCATACATTTGCGTGAATAATCACTTGTTTGAATGAATTGTACTTAATTGTGATATGGAAGTTCTTACTCACTAGGCTAGTTAGCTTACGCCCCTATAGCATTTATTTGTTGCAGCACGAGTTTATCTGGCTTAGGCCGAGGCAAGCCACAGCTCAGGTACCGGAGATAAGAGTTTCCCATAGAAGTTTACCTTGCTTTTGTTTAGACTTTCATTGGAAGCTAAAGAACTCTGGATGACTGTAATGGACTTGATATTATTTTTGTGGGGGAATGCCCCTTAGATTTTGTAAAGTATATATATATATATATATATATATATATATATTGTTTGGCTTATTATCTATGGCTAATGAATGCCACATTAAACTTCTTAACTCCATTGGTTGAGTATTCTATTGTCGTAAAGGGACGCTTTACATCTATACAAGACTCCCGAAGGGCTCGGATAGGGAATTCGAGAGTCTTATATAGTATGTGGCGGGCTGTTACGTTTAGGATACCCTATGGGGCGTGACACACAGCAAGTGATTAATCAACCACCATAACAGGTGATTAATCAACTACCTCAACAGATCATCAATCAACCACCACCACCCCAACTTGGAGATGTCGTAGTTAGGAGAGGAGAGATTGGAGGAGGTGATAATATCATTCCTAGAGAAGGTGGGGTGGGGGGGACAATTTTGGTGAGGATGAATTTCGACTTCCACGAGGTCTGGAGTCCGTTAAATTACAGATGCCATCTTTTACTAGTGGAAATTCCGTGGATGATTACCTAGATTGGGAAGGCAAGGTCGAGAGGATATTTAAGTGCTATGAAATAGAAGGATATACCAGGGTTAGACATGCAGCAGTGGAATTGACTGGGTATGCGGCGTTATGGTGGAAGAGTACCAACGACACTAGGAGAAGAGAGGGGGAAGCCGAGATTCGTACCTGGCAGGAGATGAAGCATGTTTTGAGGCGACGATTTGTTCCTGAGTATTATCGCCATCAGTTGTACATACGCCTCCAGACATTAAGGTAGGGGAGCAAAACGGTGGAAGAATAGTTCAGGAGTTTGAAACCCTGATGATTCGAAGTGAATCTGCTGAGTCTCCTGAGCAAACCATGGCTAGGTTTGTTACAAGGTTAAAATATGAAATTTTGTGTGTAGTAGAGCTCCAGAGGTATGAAACCTTAGCCGAGGTTATTCAACTAGCCCTTAAGGTGGAGAGACATAAACGTTCCATTGCCAACAGAACGAATACCGATAGGTATGGATCATCTAACAAGTCTTATAACATTGATAATAAGACCTCTAAGAAGATGAATAAATCTCCAGCAATGGTAGATGCAAAAGGAGAGAAGAGTGGTAATGAGAAAGGGAAGATGACATATGGGGAGGACCAAAGGCGAGATGTAGCAGGATCTTCAGGAGGAAAGGGTCATCAAATTAAATGTTTTAAATGTCTGGGAGTTGGCTATATAGCCTCTCAATGCCCAAATCGACGGGTTATGGCTATTATGGAAGCTGTGAGTGAGGATGAGAAGGAAGAGGTAGAAAAACCTGATGATTTGTCAGCTATGCTGGATGAGTACTATGTGTCATGCCCCGAAGAGTATCCTAAATGTGGCAATCCACCGTATATAATATTAAAGCCTAGGAATGACCGCCTCAGTCACGCAAAAGCTTCCATACTATGTACAAGGAGTCTAGCACATGTAAGAGACAATCGGAGTGGAACATTTTATATTGATACAACTTGAGTAACAATGTAAAGGAAATTCAATTTACTATACTCCAATTACAATTCATCCACAGATTTCACTACATAACTATTACAAGACAAATCACAAAACCAAGCTAATATCTTCAAGTATTTTTACTTCCTACCGGAATCCCTAAGTCATTTTCGGCTCTAACTATCTCGGTCCCCAAGTAACATTCTCCAATCAAACCTGTTTATTCAAACATCTATTGGGGTATAAGATATACTAGCTTAGTGAGAGTCCCCTTAATTTTGTACCATAACAAGCAAGTTATAATTCATCCATATGCTATGCATGAACAAACACATGAGCAAACAAGCATATGACTTTCCGGTAGCCATATGTGAATGGATTTATGCCCTCCATTCGGGGTTAGGACGGTCCACAAGATATGCAACCATAATTCTAATCTTGAGTGGGATGGTCCATAAGTCATGCAACCATAATCCCGATCTCTTTCTCTTAGTTATACAACCTCTGTTGTTTTATTGTAGTAGTTTTATGTGTCCACCCCACATCCATTAACTTAAGCGATCTCGCATCCTTAATGTTAACAAGGCCCCTTCGCCTTCCGCTAATATACTTTTGTCCCACCAAAGGTATATTAGCTAATGCAATGTGACTCAGTACGTGACATGCAAGTACAGTTTATTCATATAATCGTGGCATGTTATATGTAGGTTAAGAACGATCATAGAGAATTTCAAACAATTCAAGTCTATGCTAACTCATACAATGATTTTACAATAAGTCTCGCCTTGATATACTTATCATTCATTCAACCAAGATTATATCACAACTCATTATAATTTTATCTTTTTCTAATTCTAATGCAACTAGCTACAAGCACAATCAAGGTAACAAAATAAGAGGAAAACTCACTCAGCCATTGGATCATCGATCTCTTAGTAAAAGTAATCCGGTGGTAGGGAATCATTGATTTCGGGGTCACCTAAAAAGGAAGAAATACTCTAATAAGTATTTCAATTCAAACTAATCCACTCTATTTAACAAAACTAGTAAATTCGTAATTCTTGTCATTTATGGAAGTCTCAACTTGAAACTGCCATAACTTGGTCATTTTAACTCGGAATTTCGCAAATTAAATATTGATTTCTATCTATTTCGAAAGATCTATCTAATCCTAATATTATTTTCAAGTTTTGAAAATATTTGGGTCATGAAATATTCTGATCAGTTCTGATCAGTAGCAAATTCTAATTCCGAAAAATAGTTTTGTACATGTTTGTAATGTTCCTACTATATAGATTAACTATACATGCAATGTTGATGATTTCCTATTATGAATGGCATGTTATGAGCTTGATGTATGCATGCTTTTGACAATATTCTCTAAAAGGATATTTTAAAAACTTTTTATTGGTAAGACTCCATGAATGTTTACTTTTGAGAAAACTAATTTCCTAACTTTGATCATTTCCATTTGTTTTGGATTTTTTTCTTCAGAAAATATAATTATCCTTTTTAAAATTGATTCTTCATTATATCTATTACTTATGACCTTTATTTCTACATAAAAATTCCCATTTTATACTTTGTAAACATGTTTTCAAATAGGGGTTATTCCAAAATCCGAATTTCGTAAAAATTATTCTTGAGTGATTTCTTTTGAGAAAAACTTGTTTAATACATTAAAATTTAAGACTCTATTATACTTATCCCTTAAGGACTTCATTTCTTAAATAAAAATTTTCATTTTGAGTTTGGAAAATAGGTGTTTTTATGACCTCACTCTAAAATTACGAATTTCCTAAGTTGACTAGCAACTCAAATTTTTCCTATTTCATTTCTACTCCTTGTTCTATATATTTTTCTTAACAAATCTCATCTTAATTTATAAAAATCATTACTTTATGATACCTACGACCTAAATTACTCATTTTTCATATAAAACACAAGTTTTGGAGTTGATAAATGGGTTTTTAAGGTATGGTTTTGAAACCATCCGAATTTACAAATTTGGATAAAACTCAAATTTCATACTTTGTAATCTCTTTCTATTTTTTAGAATCTCTACTAGTAGATCCATCATTTACTTATCAAAAACATCTCCTATTAATACATATTCCATAAGCCTTCCATTTTCTAAACAAAACTTTCATTTTGGTGTTGAAAAATGGGATTTCAAAATTGGTCTTCGTTGAGATCCGAATTTACCAAATTTATTTTTTGAAATATCTTTTGATAAAATCCATCTAAGCTTAGGAAAAATCATCCTTTACTTGTCCTATCTTAAGAGCCTTCCATTTCTTAAATAAAAACTTCATTTTTGAGTTGGAAAACATGTTTTTAAACTATGCCTTGGCCTAAATCAGAAAATGAGATTTTTATTTTGAAAATAACTTTTGAAAATCACCTTTGATTCTTGTAAAAAGAAGTCTTGATGATATACATCCACTAAACCTTCATTTTCTCAACTAAAACTTCCATTTTGAGACTTGGAAAGTGGTTTTTTAAATATAGGTTTTGCCAAGATACAAATTTCACTATTTTTATTAAAGTTCAAAACCAAGATCTACACTTTCTATGATCATAAATATAAAAGAAATCCATGCTAGTAAACTATAAACTCATAGATCTAAACTTTACTCCTCAAAATCATTCATTTATGATATCTATTCCTTAAGGCCTTCATTTTAAATGAAAAATATACATTTTGAAGTTGAAAAATAGCTTTTCTAAATATGGTTCCCTTTTTATCCGAATTTTCAAAAAAGATTTTTGTTGAAACTAAAATAGATCTTGAGCTTTGTAAAACTTTTCTACTATCATCAAGCTATTACAAATTATTTAAGAAAATAAATAAAAAAATCTAATGCATTTATGAACCTAAAACAACTAGATCTAGTTTACTATACTAGTTATAAATGCATGAATACTAAGATAGTTATGTGAATGGTGAATATATGTATAAATCATTAACAATAACAAAATAATAACTCATATAACAAGATCTAAAATATAAACAAAATGAAAGCTACAAAAAAAAGGTTAGATCTACAAAATATAACTACTTTTAGCAAGAAAATAATAATGACACAAGAAAATAATCATGGATAAGAGGAATGTTTCACTTTGGCATCATCATCCTTAGCTTTTAAGCTTATGGAAGGCCATTTGATGCATGAAACTCACACCACTGGGAAGTATAGTTTGAGATAGTAAATACAACATACAATAATCTAAATAAACATTTATTTTATCATTAAGAGAGTATAATCCGTACATCATCTTAGGGGTTTTTCCCTTATAATTCTCCAAACAATCATAATAACAACTTAATCTTTCTCACAACAATATAATACTAACATCATAAGACATTAAAGGATATTTAACTTAAGATCTTCAAAAGATTTCCAGAAGCTTTTCTAATACATCATCCCTCTCGAGTATATGAATTCTTCGGGATAAAAGATATAGTCCTGTTACAACAAAGATCTATCGGAGTATAAGCATAACTAGCTTAATGAGAATATTCCTAAATCAACATACTTGTATAAATAATTTCAAGCAAGTTATTAATCAAGCATATGAATGCATCAAGCAAATGATCAAGCAATACATATGATCTACCGGAAATCATATGTTTGAATGGATTTACCCCTCCATTCAGGGTTAGGTGTTCCAGGCTCTTTAAAACCCAACTTAAAATCCAACTCATGTAGTTTATTTCAGGCTCCTACTAGCCCATCATAGTTCTTTCAAGCTCCTATCGCCCATCTCGAAATAGTTCTTTCAGACTCCTATCGCCTATCTTGCAGATTTCTGGCTACTACACACCTGGCTACTAAACTCTTGTCCCATCAAAATTAGCAGCTCATGCAATGAAACTATCTACGTGATATGCATGAATCAATTTATATAATTCATAGTATATGATTAAAATAATTTAAAGGTGATCACAAAATTTTCACACACTCTAACAGAATAATAATAAAACATAAGTTAATTAACAACGATTCGTGCCTCGGTATGCTTAACATTCTTTCAACCAATATTATCATTCATAATTCATTTTCATCTTTTCCTACTTCTAGTGCCTCTAGCTACAAGCACAACCAAGTATGAAAAAGGTAGGAAATAAACTCACTTGGCCATGAGGATCTATTTTCCTTACGGGTGAGTCAATCGATAAATCCACTAATCAAAGTAATCCTCCGGGTATGAATACTCCTCCTCGGGTTTGCCTAATCAAGAAGAATACCCATAATGAGTATTTCTTATTGATTCTATGGTACTTATAAAAAACTATGACATAAGATTGTTAAAATTCGCGTAGAAGGTAATTCCAACTTAAAATGACCATAACTTGGTCATTTTAACTCGGAATCGCGCAAATAATATATCGTTTTCTACCTACTCAAAAAGATCTATCCATTTCTAAGATTATTTTTGTCATAAAAAGCCATTTGAGTTGCAAACTAACACAGTACTAAATAGTTACGAATTTATAGTTTTCAAAATATGGTTTTTCCAAACTTTTACTTTACTCAAAATTTCTTAAGAAAAATATATGGTTATATATATATATATAGTTGAAAAATCCTTTGGACATATATTTATACTCATACGTATGCATGATTTTGATAGTGTTATCTCAATATCGATATTTTATAAACGATTTATCTTTGATGGTTTAAATGATAAAACTTTTTGAGAATTTCTCCTTTTTGAATTGTTACAAGGAAAACAAAAATATATTTGAGTCGTAATGAGCAAATATTTTTCTATTATAATTCCATTTTCTTACTTTTTAAAAGTAAATTTTATTTCAAAAATTTGGTTCTTTAAGTTATCTACTAACTTTATTTCTAGCGATTAAGAATAAGCTTTTTAAAATATTCCTTAAGTTTGAAGTTGTGTTAAATGTATGTTTTTCTTTTATTTTTATATCATTTCCCTTCTTTAGAAAATAGATATACCTTTAAAACTTTATTTTCTTGACAAATTTTATTTTTCTAAGTTGGTCTCTAAAATAGTGAGTTAATTTTATCTGGTTTGAAAAACTTGTTTTATACTTAATATTTAAGGAATAGAATAACCCCTTTAAACAAGTTTATAAGAAAAGCTTTCTTAAAGAATTGTTAACATTAGAACTTAACAAAAATTTCATTTTAAATTTTAAAAAGAGAATAACAATACAAAACTTAAGTTTTGAAGAATCTTTCTTAACATGTGATTTTCAAAGCCTATAATGAATATAATTAAGTCGTATAAAAGATATGGTTGAGTTAAAATCTTTTATGGTTAAAAATTCTTCCTTTATGGGGTATTTAGTTTTTTATTTAGAAAAGAAATAAGTTCCTTTTATTCTTTTGAAGAAATCTACTTTACTACTTCTTCTAGAATTTATGATTAGCTTATTTCGAAAAGAGCTTATTAGAAAAGAAAACTTAGATCTTTTTGTTGAAATTTCTTTTGTTAAGAAATCTAGTTTACTTTTTCTTTATTTAAGAAAGAACCCATTAAGACAACAATATTATAATCATGTATGAATATGTAGCAATGTAAAAGTAAGTATAAAACATAATAAGATAGAAAGAAAGAAAGAAATATTTGTAAGTAAATAAACATAAATAAATAGTCAAGCATTGGGAACCTTAGCTTCATCAAGGTATCCCGATCATGTATTAGGAGCCTTAGCTTCATCAAGGCAACCCAGGACTAAGAATGGACTAGTCCCAAAAGAAAAGAAAAGAAAAGAAAATAAATTTGTATTGACTTGATATGGACAAGTCTAAGACTAGAAAGACTAGTCTTAATAAATTGCATAAAACAAGTAAATAAATAAATTGCAAGACTTGGAAATAAATAAATAACAAATGAGCTTATATGCTCTAAATAAATATATATACATAGTATACATAATATTATATAAGTTAGATTAGAGCAAAAATAATAACAACAACAACATAATAACATAAGGTAAAGTAGGAACATGAACAAAAACAAAAACAAAACATGAACATATTGTTGCTTTTTAACTCATATGAGTCTAAGAAACATATACTAAGCTCATGCTAAGTTGTATGAACATGATAAATAAATTTAAGTAGGATTTTACCTAAGGTTTAATGGAAGGTTTGAAGAAAGATGAATAGGTTTTGTGTTTGATATTTTTCTTCTTGAAGTTGTAGGAATTGGTAGAGAGTATTTTGTGAGAGATTTGTTGGAGAGAGGTTTTGAGAGAGTATTTTGGTAGAGTTTTGTTATGTAAAATGAGTGTGTGAAAGAATGAAGGAGGAAAGGGGTATTTATAGAATTTTTGGAGTGAATTTTAGATGTAATAAAATAAATTGAAAAGAAAATAATAATGAGAAAAAGAAGAGGGAGGCAGACGCATGTACTAAAGGGTGGGAGAGAGAGGATTTTTATTTGTTTTATGATTTTTTTGTAAAGAAAAGAAATAATGTGTAAGGTTTGATGTGAATAAAGTTGTATTGGAAAAGTAAGAAGTAAGAAAATAGGTATGTAGGTAGTAAGAAATAGGTGTAAGAAAAAGTAGAGATAGTAAATAGTAATGAATAGTAGGAATAGTACTATGAATAGTAGACTGGACATATAAAATACCGGTAGTAATAAAAATACGTGTAAACGAGCTATATCTGTTATTTTTAGTTACCGAAAAATTCTAAAACTGATATTTTTGAAATCCTTGTTTAATTACGAGTCTTTTGGTGTTGTTGGAATATTTTTATTATTCTGAGCTCTGGAACATGATTTTTGAGAACTGATCTCGTTTGAGTCCGAAGGACACTCAAAATTCGCAAATATGATATTTTTATGTTATCTTATATCATTATGAACTATTTAAGCCATTAACTTAATTTCATTTTCTAGGGTTTGAGAACGCGGGATTGTCGGAGTTGAAATTGTTTAATTGTTTTGACTTTTGTTGACTTTTGAAACTCCGGTTTGACTAGAGTTATGGTATAATCCATCTTTTCCATAGAAATCGAGGGATTTTAACTCAGGGATCGGATAGGCGGATCTTTTCATCTTCGGATTTTTGAATCGATCGATTATTGAACTTCCTATTTTTGTTTTTGAAAATTCTCTTATGAAATTCCGTGATCAAAATTGTTTAAGGTTCGGTTTCAACTTGAGTTAGACGTTAGGGTTTCGATTTGGTACTCTAAAACCATAATCGAAAAATTCGGGGGTTTACAATCACTTTTCGCATGGTAGATCGAGCACTTGAATGTTGCTTGGATGTCAAGGCTCGACTTAAGTTGTTGTCCAAATTCAACCGAGGGGTAAATTGAGTTTGTTGTGGGCTTGAGCGTTGAACTTGACTCAAGATATGCTTTTCTATTCAAAGGTGTGATTTTTATCCAGCTTCACTCGTAGGATGAATTTAAGGCTTCACATTGTGGCATGATAGAAATTGTATCATGAAGTCTAGGGCTCATCACCTCAATACAAAAGTCAAGAGTCATGTCAAGGGTCGATGTAGGGCTTAACGGATCATTTTGCCTTGGTGATTTGCCCTTACTGGGTCTGTTGCAAGGCTTAGCCAAGTTCTACTATGCACACTTGTTATTTTGCTCTAAATCCAATCAAAACACTTTGTTTCCTCTTCTTTTGATTTTAGGAGCTAAAAAAACAATATTTAAACAATGAAAGCGCCAGATTTATATGAATATATCAAAAAAGTGTCAAAATAAGCCTAAATTCCTATGAATAAAACAAAATAAAATAAACTTAGTAGGTACCTGTGTTAGGAATTTAGAGATCAAAGACTGATCTGGCGGCGAGTTTTTTTGTTAAACTAAACCTTAAATCCCCAATCGGATCCAAGCGATTCAACCAAATTAGAACAAATGGGATTATACCTTTTTGAAGCTTTTAATTTTTCGGATCTACAGAAGATGCAATCGCGCAAAATCCTCTACGGTATCCATACAAACGAATTTTCTCAACTGGATTTGATGCGTATGCTAGCACATTGGAATGATTCCTCGTATTTAGGAATTATCTCAAAAAAGGTCTCTCACAATTTTTTCTTTTTCTCTTTCTTTTCTTTGTAGACTTTCTTTACAAATTTTAATATGACGACAATGTGCCGTAAACCCTAAAGGAGACCCATCGTGCGATATATATGTGTGTATATATATATATATATATAGGACATCGTGTCTCCTAAATATCTTCCCTAATCTATTCAGTTTTTTTTAAAATATATTGATAATTCCCAATAAGCTTATTTAAATAAACAATGATCTAATTAATTAATTCTTTGTGTGTGGCCCTATAGGTTCACTTAATGTTGGCAGCAAGCCCTAAATATTTTAGGCCTATAAGACATAATTGGTCTCTAGCAAGGCATTATGCCTATCCAAATTAAGTGAAGATTGATGATCCGACTTTACCTATTAATAATTAGTTATTTAGTTGTTTTGTCACGATATCTTATGATCAAATATAAGGTGTGGATTAGTATACTATTTAATCACATATTTCTTGAATCGAGAGTTTGACGAACTTAAACAAATGACACTGATAACTCCTTCTCAGTTCATTCAAGAATGGCCGTGCACTTCTTAGTCTTACTCATCAAGAAACCCAAAAGATATCTCTCATATTAATGAGAGGAATAAATTCCTTCACAACACTCATATTCCTGCACATTACTTGAAATAACCATGAAATTCCCAATTTGTATTCTATATGCGTGTTAATAAATTTATACATACTTTTGATATGTATTGAATATGATTTTTTTTCATGATGAATTATGTGTTTTATTATTGTGTTAAAATATTGAAATATTCTAGAATTTATTAAATATTTAGTTCATAAAATTTTAATTGTATTCATATGTGTAATTTATGATTTGAATGTGTTGAATTAAGTGGAGGAATGCATGTAACTAAGTCCTTATGTAGCAGAATTTTTAGGCAAAAAATAAAGCTATTAAATACTCATTAAGGCCTTAAGACAATGTCATTAAGTAACAAAAGGTTAAGTCATTAATTGTCTTAATTACAAATGCCTTAAAAGTCAAACAAGTAGATAATATCTACTCTTCAAACTTAAATTTTCGGGCAAAATTTCAGACCTTAGCCAAACCATTTCTCCAAGCTTCAAAACACCTCTTAACCCTCTCAAAAGCTCCTCCAAGGTGGTATAAGATTAAGCCTTTCATTTTCCATCACTTTTACCACCAAAAGATTGCTAGAGGACCATTAAACCAAGCTTTGAAGTTCTTGTGGTAAATGTGTTCTTCAACTTTCTTTTCTATGCATGAATATGTAGTCTTGATGCCATATTTGTTTAAATTTATGTTCCATGATGTTTTGATGGTATATGCTGTGTCATAGGACTAGAGTGGTTAGTTTTATGTGCTTAGGATGAGTTTTGAAGTGTTAGAAGTGTTGGTGAATGCATGTGGTTGGATGACCTAATATTGAAGAAGATGATGAATAGTGATTTGGAGTTGATGAAGTTTTGGAGATGTTTGGTGTTGTTTGAATGATGGGATGATCATATAACAAGTTTTGGAAACTTTAGAATGAGTTTAAAGAATTTTAAGAAGTGTAAAATGCATTTTGAAAACAGGGGATTTCGTCATTTTTTTGTTCTAGTGTACACAACCTGTGTACATGGCCGTGTAGGCCTTGAAATTCTTAAAAGTTGCTCTCGGGTCATTTTTTTTACCCAACACGGCCTTGGTACACGGGCCGTGTACCCAGTCGTATAGACTTCCCTGTTTCGCAGCTCTTTGTATTTAGCCGTAACTTTTTCATCCGATCTCCGATTGAGGTGATTCAAGTTGCGTTGGAAAGCTAAGGAAAAGATCTAAAACTTTCATGTTTTAAGATTTTACAAATTACAAAATTATCAGTGCTTAAATTTCAATTCTTTTCAGCTGATATACTTTCCAACAAAGTTTAAAACTTATTGTTGTTTGCTAAAAGTTGTTCAAAGCTTGATAAATGGTCATTTAAGTATTTGTTGAGTATTGTATGATAATATATGATATCTAAATGCTATGTGATGATGTTATAATGATTTATTTGAATTTCTTTGGATGATTATACTAGAGCTTTGATGAACATATATACTTGAACTAAGTGTGAGTTTGCAATTATTTTTGTTACAGTGATTGATTCCCTTTCGGTTATTCCCATTGACTCTCAAGCTAGTACAGGTACGCAGTGACTTGTTTGTATGTTTGTTAGGGTAGACATACTTAAATTTGATATAAATTCTAAATGACTTAAATATTGCTTGAATTACTTGTGTTTTTACCGTTGAATCCGGTCCGAGGAACGGTAACTTATCATGATGCAATGATATGTTAGTGTAGGCGCTTAGGCCAAAAGTCATGATGCAATGACTAGGCTCGGCGGATAATCGATAGGAAAATGTAGTAACTGAGCAACATTTACTTATTCTTGAAAAGAAATAGTATAACTTAATTCAATGTTTATGGGAGCATGTGAATTAAATTATATTATGGATTGAGTTAAGTGAAGTTGGGCAATGGCTATATAACCTATATGAGATTATTCTTTTCAGTGTAACGTTATCTAGGAGATATAGATATTCGGGCTATCTATATCAACCCCCTGAGCGTCGTGAGCGTTACTCAGGATCCTCAGAATCCCATGGCTTGTTCCAGAGTTTGAATACTCCAATGATGATTTGATTAATGATTTCTAATGAAAGATAAATAAAACATTAATGTTGCATTGCATTAGTCTAGGTATGATTGCCACTACGCTTTTGTTTTTGTGTTGCTGTGTACTGGGCCCCTGGCTCACTTTTGCTATTTTTAGGTGTTGATGATGATTGTTATGATGATATGGGATTCGGGTCAGATTGGGAGAAGTTTATGGACGAGTGGGATGAGTAGGACCCTGTGGCGAGAAGTTTTTGAAGAAAGTTTTATTTCATGTGTTCGTTTAACAAATGTATTTTGTATTTTGGAATAGAGGCTTGTTATTAAGCCTGGGTTGTATTAAAAGACTTAAAGTCTATTTTCTTCATTTTGTGAGACTTATGTATATTTTATTGTGTCCTATGCTGGACACAAGGATGTAAATATTTCCTTAAACTATTTTATGTAAATAGATTACTCAAGTGAGTAATCCTTTTGTAAAAGCTTTTATAACAAGTTTTAGTAGTTTTAAACAAACAATTCACATAACTGTAGATTAGGACAACCTTCCATATAATACGAAAGTATTATATGTGGTTGGGGACTTAACTTGCTAAGTCTTAAGGATTAGCAGGTCGGGTCTTTACATTACTTATTCCATATCTAAGTGCAATCTTATAATTATCCGATTAAAGATAATAAAGAGCTGAAACAAAACATGGAATGTGCTCAATGGTTTCATCAGGTCAAAGGATTAAAAGAACATTGCAATGAGAAATACTTATTGCATTGATCCATAGAGCATTCTCATATTTGGTCATTCCAAGACAATGTACTTTCACATGTATCCATGCACTAAATTGATATCTTATATCCATGATTAGTAAAACATGATCATCATCCAACCAACATGCTAGTCTTAATTAATTATTATTCTGTATAATGAATAACTAGGGATAATTTAGAATAATGGTATTTCTTATCTTATTATTTTATTATTAAAGTCACATATTTTGACAACATAGGAAATAACCAATTATTTAAGGAATAAATTTCATCAAAGTAAGAAGGTCAATCATAACTTTGATAAAGAAAATTGACTTATATTACAAAGATAAATATTCAAATGACGTAGAATCCTCATAGCCTAAGGCACATCACTAGCAACCTGAACTTTGAAATCAATTAATTTTTTTACTTAAAAGAACTTTTCATTTACGTAAACAATACCTCTATTAAGTTCTTCTAGGTATTAGATTGACAATTTTAAAATTTTTTCAAGTATTAAATTGATCAATTTCAAAGTTCAGACATTTAATTGCATATTTTGCTAAAGTTCTGATACCATTCGTAATATTAACCATTTTCCTTATAACATAAATTTTTAAACTTGTTAAATAATATACCTCTACATATTATAATATTTCTTTAGATTTTTTTTTTTTAGTGTCATTGAAAAAACCCTTATGAAATTGTTCAAATCTCTCCCATCGATCTTGGGATTGAGAAATTTATATTGATTGACTCATATGCCTAGATCGGGGGATAATTTTTTCAACAATCTCATGAAGGATTTTTTAAGGACGCTACAATTGAAAATCTAAGCAAATGTTATAACATATAAAGGGTTAAGAGTTTTCTAGTGATATAAGAATTTATAAAATCGAACATTACATGGGAAAATTATTTACGACCAAACCTGTAAGCCTTGGAAAATTTCAGTAAATAATTCCAAAATAAACTCTAAAAATGACTTTAAATTAAAACCGAACTTCAACTAGTCCTAAATCACGAACGAATCCTAAAATTTTTTAATCTTGAGAAAATGAGATTCCTTAGAAAAATAATAAAATAAAATAAGAACTCAACATTCTTCAAATTCAAAACCACTACGTATGAAAAATTCTATACTTAAATCTGACTTGTAAAATCGGGTAGTATAGAACTCAAAAATAATTATTAAAAAGTAAATAACGATAAACTTTCGGAAATAAAACTCAATTCAAGAATTCCAAAAACGTTAAGAGATATTAAATACTTACAAAAAAAAATAAAAATTTAAAATAAATTCTGTCAAACTAAATATGTTGTATAAACATAAACTCTCAGTTTCCAAATTAGCAAAAATCTAAACCGGGAAATCACCCATGAACCCTGAGTGGAATATAGTAGTTTAAGTACGGCAATTTCTTACTCTTAGCCCTAGAGGCCGAGGTGTAGTTTAAGTGTGTAGAGTAACTCGTAATAATATAAGATCGCTTAAAAATATTAGATTGGTAAATTTTTTACCTATTTCGAACCCGTTCGGATACGGACTTTGAAAGCGTGTCTTGGGGCTCGAGATATAAAAAATATACCATTAATACCATTAGACTCATATTTTCATAAATATTTCAAAAATATAAGTTTTATAATTTTTCAATAACTAGAAATATCTGATTTCACGATTATATTTGCATTTCTTTATTAACAGTAATTAACTAGTCTTTTGCACTATTCACTGCTATTCATTACAAAATTTCATTATTCTCATAAAACCATAATATTTTTAGACAAATATTTCATATATCATAGAAAGTTCCGTTTTTCTAAAATTTAGTCTGTTTTGGGTTTTTACGGGATCAGTTTCTGTTTAAGACCCGATACTAAAAATAAAATAAATTAATTTAATAATTAAAAATAATTGAAAAATATTTTTATTTTCATAAAATAATTTTTTAGAATTTTTCGGGTTATAAAAGTATCAATTATAGCTCATATTCGCGTATTTTGATCATACTAGTAACTTATTTGATAAATCAGTAAAATAAATAAATTAATTATCTTATTTTAATTATGAAAAATTTGCTACAAAAATTTGGAATACATTTTCTATTTTTCTTATTTTTATTTTATTTATTAAGAAAGTACTCTTACAAACTCATACCTTTAAGTACACCTTTCACACATCACTTCTTTTTCACTTGAATCTTTCTACACTTCACTCATCACTTCATGGCATAATTTTGACTTCTTTTTGCTGCCTTTGTCTTTTGAAATACTCCAAAAATTGATTTAAATTAATCTATTTCAATCATTCTTCAAGAAGCTACACATACCATTAATTACACATTACAATTTTAAGTTGAAAACCAACCAAATTTCCTCTCTCTCTTCCCAACATTCAAGCCAGCTATGGGACTTTTATTGCTGCCATTTTTTTTTTTTTTCTTTCTACTTCGTTAAAGTGTCTTAAAATTCCTTCTATCTTTCTCTCTCATTCACACATTAACCCTTTGTCATTCTTTACATTTTTCCTCTCTATTTTTTCCTCTCTTTCTCTCTTTTTTTGTTCTTGTTCTTGCAAGAACACTTGCTGCCCCTATTTTATATTTGAGCTCCCACATATTTCTTCAAGATCCTTTGATAAAACTCTTGTCCAAAGCTTCCATAGATGATATAGGTAAGTATAGTGAGAGTTTCATGAATCAAATGACCTTTCATAAGCTTAAAAGCTAAGGATATGATGCCAAAATGAAATACTCTTCTTATCCATGATTATTCTCTTGTAATATTATTATTTTCTTGCTAGAAGTAGTTATATTTTGTAAATCTAACTTTTATGTAATTTTGATTATGTTTATGTTTAGATCTATGAGTTTATAGTTTACTACCACGGATTTCTTTTATATTTATACTCATAGAAAGTGTAAATCTTGGTTTTGAACTTAAACAAAAATAGTGAAATTCGTATCTAGGCAAGACCCATTTTTAAAAACCATTTTCCAAGTGTCAAAAATGGAAGTTTTACTTGAAATAATGAAGGCTTAATGGGTATGTATCATCAAGACTTCATTTTATATGGTTCAAAGGTGATTTTCAAAGATTATTTTTCAAAACAAAATTCTATTTTCAGATCTAGACAAAGGCTTAACTTAAAAACATGTTTTCCAACTCAAAAATGAAGTTTTAATTCAAGATATGGAAGGCTTTTAAGATAAAATATGTAAGGGATGAATTTTCATAAGTTTAGATGGATTTTTTCAAAAGATACGTCCAAAAACAAATTTTGTAAATTCGGATCTCAACCAAGACCAAATTTGATATCCCATTTTTTGACACAAAAATGAAGGATTTTTTTAAAAATGAAAGGTTTATGAAATAAGTATCAATAGGAGATGTTTTCGATAAGTAAATGGTAGATCTACTAATAGAGATTTTCAAAATAGGAAGAGATTACAAAATATAAAAATTTGAGTTTTATCCTAACCTTGTGAAATTCGGATGATTTCAAGACCATGCCTTAAAAACCCTTTTATCAACTCCAAAACTTGTGTTTTATATGAAAAATAAAGAGTATAGGTCATAGATATCTTCAAGTAAAGATTTTTATAAGTTAAGATGGGATTTGCTAAGAAAAATATGTAGAACAAGGAGTAGAAATAAAATAAGAAAATTTGAGTTGTTGTAATTTTAAGAAATTCGTAATAATGGAGTAATGACATGAAAACACTTACTTTCCAAACTCAAAATAGAAGTTTTATTAAGGAAATGAAGTCCTTAGTGGCTAGATATGGTTGAGCCTTAATTTTCTAAGTATCAAATGATTTTTATTTAAAGGAATCACCACAAAAATAATTTTTACAAAATTCGGATTTTGAGATGAACCATATTTAAAAACATGTTTACAAAGTGTAAAATAGGGATTTTTATTGAAAAACAAAGGCCTTAGGGAATATACATAATGAAGTTTTAATTTTAATAAGAATAAATAAATTTTATCAAGGAATTTTTCTGAAAACAAGTGGGGATTGTCAAGAATACAAGACTAGCCTTTCTAAGTTGATTTTTCATAAAGTTTTACAAAGAAAAAGTTTTCTAAAATTTTTTTTTATTAAATATCATCAAGAACATGTGTGTGTGTGTGTATATATATATCATTTATGATATTAATTTGTTCATATTGCATGAATACTTGCTTTGGATAATAGAAACTTCATGAACTTTCACAAAATCAATTTTCAAAAATTGTTTTCGCTACTGATCTGATTAGATCTTTTCAAAGCTTCAAAGTTTTCAAAACTTAAATATGATATTATAATTAGATATATCTTTCGAAGTAGATAGAAATCAGTATATAATTTGCTAAATTCCCAGTTAAAACGACCAAGTTATGGCCGTTTTAAGTTTGAATTCCCGCGTAGGACAAGAATTACGAATTTTCTAGTTTTGTTAAATAGTTTGGATTAATTAAGTGATGAAATACTTATTAGGGTATTTTTTCCTTTTTAGGTGACCCCAAAATCAACGTTCCTTACCACCGGATTACTTTTACTAAGAGACCGGTGATCCAATGGCCGAGTGAGTTCTCCTCTTATTTTGTTACCTTGTTTGTGCTTGTAGCTAGTTGCATTAGAATTATAGGAACAAGATAAGATATGAATAGGGATGGGATATATGATGAGACTTTGATGTATGTATGCCAAAGAATACTAAAGCCTATCAAAACCATGAATTGATTGGATAACTGCACTGTTCATATTATTTCTATTTATGTGTATGATATTGGTTGGTCACTCTAAAGAATGTATGAATAATTGGACCTAAACAAAAATAAATTGGTCATGCATCGCATCGAACAAGTTGCATTTGGTAGCGTGCGACTCCTACGCAGGTCGATCGGTATGGTTCGAGGATTCGTTTGGAGAATGAGACCCGGTATCAGAGTTCATTCATAGGGAACTAAGGCACACCGGGGATGCATCCTATGCATGAGCCTAGCTGATTCGAGTGTTATGAGCCTAGAGGGCCTGGGGACTAGTAGCGGTCGTGTAGACTTTCAATACCATCCCTAACCCTTGATATGGAGGGCGTAAATCTGTTCTGTGTATGGGTTTCGGATACCCATGCATAATTGTCTGCTCATGTGTTTGTTCATGCATAGCATATGGATGATTTATAACTTGCTTGTTATGGTTCGAAATTAAGGGAACTCTCACTAAGTTAGTGTAGCTTATATCCCAATAGATATTTGATTAAACAGGTTAACTCAAGAATGCTACATGGGAACCGAGATGGTTGGAGTTGAGTATGACTTCAGGATTTCGGCAGGAAGTATAAATACTTGAAGATATTAGCTAGGTTTTGTGAATTGCTTTGTAATAGTTTTATGTAGTGAAATCTTTTGATGAATTGTAATTGAAATATAGTGAATTGTATTTCCTTTACATTGTTACTCAAGTTGTATCAATATAAAATGTATCACTCCGATGTGTCTCCTCCATGTGTTGACGGCTTGTACATAGTATGGAAGCCTTTACGTGACTGAGGTGGTCATTTCTAGGCTTTAATATTGTGTACGACGAACTGCCACGTTTAAGGTATCATTTGGGGCGTGACAAAACCTATCATATATAAATAATTTTATTTTTATTTCTAAAATACTATGTCGGTTAAAAATTTAAAATTAATTTTCAATGAATTGATACATAACTTTTCTTTTAAATTTTAAAATAATATATCAATTAAGAAAAGTAAAATATTAATTATTAATAAATCAATCAATCAAAATTCAAATGTAGACAATAAAATGAAAATAAAACTAAAGTATAGGCAATAAAATACAAAAAGTGCAATGGCATTAACTTTTCTATTAACAGAGACATTAAATTGAAACTATAGGTACTAAATCACTACAATTGAAAGTTTAGACACTAAATTGTCAAAAACCAAAAGTATAAATACTCCTTATGCCTTTATCCCTAAAAAAATTTACTTACCTTTCAAATGTTGTCATACAAACAAGCCTTTACCGAACATATCTACAGCAAAAATAAATAAATAACATCAATATTAATAATTTAATAATTATCAATAATATAATAAATATAAGACGAGAGAGAGATAGAGCTGGACGATCTGCAAAGAGAGGACGAGAAGTTCAGGTGAGAGCTAGTCATTCCGCTTGCTAGTTATGGGATAACTCTAAGGCAAAACTTGCCTTAATTGCAAAAAAGACAAGACTCACTACTGACTAGGCTAAAGGTAGGTAAAGCAAATATGAGGTGAAACTTGCCTCAAATTATCGCAACCATTACCAATATTATCACTAATGCTTGCAAGCTATCGATTATTATTAAAAAGGATATAAAAATTAATATAATAGATATTTCAATAGTTTTTATAAATCTAAGTTTTTGATAATTTATAGGACAAATTTATTTAGAGAGAGGAGAGAGAGAGATACAGAGCATAGAATTGAAAAAAAAAGATATAGTAATAAAGATTTTAGCTATAAGATATATATATATATATACACACACATACTATAGAATCTATATTTTTTAGCATATTTTCAAGACCTTAGAATTTTAGAAAGTAAATATTTAAAGATCTGTATCATATTGTTGTTCATAATCTGGCATATACTACTAATGCTACTGTTGTAGAAAATTGTAAAGAACCTCTTAGATTTGATGATATTACACATTATTATACGGCTTTTATTTCTAGAATGTACCTTTGGGGGCCATATTTTGTTAGGCTTATTATTAGAAGCCAAAATACTAAGCCCAATCAACAAAAGACATCAGTAAAAGCCAGTCCAAGAGTTCAACAATTCAAATCCGACAATGTATTATTTGCACAACATAGTAAACCCTAATACCACTGTTAGAAAAAAAATGTTGAACATTCTCTATCTACTCTTCACAAACAAAAATATTTTCGATGAAAAGAGAAGCAAACCTTAAGTCTGCTCTACTGCTACAGATCTTCATCTCCCACTTAAGAAGGTAAGAAAAACTTGTTATGATTCTTGATTTGTCTTCTTTAAACTCTATACTCTACAAAGGTACAATCTTTGAGTTGGGGTTACAAAGAATTTAGGTTTACTAACAACTATATCAGTGAATGATTCTAAACTGTATAGATGGCTAAGTGTGTTAAGTATTTGTTGTGAATTTACAGGGAACAAAGATAGCTTACTAGACTTCAAGCGCCAGCTGCTCCTAGACTCAAGTTTGAGCTCAAAGATAAGGGGATGATCTTTTCTTCTATGCTTTGTTGTTATTTATCTTTTTTTCTTAGTTTCTATTGGGTTGTTTACATAGATCTACATAACACATGTTATAACACTTCCCATTTAGTTTGTTTCCTTCTGTTACTTGTAAGAGAGAACACATGTAATCTTCTAAACAAGCTGGCTTCTTACTAATTCTCTTATTCGTATCAATTTCCTCCCCTCATAAAACATTAAACTTGTCCTTAAGGTTAAATTGTGGATAATCTCATTGAGAATCATTCAAATCCATCCACAAGGCATCTTTGGGTGCAAAGGACTCCCATTAGACTAAAATCTATGGGATATGCTGACCCTTTCTCTAGACAGATCGAATCGATAGAATGGTTAGTGGTTTAACAATAAGAGAACTACTACTAGCCTCTTGAGGCAGCTAAGTAGGAATATTAGTAGCCCCCAAAGTTTTCTGTAATAAGGAAAGATGAAACACTGGATAAATTTTTTACCATTGTGGTAAACCCAATTTATAAGCCATTGAACCAATCCTTTCCATTATAGGAAAAGGACTATAAAATCTTGGAGTTAATTTATGAGATAATTGATTAGCTACCGAAGACTGTCTATATGGCTGAAGCTTCACATAAACATAATCACCAATTGAAAACTCTTTGTCTAAACATTTGTGGTCCGCAATATTCTTCAACTTTTATTGAGCTTTAACCAAATTGGATTTCAAAATGCAGAGTACTTCATCTCTTGAAGATAACTCTATATCAATAACTTCTACATCACTCAAGCCTTTAATATAATAGGGTACAATAGGTGGTTCCCTCACATAAAGTGCCTGAAATGGTATCAAACATTTATTGGTATGAAAACTGGTGTTGAAAGAAAATTCAGCCCATGCTAGAAATTTAGGCCAATCCTTAGGAACATCCATAACAAACGATCATAAATAGTATTCTAAACATCTATTTAAAACCTCAATTGACCATCTGTTTGTGGATGATATGTTGAACTCATGTGTAATTTAGTTCCACTCAGTTTGAAATGTTCAGTCCAAAATTGACTGATAAATACACGATCGTGATCATAAACGATAGACCATAGAATTACATGGAGCTTCACCATAATGTCAATGACCAACTTAGTTACAGATGTAGCATTATAATTGGCTGATAGAGGACCAAAATGGCAATATTTTGTGAGCTTATCCACAATAAGTAAAATGATAGAATACCCATGTGAAATAGGCAATCCAATAACAAAATCCATAGAATTGTCCTCAAAACTTTCTGAGGGATAGGTAAAGGGTGAAGAACGTTTGCAAGACATGTGGTCAAATACTTGACTTGTTGGCACACATAGCATCTCTTCACAAAATTAACCACATCAGTCTTCATACCTGTCTAAAAAAAAAAAAAGAAAAGATAATGATAATTGCTTATGTGTCTTTGATACTCTTAAATGTCCTCCTCCCACTAGAGTCGAATGAAATTCTAATAATAACAATGGGATAACTGATAAAGTAGGAAGTAAAAATATTCTTGAGCCCAAAAATACCAATTCATTCCTATAAACTAAGGGCCATTGTAAACTATCTCCATTATGAACTTGTTATACCAAAGTTAACTATTGAACATCCTTAGCCAATTCTTGCTTCAAAACTATAATAAAATCAAAGGATAGTAAAGTCAATGCTAATAAAATAGACTTAGTAAAAAAAATTCGTGATAAGGAATCAACAACTTTGTTTTCTACCCTCGGCTTATATTGAATTTCATAGTCATGGCCTAAAAGCTTGACTAACAATGGGATGTTTATCTTGATGTAACACAGTGCTTATGCCCAACCCAAATGCATCTAACTCAATAAAAATGGCTTAGAAAAATTTGGTAAGGCCAAAATCAAAGCAAACATCAATGCTTGTTTTAACTGTTCAAAAGCCTGTTAAACAATGTCATCCCATAAAAAACTGTCCTTCTTGAGTATGTTTGTAAGTGGAAAAGCAATTTCGGCATAATTCCTCACAAATCTTTAGTAATATCCTGTAATACCCAAAAATCCTCTTACTTGCTTAACATTAACAGGTTGAGGCCACTTAGAAATAGCTCCAATCTTGGATTGATTTAGGCTGACACACCCAGCTGAAACAACGTAGCCTAAACAATGAGTAATATTTTCACAAAAAGAACATTTTTCCTTCTTGAGAAAAAATGAATGCTTTCTGAAACACTCTATTACTTGTTCTAAATGAAACAAATGATCTTCCATTAATTTACTATAAATTAGTATATCAATAAAAAAAAATGACAAACTTTCGAAGAAAAGGTCGTAAAAATAGAGTTCATTATTGACTTAAATGTAGATGGTGCATTGGATAAGCTAAATGGCATCACCACAAACTCATAATGTGCCTCATGAGTGCGAAATGCTATTTTCGGTATATCATCAAGGTACATTCTGATCTTATGATAACCCGACCTTAAATCCATCTTTGAAAAATTTGTGGCTTTGCCTAATTCATCCAAAAGTTCATCAATTGTGGGAATGGGAAATTTATCTTGAACAATTACTTGATATAATGCATGATAATCTACACAAAATCGCCAAGATCCATCTTTTTTCTTGATCAAAAGTACAGGTGAAGAGAATGGACTAGCACTTGGTTGTATCACTCCTAAAGCAAGCATTTCATGAACAAGTTTCTCCATATTAGTCTTCTGAAAATATAGATACATGTAAGGTCTCTGTCACACCCCAAAGGGTACCCTAAATGCGATAATCTGCCACACTCGATATCTAAACTCAAGTATGATAACCTTAGTCACTCCATGAGTTTAAACACCGGGTGCAAGGCTCACGTTTAACATATAGGGAACCATACTTTGAATCAAAATAGCTTAAGAAGACATACATAGCAATAAGAATGTAAATCATAACAGTTATATCCAGATTTAATCTATTACATGATCTAAGGAGCATACCCCCGACAAAATATTAAGAGTTCTTAAGTTCTCAAAAGTCTCTTACAACAACCATTATATATATATCGATTTAGGAGATTCAACTAGAAGTATATGCCTATATCTAGGTCCCGACTTCTTCAAAAAGCTCCTTAAGTTCCAAAAGCTGTACCTGAGGAAAGTGGCCTCTTGGGGATAGCCATAAATATTCATACTGCAACAATAAACTATGAAGGTATAAGCTTACGAGCTTAGTGAGTTTCAATTCCAAAATTAAATGCTCAACAAGCAATATATAATAGACAAGTTATATTAACAACCGTATGAAATATACAAACACATGAGCACAAATACATAAGATCTTCCAGAAATCTTATCTTAAATGGATTTACGCCCTCCATTCGGGGTTAGGTATTTCAGGCTCATACGACCATAGATTTCAATTTTTCTCATTTATATTGCAGTTGATACAAGTGCCCACCCACACATATTTTCAATTCCGGCCCCTACGCCGACATTCGAGTTTATAGGTCCCTCATTGCCTAGTTATTATGCCTTCTTCCCACAAAGGTATAATAACCTATGCAATGTGATTGACATATGGTATGCATAGCCAAGTTGATTATAAGATCATGTCATATTAATTTAATAATTTATGGGTGATCATAGATATTGCAAATAATTCAATTCTATACTAAATCGTACAAATATTTACAACAAGCTCATTTTGATATTCTCATCATCAATTCACCCAGGAAGAACTCATATACACACAGTCAATTTATTATCTTGCCCTAATTCTAATGCCACTAACAGTATAAGCAAATTCACAAGCATGAAATTTAAAGATAGTGAACTCACTTTGCCATGGCGTGAAAATCCACTTAATCGCAACAGTCCTTGAGAAGGTCTAGTCCATCTCCCAAGTCTCCTAATCAAAAGAAATAACTCTAATGAGTATTTCTATGAAGTTTGAATGAACTTGTAAATTCTATTCTAACAAGTTCGTCAAAATTCATCTAAGAGGAAATTCTATCTTAAAATGGCCATAATTTGGTCATTTTAACTCAGAATTTCACATATTATATACCGATTTCTACCTATTCGACGAGAGCTATCTATTTCTAGAGTTAATTCCAAAAAACAAGGTCGTTTGATGTTTGAATAGTAGGTTACAGAATACTATACGAATTCTCCATTCCACAATTCAACTCATAATTTCAAACTAAGCATCATACTAAAGCTTTGATATATACTTAGCTATCATTATATCTTGTAAGACTCTATTATATACATATTGTCATGCCCCAAAGAGTACCCTAAACATAATAGTCTGCCACACTCGATATTCAAAATCAAGTATAACAACCTTAGTCACTCCATGAGTTTAAACACTGGGTGTAAGGCTCACGTTCAACATATAGGGAACCCTACTTTGATTCGAAATAGCTTAAGGAGACATACATAGCAATAAGAAAGTAAATCACAACCATTATAGCTAGTTTAGTCTATTACATGAGCTAAAAGGGCATGCCCCTGTCAAAATATTAAAAATTCTTAAGGACTCATGAGTCTTTTACAACAACCATATATATATATATATATATATCAATTTAGGAGATTCAACTGGAAGTCTATGCCTACATCTAGGTCTTGACTTCTTCAAAAAGCTCCTTAGATTCCAAAAGCTATACCTGAGGAAAGTGGTATCTCGGAGATAGCCATAAATATTTATATTGCAATAGTAAACTATTGGGGTATAAGCTTACGAGTTTAGTGAGTTCCACTATCAAAATTTAATGCTCAACAGTATATATAACAAACAAGTTATTAACAACCATATAAATGCACAAACACATGAGCATACAATACATAAGACCATCTGGAAGTCTTATGTTGAATGGATTTACGCCCTCCATTCGGGTTTAGGTGTTTCAAGCCCATACGACTAGCAATTTCAATTTTTCTCACTTTTTATTGTGATTGATATAGGTGCCCACCCACACACATTTTTAATATATACTGTGGTTGATACAGGTGCCCACCCACACACATTTTCAATTCCGGCCCACATGCTAACATTTAATTTTCGACCATTATGCCAACATTTGAGTTTACAGACGCCTTATTGCCTAGTTATTATGCCTTCTTCTCACAAAGGTATAATAACCTATGCAATGTGACTCACATATGGTATGCATGGTCAATTTAATTACAAGGTCATGGCATATTAATTTAACAATTTATGGGTGATCATAGAGATTGCAGACATATCATTTCTATACTAAGTCATACAAATAATTACAACAAGCTCATTTCGATATTCTTATCATCATTTTACCCATGTAGAAATCATATTCATACAATCAATTTTATCTTGTCCTAATTCTAACGTCACTAATATTATAAGCACAAGCATAAGCATAAAATTTAAAGATAGTGAACTCATTTTCCCATGGCGTGAAAATCCACTTAATTGTAATAGTCCTCGAAAGGTCTAATTTGTCTCCCAAGTCTCCTAATCAAAAGAAATAACTCTAATGAGTATTTCTGTGAAGTTTGAATGAACTTACAATTTCTATTCTAACCAGTTCGTCAAAATTCATCCCAGAGGAAATTCCAACTTAAAACAGCCATAATTTGGTCATTTTAACTCGGAATTTCGCATATTATATACTAATTTCTACCTATTCGACGAGAGCTATCTATTTCTAGAGCTATTTCCAACAAAAAAGGTTGGGTGGTCAATGAACAATAGGGTATAGAATACTATGCGAATTTCCCATCTTACAATTCAACTTCTAATTTCAAACCAAGCATCATACTAAAGCTTTGATAGATACTTAGCTATCATTATATCTTGTAAGACTCATATTATAAATAATCAATACCATGCATGATTTATAGGTGTTGGTAAATTCTTATTTCTCATGCACTTAGATGATGTCAAATAAGAAGTATGTGATATTACGTTTCTAACTTTGTTTTTACAAGTGCATCATGTATATATGCAATACCTACAAGCTATTGTCATGAAGGTTATGGGATGAACTATCTATATGTATATCCTTAATGATATAGTACTAAGAATTCTTTTTCGAAAAACTTTTACTTTGCAAAACTTTTGAAATTTACTAGACTTAAGAAAAATGGTTTTCTTTCTTGTAAAATCACACTTGCTTTTATCAAAACCTAACCTTGATGACCTATATAGCCATCACCTTCATTATTTTAATAAAAACCTTCATTTAGGATTAGAAAATAGATGTTGTAACGCCCTAAAATAAGGCATTACAACCCGCCACGTGTCCTCTCTTGATTGGGACACGCTAAGGCTCTAATATCCACAAATTTTCATATTATCACCTGTATAACTCACAAGGTATAGAAGAAAATCATATGGTTCTCATAAATAAACATTCTGATAAATATAAAATCTCCATAATCAGAAAACTATACCATGTTGACATAACTGCAGGTCAACAAGTCAAACCATGCCCTAAAACTATCACCACATGAAAACTCCAAATACAACTTAAAATTTCAATAAAAAAATTATAAACTAATCATTAAAGTCTTCTCTGATCCATCCTATATCATCTATGACTATATAACTAGTCATCAGCAGGGTAGTCAGGACCGCTAACGCCATCCCCATCCTCATAGATGATATCAAAACCCGAAAGATCGTAAATCACATTATCATTACCTATACCTGAAATGTAATAGAATGAGCGGCGAAGCCCAGTACGATAATATCCAATCCAGTTCAAGCAAGATTATGCACAAACAACATATATATAAATACATGCAACTAAACTAAATGCATACATCAGTTTATTATCTATTTTAGTCCAGCAAAACAACACAGTTCAGAATCTAGTATACATAAATCCTGAACCCAGAGTAACTCAGACTCTGCTATAAAAACATCCAATGATTTGAAAATAGTTAATCATAGATACATATATGGATGAGTAGGTACTCCCCAAACATCCCAATTCCTGAACACCTAAATTCTACCGGAATCATTTCTTATCACGAGTCCACTCGGGACAACCTCACACTAAGATCATCAGGGTGCCTCACCAGTATCACTGTCTGCCAGGTCTCTACTGGTCAAAGCCAACCACAACCAGACAGACAATTATTAAACCGAATATTTATTATGTTTATTATGCAATTCTGTTCCTACATCCATTCACAAAAATTCTAATCTACAAGCACATACAACAAACAATGGATTGGTCGTACCTTTCTAAATTTCAGGAATCCAAATCAAATCCTCAGAATTTGATACCAACAACACAAAATCAACCCAATCTCCTCCAACTCCTATATTCACATCAGCAACAAATTCCAAATGTCCATGTTACAATATATATATATATATATATATCAACAGACATGATCGCAAAATCTTAACATAAAACAACCTATCTAAACTAACCTGATATAGAATTTCTCAAACTCGATCTATACTGATCAATAATCCCAAGCACTTCCAAAGATATCAAATAACGGATATTTGAAATCCTTAAATCAGAATCTTCACGAAAACCCTATAAAACATATCATATGATCAACATTGTAATATCAAGGCAGTCTAATCTTGTATAAAAGGATTCTGTAAACCCCGGTTTTTCAAGTAGCTAAGATAACCCTAGAACCGGAAACCCAAAACCCTAAACCGGAATAGCTCAAGCCTGGAGTGAGAACCAGGAACCCTAATTCCGGCTTTTCCTCGGTTTCCAATTAATAAACTTTTCTAAGAAAATTTAATTTTGATTATAGTTCTTGAATATATTTCAAACTAAGAAAATATCTGATTTTAAGAAAATTTCAATTCCGGGTCATCCCGAGACCCATTATAGAAAAACGTGCCCCGGAACTAGAACTTCAAAAATATTCTCATGAGTACTCATTTGAACCGAAATAAAATAAAGATTTCAAAAATATATTTTTCATAATTTTCCGTTTTATGAAAAATACAGTTATAGCCTTTTTATTCGTATTTCATTACTACCGGAAATTAAATTGTCTTGTCAACTATTCATTACTATTCATAAAGTACTACCTAGTCTACCTATTAGCCTACCCTACAAATCTAACTCTTAACATCAATCAAATCTCTTCCATCCTTCCATAACTTTTGGTCCCTTCACTTCACTTCAACTTATGACTAATGATACAAATCAAATCAAAGTTAAATCATGTTGAAACAAAGCAAATTTCCCCCCTTTCCAAGCTCAAAACCGGCGCCACTTGAAGCCCCATCCATGCCCCATTTTTTTTTTTTTATTTCTTTTCTTATTCTTTTAACCTAATTCAACTCCTATATAAACTAACTTTTCTCTCTCTCTCCTCATTCTTTCATTCCTCCACTTTTACAAAATCAAAAAGCTCCTTAATCCTCTCTTCTTTCCCCTTGTGGCCGAAACTTTGGAGCCCCCTCACATATCCACACAACTTCTATTTTTCTCTTCTTATCTTCCATCTACTTCAAGTAAGTAAAGATCCACTACTTCCAACTCATGAAACTTTGTTATGGCTAAGTGATTTTTGGTTATCTCAACTCCATGTTCCCATGATCTTGTAGTAGGAACAATGAGATATCAACACAAAAATCCTGAACCATTACAAGTAGATCTATCTTTTAAAGGAGTTTCCATACCAAAAGCTTTACTTTTATCCATCAAAAAGTCTTTTAAACAAAGGATCTTTTATGAAAATATGGTTTTTATGTTTTTAAAACTCATTTAAGCTTTTGATAAAGTAGATCCATCATTTTGATACTCATGATCATGTAGGCATTTATAGTTCATTATTATTTTGTTCATATGTGCATAAATAGTCTTTAACACTTTTGTCTTTAGTAAATGACTTTTCTAGTGTATAGATCTATATATATATGGGTCCATGAAGTCAAAAAGAAAAGTACTTTACAAGAAAAAGGCTTTTGAAAATTCGGATGACTTTGAAAACCAAGGTCAAAAACACTTTTAACAACTTCTAAACATATATTTTATAGGAGAAATGAAGCCTATGGGTAATAGATAATGTTTAGTAGTATTTTTTTCATGAGTCTAAAGGAGTTTTTACTAAAGAAAATGTTGAAAACAAGAAATGAAGTCCATAGGAGTTTTGAGTTAAAAGTTATAAAAACCAAATTCGTAATAATGGATGTAGGGTTAGAAAACACTATTTTTCCAACTTCAAAAATGATATTTTCTTAAATAAATGAAGTCCTTAGGATATAGGTATAATAGACACTTAAAGTTTCAAGTATAAAATATATTTTTCCTAAAGGAATCAACTTGAAAATGAACTTTTGTAAAATTCTTTAAATCCAAAAAGTTGTAAGAACATAGACTCATTAAAGTTCACATCATGACATTCATGATAGGGAAAATCATTACCATTGCATTTAGTATCATTTTATACTTAGGAATCTCAAATGCATTCATCAAAACCGCATTTTTGGAATCAAGGAACCCGCTGTACAGATCTGATCCCTCAATTCCGAGGCTTAGATATTTTCAAAACTTGATTTAAACTTCATATTTAGAAAGCTCTTCCGAAGTAGATAGAAATTGGTATAAAATTTGCGAAATTCCGACTTAAAACGACCAAGTTATGGCCATTTTAAAACAGAACTTCGGAAATGACGCGAATTCCGATTTCACTAAGTTCCTTAGAGTTTTAGTGTCCTAAGTTGATAGAATACATATTAGGGTAATTTCTTATATGAATAGGTGAACCCGTGAACGGTGACGAGTTACCTCCGGACTATTACTACTAGAAGACCGGAGTACCGATGGCGGAGTGAGTTTTTCTTCCCAATTCATTTATTGTATGTGCTTGTAAAATAGTGCACTAGAATATAGGTCAATTGAATGGAATATGAATAATGGGGATTATTGGGAAATTATATGATTGTTGATGATGTGAGAAACAAATTAAGAATATCGAAACCGGGTGATAAACTTTGATTGTATAGTTAGCTATGATGGATTGTCTGATAAATTGATTGATCGCCTAAGTAAATTGGCTTAATCAACTACTTGAGTAAATGATAAATTGACATGTGCATATCACAAGGGGATGGAGCATGAGCATTTATAGGTTAGTCGTGAACCATAAACGACATCGAATAATCGTAGGTTAGTCGTGAACCATAAACGACATCGAATAATCGTAGGTTAGTCGTGAACCATAAACGACATCGAATAATCGTAGGTTAGCCGTGATCCATAAACGGGATATTATTAGTACCGCAGGATTCGTTAATCTGCTAACCCGGGATGGAGGGCGCAATTCCATCCACATATGATTTCCGGTTGGTCATATGTATGTTGAACTCATGTGCTTGATGCATACACTTGCTTGATTAATAACTTGCTTGAATTGTTGTGACATAAATGTTTTTGTGGGAGATTACACTCACTAAGCTAGTTAGCTTACGTCCCCACAGTCCGTTCCTTTTGCAGCTTACACATTTATGGCTTAGGCGAAGAGACTCGGCTAAACAGGTACCGAAGCTAGGAGTTTTCCCTAGAAGTTATAATTTTTGTATTAGACTTCCATAGAAAACTTCTAAGACTTGGATGACTGTAATGGACCGTTAAATATTCTTTTGCGGGGGAATGCCCCTTAGAATTTTGTAATATTTATTTATGTTCATGAATTATATCCTATTGCCCATGCATGCCAAATTAAGCTTTTATCTCCATTCGGACTTGTACTCTATTGTGTAAAGGTACGCCTTACATCTATATGAGACCCTCGAAAGACTAAGGTGGTAATTCGGGAATCTCATATGGTATGCGGCGGACTGTTACGTTTAGGGTACCCTATGGGGCGTGACAGATTCAAAACTTATACTTACTATTATGGAACGTATGATACTTGTTTCTTCTCTTCCTATTCTGATCAAAACACGAGCTAGGGTTTATTCTTCAAATTCCTTCATGAAATATTCATCCAAACCCTAAGATACTTATACAAATTTGTATATAATCCAAACGAAATGGTTAAGATCACTTACTTTTAATCAATAATACCCTCCGAATGATTCTCCAGGCCTTAGATCTCCAAAAGCTCTCCAGAACTCTCTTTCACAAAGGAGAAACAATATGAAGAAAAAATCTGTCGAAATGATTTTTCGCATCTCGTATATATAGAAATTTGGTCATACGCCGGCCCTACGCCGGCGGCGTACCTGCAGATCTGGCCGGCTTACACCATATGCTGGCAAATATATATGAACGCCAGTAGCTTTCGTCGAGGCTTTGGGTTCCCAGAATTCAATTCTTTCTTCCTATGCCGGCATATCCTCGACCTACGCCGGTGGCTTTCATGCCGGTATTGGGAAGAAACCCTAGTGAATGCCGATAGCTTTTCTCCCAGCATTAAGAAAAACGCTACTGTTCCCATCCTATGCCATTGTACGTCGGCGGCGTATATTCTCCAGGAGGTGGCGTACAATGTATTACAAAGTACGCTAGCAAAATTTAAATCTAGGTCGGCGGCGTTCTTCATCAGAGATGCCAGCCTTAATTACAAGAATTAAGAAAATTAATCCAATTGTTGTCAATCTTATTCTAACACGAAATTGATCAAACTTAACCTATTTTTATCATCAACATATAGGCATATTAGAATCTAGTAGCTTGTGAACATTTACCACTTAAAATAATTTAGTATATTACATTTATCTCCCCCTAAAAGAATTTTCGTCCTCGAAAATTTACCTAAATTATTGAAATATCTCGGGATATTAGGATCTCATGTCCTCTTCCAGTTCCCAAGTAGCTTCACGTTCTGTTTGATTTGTCCACTGTACCCGAACATATTTGATAACCTTGTTCCTCAAAATTTTCTCCTTAGAATCAACAACTTTTATTGGCTTTTCCACTGTAATAAGATTTGGTTGAACATCTAATGGTTCAAGAGCAATGACTTCATTCGGATCTTGGACATACTTTCTAAGCATTGATATATGGAACACATTGTGTACCCCTTCTAGGTCAGGCGGTAAGGCCAATCTGTAAGCCATGTCGCCTATCTTTTCTAATATTTCATACGGTCCCATATCGAGGTTTAACTTTCCTCGTAGTCCAAATCTGACAACTCCTTTTGTTGGTGATATCTTGAGCAATACATGTTCACCCACTTCAAATTCCAAGGGTCTTCTTCTTTTGTCCGCATAGCTCTTTTGTCGACTTTGAGCAGCTTGTAACCTTTGTCTGATCATACTAATTTTATCGACTGCATCCTGAACCAACTCGGGTCCCAATAATTGTCTTTCACCTACTTCATCCCAATGAATAGGTGATCTGCACTTCCTCCCATACAACGCTTCAAATGGAGGCATTCCGATCGAAGCTTGATAGCTATTATTATATGAGAACTCTATTAAAGGCAAATACTCATTCCAAGCTCCTTTAAAGTCCAATACGCACGCCCTCAACATGTCCTCTAAGGTCTGAATAGTTCTTTCCGACTGACCATCTGTCTGTGGGTGATAAGCCGTACTAAATACCACTTTCGTTCCCAACGCCTGATGTAGACTCTTCCAAAATCTTCCAACAAACCTCGTGTCTCGATCTGATGTAATGGATACCGGCACTCCATGCAATCTCACAATTTCATTGATGTACAACTGAGCTAACCGTTCCAACTTATACCCGGTCTTGATAGGTATAAAATGAGCTGCTTTCGTGAGACGATCCACAATAACCCAAATCGAATCAAACTTCTCTTTCGTCTTGGGTAAAGCGAAACGAAATCCATCGTGATGTTTCCCACTTCCACTGTGGTATTGGCAACGGTTTCAACTCTCCGCTCCGGTGTTCGATATTTATCATTTGACACGTGTGACACTTAGAGACGTATTCTGCAATTTCCTTTTTCATGTTATTCCACCAATACAACTTTTTCAAGTCCTGGTACATCTTGTTCCCTCCCGATGTATGGAATAACTAGAATAGTGTGCTTCCTTTAGCAGTTCTTTCTTTAAATCTCTTGGATTGGCACACATAATCCTTCCTTTACCGTAAAATACCTTCATCATCAATATAAAATTCTGGTGCTCGTCCCATTTCCCATTCTTCTTTTGATCTCCAATATACTCTGATCATCTGACTGACCCGTTTTAATTCTGTCCACAAGAGTAGGTTGTATTCTCATATTAGCCAAACGTTCACCTACTTGTCTTGTGATTATCTCTAATTCAAATTTCCTCATTTCATCAATTAGATGCGTTCTGTAGTAACTATAGCTGCCAAATTCTCTACCCTTCCTGCTCAATGCATCTGCCACGACATTTGCTTTCCCTGGGTGATACTGCATGTCGATGTCGTAGTCCTTAATTAATTCAAGCCACCTTCGCTGTCTCATATTCAATTCTCTCTTGTGAATATATATTGAGACTCTTGTGATCTGTGTACACTTTGCATCTCTCACCATACAGATAATGTCTCCAAAGTTTCAAAGCGTGTACAACTGCTGCTAGTTCCAAGTCATGTGTAGGATAATTCTTCTCATACGGTTTCAACTGTCTCGAGCATATGCAATAACTCTGCCCCCTTGCATCAAAACACATCCTAAACCCTGAAGCGAGGCATCACTATAATTACATATTCCTCACCACTTACTGGCAATGCCAATACTGGTGCTTTTACTAATCTGTCTTTCAACAACTGGAAACTATCTTCACACTTCTTGCACCATTCATACTTAATTCCTTTCTGTGTCAATCTCGTCAAAGGACTGGCAATCTTGGAAAAATCTTTCACAAATCGCTATAATAACCTGCCATTCCCAGAAAACTTCTGATTTCTGACACAGTTTTAGGTCTTGGCCATTCAACCACTGCTTTGATTTTCTCGGGGTCTACCGATATTCCACTTCCATTTACTATATGCCCCAAGAATGATACCTGCTCCAACCAAAATCGCATTTTGAAAGTTTAGCATATAACCGCTCCTCTTTCAACTTATTCAAAACCAATCTTAAATGTTCCTCATGTTCTTCCTTATTTCTCGAGTATACCAAAACATCATCTATGAATACTACCACAAACATATCAAGGTATTCTCTAAAAACTCGATTCATTAGATCCATGAACACTGCTGGAGCATTCGTTAACCCAAAAGGCATGACCACGAATTCGTAGTGTCCATATCTCGTTCTGAAAGCAGTTTTCTGAATATCCTCTGCCTTTATTCTCAACTGATGATATCCAGATCTCAGATCAATCTTAGAGAAAACTGAAGCTCCTGCTAACTGATCAAACAGGTCGTCAATCCTTGGTAACGGGTACTTATTCTTTATTGTTACCTGATTTAACTCCCTGTAATCTATACATAACCGCATACTTCCATCTTTCTTCTTAACGAATAGTACTGGAGCTCCCCATGGCGATACACTCGGTCGTATAAACTTTTTCTTTAGCAGATCATCCAATTGCACCTTAAGCTCTGCCAATTCGGTAGGAGCCATTCTATAGGGTGCTTTTGATATCGGTGTAGTTCCTGGCACCAAATCTATTCCAAACTCCACTTCCCTCATAGGTGGTAATCCAGGTAAATCATCTGGAAAAACTTCTGGGTACTCCTCACAACTGGTATATCTGTCACTTCCACTATCTGTTTATCTCCTTATCATCGATGCCAACACTGGTTTACCCCACAACTCATAAGTTGGTAGTACTGGGGTCTTTGTACCACTAACTTATACTTAAACCGATCTCCATCAGGTAAATCAAACTCTATCACTAGATGATGGCAATCTATAACAGCATGATATTTTGCTAGCCAGTCTACTCCCAGAATAATATCAAAATCCACCATATCGATCAAATCAAATCAACAGGTAGATGTCTATTTTCTATCACAATATCTACAGATCTACAAACTCTATCCAAAACAGATCCAGAACCCAAAGGAGTACTAACAGATACCACATCAGACATGATCTCCACACATAAGCCACATGTACTCACAAAAGATTCAGATATGCATGAGAAACTAGCACCAGTATCAAATAAAATATAGGCACTATGCTGTAGTATAGGTAACATACCCGCAACAGTGTCTATAGAAGCTGTCTCGCTCCTCTGAAGAGCATAAATCTTAGCTGGTGCTCGCTGACTCTGTCCATGTGAAATTCCCAAACTGCCCATCTTTGCAGTCCACCGCTCTGTGTCCTCTCTGACCACATTTAAAACAGAAAACCTGTGGAACTGTCTTCTCTGTGCAAACATTGCTTTTATGTCCCAACTTTCCACATGAGAAACATGCGTTCTCTATCCATTTGCAGTCCCTCAAGTCGTGTGGCCCAAGGCATCTAGGGCATCTCTTGTCAGAACTCTGCCCTACAGATTTGTACTGCTGCACAAATGGTCTCTTTCCTTTATCTTGAGTAACACACTGACAGCTGGTCTCTTCCCTAAATATACTTGATTCCTTGGTGGTTCCGGCTCTTGATTCTACTCAAACCCTGCTCAATCATCTTAGCCTTGTTCACCACTGCTGCATAATTGCTCAGATCCATCAAGTTCACCTGGTACTGTATCTCGGTTCCAATCCAGTGATGAATCGACTAACTTTTGCTTCCTCACTTTCTTTCAGTGCATCGGGTAGAAACCTCATCAGTCTGTGTAACTCAGCCTCATATTCCTCAACTGAAAGCTTCCCTTGCTGCAGCGTATAATAATCTTGCAACATCTTTTGTTTAATGCTGTCGGGGAAGTATTCTCTGAAGAAAGCCTGGTGAAACATCTGCCATGTGATCATCCCTGGCATGTGTCTCTTAGTACTCGCCCACCAGTTATTTGCTCTGCCAGATAGCAAATATGATGCATATTCCACTTTCTTGTTCTCAGGAATGTCCAGTGCAAATGTTTTCTCTACTTCCTCTATCCACACCTGAGCTTCCAATGGTTTTCCCGGCACTGGCTCAAACTTGTGAACTAAATCCACAAACTTGTTAAGGCTCAGCACATCTGGATGTCGGGCTCCATTACCCCCATGTCCATGCAGCCTTTGAGTCTCTTGCCTCCAAGCATCAGCATTTTCTTGAACTATCTGCATGTCTCTCCTCATATCCTGTTGCTGCTGACCTACCACTCCTATCAATGCATTCACAGCCTGCATAAGCTGTGCTACATCCACTGGCGCTTGTCCTGCCGGTGGAGGTGGTAAATTCTCATTGCGAGCCTGATGTTCCTCTTCATTTTCTTCAGCATTTCTTCTCCTGGCGGCATTCTAAAACAAACAAAACCTTATAGATTAGAACAAGGGTATCCAACTTGATTTAACAACTTAAATCTAACATTAATAGCTTAACTAGATAACAACCCTATTTATCTACCCCTCTCATCTTACCTCACCGTCCTAAGGAGTTCATAACCTAATTTCCCTAAAGATCATAAACCTAGCTCTGATACCAATTAAGCTGTAACGCCCTAAACTAAGGCATTACAACCCGCCACGTGTCCTCTCTTGATTAGGCACGCTAAGGCTCTAATATCCACAAATTTTCAATATCACCTGTATAACTCACAAGGTATAGAAGAAAATCATATGGTCCTCATAAATAAAAATTGATAAATATAAAATCTCATAATCAGAAAACTAGACATTGTTGACATAACTGCAGGTCAACAAGTCAAACCATACCCTAAAACTGTCACCACATGAAAACTCCAAATACAACTTAAAATTTCAATAAACAAATATAAATAATCATTAAATCTTCTCTGATCCATCTATATCATCTATGACTATTAACTAGTCATCAGCAGGGTAGTCAGGACCGCTAACGCCATCCCCATCCTCATAGATGATATCAAAACCCGAAAGATCGTAAATCACATTATCATCACCTGCACCTGAAATGTAATAGAATGAGCGGCGAAGCCCAGTACGATAATATCCAATCCAGTTCAAGCAAGATTATGCACAAACAACATGTATATAAATAAATGCAACTAAACTAAATGCATACAACAGTTTATTATCTATTTTAGTCCAGCAAAACAACACAGTTCAGAATCTAGTATACATAAATCCTGAACCCAGAGTAACTCAGACTCTGCTATAAAAACAACCAACTGATTTGAAAATAATAATCATAATACATATATGGATGAGTGGGTACTCCCCAAACATCCCAATTCCTGAACACCTAAATTCTACCGGAATCATTTCTTAGCACGAGTCCACTCGGGACAACCTCACACTAAGATCATCAGGGTGCCTCACCAGTATCACTGTCTGCCAGGTCTCTACTGGTCAAAGCCAACCACAACCAGACAGACAATTATTAAGCCGAATATTTATTAAGTTTATTATGCAATTCTGTTCCTACATCCATTCACAAAATTCTAATCTACAAGCACATACAACAAACAATGGATTGGTCGTACCTTTCTAAATTTCAGGAATCCAATCAAATCCTCAGAATTTGATACAACAACACAAAGTCAACCCAACTCCTCTAATCCTATATCACATCACAACAATCCAATGTCCTGTTACAATATATATATATATATATATATATATCAACAGACATGATCGCAAATCTTAACATAAAACAACCTATCTAAACTAACCTGATATAGAATTCTCAAACTCGATCTATACTGATCAATAATCCCAAGCACTTCCAAAGATATCAAATAACGGATATTTGAAATCCTTAAATCAGAATCTTCACGAAAACCTTATAAAACATATCATATGATCAACATTGTAATATCAAGGCAGTCCAATCTTGTATAAAAGGATTCAAAACTTATACTTACTATTATGGAACGTATGATACTTGTTTCTTCTTTTCCTATTCTGATCAAAACACGAGCTAGGGTTTATTCTTCAAATTCCTTCATGAAATATTCATCCAAACCCTAAGATACTTATACAAATTTGTATATAATCCAAACGAAATGGTTAAGATCACTTACTTTTAATCAATAATACCCTCCGAATGATTCTCCAGGCCTTAGATCTCCAAAAACTCTCTAGAACTCTCTTTTTACGAAGGGGAAACAATATGAAGAAAAATCTGTCGAAAAGATTTTTCGCGTCTCGTATTTATAGAAATTTGGTCATACGCCGGCCCTACGCCGACGGCGTAGCTGCAGATCTGGCCGGCTTACACCATATGCTGGCAAATTTATATGAACGCCGGCAGCTTTCGTCGAGGCTTTGGGTTCCCAGAATTCAATTCTTTCTTTCTACACCGGCAAATCCTCGACCTACGCCAGTGGCTTTCATACCGGTATTGGGAAGAAACCCTAGTGAACGCCGATAGCTTTTCTCCCAGCGTTAAGAAAAACGCTACTGTTCCCATCCTACGCCGTCTGTACGTCGGTGGCGTATATTCTCCAGGAGGCGGCGTACAATGTATTACAGAGTACGCTGGCAAAATTTAAATCTAGGCCGGTGGCGTTCTTCATCAGAGATGCCAGCCTTAATTACAGGAATTAAGAAAATTAATCCAATTGTTGTCAATCTTATTCTAACACGAAATTGATCAAACTTAACCTATTTTTATCATCAACATATAGGCATATTAGAATCTAATAGCTTGTGAACATTTACCACTTAAAATAATTTAGTATATTACAGATGTTTTAATAGGTGGTTTACTTAATTAAGAATTTTATAAAATTTTAGAGAATAAAAACATTGTTTAAATCTATTGTTGGAAACCATTCCTTGTTCTAGGATTATACATTGATAAACCTCTTTTATCTTTGTTAAAATTTGGTCTTTATTACATGTATCCCCTAGGACTTCCATTTTTCCAGAAAAATCATCCTTTTGGCATTTGGAAACAAGTGTTTATAGAGGTCATTTTCAAATCCGAATTTTGAAAATTTCATTTGAGTTTGTTTTCTTTGTAAAACTCATTTAGTCTTCCAAAAACTATTTCCTAGTCAAACCTACCCCTTAAGGCTTCCATTTCCTTAGTAAAAATCTTGTTTTTGAGTTGAAAAATGGGTATTTACATTTCAAGCTTCCTTTATTACGAATTTAATGCTTGTTTTTGAGATTGAAATATAACTTTTGGAAAATTTTCCTTATTTTGAAAATATTTCTTAGTAGATCTAAGCTTTACTCATCAAGATCACTCATTTATGATATCTATTCCTTAAACCCTTCATTTTTAATGTAAAACACACATTTTGAAGTTCAAAAATAGGTTTTCTATATATGGTTCCTTTTTTATCCGAATTTTCAAAAGTTATTTTTGTTGAAACTAAAGTAGATCTTGAGCTTTCTAATACTTTCCTACTATCATCAAGCTATTACAAGTTATTTATGAACATAAAACAAAAGTCTGCATTTATGAGCTCAAAACAACTAGATCTAGTTTACTATATTATTCATAAATGCATGAACACTATGATGGTTATGTGAATATGAACAGATGATGAATATATGCACAAATCATTAATAATAACAACATAAATTGATAATAAAATAAGATAATAGAAAAATAATTCAAATAACAAGATTTATAAAATTGTGATGGCAAGAATTTTATGTTCAAGTATTTCCACATCCCTAGGTTGAAGCTCATAGGGATTTTTTAGTGGAATCGCACATGAATGAACTTGCCATTACATGTTTCTAAGGTTGTAAAGTGTAGATATATTGCCCATTGGATGTTTGGAAGAAGAAACTTGAAGAAAAATATGCGAGTGTGTGTGAGTGTGTGTGTGTATGTGGGTTACAGTTTTGGCAAGGGAGACGAAGAGAGAAAAAAATTTTTGCAAGAGTTTAGTTTAGTGAAAAAGTGAAGTGAAGTTGGTATAAAGGGATATATAGACAAATGGATTAGGGCTTGTATAATAAAAGAAAAGAAATAAAACAAATTGTGAGAGGGAAGAGGGAGGGGAGTTGCGCCCACAAGAGAGAGAGGAGGAGTTGTGTTATGCAAGTTTCAACATTAATTAAGTAATTTAAGTAATAAAAGCTGTATTGGAAAAGTATATTGTAAGGAAAATGATGAAATAATAGGAATATGTTGTAAGGATATAAGGAATAGGTTATGGGTAGTTGTACTTGTGAATAGTGTAAAAGAAATCAAAAAGTAGATTAGACATTAAAGTACCGGTGGTAATGAAAATATGATAAAAAGGTTATAACTGTAACTTTTATAACCCGAAAAATTATATAATTGATATATTTGAAAATCTTATGAAATTACAAGTCTAACGATATCAATATCATGTATTTAATATCTCGAGCCCCAAGACATGCTTTTCAAAATCTGTATCCGATCGGGTTCAAAATAAATCGAAAATTCCTAAACTTATCTTTTTAAGCATCCTAGTATTATTATGAACCATACTACACCCTTCACTCGTATTTCAACTTCTAGTTTTAGGAACACAAGATTGCCAGATCTAAACTACTAGTGTTCCCTAGGAATTTGTTGACTTAGGGTTTCTGGTTGACTTTCCGGTTTAGGGTTTGAACTCAATATTACCCTAAAAATTTGGGGCTTACACATATATGACTCAATATCATGCATGATTCATGGATGTTGGTAATTATAATTTCTCATGTACTTAGATAATGTCAAATAAGAAGTATAGGAGGTTACTTTCCTAACTTTGTTTCTACAAGTGCATCATGTATATATGCAATACCTACAAGCTATTGTCATGAAGGTTATGAGATGAACTACCTATATGTATATTCTTAATGATATAGTACCAAGAATTCTTTTTGAAAAACTTTTGCTTTGTAAAACTTTTGAAATTCACTAGACTTAAGAAAAAAAATAGTTTTTCTTCTTGTAAAATCACACTTGCTTTTATCAAAACTCAACCTTGATGAACTATATAACCATCACCTTCATTATTTAAACAAAAACTTTCATTTTGGGATTAGAAAATAGATGATCAAATAGGTGGCTTACCTAATTAAGAATTTTACAAAATTTTAAAGAATGAAAACATTGTTTAATCTATTCTTTGAAACCATTTCTTGTATGAGGATTATACTTTGATAAACCTCTCTTATCCTTATCAAAATTAGATCTTTATTACATGTATCCCCCAGGACTTCCATTTTTCCATAAAAATTATCATTTTGGCATTTGGAAATAAGTGTTTAAATAGTGGCCATTTTCAAATCCGAATTTTGAAATTTTCATTTGAGGTTGTTTTCTTTGTAAAACTCATTTAGTATTTCAAAAACCATTTCCTAACCAAACCTACTCCTTAAGGCTTTCATTTCTTTAATAAAAATCTTATTTTGGAGTTGAAAAATGAGTGTTTACACTTCAAGCTCCCCTTATTACGAATTTAAAACTTGTTATTGGGATTGAAACATAACTTTTGTAAACTTTTCCGTGTTTTGAAAATAATCCTTAGATCTAAGCTTTACTCATCAAGATCGCTCATTTATGATATATATTCCCTAAGCCCTTCATTTTTAATGTAAAACACACACTTTTAAGTTGAAAAATGGCTTTTCTAAATATGGTTCCTTTTTTATCCGAATTTTCAAAAATCATTTTTGTTGAAACTAAAGTAGATCTTGAGCTTTCTATCTTTTTCCTACTATCATCATTCTACTACAAGTTATTTATGAACATAAAACAAAAGCCTAATGCATTTATGAACTCAAAACAACTAGATCTAGTTGACTATACTAGTCATAAATGCATGAACATTATGATGATTATGTGAATATGATGAGATGATGAATATATGCACAAATCATAAATGATAACAGCATAGCTTTATAATAAAACAAGGTAATAGAAAAATGACTCAAATAACAAGATCTATAACATTGTGATGGCAAGGATCTCATGTTCAAGTGTTTTCACATCCCTAACTTAAAGCTCATAGGGATTTTTGAGCGGAATCACACATGAATGATCTTGCCATTACATGTTTTTAAGATAATGAAGTGTAGATCTATTACCTATTTAGTGTTTGGATCAAGAAAACTTGAAGAAATCAAAAGAGTATGTGTGTGTGTAGAGAGAGAGGGAGGTCACGGCAATGAAAGGAGAGGAGGAGAGAGTTTTGCAAAAATTTTCTAAAGTGAAAATGAAGGAAGAAAGAAAGTGAAATGACGTTGGTATAAAGGGGTATATATAGAAAAATGGATTAGGGTTTACTTAAATTAAACAAAAGAAAAATAAAGTAATTTAGAGAGATGGAAAGAAGGGGAGGGGCGCCGGTTCTAGAGGGTATGGGGGATAGAGATGTGTGTTGTGTAAGTTTTAAAATTAAATAAGTAATTTAAGTAGTAAAAGTTGTATTGGAAAAGTAAATTGTAAGGAAAATGATGAAATCGTAGGAATAGGTTGTAAGGATGTAAGAAATAGGTCATGGGTATTTGAACTTGATGAATAGTGTAGAAGAATTCAAAAAGTAGACTAGACATTTAAAGTACCGGTAATAATGGAAATATAATAAAAATGTTTGTAAAGCCTCGAAAATTTCATAATTATTAAAAAAATAATCCTAGAAGTCCCATAGTAAAATTTAAATCCCAAAAATTGACTCAAGTTAAAAACAAATTCTAAATCAAGTCAAAAATGAAAATTCTTAGTCTTGAGAAAACGAGAACCCTTGAAACAAAATATAAAATCCAACTATCAGTCGGATCAACATCCGTACGCCGATCAAATCATCTACCTGATTCCTAAAACTCAAATCAAAACGATATATCCAAATACCGCTTAACAACGAAATGATAAGATCCTAAATCCTTTGATAAATTTCAGAATCAGAAATTTCAAGTTTTTATCAAAAGTCAAACTGAGTCAACTCATAACCCTAGACTCTGTTAAACGATCCCGGGAACTAAAAACTATTAAATAATCACAAATAAAATAAAGATAAACCATAGATATCGAGCTAAAAATATAAAATGATCAAAACTCGAAAATTATACGATCTTACGAATAACTCAACAAAACCGGAGTCAAACCGGAACCCTAAAAGTCAACAAAGCCTATAACAAACCCTAGTGCTTAAGATCCGACAATCTCGCATTATCGAACCCTAGAAAACGAAATTAAGTTAATGGCCTAAAATGATTCGTAATAATATAAGGTAACATAAAAATGTCAATTTCAAGAATTTCGAATGTCCTTCGGACTCAAACGGGATCTGTCACGCCCCGAAGGGTACCCTAAACGTGGCAGTCCGCCGTACACAATATTAAAGCCTAAGAATGACCACCCCAGTCACGCGAAGACTTCCATACTATGTACAAGGCGTCTAACACATAGAGGAGACACATCGGAATGATACATTTTATACTGATATAACTTGAGTAACAATGTAAAGGAATTTCAATTCACTATACTCCAGATACAAATCACTATACTTCATATACGAATCGCTATACTTCAAAATACAAATCATTCAACTTCAATTACATTCATCCACAGACTTCCCTACATAAACTATTACAAGGCAAATCATAAAACCTAGCTGATAACTCCAAACATTCTTATTCTTTGCCGAAATCCCAATGTCATTCTCGGCTCCAACCATCACAGTCCTCACTTAGCATTCTTGAGATAACCTGTTCATTTAAACAACTATTGGGGTATAAGCTACACTAGCTTAGTGAGAATTCTCTTAATTTGTACCATAACAAGCAAGTTATAAATCATCCATATGCTATGCATGAACAAACACGTGAGCAAGCAATTATGCATGGGTATCCGGAACCCACACACAGAACGGATTTACACCCTCCATATCTTGGGTTTGGGATGGTATTAAAGTCTACACGACCACTGCTAGTCCCCAAGCCCTCGGCTCATAGCACTCGCCTCGGCTAGGCTCACACATGGAATGCATCCCCGATGTGCCTTAGTTCTCATGAATGAGCTCTGATACCGGCCTCGTTATCCCAAACGAGCCATCGGACCATACCGATCGACCTGCATAAAAGTAGCATGCTACCAAATGCAGTATGTCCAATGCGATGCATGACCAATTTAATTTTTGCTTAGGTCAAAATATTCATACATTATTTAGAGTGACCAACCAATATCATACATATAACAGAAATAATATAAACAGTGCAGTTATCCAATCAAATCATGGTTTCGATATGCTTTAGTATTCTTTGGCATACATTCATCACAGTCTCATCATATATCCATCCCCATTCATATCAATTTTAATCTTGTTCCTATACTTCTAATGTGACTAGCTACAAGCACAAACAAGGTAACAAAATAAGAAGAAGACTCACTCGGCCATTGGATCACTGGTCTCTTAGTAATAGTAATTCGATGGTAGAGAATCGTCGATTTCAGGATCACCTAAAAAGGAATAAACACTGTAATAAGTATTTCAACTCAAACTAATTCAAACGATCTTATACAAACTATCAAATTCGCAATTCTCGTCCTAAGTGGAAATTCCAACTTAAAACGGCCATAACTTGGTCATTTTAACTCAGAATTTCGCAAATTACATATCGATTTCTATCTAATTCAAAAGATCTATCTAATTATAATATTATATTTAAGTTTTGAAAACCTTGAAGCTTCGAAAAAGACCGGATCAGATTAAGGTAGTGACAATTTCAATTTCCGAAAAAAATAGTTTTGTAAATGTTTGTAATGTTCCTACTATATAAATTAGCTATACATGCAATATGAGTGATTTCCTAACATGAATGACATGAGATGAGCTTAATGTATGCATGATCTTGATGATTCTTGCTAAAGGAAAATTTTATAACTTTTCATTTTGCAAGACCATAATAACAATTACTTATGAAAAATCTAGTTTCCTAACTTTGATCATTTCCATTTGTCTTGGATTTATTTCTTAAGAAAATATAATTATTTTTATTAAAATTGAGTCTTCATTATATCTATTACTTATAACTTTCATTTCTACATAAAAATTTCCATTTTGCACTTTGTAAACATGTTTTCAAGTGGGGTTGATTCCAAAATCCGAATTTTGTAAAAATTAGTTTTTGAGAGATTTCTTTAAGTAGAATCATTTGATATTATAAAATTAGGGCTCAATCATACATAACCACTAAAGACTTCATTTTTACACAAAAATTTGCATTTTACACTTTGCAAATATGTTTTCAAATAGGATTTACTCAAAAATCTGAATTTTAATAAATCCACTTTTTAAGTGATTCCTTTGGGAAAAACTTATTCAATACATTAAAATTTAAGACTTTATGGTACCTATTTCTTAAGGACTCCATTTATTACATAAAACTTTCATTTTGAGCTTGGATAATAGGTGTTCTCATGGCCTTCATTCAAAATTACGAATTTCACAAATTGACTACTAACTCAAAATTTCCCATCTTGATTCTATCTCTTGTTTTATACATTAATCTCATCAAAACTCATTTCAATTTATAAAAATCACTACTTAATGATACCTATTACCTATACCCTTCATTTTTCACATAAAACATGAGTTTTGGAGTTGATAAATGAGTTTTAAAAATTAGTCTTAGTTGAGATTCGAATTTAAAAAATTCATTTTTGGACATTATAAAAATCCTTCCTTACATATCCTATCCTAAGAGCCTTTCATATCTTAAATAAAAACTTCATTTTTGAGTTGGAAAACATGTTTTTAAAATATGTCTTAGCCAAAATCCGAAAATAGAATTTTTTTTTATTTTGAAAATCACCTTTGATTCTTGCAAAAAGAAGTCTTGATAATATACATACATTAAGCCTTTATTTCTTAAAACAAAATTACATTTTGACACTTGGAAAGTGGTTTTTAAATAGGGGTCTTACCAAAATACGAATTTCACAATTTTTGTTCAAGTTCAAATCTAAGATCTACACATAATACGAACATACATCTAAATGAAACCCACGGTAGTGCACAATAAACTCATAGATCTAAACTTTACTCATCAAAATCTTTCATTTATGTTATTTATACCCTAAGCCCTTCATTTTAAATGAAAAATACACATTTTGAAGTTGAAAAATAACTTTTCTAAATATGGTTTATTTTTCATCCGAATTTTCAAAAATGAGTTTTGTTGAAAATAAAATAGATCTTGAGTTTTCTACAACTTTCCTACTATCATCATGCTATTACAAGTTGTTTATGAACATAAAACAAAAGTTTAATGCATTTATGAACTCCAAAACACTAGATCTAGTTTTCTATACTTGTTTTAAATGCATGAACACATGTGAATGAGGAATATATGCATAAATCATAAGCAATAACAAAAATAATAACTCAAATAGAAAGATCTATGGCATAAACAAAAATCAAAGCTAAAAAAAGTTAGATCTACAAAATATAACAACTTTAAACAAGAAAATAATTATAATACAAGATAATAATAATGGAGAAAAGGAGTGTTTCATTTTTGACATCATCATCCTTAGCTTTTAAGCTAATGGAATGTCATTTGATGCATGAAACTTTCACTATACCTTACCTATATCACCTATAGAAGCTCTGAGAAGAAGATTTGCTTAAAAATCTTCAAGAATGAAGTATGAAAGCAATTTTTAGAAGTGGGGTCAGCTTGTTCCTTGAGGAAACAAGAACAAAAAAGAAGAAAGAAAGAGAGGAAAATGAGAGAGAAAAGTTAATGAATGGTAAAGAGGAAAATGTGTAAATGAAAGAGAGAGAAAATGTGTGTAATAAATGAATGAAAGAAAGAAAAAAAATAAAACCAAGGCAACCAAAAATAGTGTGCTACACGTGAAAGATGGAGAGGAGAGAGAGTGAATTTTGTTGAAATTTGACTTGAATTTGAATTGTGTAATAAATGTATAATGTATCTTCTTTAAGAAGGTGTGGAATATAATTAATTTAGTCAAAATAGAGTAAATAAAGGACAATGGCAGCCATAAAGAAGGGGAAAAATCTGCCATGAAGTGTGGGAAAGAGTGTAGAAAGATTGAAGTGAAAAAGAAGTGATATGTGTAAGGTATACTTGAAAGTATAGGTTGTAAAAGTACTTTCTTAATAAAATAAAATTAGAAAATTTATTTCAAATATTTGTAGCAGATTTTTCATAATTAAAATTAAATAATTATTTGAATTATTTTAGTATTTTAACAAATATGTTACCGGTATGATCAAAATACGCGAATATGGGCTATAAATGATATTTTTATAACCCGAAAAATTATAAAAAAATTATTTTATGAAAATAAAAATATTTTTAAAATATTTTCCAATTATTAAATTAATTTATTTTATTTTTAGTATCGAGTCTTAAACAGAATCTGATCTTGTAAAAGCCTGAACTAACTAAATTTTAGAAAAATAAAATTTTCTATAACATATAAACATTCATCTAAAAATATAAGGCTTTATAAGAATAATAAAATTGTGTAATGAAATAAAAGTGAATAGTGCAAAAGGCTAATTAATTCCGGTAGTAATGGAAAATACGATAAAAAGGTTATAACTGTAACTTTTATAACCCAAAAAATTATATAACTGATATATTTGGAAATCTTATGAAATTACGAGTCTAACAGTACTAATGATATATTTTTTATATCTCGAGCCCCGGGACATGCATTTCAAAGTCTGTATCTAAACGGGTTCGAAATAGGTCAAAAATTTACCAATCTGATATTTTTAAACAAACTTATACTACTACGAGCAATTTTACATATTTAAACTACATCTCCACCTCTAGGGTTAGGGGCGCTAGATTGCTGGACTTAAACTATTGTATTCCACTTAGGGTTTTTGGGTGATTTTCCGATTTAGATCTTTGCCAAATTGGAAACTGATATTTTATGTTTATTCAACATATTTAATTTAAGAAATTTATTTTAAATTTAATTTTTGTGAGTATTTAATATCTCTTAACGTTTTCGGAATTATTGAATTGAGTTTTATTTCTGAAGGTTAATCATCATTTACTTTTTTTTTAATAATTTTTTTTGGGCTTTATATTACCCGATTTTATAAGTCGAAGTTAAATATGAAATTTGTCACATGTAATGGTTTTGGAATTAAAGTATGTTGAGTTCTTATTTTATTTTTAAGGATTCTTATTTTCCTTAGGATTCGGAAATTTCTGGATTCGCTCGTGTTTTTGGACTAGTTGAAGTTCAGTTTTAATTTGGAGTGATTTTTAAGGTTTATTTTCGAAGTTCATCTTGGAATTATTTACTGAAATTTTCTGGAGCTTACAAGATCAGTTCTCGAAAAGCGTGTCCAGGAGCTCGAAATATTAAAAATATTCCGTTTATACCAATAGTCTCATAAAAATACAAAGATTCCAAAAATATCAGTTTTAGAATTTTTTGGTAACTAAAAATTACAGATATTGCATTATTACGTGTATTTTTATTACTACCAGTACTTTAATTGTCTAGTCTGCTATTCATAGTCCTTTTCTACTATTTATTACTATTTCACTATCTTTACTTTTTCTTACACCTATTTCTTACTACCTACATATCTATTTTCTTACTTTTTATATTTCCAATACACCTTATATCAAATCATACCTTACATATTAATTATTTTATTACAAAATTCACTCAAAAATCAACTCACTCCCCCTCTAATACATCATGGCCGGCGCTACCCCCTTCTTATTCCTCTCAATTATTTTTTTTTTCAATTTATTTTATTACATCTAAAATTCACTCCAAAATTCTATAAATATCCCCTTCCTTCTTCATTTTTTCACACAATTCATTTCACTACCAAAACTCTCCCAAAATCACTCCACAAAATCACTCTCTCAAAATCTCTCTCAAATTTTCTCTTTTCTTTAGAAAATCAAGTCCCACATAATACTACAATCCATTCCTTCCTTCTTCAACAAACACATAACCTTAGGTAAAAGTTTCTTTCATATATACTTATTATGTTCATATAACTTAACATGAGTTTAGTGTATGTTTCTTAGACTCATTGAGTTAAAGAAGCAACAATTTATTCATGTTTTGTTTTTGTTCATGTTCTATTCTTTTCTTTATGTTATTATTATGTTGTTATTGTTATTATTTGTTCTAACCTAACTTATATAAAGTATTATGTATATATATTTATTTAGAGCATATAAGCTTATTTGTTATTTATTTACTTTCAAGTTATGCAATTTATTTATTTTATGTAATTATTAAGACTAGTCTTTCTAGTCTTAGACTTGTCCATATCAAGTCAAAACAATCTTTTGTTTATTTTCTTTAATCTTTCGGGACTAGTCCATTCTTAGTCCCGGGATGCCTTGATGAAGCTAAGGCTCCAATACTTGACCAGAATATCCTGATGAAGCTAAGGTTCCCAATACTTGATATTTTATTACTTATCATTTGTTTTTAATATTTTCTTATGTTCTTATTATGGTATATGCTCATAATACTTGCATCTACATAACGTTAATGTCTCAACTAATCTAAAAATAGAATTTTATTTTACTAAAGGAACTCAAAACTAGATTTTCGATTATGTGATTATCAACAACATAGAAATAGAGTTTTCTCAACGTTTTCTTAAATAACAAAAATAGATTACCAAGGAAACATAAAAAATAAATATTTTCTTTGTATATTATGTTAACCTAAGTTTTAGTAAAATAATTTGTTAATATTAAAAATTTTTACAAAAAGCTTAAGATTTAAACTCTTTTAAACTCCATGACAAAACCAAGAAACAAACTAGTTTTCAAAGTTAAGATAAAAATCAACTCATAAAGTTATGAACCCACTTAGGAAAAATAATGATTTTTAAATTTCTAAAAGAAGGAACTCATTTTCAAAAGAATTTAAATAAAGTAAGATTAACAATAATGGATTTTATCAATAAAGATGATTCTTTTTAAAAGAAATAAAAGAACAAGTTTTAGAAAACGAAAACTTATATTTTAAATATAAGAAGACAAGACTCATTTTCTAAAACCATTATAAATACAAAAAGGTTTCAACAACTTAATATACTTTTGATAAATTTGATTTTTAATCACTAGAAGTAAAATTTATGAAAGACTAAGGAAAAATTTACTTGAATGAAGAAAATAAAATAAGAATATACTCATTTATAACAAACTAGGAAAATATAAAGTTTCTTCAAATACTTGAATCATCAAAGTTAAAGTTTTAACAACTCCAAATGAATTATTTTATGAAATAAATTGTTAAGACACTACCATTAGAATTTTTACATAAAAAGTGAGCTTACCTATATACTTAAAGTATTTATCAAACATACATTTATATATATATATATATATATATATTGTTACAAAAGGATTTTTTTTTCTTTAAAATAAAGTTGAGTTAGAAAACGGATTTGCAAAAGTTTGGTAATATTCGTTTTAAATCTGTACTCAACGTTTTCAGAACCTAACTGACCTTATATGACAAAGATAACCTTAGAAATAGATAGATCTTTTTGAATAGGTAGAAAATGGTATATTATATGCGAGATTCCGAGTTAAAATGAGCAAGTTATGAGCATTTTAAATTGGAATTTCATTCCATACGAATTTTGACGAACCTAGTGAAATAGAATTAGAAAGTGTAAGTAGAATTTCTACGAAATACTTATCCCGAGTATTTCTTTTGCCTAGGTGACGAAGGATACAAGAATACCCAACCCAAGGATTACTACGACTAAGAAGATTGCAAAATGGACGAGTGAGTTATTCCTCCTAATTTCATTACCTTGCTTGTGCTTGTAAAATAGTAGCATCAGTATACTAAGAAAAGATAAAAATGGATATATATTTGGGGAACTCAGGATTATGTTTATATATGTGATTCTATGTTTATGCGTGAAATGAGAATTAAGAATATCGTAACTTCGAACTGCTTGTTTAAATAATTTTGTTTACTTATTGGTATAACTATTTATTATTTGCTAAAATTGATTGATCACCCCTAATAAACCTTAATAAGGTTTGGCTTAAGAAAACTAAAACGCTTACGCATAGCATCCATCGAGTCACATCTTTTTCGGAAAGCTGCTACTCCTACGCGTAGAGTTGGATTGTTGCATTGTCTGCATAGCATATGCGTGAAAGTCTAAATGAACTTGTTTGAAAATATGGTGTGAATGAAAAGGAATATCTCACTAAGCTAGTTGTAGCTTATGCCCCTATAGATTTTGTTGAAATGGCTATACCCATGGAATAAATTGAGGATCATGACGTTAAGGTTGTCATGGAGAGATGTTAAGCTTCTATGAAGGAAATGGAATCATAAGATGAAGTAATTTTGTGAGGTTCTTTATATATAATGACTTATATAATTAGTGATGTATATTTATTTGAAGACAATAGAGGGATATGTTCCTAAGAATTGTAATTTAATATGTTTATTTTTTATGATAAGTATTCTCTTTGCCTTGCTACTTATTTATTATCAATATAAATTGCCCGGCTCCGATGTGTTCCCTTGGTTGTGATGTATGCCTTGTACATAATATGGAAGCCTTTGCGTGACTGAGGCAATCATTCTTAGGCTTTAGTATTGTGTACGGTGAACTATCACGTTTATGGTACCCCTCGGGGCGTGACAATGTTATAATTGTAACTTTTATAACTTGAAAAATTATATAACTGATATATTTGAAAATCTCATGAAATTACGAGTCTAACGATATTAATATCATATATTTAATATCTCGAGCCTGAGACATGCTTTTCAAAGTTTGTATCTGATCGGGTTCGAAATAGGTTAAAAATTTGCTAATCTTATCTTTTTAAGCATCCTAGTATTATTACGAACAAAACTACATTCTTCACTCGTATCTCGACTTCTTGGTTTAAGAACACGGGATTGTCGAATCTAAACTACTAACGTTTATTGGGAAATTGGTTAACGTAAGGTCTCTGGTTGACTTTCCAATTTAGGGTTTGAACTTGATATTACCATAAAAATTAGGAGCTTACAACCTACCCCCCTTAAAGAAAGTATTGTCCTCAAAACTTGAAACACGTACCTGATTCCTCAAACAAATTGGGATATTTCTATCTCATCTCGTTTTCGGCCTCCCAAGTTACCTCCTCGTATGAGTGATTCCTTCAAAGAACCTTAACATATTTGATTCCCTTATTTCTCAACTTTTGAACCTTTCGATCTAGAATCTGCACTGGATGATCTTCATAAGTGAGGTTTTCCTTCAACAACACCGGTTCCAACTCCACAACTTGATCCGAGTCAATTACATGCTTTCGAAGAACAGAGACATGAAAGACATTGTGTACTCTAGATAAATTTGGTGGTAAAGTGTAAACCCTCAAAATTTTTGGATTCAAATTAAAGCTCAAACCCTAATTAGAAGATAACCGGATTTCCAGAGTCAACAAAACCCTAGTTTACCGTAACCGCTTAAGTCCGGCATCACCGTTTAATCCTAAGAAAGTAAGAAAAAGTTTAGTGAGTAGAATAGTTCGTAATTAGTTAAGGTCGTCTAAAAAGATCAATTTAGTAAAATCGAAACTCGTTTCAAACCGATCGGACACAGTTCTTGAAAAACGTGTCCCAGAGTTCGGAATAGGAAAATATTTCGAATATACCGTTAGACTCATAAAAATATAAGATTTTCAAAAATATCAATTTCATAATTTTTTGGTAGCTAAAAGTATCAGATATCGCTTTTATACGCGTATTTTCTTACTACTGGTATTTAATTGTCATGTCTACTTTACATTACACTATTTTCTACTATTCTACACTATTCATCTATCTCTACTTTTTCTTACAACCTACTCTTACAACCCATACACCTATTTCTTACACATTTTCATTTCCAATACAACTTCACATCTTTCATTTCTTACTTTTAATTAACAAAATAACAAAAGAATAAATTTTGGCTCCCCCATAACCCTTTTTTGTGCTGGCCCCTCCCCCTTTTCTATCTAAATTGTTTTATTTTCACTTTATTTAAATAACACAAATTACCTCCCACATTTTCCTATAAATACCCCATCATACTTCTACTTCTTTCACACCTCTTCTATACTAAAGTTACTATACTTAAATCTCTCTCAAATTTCTTCAAGAAGTCTCTTACAAGAAGTTCTCTGTAGTTTCTTTATTTTAGGTAATACTTCTTCAAGATTTTCATATGTTCATCTACTTAGTATGAGCTTAATGTGTGTTTTCTAAACCATAAAGGTTAAGAAAGCAACAATAGGTTCATACTTTGTTTTTGTTCATAATCTAAACTCCTTATATTGTTTTCATGTTTATAACTATCTAATATATCTACATAGCTAAATATATTATTTAGAGCATATAAGCTCATTGTCTTACAATTTATTTACTTTCCTTGCAATTTATTTAATTTCAAGTTATTTTTAAGACTAGTCTTTCTAGTCTTAGACTTGTCCTCATCAAGTCAAAATATTTTCTTTTAGGGACTAGTCTTTTCTTAGTCCCGGTGTACCTTGATGAAGTTAAGGTCCCAATACTTGATTTATTTCTTTAATTGCTTATTCTTTCAAGTTATTATGTTCTTTTATATTTCCATAATTTTATGATTCATAATCATGCATGAACATAATAATTTTGTCTCAACAAAATAAATGAAGAAATGTTTTCTTAGACTAAAAATTTTTTTTCTAAGAAATACATGTAGAGGATAAGTTTCTTGAAAGCTCATAAACATGACCAGAAATGATTTTTCTTAAACAAACAAAAGGTGTTATAAAAATTCACTTTTCATTAAGTGTTAGAAATTCTTTTGAAATGATCACAAGAAACAAAGATATTATTTTATGAAATTGTTATTGATTTTAAAAGTTGTTGGAATCTAATCTTAGAAAACAAAAATCATTCTTTAGAAATATAAAGCAATTACAAGCAATTAAATTTAGAGAAAGAAATACTCATTTCAAATAACTCAAAATCTTTTCAAAGTAAAATGAACATTTCAAAAACAAAAAATTCTTAAGTTCAAAAATCTTTTAAGACCTTACTTTTTCATAAATTGAGACAACTTCATTTACTTCATACATTATTATGAGTTAATGCATATATATTTATACCTTTCAAAAAGCTTATAAAATATTTGGAAAATCTATCTCTTCAAGTGAGCTTTTGATAAAAGGAAGAATTCAAGTTTTTGGTAAATTCGTAGTAAATCTGGTCGCTGCCTTTTCGGGACCCAAATGACTTAGTTTTATGAAAATAAATTTATAAATGTGTAAGTCTTTTCGAGTAGATAGAAAATGATATATTATATGCGAAATTTCGAGTTAAAATGAGCAAGTTACGGCCATTTTAAGTTGGAATTTCCTCTTATACGATTTTACCATGATTTTAAGAAAAGTTTAAGATCTTCAAGACTAGAAACTTCATGAAAGAATCATTTTGGGTATTTCATCTTGTTTAGGTGGAGAAGGACCTGAGATCACTTTTCCGGAGGATTACTTCGATTAGGGTCTACCGACATGGAGTGAGTTATTCCTTTTACTAAGTTACATTTCCTTATTTTGTGATTGTAATTAGTAACACTAGCAATTAAGAAAAAGATAAAATGGATATTTGTTATGTGACTTGGTATTATGAATGATTTAATACAAGTTAAGAATATCGAAAGTTGGTTTGATAAATAAATTGTGATTCTTATATTGATATGATGAAAATTGTGTTGATCGCTTTTAACTTGAGCTAAACATTTTTGGTTAAATTTATATTGAAATCAATTCATGCATATCATACACATGAGTCACATTTGTTTCACTACTATTCTTCGTGTGGGGAAACGAGGAAATGGTAGTGGTGGCTAGTAGGAGCCGAAAAGTCTACATGGGCTTGTAAAAGCCGAAAAGTCTACAGGGCAAGCAGGAGCCGGTAAATCAGCAAATATTGATGGTCGTATGGGCCTGTAACCTCCCAACCCTTGACATGGAGGGCGTAAAATCCATGCTACACTTGATTTCTGGTTAATCATGTGTATTTTTGTTTGATCATATGATTGATGCATTCTCATATGTTTGATTTAAAATACTTGTTTGAATTATGGAAATATCTTATAGATGGAATTATCTCACTAAGCTAGTTTTGCTTATACCCTTATAGCTTTTTGTTACAGTATGATTACCTTTGGTTGGCCCCAAGGAGCTTTGTAAGCCAGGTACGAGTATAAGCTACTAGGAGTTTTTGGGAGAAGCTTTATGTATTTAAGTTTTGAACATAGGCTTCTAGGAAAATCTCTATAGTAGGCTTATGTTATAGTGATTATTATTTTGGAAAGACTTCTAAAGTGGGGGAATGCCCCTAAGATGATGCAAAGACATTATTATGAGAATCCTTTGTTTATTTATATAAGTTCTTGCTTGCTTTTTTTATCTACTTAAATGAAATACCCCTGTAAGTCTCCTATTATCTTGGAAGCACGCCTTGCATGTGATATCGAAGCTTCTGCATGACTAAGGTTGTCATTCATTAGCTTTAATATTATATGTGGCAGACTGTCACATTTAGGGTACCCTCTGGGGCGTGACATAAATTAAGGCGATAACTAACTCTCTAACCCGCTCAAGTACTTCAAATGGACCAATATACCGAGGGCTTAACTTTCCTTGTAAGCGGATTCGATGGATACTCTTGATAGGATTTACCTTTAAGTACACGTGATCTCCTATTTGGAACTCAAGAACCTTCCTTTTCAAATCTACCCAACTCTTTTGTCGATCTTGAGCCTCCTTCATTCGTTGTTAGATAACTCGTACCTTATCAGTGGCATCTTGTATAAGATCCAGTCTAAGAACCAATTTCTCCACATCATCCCAAAATAACGAGGATCTACACTTTCGTCCATATAAAGCTTCATAGGCGGCATTTTAATCTTCGAGTGATAACTGTTATTGTAAGCAAACTCCACTAAGGGTAATTATGCTTCCCAACTTCCTTTAAACTCCATCACACATGCACGAACCACATCTTCTAAGGTTTGTATGGTTCACTCAGACTGTCCATTGGTCTGAGAATGATATAGTGTACTAAAGTGCAACTTAGTCCCCATACACTTTTGCATGTTCCCCCAAAACTTGGACATAAACCTTGGGTCTCGATCTGACACAATCCCAGCTGGTACTCCATGCAGTCGAACGATTTCCTTAATGTAGAGCTTTGCCAATTTATCCATAGAATAAGTCATACTTATTGGTAGGAAGTGAGCAAGCTTGGTTAACCAATCTACTATGACCTATATAGCATCATGCCCTTTTGGCGTTTTCGAAAATACATACACAAAATCCATGGAAATTTGATCCCACTTCCATTCCGGTATCGACAAAGGTTTCAACAATCCTCCCGACCTTTGATGCTCTATTTTCACTTGCTGGAAAATTGGACACTTCAACACAAATTCGGCTACGTCCCATTTCATTCCATTCCACCAGTAATGTCCTTTGAGATCTTGGTACTTTTTCATTCCTCTCGGGTGTACCATATACCCAGAATTGTGCACTTCACTCATGACAACCTTTTGTATCTCCTCATCATTTGGTACATAGAGTCATCCCTTCATTCTCATTACATCCTCATCATCCACCGAGAAGTCAGTATATTTTCCTTCTTGAATTTCTCTTTTTATTCTTTGTATTATCTCATCGCAACGCTGAGCTTCCTTAATTCTTTCCACTAAAGTGGGTTCCATCACCAAATTTGCTATTTCCATCTTAGTATCTCCTCTTCTAAACCCAATACTTAACCTCTCAAACTGTTTACTAATTCCTTTTGATCGGTGAGTAGAGCTGCAACTTCTCCATGATTCTTACGACTTAATGCATCGACAACTGTATTTACTCTTCCCGGGCAATAATTAATCCCCAAATTGTAATCCTTGATTAACTCAAGCCATCTTCTTTGTCTCATGTTCAACTCTTTTTGTGTGAACAAATACTTAAGGCTCTTGTGATCAGTATAGATCTCGCACCTTTGCTCGCAAAAGTAGTGTCGCCATATCTTTAAAGCGAATACTACAACGGATAGTTCCAAATCATGTGTAGGGTAATTCTATTCATGTGGCCTTAGCTGTCTTGAAGCATAGGCAATCACCTTCCCCTCTTGCATGAGTACACATCCGAGATCATTTCTTGATGCATCGCTATGAATTGTTGTAGAGCTTCTCAGGATTTGGTAGTACCAAAATTAGAGCAGAAACAAGTCTTTACTTAAGTTCTTGAAAGCTTTGGTCTCTCTTTTTCGTCCATATAAACTTTTCATTCTTTTAGGTTAACTGGGTCAAGGGTTTAGCTATCTTGGAAAAATCCTTAACAAACTTCCTACAATACCCAGCCAGACCCAAAAAGCTTCTTACTTCTGTTACTGTCTTGGGCAGTTTCCAATCCATTACGGCTTTTATCTTTTCAGGGTCCACAAATATACCCTCTTCTGATACCACATGTCCCAAAAATGAAATCCTATCTAACCAAAAATCACACTTGGAAAACTTGGCATATAACTTGTGTTCTCTTAAGGTTTGCAATGCCATGCGCAGGTATTCTTCATGTTGCTTACGCGTCTTGGAGTAGATAAGGATATCATCAATAAAAACTATAAAACTTATCTAATAAAGTCTTATACAATCGATTCATCAAATCCATGAATGCAGCAGGAGCATTTGTTAACCCAAATGACATCACCAAGAATTCATAAGGTCCATATCGAGTCCGGAAAGCCGTTTTAGGTATATCTTTTGGCTTAACCCTTAGCTGATGGTATCCTAATCGAAGATCAATCCTTGAAAACACACTTACTCCTTGTAGTTGATCAAACAAATCATCAATTCTAGGGAGCGAATACCTATTTTTTATTGTGACTTTATTTAGCTCTCGGTAGTCCACACATAGCCTCATCGATGTATCCTTCTTCTTAAGAAACAAAACTGGTGTACTCCATGGTGACACACTTGGCCTTACAAATCCTTGATCCAAAAGTTCCTATAATTGTTTCTCTAACTCCTTTAACTCAATAGGAGCCATACGGTAAGGTGCTTTAGATATCGGTTCCGTGTTTGGTGCCAAATCAATCTCAAAGTCGATCTCTCGCTTTGGGGGTATCCTTAGTAGTTCATCAGGGAAAACATCCGGAAACTCATTAACAACTGGTATATCCCTAACTCGAGGCAACTCTTGCTTATTTTCCATTGTACCAAAAGAAATTTCCTTTTCGGCCTCGACCTCCTCAGCTACAAGTAGTTCAAACGAACTCAACTCAGTTCTTCTTGAAATTATTGTCTCTCCCTTAAATTCGATATCTTTTCCATCCAAGTCCTTAAACTCCACTTTCTTCCGTCTACAATCTACAACAACTTTAGCAAAGGTCAACCAACTCATACCCAAAATTACTTCATATTTACTCATTTCTAAAACAATCAAATCACATCTTGTGTGATGTCCTTGAATCACTATTAGGCAGTCTTTCAACACTTCATTAGTCATTACCACATTTCCAGTTGGATTCTTGATACAAAAGCCGGAGGTGGCAGTGGCTATTGGCAATCCGACTTGTTTTACCAAATCGGTGGTGATAAATGAGTGCGTGGCTCTAGTGTCAAACAGGGTATAAGCAGTCGTCTTATCTATTAATATGCATCCTATATTCAAAATGACTAATCACTATCCCAAACCATCCTAGTCCATTCCCTAACTTTATCTTAGATTACTATACTTACTTTTCCCTTTTATAACCCTTGAATCCTAAGCAATTTATAATCATTTTGAAAAAAACCGCAACAAAGGCTGGAAGGCTAACCTATTATGAGTCCAAAATCTTAGCCATCGTCTTCCTCTAGGGTGGCCAATTCATAGCCTTCATCCTTAGCTTCCTCACAAACCTATTGTCCCTCTAGATTATATATCCTCATGCCATGCATAGCTAATCTAGAACGGCTGGCAAGGTTTCCACTATTCCCGTTTTCGGGCCTTGTTGAGGATGATCCTCTAAATGTCCTAGTTGGGGCACTCGTCCTCTGTAGGCACTCATTGGCAAAGTGTCCAACTTGCTTATAGATAAAGCAAGTAGTGGTAGCCTTCTTAGGGCACTCGGAGATCTTGTGACTTGTCTCCCCGCAGAAATAACACTTGTCTCTCAACTGTGGACATCTCCTAGGGTAGTGCCCTCCCTTGCACTTCCAGCAACTTGGGGTTTTAGGAATGTTCTTTCCTCCATTTCCCCCATTTGTATTTCCTTTGAAGCCATAAATCAGCTTGAACCTTTTCTGGGGATACCTTGAACTTGACCCCCATAAAACTTTCTCCTAAACATAGAGGGTGTTCTATCTGTGGTCTTTGTCTTTCTCTTCTTGGCCCCTTCAACAATCTGGGCTCTCTCAACCAATTCCCTAAAAGTCCTGATGTCGTACTCCTCAAGTCTCACTCTCATATCCTCATCTAAGCCATTTAGAAAAACTTGTCTCTTCAGTTCCTCACTATATTTGTACGAGTCAAGGGCATACTAGAGCAGCCTACTGAACTCAGTCTCATGTTGTTCTACTGTGCGGCCTCTTTGTGATATGTTCAGAAAGTCCGTACCGTACTATACCCGGAGACTTCCAGGAAAGTAATGCTCAAGGAATTTGTAACGAAACATCTCCCATGTAATAGGTGGCACGAGTTCCCTTCTCTTAGATTCCCACCATACTCTTGCATTCAGCCTTAGCAGGTATGTGCCATAATTAACTCTTAAGTGTTAGGGCACTTCGAAGGCATCAAACGACCGTTCTATTTGGGCCAACCAATCCTCGGCCTCATCAAGTTTTCCAAATGCTCCTTCATAGTATCTATTACTCCTTATGAACTCGAGCAAAGAGCTCTTGTACGGCTTTAGGGGTGGTGGTGGAGGTAAGGGTACAGTATGGGATTATACATTTTCAGGCATTATGATAGCTACAGATGCCTGTTGTGCTGAGGGTGGTAGAGTAGGTGTTAGAGCAGGAGTGGGAAAAGGAGCAGAAGCAGGCATAGTTTGTCGAATGGCTTCAAGCACTTATGCCAGTTGCCCTAAAGTCGCTTGTAAAGCGACTTGAGCATCGACCATTGGTGGGTTTGGCGGTGGTTCCGCTTGTTGTTCTCTCCCCACATTTGGTTCATTTGATGCGCTTTACTCTTGTCGTCTCCTTCCTCTACCACGGCTGTGTTACTTTTTATTTTAACTTAGTTAAGCAATCTTCCAGTAACATTATTAACATTTTATATCGAGATTCGAAAATGTCAAAAATTCTCATTCAAGCAAATAATATAAAAGCAAAATATACTTTAAGAAACTTAAATAAAGAAATCTCAATTTCATAAAACTTAACATAATTTTTCATTAAAACTGCAACTACAGGTACAAAGACCTTCACATTGGTATTGAAAACAAAGCATAATGATTCAAAACAACATAACATGAAACAACCATAGACAACATCCCAGAACAACCAAAGCTACTATGACTTGTCTTTCAAGGTTGCAACTACAAAATTCAGCTTGGACTTGTGGGTCAAAACATAGGTCTCGCTTTCTTCCTTTAATCCTCACATTCTCTTTTTGTAAACTACTTCTTCTCCTTCTTCATCCTTCTTTCCTTCAGATGGAATAACAACCTCATTTTCTATCTCATTCACTTCTTCCTCATGGGGTGGGTAACCAATTTCACTTGATGAAGGTGGCTGGGCCATATCGGTGGGTGGAGGTAGTATTTCCTCATATACTCCCCACCAAAAAAGTGACTTTGAGCATCTATTCGAAGCCAATCTGTGTGATCCCCCAACAAGTCATGGGCAAAAACAAACAGGTATCCAATTGGGTTCCAGGTTTGAAAATCGGGAAAAGTCGGTTTTCCTTCATTCCTTAATACAAAAGTAGCTTCCTGCAACATGGGTTGCCCCAACTTATAAACAACATTCCTTTCTAAAGCATATATCACTTCAAGCTCTAACCAACATTTCTTCCTTATAAGGCAATACTCTATGTTGCAACCATTATATATATCGACTTAGGAGATTCAACTAGAAATCTATGCCTATATCTAGGTCCCGACTTCTTCAAAAAACTCCTTAAGTTCTAAAAGTTGTACCTAAGGAAAGTGGCATCTCGGGGATAGCCATAAATATTCATACTACAACAGGAAACTGTGGAGGTATAAGCTTACGAGCTTAGTGAGTTTTCTTTCTAAAATTAAATGCTTAACAACCATATGAAATGCACAAATACGTAAACATACAATACATAAGATCTACCAGAAATCTTATGTCGAATGGAATTATGCCCTCCATTCGGGGTTAGGTATTTTAGGCCCATACAACCATAAATTTCAATTTTTCTCATTTATATTGTGGTCGATACAGGTGCCCACCCACACACATTTTCAATTCCAGCCCCTACGCTAACATTCGAGTTTACAGGCCCCTTGTTGCTCAGTTATTATGTCTTCTTCCCATAAAGCTATAATAACCTATGCAATGTGACTGACATATGGTATGCATGGCCAAGTTGATTATAAGATCATATCATATTAATTTAACAATTTACAAGTGATTGTAGATATTGCAGAGAATTCAATTCTATACTAAATCATACAAATATTAACAACAAGCTCATTTCGATATTCTTATCATCAATTCACCCAAGAAGATCTCTTATACACACAATCAATTTATTATCTTGCCCTAATTCTAATGCCACTAATAGTACAAGCACATTCACAAGCATAAAATTTAAAGATAGTGAACTTACTTTGCCATGGCACAAAAATCCACTTAATCGTAATAGTCATCGAGAAGGTTTACTCCGTCTCTTAAGTCTCCTAATCAAAAGAAATAACTCTAATGAGTATTTCTATGAAGTTTGAATGAACTTATAAATTCTATTCTAACAAGTTCATCAAAATTCGTCCAAGAGGAAATTCCAACTTAAAACGATCATAATTTGGTCATTTTAACTCAGAATTTTGCATATTATATATCGATTTCTACCTATTCGACGAGAGCAATCTATTTCTAGAGTTAATTCCAACAAACAAACTCATTTGGTCCATGAACAGTAGGGTACATAATACTATACGAATTCCCCATTCCATAATTCAACTCCTAATTTCAAACCAAGCATCATACTAAAGTTTTGATAGATACTTAGCTATCATTATATCTTGTAAGACTCTATTATATACATATATAACTCAATATCATGCATGATTCATGGGTGCTGGTAATTCTAATTTCTCATGTACTTAGATAATGTCAAATAAGAAGTATAGGACGTTACTTTCCTAACTTTGTTTCTACAAGTGCATCATGTATATATGCAATACCTACAAGCTATTTTCATGAAGGTTATGAGATGAACTATCCACATGTATATTCTTAATGATATGGTACCAAGAATTCTTTTTGAAAAACTTTTGCTTTGTAAAACTTTTGAAATTTACTAGACTTAAGAAAAAAAAAAGTTTTTCTTATTGTAAAATCACACTTGCTTTTATCAAAACTCAACCTTAATGACCTATATAGCCATCACATTCATTATTTTAAATAAAAACCTTCATTTTGGGATTAGAAAATAGATGTTTAAATAGGTGGCTTACCTAATTACTAATTTTACAAAATTTTAAAGAATGAAAACATTGTTTAATCTATTCTTTGAAACCATTTCTTGTTTTAGGATTATACTTTGATAAACCTCTCTTATCCTTGTCAAAATTAGATCTTTATTACATGTATCCCTTAGGACTTCCATTTTTCCATAAAAATCATTATTTTGGCATTTGGAAACAGGTGTTTAAATAGTGGCCATTTTCAAATCCAATTTTGAAATTTTCATTTGAGGTTGTTTTCTTTGTAAAACTCATTTAGTCTTCAAAAACCATTTCCTAATCAAACCTACTTCTTAAAGCTTCCATTTCTTTAATAAAAATCTTGTTTTGGAGTTGAAAAATGAGTGTTTACACTTCAAGCCTCCCTTATTACGAATTTAATACTTGTTATTGAGATGGAAACACAACTTTTGTAAACTTTTCCTTGTTTGAAAATATTCCTTAGTAGATCTAAGCTTTACTCATCAAGATTACTCATTTATGATATCTATTCCCTAAGCCCTTCATTTTTAATGTAAAATACACACTTTGAAGTTGAAAAATGGCTTTTCTAAATATGGTTCCTTTTTATCCGAATTTTCAAAAATCATTTTTGTTGAAACTAAAGTAGATTTGAGTTTCTATCTTTTTCCTACTATCATATTTACTACAAGTTTTTATGAACATAAAACAAAAGCCTAATGTATTTATGAACTCAAAACAACTAGATCTAGTTGACTATACTAGTCATGAATGCATGAACATTATGATGATTATGTGAATATGATGAGATGATGAATATATGCATAAATCATAAATGATAACAACATAGCTTTATAATAAAACAGGGTGATAGCAAAATGACTGAAATAACAAGACCTATAACATTGTGATGGCAAGGATCTCATGTTCAAGTGTTTCGACATCCCTAGCTTAAAGCTCATGGGGATTTTTGAGCAGAATCACACATGAATGATCTTGCAATTACATGTTTTTAAGATAATGAAGTGTAGATTTATTACCTATTCAGTGTTTGGATAAAAAAAAAAATTAAAGAAATAAAAAGTGTGTGTGTGTGTGCAAAGAGAGAGGGAGGTCACGGCAATGAGAGGAGAGGAGGAGAGAGTTTTGCAAAATTTTCTAAAAAGAAAATGAAGGAAGAAAGAAAGTGAAATGAAGTTGGTCTAACGGGATATATATAGAGAAATGGATTAGGGTTTACTTTAATTAAACAAAAGAGAAATAAAACAATTTGGAGAGAGGGAAAGAGGGGGAGGGGGTGCCAGTTCTAGAGGGTGTGGGAGAGAGAGATGTGTGTTGTGTAAGTTTTAAAATCAAATAAGTATTTTAAGTATTAAAAGTTGTATTAGAAAAGTAAATTGTAAGGAAAATGATGAAATAGTAGGAATAGGTTGTAAGGATGTAAGAAATAGGTCATGGGTATTTGTACTTAATGAATAGTGTAGAAGAATTTAAAAAGTAGATTAGACATTTAAAGTACCGGTAGTAATGGAAATACGATAAAATGGTTATAACTATAACTTTTATGACCCGAAAAATTATATAACTAATATATTTGGAAATCTCATGAAATTACGAGTCTAACGGTATTAATATCATATATTTAATATCTCGAGCCCCGAGACACACTTTTCAAATTCTGTATCCGATCGGGTTCGAAATAGGTCGAAAATTTGCTAATCTTATCTTTTTAAGCATCCTAGTATAATTACGAACCGAACTACATTCTTCACTCATATTTTGACTTCTTGGTTTGGGGATACGGGATTGCTGGATCTAAACTACTAGGGTTTCCTGGGAAATTGGTTGACTTATGGTCTCCGATTGACTTTCTAGTTTAGGGTTTAAACTTGATATTACCCTAAAAATTAGGAGCTTACAGTCTCACATTAATATCTTGGCACTCATTCTTAAGGTGAATATGACATCATTACTTCCTTAATGGTGGGAGTGATGAAGGAGCCACAAAGACATCATTGAATCTACCCAATAGAATTTCTAAAACATCATTGTTGGTGGTACAAGATGATGAATTACCCTCCTAAGCCACAATACTTAAAAATGCCACATCATCTAATCTCATCATATTCATAAGTTGTTTTTGAGAAATTTCCCAACAATGCAGATCCTATGAACATTCAACACAATCACTTTATTTTGCCAATGAAATTGCATTATAAGTCTACCATAGTCTAAAGTAATAGGATCCAATGTGGTCAACCTTTGAATTCCCAGAACTAGCTCAGCACTTTGAATTGGTAGAACATAAAAATCTACCACGAAGGTTACTCCTTGAAGTATTAAGGCAATATTCCTACAAATGCCAAAACAAAACAATTTATCCCCACTACCCATTAATACTGAAAATTGAGGCATGACTTCAATAGGAATTTTCAATCACCGAGCAACACCTTCTTGCATAAAGTTATGTGTGCTCCCTCAATCAAAGACAACATTGATAGTAACTCCTTTTACTTGCCCTTGAATGCACAATGTTTTAGGCACAACAACTCCTGACATTGCATGATAACTGATTTCAGCAAATTTCATATCAATCATCTCTATCTCAATTTCATTTTCTATACCATCAAACAACTCAGAGTCTAACAATTTTTCATCATCCTCATCTAGATGAATCATAAACAAAAATTTTTACTTGCATACATGGCCTTTATGATATTTATCATCACAATTGTAACAGAGACCCTTTTCACGACGAATGGCAAGCTTAGTTGGTGTCATTTCCTTACTTGGTATTGTCTTTTTGTTAGTTGTATTTTTAGAAGTTGACACAGTAGGTAAAGTACTTGATGGAACAATTAACGATGGATTCAAAGAATGAACTCTAGAAGTACTAATTGCTTGTCCTACAGTTTTAGTAGATGAATAAAAAATTTGTTGTTTTATTAGAAATAGACAACAAGTAATTTTAGAAGTTATCATCACAATAATAACAGAAACCCTTTTCATGACAAATGGCAAGCTTAGTTGGTGTCATTTTCTTAATTGGTATTGTCTTTTTGTTAATTGTAGGATTATAAGTTGACACAGTAGGTAAAGTACTTGATCGAACAATTAACGATGGATTCAAAGAATGAACTCTAGAAGTACTAACTGCTTGTCCCACAGTTTTAGTAGATGAATTAAAATTTGTTGTTTTATTAGAAATAGACAACAAGTAATTCAATTTATGCTCTTGAAGTTTAGCTAAATTTATCACTTTTAGCAAACTGGTAAGCTTAAAAGACATTACCTCTTGTTGTAATATTGGTTTAAGGCAAGAAATAATGCAACTTGTAAGGGAAGGTTTCTAATAAACCTAAAATCATGTTGCACAAGTTTTCAAATTTGAGTTGATAATTCGAAACACTTCCACTTTGAGCCAATTTAGTTAATTGACCTTGAAAATCCTCAAATGAAGAAGGACCAAACCTAGTTTCCCTAGCAGCCATAAAAGAAGGCCAAGTAGAAATTAAATCATTCTTGATCATCCATTGCAACTACTCTAGAACATCCTCTTCCATGGCAAATGATGCTAAACAAACCCTCTCTCTCATTGGAACTTGATGAAAGTCAAAGAATTGTGTTGCTTTAAAGATCCATCCCGTCGAATCCTATCCAGAAAATTTAGGCAATTCCAATTTAGTTCCCTTCATATATGCTAAAGAATCCCCTCCCATACTTGGAGAAAATGATGAGACATTATTATAATGCATCTCCTTTATGGATTGATTCTCCATTTGATCCTTTTCCATCTGTTTCTATACATATTGCACAACAAAACATAAATTCTCATCAATAGTATTGAGTCAATCATCCACTCTTGACAATTTTGATTTCATGATAGTAAATTTATCATTCAAATCATCAATTTGCTTAGAGTGTAATCATACTTCTTCATTTAATCTCACAACCCCTCTTGTTGCATCTTCCATTATAGGAACTTAACCAGAAAATCAACAATTTTTCATCAAGAATCCACAAAGCATGAGACCACCAAATTGTTAGCTTATTATTAGAAGCCAAAATACTAAGCTTAGTCAACAAAAAAAAAAAAAAAAATCAATAAAAGCCTGGTCCAAGAGTTCAACAATTCAAATCTAACGACGTATTATTCACACAACATAGTAAACCACAATACCACTATCAGAAAAAAAAAATGTTGTACATTCTCTATCTACTCTCACAAACAGAAATATTTCCGATGAAAAGAAAAGCAAACCCTAAGTCTCCTCCACTGATACAGATCTTCATCTCCCACTTAACAAGGTAATAAAAACTTGCTACAATTCTTGATTTGTCTTCTTTGAACTCAATACTCTGCAAAGGTACAATCTTTGAGTTAGGGTTACAAAGAATTTAGGTTTACTAACAACTATATCAGTAAATGATTCTGAACTATATAGATGGCTAAGCAAGTTAAGTATTTGTTGTGAATTTGCAAGGAACAAAGATAACTTATTGGACTTCATGCACCAGTTGCTTCTACTCAAGTTTGAGTTCAAAGATAAGGGGATGATCCTTTCTTATGTGATTCGTTGTTATTTATCTTTTTTTTTTTTTTTTTTTTTCTGAGTTTCTGTTTGGCTATTTACTTGGATATACATAATACGTGTTATAACACTTTCCATTTAATTTGTTTCTTTCTGTTACTTGTAAAGGAGAACACATGTAATCTTCTAAGTAAGCTGGCTTCTTACTAATTCACTTATTCGTGTCATATTTATTTTTAAAAAATTAAGTGTCTCTATTTTTATTGTGAAAATCTATATTATTAATGTCCTTGATATTACTTGGAATGCATTTTCAATGAGAAAAGGAAATATGTGACCTAAATATAGTATAATTTATTGTTGAATACTCATGCACATCAAACAATACATTATAAAAGCAATATTCTAAAACATTCTCTATTGTCTTCAAATATTAACTTTGAATTAATTTAAATTAAAAAAAATGAATAAAGTGAGTTGTAATATAGATAATGACATATCACTACTAATGATCTTGAAATGCTTTGATTTATACAACATAATCGCTAGTTGGATATGAGTGAGCTGTTGGAAGTTAACAGAAATTGCTAAATTGGAATCGAGGAATGAATCTTGTGAATAGAAATAATCTTTGATTCATTTTACATGTATCTTTCCACATCGTATTAGTTTCATTCTCAACCTCGACAAGTTTGTTGGCAACTAATTTTGCATATGATTGAAGATTCTACTCTGTGAACATTCACGACTATTCATTTAATTTGTGTTAATATTTTTTTAAAAAAATTCCTTGGTTCAGTAGTCTAAATAAGAAATTAAATTCCATATAAACTAATGCATTTTATAGCATTAGTAATTCAACTTTAGACTTAGGGTATTGAAAGTAAGGTCAATTTTTTTCCAGATGGTTTGAGTATGTTGATTTTCTTGAACTTATTTCATGAATAAAGCTACCTGGAAATAAAGCTTGATTTTTTTTTTTTCTTATACCAGTTTGAGTACTGGCTTTATTTTTTCCCCCCTTCCAAATGACGATGCCAATAGCAAAAATCCTTATACGCGAGTAGTACGAATACAAACTTCACAGTGAAATTTATAAAGGTTCAATTTCCCCTCCTCAAATTTGTAATAGAACTATTAGTTGGGAAGGAAAAGAAATGGTCATGCCAATAATAACTTTCATCATATAGCATCACATTTAAAATGGTAGTGTGAAACATATAAAAAAAGGAGAAATTATACCAAAAGGTTTTAACAGTTGAGGATATGTTCATTTTGAGTCTCAACGTTTTAAGTGATTAAAAAAATAGTCTCAATGTTTGGAAGTAAATTCATTTTTTATCTCTACGTTTACAAAATTGATTCAATTTAGCTCTCTATGAACACATGTCAGCAGGAGAAATATTTCATTAAAATTCACAAGGCCCTTCTTCTATTGGCACGTATTTATGGAGACTTAAATTGAATCGTTTTTACAAACTTTAAGACCCAAAATAAGCTTATCCCTAAACATTGAGACTTTTTTTTAACCACTTGAAATATTGAAACTCAAAATGGACTTGCTCTAAATATTGAGACCTTTTGGTGTAATTTACTTGATAAAAACGAGGCCCTCAAACATATATTTTTAGGAGTGTAGGTCCTTCAATGATAACATAAACTCTACAATGAATAAAACTTGTTAGTAGAATCTATATGTGAACACGTCAAATAAAATAAATTTTAAATTTTCTATGTGGTTATTTTCTTTTCTTTGAAAAATGTGTAAACATGTAGTATACATTTTCATTTACTTATTAATATTTATCAAATATGCGAATCCACGGTAAATTTAAAACCATATTTGTAACATAATTAAGTGGCTTATGACCTTATAGTCTACTTTAGCAACAAGGCTAATTTGCTAGTGAATCAATCAGGTTTGGAGTTCTCTCGCCACGTTGTAATTAACATAATAATAATAATACAATAATCTCAAGCGTTAAGTATTCTCAACACAATCTAGTCCTCCGGAGTTTTGCATCGTGTTTCACAAAGCTCTTCGTGAATGCAATGGTGTGACCGACCACCTTGCGAAGGCTGGCGTGGAAAGAAATGAAGATTTATTGTTTTTTCTATGTTCCAACACATGATTTGAATAGCTTGTTGTCGTTTGTATCATGTTGGACTCGTTCCTAACTCCCAATCTGAAAAGTTCTACTTTTTCAGATCCTTTATATTAGGGAAGATCTTTTTGAGCTTTTTTTATTCTTCTAACAAGGACCTTAAATTGCAACTCATTTTACTTTCTTAGATTTATTCCTTTTCTATGTTTATTTATTTATTTTTTACAATTTACTATATCATAGATTCTATAAATGATACAAATAAATATTAAGTGAACTCTTGTAAAAAAATTTAGGAGTTGCAAAAAGATTCTTAAGAAGAAAATTTTCTTAAGATTTGAAATGAACATAGTACTTAAAAATAGCCAATGAGATTTCATGTCTATTAGCATATTTTGCTCGTTGGACTAAGCCCTTGTGATCTGTCTTTTGTAACTGAAATTATAATGAAAGATTGGGATTTTTTTTAAGCTTGTATGAAGGATGAATCGTTTTATTATTTGAATTGTTAATCTGTGCACAAAATCGCATATAGACTGTGAAGTATTTGTTATATTTTAAAAAGGTGAAGTATTGATATATTTCACAAAGTTTATGAAATGGCCGGCTATTCTACGCTTCTCATCTATATAAGCAAAGGGTAAACTGGTGGATATTTATAATTATTCACTTATACTGTTAATGGCGATATAAACGTGTTTTGTACTTCCTATCCGTTTTTGACTAACCTTTGTGTGAGCAGAGACACACCAAAAAAGACTTATCTTTGTCTTGTTTTTCCCCCCTTTTTGTCTGGATTCAATCTTTAAATTTCAAAATTAAATTCTGAACGTTTTAATATGTTATATCATTTTAATAAGTGTAGACAATATGTCAAGAAAAGAATGCACCTGGCATCTTTGAATTTTGACTTTTGAGAATAGAGAAATAATTATACTTTTATCTGTTTCCGATTTACTTCCGTGGAGAAATGACGAACATCATTCCAAAACTTTTCATTGGATGTGGACAGTGGAAAAACGTACTTCCCACATTCTAATTTTTGAAAGTATTATGTAACTCATGTAGTCATTAAAGTATTATTTAGATGGGGGGAAAATCTTGTTTTATAAAAACATGTTTTACTAAAAATATTCTCTTCAAAAATAATGTCTTCATGCGTAGAGTTGAATTATGAACATATATTAAAAGACTTTTCTGTTGTTTGGCATATATTTTATGAAAAACATAGTTTATTGTGTAAAAATATTATTTATTGTAGAGAATAATTCAGAAAATAATTTCCCATTTTAAAAAAAGTAAGTCATTGTCCAAAAAAATAAAAATTCATGACTTTCCCATGAAAAGAAAAATATAACTGACAGTATTTTAAATTTGCGTTCGCAACCTAAAAAACAAATGAAAATAAGAAGAACATTTTGTAGAAGATATTTTCTCCAAAAGAAATGGGGCCTAAGTATGAAACTAAGCGACATTAATAACGTAGCATAAGAACCTTTCAAATATAAACTTTATGGCATCATAGCGCATGAGATTCACATAGAATTCATATGCCTCGTATTTACAATTTACTAATTTTAGTGTTTATATGGGTTGTCGGATTTTTATCCGTATCATATCCGTATGTGATCTATATCTGTATCTTAATTATATTATATTTGTTTGGTTAATTTATAAGTAAAATCATCAATTTTTTATTGATATATGTTTTTTAACAAATATCTATTTAAAAATAACCAAAATATAATACTAAAATAATTAGAATAAGGCAAAACAAGCAAACCTCAAACATAAAGCGTCTCAGGAGACCTTAGTGGAGCGGTCAGATCTCTAAATCATTGATTATCAAATTAGGCATCATTATTTGTGAGGATGGTGTGCGAAACATCAAACCTATGGATAATGGTTTTCCAATCGAACTCTGACATTCCTTTTTGCAATTTAAGCTACCACTTCGACTTTTGCCCACTTAGTGATGTAGCCGTTTGCTACTATAAGGCATTGATGCTGACCAATAGCTTTAGAAAAGGATGAAGATTATCAATCCCAAAGGCTAGAGGCCAAAGGCCGCACGCTTCTCATGGGTACGAAAGGGTTACGAGAACCTTTATCGACAGAATCATGCGTTTACTGCTTTGCAGTTTGTACTATCTTTATCACATCCTTCTTGCTAGCTGAAGTAGTATCTAAGTCTTTGAATTTGTAGAGGGTTAAATCTCATATTGAACAGTAAGCCTAATATATGATAGGGCCTAAGGAGTCAAACCTGTTTACATATTGAGATGATCAAGAGTGAATTAACATGGTTGACTTGGAGCAGGAATAATTGGAATTAACCTATCCAGTTCCAATCTTTCTTAAGAAGGCTCGAACATGACAAATAAAACTCTTGTTTGGTTTAGGTCCATAAGATAGCCCATTCTAATATCAATTATAAAATAAACTCATCCTAACTGTTGGCCATCCATCTAATCTAATAGATGGCATCGATAGCTAAGCCCTTTACAAACACTACTAGTCTCATTTCATTTGGATATAGAAGTAGAATTTCTTCTTAACTTTTCTTTTTTGGAAAAATGCCGCCATACTGCCACATTTCCATTTTAGAGAATTAATCACTTATTCTAATCAAGAGTGCATATCGTTGATGTTTCTTAACTCCCTCACTTGTTATGTATGCATTTGAGCTAGCTAAGATTGCCCGCTCCTCCTCCTCTCTACACATTTCTCTCCTTATCATCTATGTATATGTCATTTTCCTAAGTCACGTGTAACATGATAGTCACGCAGCACGCATGTGATCATTGTGATCGAATCCTTACATTTATATAACTTTTATAGCCAAAGTCTGACTTTTAATGTGCTTACTGCATGCCCCAACATGCACATCTTTAAAAACTTACTTAGCCTCTTAGGTCTTCTACATCATATAAGGGAGAGGCTATGGCCTTGTTGGTATAACTAATATTCCATGAGCAAGACCAGGCGACTCAATACATCATCTTTTTTGCTTTCTTCTAGCTTGATAATAGAATTTCGTCCTTTAGATAGCTCGATATTGGTTCTTCTAGTTGGCATGGTTTGCATCAGTTGTGTCTCCATGGCTGAAAAGTTCCAAGTAGGGCTTGTCAATGCTCTTTTCGAAATGATATTCAACAAATAAATGATGATCCAAGCTAGGTAGGTTATCCGATGTTAACCAAAAGTGTATATTTGTTCTTGCATTTTGTGCTTAGGGATTCTTCATGATATTCCATGCAGGGAATTATGAGCTAAGCACTTATACAAGCTCTAAAGCTTTGATCATGCTTTCACACTTTGATAGCATAATCTCCCTTAACCTGTCAGACCACTAGCTGGGAGTCTAAAAGTTTTTTAGCATTTTTAAGCCTATTTCTTTTGCCTTTTTTAGGTCAATAATGAGGGCCTTGAACTTTACCTTATCATTGTTAGCTAGAATCTTAAACTTAATAGTGCATTGTATTTTTGCATGGTCAAGACCTTGCAGGACAAGGTCTACCGTACTCACCTCCATAGTATAGGATCCATCAATATAGATAGTCCACTTGAGTTGATTTTCCAATTCTTAGTCTATGCTCTCTGCATCATGTTTACCAATAATGTTTGTTGGGACTTATACCTTGGTATATTTTTTAGATCAAAATGAAACATCATTGGCATTGAGATCAAAGGCTTATTGAACAGTTTTTTTCTTAGATATCAAGCTTGTATAAATTATGTTATAATGGTTAGTCGTATGAGAACAGCCACTTGGCGCACTTTTGAATTTAAGTCAAAAGGATTGTACTGAAACCAATATTATAAATGCAATCTACAGACTTTTCCACTTTAGAGTACCAAATCTTTAGCCCTTATAATATGTAACTCACCTAGTAGATGGTATTGTTCTCTTTTCCCTTAACTCAGACTAAGAAAAAGGAAAAAATCCGTTTAGTAGTGGAAAAGTAAAGGTAAAGTTGTTCTCCAAGAATTGGTCTAGAGAGAACTAATGAAGAAGTGAGAAAATGCTTGAGTTCATCAAATGCAACTTGGAATTAGTCAATCCATTAGAAGTCAAATGGATTCTTTGGCATGTTGAAGAATTTAGCATGTCTATTGGTAGCTTTGGATATGAACCTACTAGGGGTGACAATATGTTTAATTAGCCATTAGACATCCTTCGACGGCTGCATGTCTTGGATCGCTTAGATCTTATTAAAATTCTCTTTGATGATACATTTAGTCACCATGAATTTAAAAGATTTCCATGTGGTGGCCACTAAACACATTAAGGGTTAAGCTTCATGTTGTATTGCAATAGAGTTAAAAAAAATTCTTAGAGCTCATCCAAGTGGTGATCAGGGAATTGCTTTTAACAATTATATTGTTTATGTAGACTCTTACATTTCTTTTAATATAATGCCTGAACATTTTTAGCACCATTCTTTATAAGGTAGCCCCTACATTCTTAAGGTTAAATGACATGACGTTGTTGCACTGTATGCCAAAGTTAATAGCAAAGGGTGTGTGTACCTAGTTGAGCTCATGCATTCTAACTAATTATATCTTGATAAAGCATCCATCAAGTTGAGCAATGCATGTCCTATGGTAGAGTTGACTAGAAAGTCAATTTGAGGTGGTGGGAATCAGTCCTTAGGGCATGCTCTTTTGAAATGGGAGAAGTAACATACATATAGGGTTTCTTTAGGCTTTTTTATTGGCATTGCATTTTCTAGGTAGGATGGGTACAACTCTTCTCTGATGAAGCTGGCTTGAAGTAGCTTCTACACTTCCTCTATTATTACAACTACACTTTATATTACAAAGTGTCTCTTCTTTTATGGGACCAACTTTACCTTAGAGTTAATCTTAACTCTATACAAGAAATGCTCAACATATCAACATGCAATCAAGCAAAAACATCGATGTTTTGTGAAAGAGCTGCATAAGTAGTTGTTTGAGCTGAGAAGAGAGGGATGACCCAATCTATGTGGTTTTGCTTGTCACTATGTCCAAGTGACACCATTTTATTTTCTTTAATTGGTTCCCATCAATACCCAATTTTTGTGCGTACCCACCCCCTCTCCCCCCAACCCTAAAATAATAATAATGGTAGTAGAAAATTTGAAAAGAAGAACAATAATAAAAAATCACGTAAATAAAAAAAATAAATTTAAAATGGAGAAAGAAAAAGAAAAAGAATATAAAATAAAGAAATAAAAATAATATATAAAATATTTACAATAAAAGATCCCATCCCTTTAAGTAAATGGGTTTATATAGTAATTATAAATAAAAGTATTTGAAAATTGATAAAAATTAGAAAAAAGAAGAATATAAATTATTATGACTTATATTTATAATAATATGTTTAATATAACAAATGTAATACGTGCATAAATTAGATCCTTTCTAAGTGTAGTACTCATTTTATACAATATTGGGTTGGGATTGCAATTTATAATTGGCCTTAGGTTTATCTACATCTTAGGCTAACTCACTAAAATGTGTAATGGGCCCACAATCATTTTTTCTTTTTGTTTAAATAAATTTCTATTGGTTTACATAACTGAGAACATAGTTTAATTCAATGGATGAGGCTTGGGATTGTAAGAGGGAGGTCCTTAGTTTGTCACTTGCTAAATCGTGCATTGCACATTATTCTCTTCATCTCCTTGGTTTCCATTAAAAGAAACTCGAGCTTTCCTCTCCCACGCCCCCCCTTTCTCCCCCCTCCCCTCCCCCCCTCTATCCCTTTCCCTCTCCCTCTCCCTTTCTCACCCTCTCTCACCGAACATAGCCCAACATAAACATACACCATGTAAACTCCTAAAGTTTTATGATCAGTTAAGCTTAAATCATAATTGGAAGGTCAACCGGAAACCCTAAAGTCAACAAAACCCTAGTTAAACGTAATAAGTATAAGTCCGGCAATCCCACGTTCGTAACCCTAAGTGAGTAAGTAAAAGATTAGTATGTAGAATAGTTCGTAATAACATAAGAAAGCTTAAAAATATCATATTAGTAAAACCGCAATTCGTTTTGAAACCAAACTAATATAGTTTTCGAAAAACGTGTCCTATGGTTCGGAATAGTAAAAATATTCTGGATATACCATTAAACTCATAAAAATATACAGTTTTAAAAAATATTAGTTTTATAATTTTTCAGTAGTTAAAAATAATATATATCTCAATTATACGCGTATTTTCTTACTACTGATACTTTATTAGTCATATCTACTTTACATTACACTATTCATTACTATTCTATACTATTCAACTATCTCTACTTTTTCTAACACCCACTCTTACACTCTATACACCTATTATCTTTACTTTTTATCTTTTCGATAACTTTATATTACATCTACCTTACTTATTATTACTCTTATTTTATAAAATACAAAATAATCACATCTCCCTCTCTCTTTCTCCCCCTTGGCCAGCACCTTCTCTTTCCTCCCTCTCTATATTTCTCTTTCAATTTTCTTTCATTTAAATCACCTAATTTCACTCCTCATTCTCTATACATACCCCCGTCCTCTTTCATTTTCTTTACACCGTCACTTCTACAAAATTACTCTCTAAAATTCTCTCTAACTTTCCTCTCAAACACTCTCTCAAAATTTCTTCTCAAAACTCTCTTCTACTCATACCAACACTACTACCATTTTTACTTTAGGTAAGAAATCTTCTCCAAACTCTCTTACCATGTCATGTAAAGTTACATGACCATGGTGTGAGTTTCCTAAACTTATTGTTATGGAAGCTACATTATGTTCATTTATTGTTCTTGTTCATGAACTTCCATATTTATATTTTTATGTTTATTTTATATCTTGTTCATATTAATGTTGATATTATGCTAACTTCTTATATATATCTAACTAAATATAATTATGTACCTACATATAATCTTTAGAACATATAAGGTCATTTGTTATTTATTTACTTCCAAGTTATGCAATTTATTTATTTTGAGTTGTTTTAAGACTAATCTCTAGTCTTAGACTTATCCTCATCAAGTCAAAATAATTTCCTTTCTTTTACTTTCTTTTCTTTTTGGAACTAATCTATTTCTTAGTCCTGAGAGCCTTGAAGAGACTAAGACTCCCAATGCTTGACTTTATTTTGTTATCTTAATTATATTGTTATTATAATTATACTTTTTCTTATTATTATTCTCATGTTCATGCACATAAAAGTTGTTGTCTAAAACTTAAAGCTTCAAATATGCTTTTTGGAAAAAAGAGATTTTGTCACCAAAGAATGGTTCTATATGAAAATTTAGAAGTTATGAGTTAATAAAAGTTAGTCTATTCTTTTCAAAACTTTAGGAAGAACTCACTATAATCTTGAAACTACACTTGTTTTGAAAAACTTTTTCTTAAATCATCCCTATATTAAATTGTTTTCCAAAAGAAGATGACTGTTGATACTAAAATGTTTTCCATAAAAACATAATATAAAGAAAACCCCATAAAAAAGACATGAGAGTTTTCAAACCAAGATTTTTCCAAGTCATAGTCAAAGAAAAAACGTATGGAAACTAATAGGAAAAGTGACCCTAGTTCCAAAAGGAAAATTCATTTTTATGGAAAAGTCACCAATGAAAATAGTATGATAAACATAAAATACTTTTGAAAACAAAAGAAACAAAAAGATTCATTTTTTAGAAAGTTTACAAAAGGATTTCTATAAGCTATAATTTTACAAACCTTCAACTAACATTGTTTTTGTTAAAAAGTTTTGTTGGACAACAAATACTTAAAATATGTGTGAAACATGAGCTATGTAACTATAAAGAGGAATTTTTCAACTATATAGATAACTAAGTATTTATCAAATGATTTGTGGATGATTGGAAGTTTGAAATAAATGTTTTAGGGATAGGAAATCTAGTGGTGAGCTGAATCGCTACTGTTTTGGAGCCTAAATGACTTAGTTTGATGAAAATAGTTTCAGAAATGGATAGATCTTTTCGAATAGGTTGAAAACGGTATATTATATACCCAATTCCGAGTTAAAATGACCAAGTTTTTTGCCGTTTTAAGCTGGAATTGTCTTCTATACAAATTTTGACAATCTTATGACATAGTTTTGACAAAGTACAATAGAATCAATAAGAAATACTCATTATGGGTATTCTTCTGGATTAGGTGATCTCAGGAAGAGTATCCATACCTAGAGGATTACTTTGATTAGTAGATTGACCGATCGACTCAGTCATAAGAAGAAAGTATCATCATGGTAATGTGAGTTTATTTCCTTAATTACTTGACTTGATTGTGCTTATAGTTTAGTTTCACTAGAACTAAGGAAAGACAAATAGATATAAATGTAAAAATTGTTGAAGGAATTCTAAGAACATCAAGGCGGGAATTGATTGTAAGTAATCGTTTGTTTTAGTATAAAAATTGATATGTCTGAAATTCTATGATCACCATAAAGTGACATTAATCATGCTATGATATTCTAAATAAATTGGTTCATGCATATCACGTAGTGGGTCACATTGCATAGGGATCACTAATCTTGCGGGAAAAGGTTAGTGGTATAGTTGTAAGGCCATGAACAATGCTTATCGGTTTTAAGCTAGAAGCATAATACAAAGAGAAACGCTTAATGGCATTATGCTCGAAGCAAAATAATAGGAAAATGCTTATTGGCTTTAAGCTAGAAGCGTAATAACAAGGAACAATGCTTAACAGCCATTGGCTCCAAGCAAAATCTTGTTAGCCCCCCAAAACCACGAATGGAGGGCGTAAATCCATTCAACATATAGTTCTTGGAAAACCATATGTCTTGCTTGCCCACATGTTTGTCGCATATCACTTGGATGCCTAAAAACTTGCTTGATTTTGTTACTCAAGTATTTATCTTTGGAAATAATTCTCACTAAGCCTGTTAGCTTATACCCCTATAGATATCTTTTGCAGTTTAGCTATTTATGGTTGAGGCCACGTAGACCCTATAGCCAGGTTTTTTCCTTTTTGATTAAGAAATTTTTAGATGAAGTTTAGCATTAGTTAGATGTAGACTTCATAGAAAATTTCTTGTAATAGATTCTAGTATTTTGTCGGGAGAATGCCCCTAAGACTTGTAAGACACTTGTTATGAATGAATGATTATTATGATTTCCCTTTCTTAATTTGTTATTGTATTTTCTTAAGCTTTATATTTCAAAGTATGGTCCTCTAAATTTGTGAGAGCACACCTTACACTTAATATCGAAGCTTTTGGAGATGACTAAGGTTGTTATGCTTAAGCTTTAATATTGAGTGTGGTAGACTGTTACATTTAGGGTACCCTTTGAGGCGTAATAGTTTAATTTGGTATCAGAGCATGGTTAAGAACTTAGAAATCATAATTATAGAATTGGACTTAAGAAGAAACAAATTAGAATTGAATTAAGAAAGACCTAGACAAGATAGAATGGGTAGAATAAGTTTTTCTGAATTTTCTCTCTTTTGCATAGATTACCCTAGACGTGGCTTGTCTACAAACTAAAAATTTCAGAAAAGGACCATTTGAAGCTTTGGAAAATTATCGTTTAAGACTTAGAGTTTTATGTGAAGAGTTTGCTCTAGTAGGAAACCTAAGACCATTCGGGAAATGTTTCCGATTTAGAGGAAGGGGTTATTGACCTCATAATGGAAAGGAGTAGTTGAGACCATCCATAATTGTCCCTTAAGGAAGAAATGGTCTGAGCTAGAAATAATCTATGTTGTAGAATAGATCGCCACAATAGTTGAGGACCAACCAATGCAAAGAGAGGCGACATTTGTTCTTAAGAATGAAGGGGACCGAATCTTTCCAGACTTTCGAACTTGGAACCCGATTGGACCGATGTTCGTATACGCGTACGATGAATTGACGGATCACATAGAGTGGATTAGGATTGAAATCAACGAAGCTTTCCATTGGCACAGGGTTTACCAGGAAGTATTACGACCACCAACACACATATCCACTCAACCACCAATTTTCACGGGTGTTCAGCTGGGAAGGAAAGAAGTATTACGTCTGAGTAGGAATGGGACTGTGATAAGAGAAGAAGAAATGAGAGAAGCAAACGTAGAGGCTGAGGAAGAGTCTGACGAAGATTCAGATGAAGGTCGAGAAGAAGAACAAGAACGAGAAACAAGAGACCAGACCACTCCTAGAGATGGTGAACCTTGGAATAGTGAAGACCCTGCGGAAATCATTCACTACCTGGAAGAGCAACAAGAGCAACAAGCTCGGAGAAGACAAGAGGCAAATCCAACTATGGATGTAGAGGGTACACCACCAACTACAAATGAGAATGCTAGCGAGGAAACTAGGGAAAATATTGCTTGGAAGACTATTCATGATATAGTGTCGAAACTGGCTGAACCCAAATTGGCTGACATACATGAAAGGTCAAGGGAAGCAACAAGAAAAAGTAGAAAGTATTTTTAGCAGTTCATGAGGAAAGGAACCCAGGATCGTCCAATAGGATCCCTAAAGACGCACCTGAAGAGTGAGAGAATAAAGAAATGAAGGAAGGAAGAGAAAACCCGAGCATATCCCTTTAGGCCAGTTAGAATTTTGTAATCAAGAACTAGAACAATGATTCTAGTTTATCTTTTGTGCTTTTGGAAAGGTGTTCTTGATGTTTTCTGTATGATTGTTGTTATTGACTTTGTTGTTATTTCAATTTCAATGTAAGGGTCTTGTACCCATTGTTTTAATCTTCTAATGACATTATGTTTTATTTATGACTTATGATTTCAAATTTATCTTGATTTAAATTTTAAGTCCTTATTTCAATTGCTATTTTTGCATGTAAGTTTTCGTAATTTCCACAAAATTTTTTGTCAAAAACTTAACTAAGACACCAAAGAGAATATTCACCCAACTTAGTAAAATTTAAAACAGCTGAGGTAGAAGAAGACATGGGAGGGAATAAAGTCCTTCTAATTAACCAGAAGTAGAAGCAGAGCAGCCTGCTGCACAAGCAGTTGCTGCACCTCAAGCATACTTAGCACGCTACATTAGGACATCTAACCCAAGTGCTAGAAGCGATTAGGCAGAACATACCTGCACCCACACCAGCACTAATGCCAGTATCAACTCCGTCTCAACAACAAGTGTCAGCTAAATCATCGGTACATAAAAGCATGCACTCCCAAACTACACCACTACCTCCACCCCAACTGCTAAGGCCATACAAGAGCTCGTTGTCTGGGTTTATCAAAAGCAACTATTATTTTGAATGAGCTTTCGGTAAGCCAAATGAGGCTGAAGATAGGCTTGTTGAGATTGAGAGGTCTTTTGACGTGTTTGAAGTCCCGCATCACTTGCAAATCAAATATGAGACATACATGCTTTGCATAAATGCTAAAATATGGTGGGAATCAAAGAGAAGGGAATTAATGACCCCAATCACTTGGGAAATGTTCAGATATAAGTTCTTGGAAAATTATTTCCTAGGAAGCCTGCGAGTGAAGTATAGTGCAAATTTCTTACATATTGCTCAGAAAGAAAGGACCATTGAGCAATATGAAACCGAGTTTAGTAGACTACTGCAATATGCTCCCGACTCCTACAAAGACAGTAAGGAGTTGAAAAGACAAGTCTTTCTAAGTGGATTGGATGAAGACCTGAGAGTGAAGTTGGAAGGATTCGACATCAGGAGTTACTGGGAATTGGTAAAAAGAGCTTGAGTTATAGAAGGAGCTAAGAAAAGGAAAGAAAGGACAGAGGAAAGAAAAGCCCCAATCTTTGGGAGAAGGTTTCATGGTGGATCTAGTTCCATACCGTATAAAAGAGATTCAAGTTCTCCAACAATTTTACAAACAATGTCAATAGTCGAAAGTCGATAAACAAACCTCCCAACTGTTGGAAGTGCAGTGGAGCACAATTTCCCAAAAGGTATCCACAGCTATTTGGAAAGTGTTATTTCTGTGGGGATGCAAATCATAGGATGCCAGAGTATCCGAAAAAGGCAACTAACACTTACTACATCTGCAAGCAAGTGGGACACTTTGTCAATGAATGCCTGCAAAGAAGGAATGCTCTGACAAGGTCTTTTAGAGGAGCTGTACCCATAAGAACTGGGAATGGAAATGCAAGCTGAAATAAACTTAGATCTACTACTTTAGGATTCAGAGTTTATAATGGAAGGGCAATGGATGAATGAGGAAATAGATGAGGAAGAAGGAGATTTGGCCGCTTTGGAATGTGCAGAAGGCTATAATTGTGATTTGGTGATTGGTAATCCTTGAACCCTTCTCTTGTTTAATCTTTTGTTTTTTGTAGTATAAAAGTTTTAAGATTAATGAACAAATAGAAATGAGAATAGAAGTAGTAAACCCCATGTTAAATACGTAGGAAGCATACAACTAGGATGTCAAAATGCTTTTGCTCTTTTTGACTCTGGAGCAATGCATTCTTTTGTTACACATAGCCTAGCTAAGAAGATCGGATTACCAATAACCTCAACAACTTCCAGCTTTAAGATCAAAACCTCCACGAGAAGTGTTGTTGTAAGCCAAGAAGTGTTGAAGGATTATCCAATAAGGATACAAGGACATCCATCCACTTGTGACTTCATAGTGATGGAGTTGAGCAAATATTAAGTAATCTTTGGTATGAGTTGGTTATCTCTTGTTAAAGCCACAATAGGTTGTCACAATAAGAGTGTGGAATTCTTAGACCAAGAAGGAAAGAAGATAATGTTCGTTGGAGAATCCACGATCGCAAAGAAGGAGGAGTTATATTCGTTTGAACTGCTGGAGGAAGTTCCAAAGGAAATGGATAGCTACATTGATAACACGGAAAAGGATAAAGAGAAACCTATCTTGGAGGATATTCCCGCTGTCAATGATTTTTCAGATGTTTTTCTCAATGAATTGCCTGGACTACCTCCGAAGAGAGAGATCGATTTCGAGATCGAACTAATGGCCAACACGGAACCAATTTCTAAGGCACCATATCAAATGGCCTTAGTGGAGTTCAAAGAGTTGAAGAAAAAACTACAATAGCTTTTGGATCAAGGTTTTATAAGACCAAGTGTGTCACCATGGGGTACACCAGTTTTGTTTGTAAAGAAAAAAGATGAATCTATGAGATTATGCATCGATTATCGGGAGTTGAATAAGGTCACAATCAAGAATAAGTACCTACTCCCTAGGGTTGATGATCTCTTTGATCAACTGCAAGGAGCAAGTGTGTTTTCTCGCATTAATTTAAGGTCAGGATATCTGTAAACCCCTAAATTTTCGGAATCGGTTTAGCACAAAACCCTAACCGGAAGTCAAACGAAACCCTAAAGGTCAACAAAACCCTAGTTTACCGTATCAATCTAAGTCCGGCATTGCCGTTTTCTTTGGCCCGGAAAAACGAAGTTGGGTTAATTAGCTCAAATAGACCGTAATAACCATAGGTTTTATAAAAGTTTCAGTTTCGCGAAATTCGGGTGTCCTTCGAACCCGATCGGACGCAGTTCTCGAAAAACGTGTCCAGAAGCCCGGACTAGTAAAAATATTCCGAATATACCGTTAGACTCGTAAAAATATAAGTTTTCCAAAAATATCAATTTCATAATTTTTCGGTAAGTAAAAATAACAGATATAGCTATTATACGCGTATTTTCTTACTACCGGTACTTTAATTGTCATATCTACTTTACATTACACTATTCATTACTATTCTACACTATTCTTTTATCTCTACTTTTTCTTACACCTACTCTTACACTCTACATAACCTATTATCTTAACTTTTTACCTTTCTCATAACTTTATATCACATCTATCTTACAAATTACATCTTTTTTAACAAAAAGTCAAAAAAATAAATCACACTTCCCCCCTCTACACAATGGCCGGCGCTACACTCTCTCTCTCCTCCCTCAATTTGTTTTAATTTCCTTTTATTTTAATCACACAAAAATCCCTCCACATTTTCCTATAAATACCCCCCTCCTCTTTCACTTCTTTCACTCATTCACTACCCACAAATTCATACCAAAACTCTCTCAATTTTTCCTCTCAAAGTTCTCTCAAGTTACTATCTCAAAACTCTCTCAAAATAATTCCACAACAACTTCCACCAACAACAAAAACCCATAACCACATAACCACATCAAAGTCTTCTTTAGGTAACCCTTTTATAATTCCTTCTTCTTCTTCATGTCATGTAACTTTACATGACCATAGTGTGAGTTTTCAAATACTACAAGTTGTGGAAACTACATTATGTTCATGTATTGTTCTTGTTCATGCCAATCCATCTATGTTTATGTTGATTTATTATTGCTTATATATCTATACATATTCTTTAGAGCATATAAGCTCACTTGCAATTTATTTATTTCATGCAAAGCAATTTATTTACTTTTCCATTGCAATTTATTTATTTATTCCTTGTTAAAATAAGACTAGTCTCTAGTCTTAGACTTATCCTCATCAAGTCAAAACAAGCTTTTCTTCTTTCATTCTATTTCTTTATGGGACTAGTTTATTTCTTAGTCCCGGGAGCCTTGAAAAAGCTAAGACTCCAATACTTGATTTTATTATTTATGCTTTATGTTACTTTGTTTATTATTATCCTCATAATCATGTTCATTTAGATTGTTGTCCAAAAGTTTTACTTTCTAAAAAAAAAAAAATTAAATAAAAGAAGGCTTTTTGTCACTTAGGAATAAGTTTATGTAAAGTACAAAATCAACACAAAACAAACTCATTTCTTTCCATGTTACCAAAAAGAGAACTCACAATAATTTTATAAACTACTTTTGCTTTACAAAGATACTTATTAATTCCACCTTGTTTTTCAAAAGGAGATATTTTTGTTAAAATGGTTCTTTTCATAAGAAAGAAAATAAGATGGATGATTTAGGAAAATTTTAAAGGCAAACTAAATAGGCAAAGAAAATTTATGGTTTAAAAGAATAAAGTTATTTCTTTTCAAGTTACAAGAAAAATAATAGATTAGAGAAATTAGTTTTTCTACAAAAAGTCCTTAATTGTTCCACTTTGTTTTATAAAGAAACCAAATTTTCATGCATGGTAATTGTTTTGGAAATGGAGACATGAGAAAAGAATGAGAAATATCAAGTAAGATTTTTGCCAAAACAAGTAAACAAAGGAATTTACACAAGAAAATAGGAAAAGCATATTTTCTAGAAAAACTTCAAAAATATTATTAGTGTAACTTAGAAAGTAGAAAATTTTATTTTCAAAAGTCACTTAGAAAAAGATAAATAAAACCAACATAAAACGTTTTTGAAAAAAAAAACAAGGTATTCATTTCAAAGAAAACAATTTCCGAAAAGCTTCAAACCGACATTGTTTTACTTAAGAAAAATAATTTGGACAACAAACACTTGAGCATGCTTAAATATGAGTTATATAGTTATAAAAAGAGAATTTTTCAACTATATAGATAACTAAGTATTTATCAAACAAATTTTGATTTCTTGAACCAAAGTTGTTTTTACTTGAAAATCCGTGGTGAATTTTGTCACCAGTTTTTCGGAGCCTATGTGGCTTTGTTTGTGGGAAATAATTTTAGAAATGGGTAGATCTTTTCGAGTAGATAGAAATCGGTATATTATATGCGCGATTCCGAGTTAAAATGACCAAGTTATGGCCATTTTAAGTTGGAACATTCTTCCATACGAACTTTAACGTTCTTTGACATTGTTTTGTCAAAATTCAAGAAAATCTTCAAGAAAAACTCATTATGGGTATTTTCTTTGGTTAGGTGACCCCGAGGAAGGATTTCTTCACCCGAGAACTATTACGATTAGTGGAGTGTGTGAACGACTCATCCGCTTAGAGGAATAGACGACAATGGCATCGTGAGTTTATTTCCATTAAATGCTACACTTGTTGTGCTTGTAAATTAGTTGCACTAGAGTTAGAAAAGATAAACGATATGCATGTAAAATAATTCCTTGAAAGATTCTAAGAATATCGAAGCCCGAATGTTCTAAGTGATTGTTTTAGTATAATATTGATTTGTGTGAAATTCCTTGATCACCATAAAGTTGAAATAATTATGTTATGACTTTATAAATTAATGAACTCATGCATACCACGAAGTGAGTCACATTACATGGTTGGGATATTATCCTTGGGTGAGAAGGATAGTAGGCTCATGTCGAAAGCAACACTTGGCGGAAGATCCGAAAGCGATTGCTTGGCGGCTTAATGGAATATGCTTGGCGGTTGATCCGAAAGCAAGGTCAAATCAAGTAGGTTCGGAATACTTGGCGATGAGTGCTCGCAAGTATAAAAGTTTTTATTGAATGCTTGGCGATGTGTGCTCGCAAGCTTAAATTTTTATCATCAAATCTACTTGTTTTGAGTATCACCAAACCCCGAATGGAGGGCGTAAATCCATTCAACATATAGTTCCCGGAAAGCTATATGATTGTTTGCCCACGTGTTTGATGCATTACATATGTGTGATTAACCAACTTGTTTGAATCTTGTTACAAGAAGTTATTTATGGAAATAGTTCTCACTAAGCCTATTAGCTTATACCCCGATAGCTACCTTTTGCAGTTCCCGTACTTATGGTAAGGCCACGTGGACCATGTGGGCAGGTAATCCCTTTTGAATATTAGAACTCTGGATAAAGTACATCATAGTATTAGCATGCAAATATTTATATAATAGCTTAGTAATTTAAGAAATTGTTCCTAAGTATGCACAGTTTATGCCATGGACAAATAATTATTGTGATTCTTCTTTTCTTAATATGTTTTTATATCTCCTTAAGCTTCATTATTCCATATATGGTCCTCTAAAATTGTGAAAGTAAGCCTTACACTTAATATAAAAGCTTTTGGAAATGACTAAGGTTGTCATACTTAAGCTTTAATATTGAGTGTGGCGGACTGCCACGTTTAGGGTACCCGTTGGGGCGTGACAGTTTAAGTTGGTATCAGAGCATGGTTTAAGAACCTAGGAATCATAATTATAGAAATGGACTTAAGAAGAATTGACTTAGATAGAAATAAGAAAAACCTAGATGAATAGAATGGGTAGAATAGTCTTTAATATCTTTCTTTTACATAGATCACCATAGATGAGGCCCGTCTCCAAGCTAAGAATTTCCGGAAAGGACCCTTCGAGACACCAGAAGACTACCGACTGAGGCTTAGAGTCCTATGTGAAGAGTTCGCCTTAGCAGGACAACCTAAGACCGTCCGTGAAATGTTCCAAATATGGAAGAGAGGAATGATACAAACGGAATGGAGGGAAGTGGTACGACCATCCACAACTGTCCCATAGGAAAGAAACTGACCGAGTTGGAAATGATATACGCGGTAGAACGTATCGCGGCCATTGCTGAAGATAGACCTATGTTGAAGGAAGCCACATTCGTTCTTAGGAAAGATGGAGGACGAACTTCTCCAGATTTCCAAACCTGGAGGAAAATCGGACCTATGTTCGTTTACGCCCACGACAACTTGATCGATCACCTTGAATGGATGAAGGCGGATATCAACGACATCTTCCATTGGCATGGAGTACCAGGAGGTGCTACGACCACCAACCCAAGTACCCACGGAGCCGCCTACCTTTATGGGAATCCAACTAAGAAGAAACGAGCCCCTACGCTGCGGGATGACGGATCATAATAAGGGAAGAGCCTATGGAAGAAGATGAAGAGAGTGAAGATTCGGAGGAAGAACCGGAGGAAGAAGATGAAGCAGGACCAGAAGAAGGAATCAGACCACTGTTGCGGAAGAAGAACCCCGTAACAGTACTGAAGAAAGGATTATCCGCTACTTAATGGGACGACAGACTCCGGGAAGGCAAGAAACGAGTTCGGCCATGAATACAGACAGTGCTCCACCCAACGAGAACAATAGCATGGAAACGGATGAAGCCGTTATTTGGAGAACCATTCATGACATAGTACCAGAAGACTAGAGATGAGTCAACCGACGGACGCGAAAGATCCAGGGAGGCAGTCCGGAAGAGGAGGAGATATTTCAGCCAATTCATTAGGGACTGGAACCCAGGATCGTCCAGCAACAACCCGGGAGATGCTCCCGAAGAATGAAAAAGGAAGGAGAGGAAAACGAAGCATATCCCTAGAAATCCAGCTTAGATTTTGTAATAGACTAGATTCATGATCTCGTCTATCTTTTAATTTTCGGAACAATGTTTGGTATTTCTGTGTGATTTTCTTATGATTTATCTTATTTCCGATTTCATGTATGAACTTATTTCTATATTATGCTCTAAGTTTGATTTCAGAATTGTTTTTTTTTTTTTTTATGCATATTTAAATTTCCGTTATATTTCCCCAAATTCCGGCAAAAATTTAATTAAGTTATCAAAACTTTACAAACCTAACTTAGAAAGTTTAAAACAGCCGAAATAGGAATAGACGAAGAAGGGAACAAAGCGCCTCTAACCAACCAGACATAGAAGCAGATCAACCTGCTGTACAAGGAGCAGCCGCACCTCAAAGGGACTTACACGCCACGTTAGGACACCTAACCCACGTATTAGAAGAAATTAGGCAAAATATGCCAGCACAAGCACCCGTACAAGAAGCAACACCAGCCACCGCATCAGCGACAGCCCCAGTGTCTATACCAACCCTACCACAACAGGCTTCAACAGAGGCATCTGTGCATAGGAACATGCATAGCCAAAGTGCACCCCTACCTCCATCTCCACCGCTAAGACCGTACAAAAGCATGTTACCTAACTTCATCAAAAGTAACCGCTTCTTTGAAGGAGCTTATGACAAGCCAGAGGAGGCAGAAGATTGGTTATCTCAAATAGAGATGTCTTTTGATGCATATGAAGTTCCACCCCATTTGCAAATCAAGTATGGAACATTCATGCTTCGTCTAAACGCTAGGATATGGTGGGAGTCAAGGAAAAGAGATCTAATGACTCCAATCACTTGGGAAATGTTTAGACATGAGTTTTTGGAGAATTATTTTCCAGGAAGTTTAAGAGTGAGATACAGTGCGGACTTCTTGCAAATCTCAAAAAGGAAGAACAATCGAACAATATGAGACTGAATTCAGTAGATTGTTGCAATATGCACCAGACTCCTATAAGTACAGTGAAGAATTGAAAAGGCAAGTCTTTATAGGAGGATTGGACGAAGACCTAAGGATGAAGTTGGAAGAATTTGACATAAGGAATTTTCGAGAATTAGTGGAAAGAGCTCGGATTGTAGAAGGAGCAAGGAAAAGAGAAAGAATAGAAGAAGAAGAAGACCCATCGTCGAAAGGGAATTTTTCATAGAACCCCATCTCATGCCCTACCAAAGAAAATCAAGAACGACAAAGAAGGATCATACCAAGAGGATTAGTGTTGGAAGTGCAATGGAGCACACTACCCGAAGAAGTGCCCCCAGCTATTTGGAAAATGTTTCTTCTGTGGAAATACAAACCATAAGATGTCAAAATGCCCAAACAAAGGGATAGATGCTTGCTATGTTTGCAATCAGAAAGGACATTTTGCCAACAACTGTCCACAAGGAAGGAACATTCTATCAAGATCATCAGAGGAGTTGTTCCTATAAGAGTAGAAAAAGGAAATGGAAGTGGAAGTGAAAGCAGACCTGGACCTACTGCTTCAGGAATTCGAGTATACAACTTGCAAGGACGATGGATAGGTGAAGAGGTAAACAAAAATGGAAACTTGACTGCCTTGGAGTACATTAGAGGCTATAACAGCGATGCAGGAACCAGTCAATCCCCAACCTCCTTTTATTGATGTTATAGCAGGAGAATGTAAAGTTTTCTTTATGTGGATGAATAGGAGTGATAATCCCCTAATGTATACATGAGAAGTTTTTAGTGAATAAAGATGCTTTACTCTTTCTTGAAGTTAAAAGTATTACATTCTTTCTATATATATGACAAACAATCAACCTAGTTAAAGATAATGCAAAAGAATGATGAAACCCGAGGAATTGGTCAACCTTTCAACAAAGACGTGAGAACATGAAGTCACCTGACTCTAAGAATAATGGAAATAAGTAATCTTTTGAATAGAATGTATACCTCTCAAATAAGATTCCAATAAGAGGAAACAAGGAAAACATAGAGCTTACAAAACAAAAAGAAAATAGTTGGCAAAGGATTTGCTAACATAAGGAAAGAACAGACACATTCTTTCAAGTTGATAAAGGAAATCAAGTAGCTAAAGAATGAAGAGAAATTGACCTTTGGAGATATTCGTGAGAAGTTTGAAAAGAATTCTGGATACAGATTTCACTCGAGAAACAAGGAAAGTAAACTCGTAAGGAAGTTGGAGAGACAACAAAACGAGAAAATCGAGACCTTACGAAATGAAGTATGTCATCACGAAATATACCCATCCCGCTGTAATAGAGAAAGACCCCAAGCCAACGTGTTAATTTTCAGAAAGGAACAAGGTGAAAACCTTTTAGGGAGCAAACATGCTTCTCTCAAGATTAAGATCACGATATCACCAATAAAGGATCAAATCAAGAAGGCATGACCCTCAAATTCCTTATAACTCACAAGTTTTAGTAATGCTTTCTGGATAGTGATATGGCCTGAAGAAGGAAAGAAGTAATCTAAGAACGTAATCTTAGGTATAAGAAATTAATAAAAGGGAGTTGAAAAGCCGAACTTTGAAGTTCACAACAAGGTTTAAAAGAGGAACCACGTCGGCAGAATGATAAGATCGACCATGTAGAAATAACAAAAGAGCATAGATAAGAAGATACGAAGGATAAAGAGGGAATAAAGGAAGAAAAATGTATTAAAAGGAGCTAAAGGATGATTTAGCATAACCTAAGGACAAAGGAGTTAGTAAGAAGGAATCATGAGTATGGTTCATAAAATCGGACCAACAACATAAAGAACTAATAACCAAAGCTCAGAGACAGTAGAAGAAAAGAAATGTGATAAGAGAATAAAGATATCAAAGGATAAAAAGGTTTATGAAATTCGATAAAAGCAGAATTAACCTTCTCAAGATTTCGGATTTCTCACAAACAATAAGAGGCAAGAATACTTATGGTATAAATGGAGTGACTAGCAAAAATAGTTCTTTTCATAATCGGTTAATATACCGCTCTCTAAAAGGAAAAGAGACGAAAGCAAAAGAGATCAGTCAGAGATATGACCAACCTAGACGCAAGATAGGAACAAAGAGGAGCTAATAAAGAATTTTGGACCCCTGATGCTACAAACAATCAAGGAAAATCATTTAGATACCTTGGAGGAACCAACATGAGTATCACATGAGGTGATAAAGGCACAAGAGAAGGAAATGATCATAGGACGAGAAGGAAGACGATTATCGGAGATGTGCAACAAATTCCCCATTTAACAAATGGTTAAGGAATCAAGTTATAGGAACAGAAGTCAACGTCTTGAAGGAGGAATTTCCTTATGAAGATATACCCAATACCGATATTTATCCGTAAGAAAGTCAGAAGTTAAGAAATGAGGAAATCGAGTAAAGAGATCTTTTTGAAGAAAGACGCATAACCCAAGTAACCAAGTTTTAACCACAAGTAGGAATTTCCAAGTTTTGAGGACAAAACTTTCTTTAAGGGGGGTAGGTTGTAAACCCCTAAATTTTCGGAATCGGTTTAGCACAAAACCCTAACCGGAAGTCAAACGAAACCCTAAAGGTCAACAAAACCCTAGTTTACCGTATCAATCTAAGTCCGGCATTGCCGTTTTCTTTGGCCTGGAAAAACGAAGTTGGGTTAATTAGCTCAAATAGACCGTAATAACCATAGGTTTTATAAAAGTTTCAGTTTCGCGAAATTCGGGTGTCCTTCGAACCCGATCGGACGCAGTTCTCAAAAAACGTGTCCAGAAGCCCGGACTAGTAAAAATATTCCGAATATACCGTTAGACTCGTAAAAATATAAGTTTTCCAAAAATATCAATTTCATAATTTTTCGGTAAGTAAAAATAACAGATATAGCTATTATACGCGTATTTTCTTACTACCGGTACTTTAATTGTCATATCTACTTTACATTACACTATTCATTACTATTCTACACTATTCTTTTATCTCTACTTTTTCTTACACCTACTCTTACACTCTACATAACCTATTATCTTAACTTTTTACCTTTCCCATAACTTTATATCACATCTATCTTACAAATTACATCTTTTATTTAACAAAAAGTCAAAAAAATAAATCACACTTCCCCCCTCTACACAATGGCCGGCGCTACACTCTCTCTCTCCTCCCTCAATTTGTTTTAATTTCCTTTTATTTTAATCACACAAAAATCCCTCCACATTTTCCTATAAATACCCCCCTCCTCTTTCACTTCTTTCACTCATTCACTACCCACAAATTCATACCAAAACTCTCTCAATTTTTCCTCTCAAAGTTCTCTCAAGTTACTATCTCAAAACTCTCTCAAAATAATTCCACAACAACTTCCACCAACAACAAAAACCCATAACCACATAACCACATCAAAGTCTTCTTTAGGTAACCCTTTTATAATTCCTTCTTCTTCTTCATGTCATGTAACTTTACATGACCATAGTGTGAGTTTTCAAATACTACAAGTTGTGGAAACTACATTATGTTCATGTATTGTTCTTGTTCATGCCAATCCATCTATGTTTATGTTGATTTATTATTGCTTATATATCTATACATATTCTTTAGAGCATATAAGCTCACTTGCAATTTATTTATTTCATGCAAAGCAATTTATTTACTTTTCCATTGCAATTTATTTATTTATTCCTTGTTAAAATAAGACTAGTCTCTAGTCTTAGACTTGTCCTCATCAAGTCAAAACAAGCTTTTCTTCTTTCATTCTATTTCTTTATGGGACTAGTTTATTTCTTAGTCCCGGGAGCCTTGAAAAAGCTAAGACTCCAATACTTGATTTTATTATTTATGCTTTATGTTACTTTGTTTATTATTATCCTCATAATCATGTTCATTTAGATTGTTGTCCAAAAGTTTTACTTTCTAAAAAAAAAAAAAAAATTAAATAAAAGAAGGCTTTTTGTCACTTAGGAATAAGTTTATGTAAAGTACAAAATCAACACAAAACAAACTCATTTCTTTCCATGTTACCAAAAAGAGAACTCACAATAATTTTATAAACTACTTTTGCTTTACAAAGATACTTATTAATTCCACCTTGTTTTTCAAAAGGAGATATTTTTGTTAAAATGGTTCTTTTCATAAGAAAGAAAATAAGATGGATGATTTAGGAAAATTTTAAAGGCAAACTAAATAGGCAAAGAAAAATTTATAGTTTAAAACAATAAAGTTATTTCTTTTCAAGTTACAAGAGGAAAATAATAGAATTAGAGACATTAGTTTTTCTACAAAAAGTCCTTAATTGTTCCACTTTGTTTTCATAAAGAAACCAAATTTTCATACATGGGTAATTACTCTTGAAAATAGGAGACATGAGAAAAAGAATGAGAAATATCAAGTAAAGATTTTTGCCAAAACAAGTAAACAAAGGAATTTACACAAGAAAATAGAGAAAAGCATATTTTCTAGAAAAACTTCAAAAATATTATTAGTGTAATTTAGGAAGTAGAAAATTTTATTTTCAAAAGTCACTTAGAAAAAGATAAATAAAACCAACATAAAACGTTTTTGGAAAATAAAGAAAACAAGGTATTCATTTCAAAGAAAACAATTTCCGAAAAGCTTCAACCCGACATTGTTTTACTTAGGAAAAATAATTTGGACAACAAAACACTTGAGCATGCTTAAATATGAGTTATATAGTTATAAAAAGAGAATTTTTCAACTATATAGATAACTAAGTATTTATCAAACAAATTTTGATTTCTTGAACCAAAGTTGTTTTTACTTAAAAATCCGTGGTGAATTTTGTCACCAGTTTTTCGGAGCCTTTGTGGCTTTGTTTGTGGGAAATAATTTTAGAAATGGGTAGATCTTTTCGAGTAGATAGAAATCGGTATATTACATGCGCGATTCCGAGTTAAAATGACCAAGTTATGGCCATTTTAAGTTGGAACATTCTTTCATACGAACTTTGACGTTCTTTGACATTGTTTTGTCAAAATTCAAGAAAATCTTCAAGAAAAAAACTCATTATGGGTATTTTCTTTGGTTAGGTGACCCCGAGGAAGGATTTCTTCACCTCGAGAACTATTACGATTTAGTGGAGTGTGTGAACGACTCATCCGCTTAGAGGAATAGACGACAATGGCATCGTGAGTTTATTTCCATTAAATGCTACACTTGTTGTGCTTGTAAATTAGTTGCACTAGAGTTAGGAAAAGATAAATCGATATGCATGTAAAATAATTCCTTGAAAGAATTCTAAGAATATCGAAGCCCGAATGGTTCTAAGTGATTGTTTTAGTATAATAATGATTTGTGTGAAATTCCTTGATCACCCTAAAGTTGAAATTAATTATGTTATGACTTTATAAATTAATTAACTCATGCATACCACGAAGTGAGTCACATTACATGGTTGGGATATTATCCTTGGGTGAGAAGGATAGTAGGCTCATGTCGAAAGCAACACTTGGCGGAAGATCCGAAAGCGATTGCTTGGCGGCTTAATGGAATATGCTTGGCGGTTGGTCCGAAAGCAAGGTCAAATCAAGTAGGTTCGGAATACTTGGCGATGAGTGCTCGCAAGTATAAAAGTTTTTATTGAATGCTTGGCGATGTGTGCTCGCAAGCTTAAATTTTTTTATCATCAAATCTACTTGTTTTGAGTATCACCAAACCCCGAATGGAGGGCGTAAATCCATTCAACATATAGTTCCCGGAAAGCTATATGATTGTTTGCCCACGTGTTTGATGCATTACATATGTGTGATTAACCAACTTGTTTGAATCTTGTTACAAGAAGTTATTTATGGAAATAGTTCTCACTAAGCCTATTAGCTTATACCCCGATAGCTACCTTTTGCAGTTCCCGTACTTATGGTTAAGGCCACGTGGACCATGTGGGCAGGTAATCCCTTTTGAATATTAGAACTCTGGATAAAGTACATCATAGTATTAGCATGCAAATATTTATATAATAGCTTAGAAATTTAAGAAATTGTTCTTAAGTATGCACAGTTTATGCCATGGATAAATAATTATTGTGATTCTTCTTTTCTTAATATGTTTTTATATCTCCTTAAGCTTCATTATTCCATATATGGTCCTCTAAAATTGTGAAAGTAAGCCTTACACTTAATATAAAAGCTTTTGGAAATGACTAAGGTTGTCATACTTAAGCTTTAATATTGAGTGTGGCGGACTGCCACGTTTAGGGTACCCGTTGGGGCGTGACAATATCATCAATTAAGAATCAAATCGGAAGATGTTCAAAAGACTGCTTTTCAAACTCGTTATGGACACTACGAGTTTCTAGTAATGCCTTTTAGATTTACCAATGCACCAACTGCTTTTATGGGCTCAATGAACCAAGTGTATAAGCCTATACTGGATAAGTATGTAATTGTCTTTATTGACAATATCATAGTCTATTTTAAGACAAAGGAACAACATAAGGAACATCTAAGAATGGCATTATAAACTTTGAGGGAACATAAGTTATATGTTAAATTGTCCAAGTGTGACTTCTGGTTAGATCGGATATCATTCTTACGACATGTGATATCAAGAAGTGGAATCTCAGTAGACCCTGAAAAGATCAAAGCAGTAATAGAATAGAAACAACCCAAGACAGTAACTGAAGTTAGAAGTTTTCTTGGACTGACCAACTATTATAGGAAATTTAAGATTTTTCAAAGATTGGTAGGCCACTAACTCAATTAACCCAAAAGGATGAGAAGTTTATATGGAATGAGAAGCGAGAATAGAGTTTCCAAGAGTTAAAGCGATGCTTAGTGTCTACTCCAATCTTAGTCTTGTTAGATCCAGAGAAGCCTTATACAGTGCATAGTGATGCATCGAGAAATGGTCTCGAGTGTGTGGTAATGCAAGAGGGAAAGATGATTGCCTATGCTTCACAACAACTAAGGCCGCATGAATAGAATTACCCCACACATGACCTAGAGTTAGATGCCGTTGTGTTTACCCTTAAGTTATGAAGACATTACCTCTATGGACAAAGATGTGAGATTTATACGGATCACAAAAGTCTTAAGTATCTATTCATCCAAAGGCAACTGAACATGAGGAAAAGGAGACGGCTAGAGTTAATCAAGGACTATGATCTTGGAATCAATTATTATCCTGGAAGAGTAAACGCTATTGTAGATGCTTTAAGCCGCAAGAGTCATGGAGAAGTTGCTACTTTGCTTACAAACCAAAAAGATTTGATAAGAGAATTTGAGAAGTTGAGCATCGAATTTACGGGACAAAGTGTAGAAGTGGAGATAGCTAATCTAGTGTTGGAACCAACATTAGTGGAAAGAATCAAGGAAGCTCAACATTGTGATGAGAAGATACAAAGGATAAAGAAGGAAGTACAAGAAGGGAAGTTTACTGATTTCATGATGGATGATGATGATGTCATGAGAATGAAAGGACAACTTTATGTGCCTGAGGATAAGGAAATGAGAAAGGAAATTATGAGCGAGGCTCATAACTCAGGATATACGGTACATCCAGGGGGAACCAAAATATACCAAGATCTCAAGAGTCATTATTGGTGGAATGGAATGACACAAGATGTCGCTAATTATGTGATGAAATGCCCACCCTACCAACAAGTGAAGGTGGTGTAAACCCCTAAAATTTTATCAAAATTGAAATCCTGAAAATCGACTCAAGTTAAAACCGAATTCTAAATCAAGTCAAACACGAAAATTCTTAGTCTTGAGAAAACGAGAACCCTTGAAACAAAATATAAAATCCAACTATCAGTTGAATCAACATCCATACGCCAATCAAATCACCCTATTCCTAAAACGTAAATCAAAACGATATATCCAAATAATGCTCAACAACGAAATGATAAGATCTTAAATACTTCAGTAAATTTTAGAATCAGAAATTTCAATTTTCACCAAAAGTTAAACTGAGTCAACTCATAACCCTAGACTCGGTTAAACAATCCCGAGGATTAAAAACTATTAAATAATCACAAATAAAATAAGATAAACCATAGATATCGAGCTAAAAATATAAAACGGTCAAAACTCCAAAATTATATGATCTTATGAATAACTCAACAAAACCGAAAGTCAAACCGAAACCTTAAAAGTCAATAAAGCTTACAACAAACCCTAGTGTTTAAGATCCGACAATCCCGCACTCTTAAACCCTAAACAAAGAAATAGAAATAATTGTTGATAATAATTCGTAATAATATAGGGAAGCTTAAAAATATCAGATTCGCAAAATTCTAGTGTCCTTTGGATCCAAACGGGATCAGTTTTCAAAAATCGTGCCCTGGTACACCGGATGCCAAAAATATTTCGTTAATACCAATAGACTAGTAAAAATATAAAGTTTTCAAAAACATCAGTTTTAGAATTTTTTGGTAGCTAAAAATTATAGATATCGCATTACTACGAGTATTTTTATTACTATCGCTACTTTAATTGTCTAGTGTACTATTCGTAGTACTTTTCTACTATCCATTACTATTCATCTATCTCTATTTTTTCTTACACTCTATTCTTACACACTACCATACCTATACCTTACAATTTAGCTTCCTCATACAACTTTAATCACATCACACTTTACACATTACTTTTTTTATTACAAAACAAACAAAATAAATCAATTTCCCCTCCCTCTACAAGTCAAAACCGGCGCCACTCTCCTCTCTCATCTATCTATTTTATTTCTTTTTCAATTTATTTTATTACATTTAATTTCCACTCTAAAATTCTATAAATACCTCATTCCTCCTTCATTCTTTCACACAATTCATTCTACTACCAAAACTCTCTCAAATTCACTACACAAACATTCTCCATAAAATTTTCCTCTACTAAAATTCTCTTTCACCAAATACTCACAAAATTTCTCTCTACAACTACCATTTCTCAATAACCACATAACCATATATTCACTACCATCTTCAAACTATATAAACACTTTAGGTAAAGATTTCTTCCAACCATTTATTTGCTCATGTCATGTAACTTAACATGACTATAGTGTTGTTTTGAAACTCATATGAGTAGTAAAAGTAACAACATGTTCATGTTTTGTTCTTGCACATGAACTTCCTATTTTATTATGTTGTTATGTTGATTTTATTATTCCTATCTAACTAAATATATTTATGTAATTATATATAATCTTTAGAGCATATAAGCTCACTTATTATTTATTTAATTTCATGCTTTGCAATTTAATTATTTCATGCTATTTCCTTAAGACTAGTCTCTCTAGTCTTAGACTTGTCCATATCAAGCCAAAATAACCTTTTATTTATTTTCTTTAATCTTTTGGAACTAGTCCATTCTTAGTCTCGGGATGTCTTGATGAAGCTAAGGCTCTCAATACTTGACCGAGATACCTTGATGAAGCTAAGGTTTCTAATACTTGATATTTTTATTTTGCTTATTATTATTTGTTTCTAGTATTTTCTTATGTTCTTATAATATTGCATGCTTATAATACTTGCATCTACGTAATGATATTGTCTCAACTAATTTAAAAAGTAGAATTTTACTTTATTAAAGGAACTTAAAACCAAATTTTCTATTATGTGATTTGTCACAAAATAATGAAGTTATTATCAACAACATAGAAATAAAGTAATACAAGTTTTCTCAAGTTTTTCTCAAATAACAAAGATAACTTTACCAAAGAAACATAAGAAATGAATACTTTCTTTATACATTATGGCAACCTAAGTTTTAGTAAAATAATTTGTTAATATTCAAAGTTTTCATAAAAAGCTTAAGAATAAACTCTTTTAACTCCATAACAAAACTAAGAAACAAGCTAGTTTTCGAAGTTAAGATGAATTCAACCCATAAAATTATAAATCCACTTAGGAAAATAATGATTTTCAAGTTTCTAAGGAAGAACACTTATTTTCAAAGAATATGAATAAGATAAGATTAAAAATAAAGGATTTTATCAATAAAGAGGATTCTTTTCAAAGGAAATAAAAGAACAAGTTTTAGAAAACAAAAAATTATATTTTAAATAATAAATATAAGAAAACAAGACTCAATTTCTAAAACCATTCTAAATACAAATTCATAAAAAAATTTTCAACAACTTAATACACATTTGATAAATTTGATCTTTTATCACTATAAGTAAAATTTATGCAAGACTAAGGTTAAAGGTAAATTTACTTGTTTTTGGAAAAAGAATGAAGAAAATAAAATAAGAATATACTAATTTATAATAACCTATGAAAATATAAAATTTCTTCAAAATACTTGAAAAGAAATTGTCAAAGTTAAAGTTTTAACAACTCAAAATGAATTGTTTTATGAAATAAATTGTTGAGACACTAGCATTAGAATTTTTGCATATAATGTGAGCTTATTTATATACTCAAAGGATTTATCAATTATGTATATATATATATATATCTATATTTTTATTAACGGATTTTTTAATGAAGTTGAGTTAGAAAATGGTTTTTACAAAAATCTAGAAATATTCATTTAAAATCTGTACCCAACGTTTTTGGAACCCAAATGACCTTTGATGACAAAGATAACCTTAGAAATGGATAGATCTTTTCGAATAGGTAGAAAACAGTATATTATACGCGAAATTCCGAGTTAAAATGAGCAAGTTATGGCCATTGTAAATTGGAATTTCATTCTATAAGAATTTGACGAACATAGTGAAATAGAATTAGAAAGTTTAAGTAGAATTTCTACGAAATACTCATCCCGGGTATTTCTTTTGTTTAGGTGACGAAGGATACAAGATTACTCTTCCTAAGGATTACTACGACTAAGAAGATCGCGAAATGGACGAGTGAGTTATTCCTCTTAATTTTGTTACCTTGCTTGTGCTTGTAAAGTAGTAGCATTAGTATACTAAGAAAAGATAAAAATGATATATATTTGGGAAATTCGAAGTTATGTGTATATATGTGATTCTATGTTTATGTGTGAAATAAGAATTAAGAATATCGCAACTTCAAACTGTCTGATTAAGTAATTTTGTTTACTTACTTGTATGGCTGCTTAGTATTTGCTAAATTGATTGATCGCCCCCCTAATAAACCTTAATAAGGTTTGGCTTAAGAAAAATAAAATGCTCACGCATAGCATCCATCGAGTCACATCTCTTTCGGAAGGCTGCTACTCTTACGCATAGAGTTGGATTAGCTGTGATCATGCTGTGACACAGGCCATGTTCCTTCCTAGAGAATCCAAATCGCCTGGGGAATGCGACTCTAGGTTCGGAGCCTAGCCAACCAAACACTTTGGGTAAGGACCTAGGGGCTAGCAGTAGAAGATCAAGGATCTTCAACCCGATTCCCTAACCTTCGATACGGAGGGGTAAATCCGTTCTATATATGGTTTCTGGATAACTATGTATATTTATATAATCACGTGATTATTCCATTGTATGCATAGCATATGTATGAAAATTTAAATGAACTTGTTTGAAAATATGATGCGAATGAAAAGGAATATCTCACTAAGCTAGTTGTAGCTTATACCCCTATAGATTTTGATGAAATAGGTATACCCGTAGCTTAAATTGAGGATCATGACGTTAAGGAAGTCATGGAGGGATGTTAAGCTTCTATGAAGGAAGTAGAAACATAAGATGAAGTAATTTTGTAAGGTTCTTTATATATAGTGAATTATATGTTAGTGTTCTGTTGATTTTAATATATATATATTTATTTGAAGACAATAGAGGGATATACCCCTAAGAATTGTAATTTAATATGTTTATGTTTTATTATAAGTATTCTCTTTGCCTTGTTACTTATTTATTATCAATATAAATTGCGCTACTCCGATGCGTTTCTTTGGTTGTGATGTACGCCTTGTACATGATATGGAAGCCTTGCGTGACTGAGGTAGTCATTCCTAGGCTTTAGTATTGTGTACGACAGATTGCCACGTTTAAGGTACCCCTCAGGGCGTGACTGTAAGCCTTGGAAAATTTCAGTAAATAATTCCAAGATGAACTTCGAAAATAAACCCTAAATATCACTCCAAATTAAAACCGAACTTCCACTAGTCCAAAAACACGAGTAAATCCAGAAATTTCCGAATCTTGAGAAAAATAAGAATTCTTAAAAACAAAGTAAGAACTCGACATACTTTAATTCCAAAACCACTACATAGACAAATTCCATACGTAACTCCGACTTATAAAATCGGGTAATATAAAACCCAAAAACTAATTATTAAAAAAGTAAATAACGATTAACTTTCGAAAATGAAACTCAATTCAAGAATTCTGAAAACATTAAGAGATATTAAATACTTACAAAAATAAAATTTAAAATAAATTTCTCAAATCAGATATGTTGTATAAATGTAAAATATCAGTTTCCAAATCGGTAAAGACCTAAACAAAAATCACCTGGAAACCCTAAGTGGAATACAATAGTTTAAGTCCGGCAATCTAGCTCCCTTAACCCTAGAGACCGAGGTGTAGTTTAAGTATATAGAATAGCTCATAGTAATATAAGTTTGCTTAAAAATATCAGATTGGTAAATTTTTGACCTATCTCGAACCCGTTCGGATACAGACTTTGAAAAGTATGTCTTGGGGCTCGAGATATAAAAAATATATCATTAGTACAGTTAGACTCATAATTTAATAAGATTTCCAAATATATCAGTTATATAATTTTTCGGGTTATAAAAGTTATAGTTATAACCTTTTTATCGTATTTTCATTACTACCGGTAATTAATTAGTCTTTTGCTCTATTCACTTTTATTTCATTACACAATTTTATTATTCTTATGAAGCCTTATATTATTAGATAAATATTTTATATATTATAGAAAATTTTGTTTTTCTAAAATTTAGTTCGTTTCGGGCTTATACGGGATCAGATTCTATTTAAGACCCGATACTAAAAACAAAATAAATTAATTTAATAATTGGAATATATTTTTCTTTTCATAAAATAATTTCTTAGAATTTTTCGGGTTATAAAAATATCATTTATAACCCATAATCGCGTATTTTGATCATACCGGTAACATATTTGTTAAAATACTAAAATAATTCAAATAATTATTTAATTTTATTTATGAAAATTATGCCACTTATTTAAAAATATTTTTCCTAATTTTATTTTATATTGTTCTTAATAAAAAGCACTTTTTCCAACCCATACTTCAAGTACACTTTACACATATCACTTCCTTTTCACTTCAATCTTTCTACACTTTGTCCCACACTCCATGGTAGATTTTTCCCTCCTTTATGGCTGCCATTTTCCTTTAATTTACTTCATTTTGACTAAAATAATTATATTCCACTCCTTCTTAAAGAAGCTACACATACTATTAATTACACAATTTAATTTCAAGTCAAATTTCAACAAATTCCTCTCTCTCTCTTCTTCCTAATTCACGTGCAGCACTCTTTTTTGGCTGCCTTTGTTTTATTTTTTTTTCTTCCTTTTATTCATTTATTACATTCATTCTCTCTCTCTTTCATTTACACATTTTTCTCTTTTCCATTCCTTATCTTTTTCTCTCTCTTTTTTCTCTCTTTTCTTCTTCATTTTTGCTCTTGTTCTTACAAGAACCAAGCTGCCCCCAATTCCATTATTAGCTCCCACCCATATTTCTTGAAGATTTTTAAGCAAATCTTCTTCTCAAAGCTTCCATAGGTGATATAAGTAAAGTATAATGAGAGTTTCATGCATCAAATGACATTCCATAAGCTTAAAAGCTTAGGATGATGATGCCAAAAATGAAACACTCCTTTTCTCTATGATTAATCTCTTGTATCATTATTATTTTCTTGTTTAAAGTAGTTATATTTTATAGATCTAACTTTTTGTAGCTTTGATTTTCGTTTATGCCATAGATATTGTTATTTGAGTTGTCATTTTAGTTTTCTCTTATGATTTATGCATAGATTCATCATCCACATGTCTATCTTAGTGATTCATGCATTTAAAACTAGTATAGTAAACTAGATCTAGTGTTTTGAGTTCATAAAATGCATTAGACTTTGTTTTATGTTCATAAACAACTTGTAGTAGCATGATGATAGTAGGAATGTTTTACAAAACTCAAGATCTATTTTATTTTCAATAAAAATAATTTTTGAAAATTCGGATAAAAATGGAATCATATTTAGAAAAGTTGTTTTTCAACTTCAAAATGTGTATTTTTCATTTAAAATGAAGGGCTTAGGGTATAGATACTATAAATGAAAGATTTTGATGAGTAAAGTTTAGATCTATGAGTTTATAGTTTACTACCATGCATTTCTTTTATATTCATGTTCATATTAAGTGTAGATCTTGGTTTTGAATTCAAACAAAATAGTGAAATTCGTATTTTGGCAAGACCCCTATGTAAAAACCACTTTCCAAGTGTCAAAATTAATTTTTACTTTAGAAAATGAAGGCTTAATGTATGTATATTATCAAGACTTCTTTTTACAAGAAACAAAAGTGATTTTCAAAGATTAATTTTCAAAACAAAGTTCTATTTTTGGATTTTGGCCAAGGCATATTTCAAAAACATGTTTTCCAACTAAAAAATGAAGTCTTTATTCAAGATATGGAAGGCTCTTAAGATAGGATATGTAAAGAATGGATTTTCATAAGTTTAGATAGATTTTATCAAAAGATATGTTCAAAAATAAATTTTGTAAATTCGGATCTCAACAAAGACCAATTTTGAAAACCCATTTTCCATCTTCAAAACAAGACTTTTATTAAATAAATGGAAGCCTTAAGGGGTAGGTTTGATTAGGAAATGGTTTTTGAAAGACTAAATGAGTTTTACAAAGAAAACAAGCTCAAATGAATTTCTCAAAATTCGGATTTAAAAATAGCCACTATTTAAACACTCATTTCCAAATGCCAAAATGATAATTTTTATAGGAAAATGGAAGTCATAGGGAATATATGTAATAAAGACCAAGTTTTGACAAAATAAGAGAAGTTTATCAAAATATAATCCTAGGATAACAAATGGTTTCCAAGAATAGGACAAACAATGTTTTCATTCTTCAAAAATTTTGTAAAATTCATACTTAGGTAAACTACCTATTTAAACATCTACTTTCTAACCCTAAAATGAAGTTTTTATTGAAATAATGAAGGTGATGGTTATATAGATCATCAAGGTTGAGTTTTAATAAAAGAAAGTATGATTTTACAAGAAGAAAAACTATTTTTCTTAAGTCTAGTATAATTCAAAGTTTTTCAAAATAAAAGTTTCCAAAAAGAATTCTTGGTATTATATGTATACATATAGGTAGATCATCTCATAACCTTCATAATAATAGCTTGTAGGTAATACATATATGCATGATGCATTGTAGAAATGAAGTATGAAAATTTAGTTTATCCAAAGTTTGTAAATTCAGATGATTTCAAAACCATGCCTTAAAAACTCATTTATCAACTCCAAAACTTATGTTTTATATGAAAAATGAGGAGTTTAGGTCATAGGTATCATCAAGTAATGATTTTGATAATTAAGATAGGATTTGCTAAGAAAAATATATAGAACAAGGAGTAGAAATGAAGTAGGAAAAATTTGAGTTGTTGTCATTTTAAGAAATTCGTAATAATAGAGTAATGGCATGAAAACCCATATTTTTCAAACTCAAATTAGAATTTTTATCAAAGAAATGAAGTCCTTAGTGGCTAGGCATGGTTGAGCCCTAATTTTCAAAGTATCAAATGATTTTTACTTAAAGGAATCACCACAAAAATAATTTTTACAAAATTCGGATTTTGGAATAACTCCTCTTTGAAAACATGTTTACAAAATGTAAAATGGAAATTTTTATGTAGAAATGAAAGACTTAAGTAATAGATATAATGAAGATTAAATTCTAACTTAGAAACTAGAAATTCTTAAGGATTAATCCCAAAACACAAGTGAGTTATCAAAGTTAGGAAACTAGTATTCTTAAAAGTAGTTATCCTTGAAGTCTTGTAAAATAAAGAGTTATAAAATTTTCTTTTAGCAAAAATCATCAAGATCATGCACATTTTAAGCTCATATCATGTCATTAATGTTAAGAAATCATTCATATTGCATGTATAGCTAATCTATATAATAAGAACATTACAAACATTTACAAAAATATTTTTTCGGAATTAAAGTTTGCTACTGTCCTAATCTGGTCCGACCTTTTCGAAGCTTCAAAGTTTTCGAAACTTAAATATAATATTAGAATTAGATAGATCTTTCTAAGTAGATAGAAATCGATGTATAATTTGCGAGATTCCGAGTTAAAATGACCAAGTTATGGCCGTTTTAAGTTGGAATTCCCGCTTAGGACGAGAATTACGAATTTGATAGTTTCGTATAAAATCGTTTGGATTAGTTTGAGTTGAAATACTTATTAGAGTATTTCTTCCTTTTTAGGTGATCCCGAAATCGACGATTCCCTACCACCGAATTACTTTTACTAAAAGACCGGAGATCCAATGGCCGAGTGAGTATTACTTCCAATTTCATTTATTGTATGTGATTGTAATAATAGTTGCACTAGATATTTGGTAAAGATAAAATAGATATGCATGATGGGGACGAATGGGGACTATGTATGCTTGTTGTTAATATGAGAAATGGAATGTAAGAATATCGAAGCCGAGTGATTAACTATTGCTTGTATAGATGAATTAGAATTGATTGTCTGCATTGTTGATTGATCACTTAAAAGAATTGGTATAATTGATTATTCAGAATTGAAGATGAAATTGAACTCATTCATATCACGATGGGGATGGAGCATTAGCATTTGTTGGTTTATCGTTGTACCTTAAACGATTTTATAGTTTATAGTTATCCATAAGCTGAAACGGTCTCGATTCGTACCGTGGGATTCGTTAATCTACTAGCCAGGGATGTAGGACGCAAGTCCATCCACATATGATTTCCGGCAGGTCATATGTTTGTTGAATTCACGTGTTTGATGCATATCACTTGTCTGACTAATCACTTGATTGTATAATGTGTTATAAATGCAATCCTGGAAGTTCTTACTCACTAAGCTAGTGTAGCTTATATCCCGATAGATGTTTAAATGAACAGGTTATCTCAAGAATGCTAAGTGGGGACTGTGATGGTTGGAGCCAAGAATGATTCCGGGATTCCGGCGAGGAATAAGAATTCTTAAAGTTATTAGCTAGGTTTTATAATTTGCCTTGTAATAGTTTTATGTAGTGAAATCTTTTGATGAACTGTAATGGAAGTGTAATGTCTTGTATTTGGAGTATAGTAAATTGAAATTCCTTTCTATTGTTACTCATGTTATATCAACGTAAAATGTATTACTCCAACGAGTCTCCTCCATGTGTTAGACGCCTTGTACATAGTACGGAAGCCTTCGTGTAAATGAGGTGGTCATAGTTAAGCTAATATTGTGTACGGCGGATTTCCACATTTAGGGTACCCTTCAGGACGTGACAGTGACAGGTAGAACACCAAAGGTTGGGAGGATTGTTAAAACCTTTGCCGGTACCTGAGTGGAAATGGGATCAAATTTCCATGGATTTTGTCTATGGATTACCAAAGACATCAACCGGATATGATGCCATCTGGGCCATAGTTGATCAATTGACTAAGTCGGCTCACTTTGTACCGATCAATATGATGTTTTCCATGGACAAGCTAGCAAAGCTTTATGTAAGGGAGATAGCACATTTGCATGGAGTACTCGCTAGAATTGTATCAAATTGAGATCCAAGGTTTGTATCTAAGTTTTGGACTAGTCTACAAAAGAGTATGAGAACAAAGCTACACTTTAGTACGGCGTATCACCCTTAAACTAACGGTTAATCAGAACGGATGATTCAAACTTTGGAAAATATGTTAAGGGCATGTGTCATAGATTTCAAAGGAAGTTAGGATGCCCATTTGCCACTGATCGAGTTTGCTTACAACAATAGCTATCACTCGACGATCTAGATGCCACCCTATAAGGCACTGTATGGACGATGATGTAGATTGCCTTTGTTTTGGGATGACATAGAGAAGCTTGCAATTGGACCTAAATTTGTACAAGAAACAATGGATAAAGTAAGAATAATCTGACAAAGGATGAAGGAGGCATAGGATCGACAAAACAGTTGGGTTAATCAGAAGAGAAGGACTTTGGAATTTCATGTTAGAGATCATGTGTACTTAAAGATAAACCCAGTAAAGAGTATATATTGGGTACGCTCACCCACAATACATTGGACCCTTTGAAATGCTAGAACGAGTTGGAGATTTAGCTTATCGTCTAGCCTTACCACAAAATCTATCTGGAGTACCTAATGTGTTCCATGTCTCTATGCTACATAAACATGTATTCGACCCAAAACGAGTTATGGAGTTAGAACTAGTCCTCTCAAAGGAAAATCTCACTTATGAAGAACACCCATTACAAATCCTTGACCGAAAGGTTCAAGAGTTGAGGAATAAGGAAATCAAATATGTCAAGATTCTATGGAGAAATGATTCTCACGAAGAGGCAACATGGGAAGCCGATGATGAGATATGACACAAGTACCCAAGTTTGTTTGAAGCTTTAGGTACGTATTCCCAATTTTTGAGGACCAAACTTTCTTTAAAGGGGGTAGGTTGTAAACCCCTAAAGTTTTATGATTGGTTAAGCTTAAATTCTAATCGGAAGGTCAATCGGAAACCTTAAAGTCAACAAAACCTAGTTAGACGTAACAAGTTTAAGTCCGATAATCCCATGTTCATAACCCTAAGTGAGTAAGTAAAAGATTAGTATGTAGAATAGCTCATAATAACATAAGAAAGCTAAAAAATATCATATTAGTAAAACCGCAATTCGTTTTGAAACCAAACAGATACAGTTTTCAAAAAACGTGTCTCGAGGTTCGAAATAATAAAAATATTCTGGATATAACGTTAGACTCATAAAAATATACGGTTTTCAAAAATATCAGTTTTATAATTTTTCGGTAATTAAAAGTAACAAATATCGCAATTATACGTGTATTTTCTTACTACCGGTACTTTATTAGTCATATCTACTTTACATTACACTATTCATTACTATTCTACACTATTCAGCTATCTCTACTTTTTCTAACACCTACTCTTACACTCTATACACCTATTATCTTTACTTTTTATATTTCAATAACTTTATATCACATCTACCTTACTTATTATTACTCTTATTTCACAAAATATAAAAAGATCACATCTTCCTCTCTCTTTCTCCCCCTTGGCCGACGCCCTCTCTCTCTTCCCTCTCCATATTTCTTTTTCAATTTTTCTTTTATTTAAATCAACTAATTTCACACCTCATTCCCTATAGATACCCCCCTCCTCTTTCATTTTCTTCACACATTCACTTCTACAAAATTACTCTCCAAAATTCTCTCTAACTTTCCTCTCAAACACTCTCCCAAAATTTCTTTTCAAAACTCTCTTCTACTCATACCAACACTACTACCATTTTTACTTTAGGTAAGAAATCTTCTCCAAACTCTCTTACCATGTCATGCAACTTTACATGACCATGGTGTGAGTTTCCTAAACTTATTGTTAGGGAAGCTACATTATGTTCATGTATTGTTCTAATTCATGAACTTCCATATTTATATTTTTATGTTTATTTTATATCTTGTTCATATTAATGTTGATATTATGCTAACTTCTTATATATATCTAACTAAATATAATATATGTACCTATATATAATCTTTAGAGCATATAAGGTCATTTGTTATTTATTTACTTCTAAGTTATGCAATTTATTTATTTTGTGTTGTTTTAAGACTAGTCTCTAGTCTTAGACTTATCATCATCAAATCAAAACAATTTCCTTTCTTTTACTTTTTTTTTTATTTTTTTTTATTTTAGGGACTAGTCCATTTCATAGTCCTGGAAGCCTTGAAGAGGCTAAGACTCCTAATGCTTGACTTTATTTTGTTATCTTAATTATATTGTTATTATAATTATATTTTTTCTTGCTATTATTCTCATGTTCATACACATAAAAGTTGTCGTCTAAAACTTTAAAGCTCCAAATATGCTTTTTGCAAAAAGGAGAGTTTGTCACCAAAGAATGGTTCTATATGAAAATTTAGAAGTTATGAGTTAATAAAAGTAAATCCATTCTTTTCAAAACTTTAAGAAAAACTCACTATAATTTTGAAACTACACTTGTTTTGAAAAGCTTTTTCTTAAATCATCCCTATATTAAATTGCTTTCCAAAAGAAGATGACTTTTGATACAAAAATATTTTCCATAAAAACATAACATAAAGGAAACCCCATAAAAAAAAAAAAAAAAAGACATGAGGGTTTTCAAACCAAGATTTTCCAAGTCATAGTCAAAGAAAAAACGTATGAAAACTAATAGGAAAAGTGACCCTAGTTCCAAAAGGAAAATTCATTTTTATGGAAAAGTCACTAATGAAAATAGCAAGATAAACATAAAATACTTTTGAAAACAAAGGAAACAAAAGGATTCATTTTTTGGAAAGTTTACAAAAAGTGTTTCTTATAAACTATTATTTTACAAACCTTCAACTAACATTGTTTTTGCTAAAAAGTTTTGTTAGGCAACAAATACTTGAATTATGTGTGAAACATGAGCTATGTAACTATAAAGAGGAATTTTTCAATTATATAGATAATTAAGTATTTATCAAATGATTTATGGATGATTGGAAGTTTGAAATAAATGTTTTTGGGATAGGAAATCTCGTGGTGAATCAGATCGCCACTGTTTCGGAGACCAAATGACTTAGGTTGTGTGGGGGGCACCGGCCATGTAGGGTTTTGGGTGGGGGGAATGGCTTATTTTATTGTTTAGTGAGATTTAAGTGTAATAATATGTAAAATAGATATGAGTCGATGTATATGGGAAATGAAAAAAGTAAATAGAAGAAAGTATGGTAGCTTGCAAGGATGAATACTAATAAAGTAGAGATAGTGAATAGTGTAATATTGTAATATGAATAGTGTAGAAGACAAATTAATTACCGGTAATAAAGAAAATACGAGTAAAATCGCAATATCAAATATTTTTAGTTACCGAAAAATTATATAAATGATATATTTGGAAATCTTATGAAATCACGAGTCTAACGATACTAATAGTATATTCTTGGTATCCCGAGCCCCGAGACATGCTTTTCAAAGTCTCTATTCGATCGGGTTCAAACTAGGCCAAAAATTTACCAAACTGATATTTTTAAGCATCCTAATATTATTACCAACCAATCTACACTCTTCACTCATATTTCGACTTCTTGGTTTAAGAACACAAGATTACCGAATCTAAACTGCTAGAGTTTCCTAAGGATTTGTTGACTTAAAGTTCCCAGTTAACTTTCTGGTTTAGGGTTAAAGCTTGAAATTACCCTAAAAATTAGGGGTTTACACACTGTTTCTACCATGGCCAACTTTCAAGGCCGCAATTCTAACTGCAAAAACTGACCCTATCTTAAAACAATGCACATGAATATTTGTATAAAGTTTATTTTAAAGAATCTATCATGTTGTTGAATAAAATTTTCATGATTTTTGTGTCTAACACATGTAAAAAAAACATGTATGGATGTTGCAATAATATTGTACCATATATAATAAATTTCTAACGTAGAATAGTGTAGAGTGAGAATTTCTAGTGAGGGAAACATTTATTTTGCGAGAAATTCAAGTTTTCTAGGTAAATCCAAATTAACATGACATTTGTTTTTGTAAGATTTTGTGCTTAATCAATGATATTTATCTTTATTTCAAATTATTTCTCTTGAATTTTTGTTTAATGTTCATATCCATGAAGAAATAATTTTTTCAGCTTAAGGTTTGCAAATCTAAAACTTGTTTCATATGATTTCAATGTGTTTTAAATGAATTTTTTCTTGGTACTTGTAATTAGTAGCTCAAACCTTAATTTGTGAGTTTATTTAAGTGCACATGTAGATTCATGTATGATTTCAACTAAACAGATTGAGAAATCGTTCTATTGAATAGATTTAAGCTACTAACAAAGTTGCTCATAATCACCTAGAGATAGAGATAGTGAAATTTTCTATCACTGGATTTTAAATTTATTAAAATGGGCTATAATCAAAGGATTCTTAATCTTTATGCGCGTCTAGGTTGCTGATAGCTTGCGAAAAGATTCCGATGGTCTAATCTAGATCTAGAGCTCTTGACCTTGAAAGAGGCTTTAATTTACCTTAGTTAATCCAATTGTATAGCCAGCAAACAAATCATTGAGTTTATTAAGAAATCACATGATAAGGGCTTGGCAAAGTGAATCTTAATCTCCTTATAGCATTAACAAACTAATCATACAAAGTTTACCCCAAAAATATGTATATAATTAGAATTAACCTTAACTTAGTTTGTAGTTTTATGTTCATAATGTTTTGTAAAGTTTTTCTTTTGCTAGTTAATAAATTAGAAGTGAATAAGATAAATACTAATGATCCCAAGGAATACGACCTAATATTTTTTATGATACATCGATAGGTGTGCTTGTCTATGTTGATAGTTGCAACTGAAGTTGAGCAGAACGTATTAATACAATTTATAAATTTTTAAAAACATCACTTCGTGTGCACTAGATTGATTTGCCTATATAACCAACCAAGTTTTTCTAGCACCGCTGCTAGGGACCGACATTGAATTCATGAATATGAAGCTGAATGAAGCACTACCAAAAAGTTTTAAATCTATTAGTCTAGTCACTAACCCTGTAAAAAGTGTGAATAATTTCTGTTTTTGTTTTTATTTTGTGAATATCTGTAAATGTTTTTTATATGTAGTATTACACTTTTTGTAAATATTTTGTTTTAGGTTCTATTTTGTTTTTTTTTTCATAAATATTTCTTTTGTATATAATACTAACCCTGTGCTTTTTATATATATGTAAATACTTGTATATTGTTCACTATATAAATAACTTATGTTCTATTTTTGTAAATAACCCTGTATACATTTGTAAATGTGCTTAGGTAGATGCTATGTTTTTTATATAGTTACATTTTGTTAAACGTTGTAACATATATGTTTAGCTATAATTTCTTGTAATTCTTTTTTTTTTTTTTGTGTTTAGCTTAGTTATTGAAAATTCTTTTGTTGATAATGATCTTTCTTTTTACCTTTCTTATTGTAAATAGCCCTATATCCATTTGTAACTTTTTTTTTGTATAGTTGTACACTTTAATAAATCTTGTAAAGTAGTTGTCAATAATTTAATTCTTTTTTAATATAGTTTTTGTTCTTAGCTTTTCCTATTGTTATTTTTTTACTATTTATAAACCATTTTTTGTTGTAATTTTGGTCTATTTGTAGACTAATTCTTTGTCATAAAAAAAACTGAAGGATTGCAACTAGAAGTTACTCATAAACTTCGTTTCCCTTTTACTCCAAAACCACAACAAATAGGAAGAATTTCCAAATACTTAACTAGAGGGGAGGGTCGAATTTTTGTTGAAGAGATGGCCCTTAGAGTTGATCCAATTAATAATCAAGGTAAAGAAATTCCTAATGAGAATGAGGTTTCAAATGGAGAAAACAATTTGGGTAAGGTAAATCATCCCCCTAGAACCATGCTTGACTTTAGCAAACTAAACCTAGATGGTGCAAACACAAACATAGCAAGACTTAGGGTGGTAGCCAATAACCCTAAAATAAAATCAAGCATCAATCAAATGGTCCAATGGTATGTGTAGTTTGATGGACTACAGGATGAAGACCTTGTAAATCCCCAGATTTTACTGTAGTTTTAGAAGTGAATCTTAGAGTTAGAATCAAAACTGGAACCTTAAAGCCAAACTTGGTCAACATTAAAGTCTTAGAAACCCTAGAACTGATTAGACAGTTCCAAAAACCCTAAAATATTAAATAAATCTAAAAATAGGGTCAACTTAAATTATGAGCCAAATATATAATATAAGTCTTAAAATGATCATATTCAACAAAATTTCAATCGTTTCGAACCTATATAGGATTAGTTTCTAAATTAAGACACCATCACACAAAAGGAGGTAAATATTCCAACAAACAATCTAGCCTAGTAATATATTAAGAAACTCATACGATATTAGATAAAATTTTATTGGATCATAAAAATTCAGTTATAACATTTATATGCGCATTTTTATCTCTACCAGTAATTTGGTTCTCTTGTTTACTATTCAATTACATTTAAGGTGACTATGAGCAACAATGTAGATCCCAATGAAGTTGAAGAATCCTTTGTTATAAAACTAACCTAATGAATTCTAAAAACAAGAGACAAGAAATTTCATTATCCCTCTCTCAATTATGAGCAACTTTATTAGTGGCCCAGATCTATTCAAAAGAATGATCTCTAAATCTATTCAATTAAAATTAGATATGAATCTAAAAAGTGCACCACTCATTTAGACCCACGAAATTAAATTTTAGCTACTAATTATAAATACCCAATCAATATTCATTAAAACACTTTGAAATCACAAACCCTAAGTTAAATGATTATTTCTCCATAGATGCAGGCATTGAGCTCAAATTTTGAAAAAAAATATGTAATTAAAAATGAAAATTACAAATTAAGCACAGAGTCTTGTAAAAATAAATTTTAAGTTTATAATGAATTTACCCAGAAAACTTTGAGATTTCTTAGTAAGTAAAACTAGTTCTGTAAGCCCCAGAAAATTTGAGTAAATAATTCCAAAATAAACATCAAAGATAAACTCTAAAAATAACTCCAAATTAAAACCGAACTTCAACTAGCCCTAAATCATGAACGAATCTAGAAATTTCTTAATCTTGAGAAAATGAGAATCCTTAAAAATAAAATAAGAACTCAACAGTATTTAAATTCAAAACCACTAAGTATGACAAATTCTATACTTAACTCTGACTTGTAAAATTGAGTAATATAGAACCCAAAAAAAATTATTAAAAAATAAATAACGATAAACCTTTGGAAACAAAACCCAATTCAAGAATTCTGAAAATGTTAAGAAATATTAAATACTTACAAAAATAAAATTTAAAATAAATTTCTCAAACTAAATGTGTTGTATAAACATAAACCCTTAGTTTCCAAATTGGTAAAGATCTAAACCGGAAAGTCACCCAGGAACCCTAAGTGGAATATAGTAGTTTAAGTCCGGCAATCTCGTGCTCTTAGCCCTAGAGACCGAGGTGTGGTTTAAGTGTGTAGAGTAACTCATAGTAATATAAGGTTACTTAAAAATACCAGATTGGTAAATTTTTTACCTATTTCGAACCCATTAGGATACAAACTTTGAAAAACGTGTCCCAAGGCTCGAAATATCAAAAATATACCATTAATATCGTTAGACTCGTATTTTCATAAGGATTTTAAAAATATCAGTTTTATAATTTTTCAATAACTAGAAATATATGATTTTGCAATTATATTCGTATTTCTTTACTACCGGTAATTAACTAGTCTTTTGCACTATTCACTACTATTCGTTACAGAATTTTACTACTCTTGTAAACCCTTATATTTTTAGATAAATATTTTATAGATCATAGTAAATTTTGTTTTTCTAAAATTTAGTTTGTTTCGGGTTTTTACGGGATCCGTTTTTGTTTAAGACTCGATACTAAAAATAAAATAAATTAATTTAATAATTGGAAAATATTTTAAAAATATTTTTATTTTCATAAAATAACCTTTTATAATTTTTCGGGTCATAAAATATCAATTATAGCTCATATTCGCGTATTTTGATCATACCGGTAACTTATTTAATAATTCACTAAAATAAATTAATTAATTATCTTATTTTAATTATGAAAATTTTGCTACAAAATTTGGAATGCATTTTCTATTTTTTTATTTTATTTATAAAAAAGTACTCTTACAAACCCATACCTATAGTACTGTCACGCCCTAAAGGGTACCCTAAACGTAGCAGTCTGCCACATATAATATTAAAGCTAATGAATGACAACCTTAGTCATGCAAGAGCTTCGATATCACATGCAAGGCGTACTTTTAAGATAGTAGGAGACTCACAAGGGTATTACATTTAAGTAGATAATAAAAGCATGCAATAACTTATATAAATAAACATGGAATATTCATTTGGATAATACTCTCTTATAACTTCTTAGGGGCATTCTCCCTTCTCAAATAGTCTTGTTAAACTAAACCATCAACAAAATATACATAACTATAACATAAGCCTACTATAGAGATTTTCTTAGAAATCTATGTTCAAAACCAAATACATATAACTTCTCTCAAAAACTCTTAGTGGCTTTGGCTCAAACCTGGCATACAGAGCTCCTTGGTGCCAACCATAGATAATCGTACTGTAACAAAAAGCTATAGGGGTATAAGCAAACCTAGCTTAGTGAGATAATTCCCATCTACAAAACATTTCCATATATCAAACAAGTATTTAAACAATCATATGAAAATGCACCAACCACATGAGCAACAAAATACATAAGATTAACCGGAAATCATGTGTAGCATGGATTTTACGCCCTCAATGTCGGGGGTTAGGAGGTTACAGGCCCATACGACCATCAATATTTGTAGATTTGCTGGCTCGTACTTGCCCTGTAGACTTTCCGACTCCTACTGGCCCATGTAGACTTTTTGGCTCCTACTAGCCACCACTACAACTTTCTCTTTTCCCCACACGAAGAATAGTAGTGAAATAAATGTGACTTACAAATATGATATACATGAATTCTTTTCAGTAAGTTTATTCCATCACAGTTAAGTTCAAGTTAGAGGTGATCAAATCAATATTCATCATATCGTCGCAAGAAATCATAAATTATTCATCAATTCCTCTTTCGATATTCTTAATTTAGTTTCAACCAATCATAACTCCAGATCACATAACAATTGTTCATATACCTTTTCCTTATTTTCTAATAGTACTACTTACAAGCACAAATAAGGAAATGTAACTTAGTAAATGATTAACTCACTCCATGTCGGTAGCTCTTAATCGAAGTAGTCTTTTGGGAAAGTGATCTCGGTTCCTTCTTCACCTAAACAAGATGAAATACCCACAATGAGTCTTTCATAGAATTTCTATTCTTGAAAATTCTAAATCTATCTTAAAATCGCGGTAAAATCGGATTGGAGGAAATTCCAACTTAAAATGGCCATAACTTTCTCATTTTAACTCGGAATTTCGCATATTATATATCGTTTTCTACCCACTCGAAAAGATCTATCCATTTCTAAAACTATTTTCATCAAACTAAGTCATTTGGGTTCCGAAATAGGGGTAACCAAATTCACTACGAATTTTCGCAAAACTTGAATTCCTTCTGTTAACAAAAGCTCATTTTAAAGAGATAGATATTATAATAGTTTGTAAAACCTTTGAAATGTATATACATATATTTATTGACTCATATCAAATGTATAAAGTTAATGAAGTTGTCTCAAACCATAAATTTTTGTAAAAGCAAAGTCTTCTAAAGAAAAGTGGAACTTTTGAAAATTTCTCTTATTTTTGTTAGAGAATATTTCAAGTTATGAGTAAATTTCCTTTCCTTAGTCCTTTAAATTTTCAAAGAATGATTTTATTTTCTTAGTTTCTAATACTTCTTGAAAATAACAACAATTCTATCTTTATAGGAATAATTTCTTTGTTTCTTAAAATTATTATTTTCATGAAAGGAATTTCTTGTTCGTCAAACTAGTATTGAAGAAAAAGTGGAGTTTAGTAAAACTTTTGTTTTGCTTAAGAATTTCTTCCCATGTTATGTATGTATTGTAAAATTTTCCTATGAACTCCTCTAAATTTCTTAGAAAAGTTTGTTAAGATAAAATCCTTAGTTTTTATGAAAATTACTTCCTATTTTTAGTTTTAGAGAAATTTTTCTATTTTAAGAAAAATTTTCCTTATTTATTTTATTGAGACAAAATATCATTATGTTCATGCATGAATATGAATTTTAAAGCTATGAAAACATAAGGAAACATAATAACTTAAAGAAATAAGTTAGTAAAGAAATAAATCAAGTATTAGCACATTAGCTTCATCAAGGTATCCAAGAATAGACTAGTTCAATAAAGAAAAAGAAAATGTTATGACTTGATGAGGATAAGTCTAAGACTAGAAAGACTACTCTTAAAAACAACATGAAAGTAAATAAATTGCAAGGAAAGTAAATAAATTGCAAGACAAGTGAGCTTATATGCTCTAAAATACATATATAGCTACATAGATATATTTAGTAACATATATATAAAAGCAACATAAAGAAATTAGTTTCATGAACAAAAACAAAGTATGAACTTATTATTGCTTTCTTTAACCTTTATGGTTTAGAAAACACACACTAAGCTCATACTAAGTAAATGAACACTTTACAAAGCTAAAACTATTACCTAGAGAAGAAGTAGAAACTAGAGAAACTTGAGAGAGTTTATGGAGAGATTTTTAGAGAGTAATTTTAGTGTATGGAAGTTGTGAAAGAAGTGGAAGGAAGAGGTGGTGTTTATAGGTAAATGTAGAAGGAAAATTGTGTTAAATATATAAATGAAAATAAAACAAATTGGAGAGGGAGAGGGGGCATGGCCGGTGCAAATTGGAGATTAGAGAGGGAGTGAATTTTATTTTTTTTGTATTTTTATTAATGAAAAGTAAGATATGAAAGATGTGAAGTTGTATTGGAAATGAAAATTGTAAGAAAATAGAGGTATGGTTTGTAAGAGTGGGTTGTCAGAAAAAGTAGAGATAGATAAATAGTGTAGAATAGTAGTAAATAGTATAATGTACAGTAGACATGACGATTTAAATACCGGTAGTAAGAAAATACGCGTATAATTACAATATATGATATTTTTAGTTACCGAAAAATTATGAAATTGATATTTTTGAAAACCTTATATTTTTATGAGTCTAACGGTATATTCGGAATATTTTTACTATTTCGATCCTCGGGACACATTTTTCAAGAACTGAATCCGTTCGGGTTCAAAACGAGTCGCGGTTTTACTAATATGATCTTTTTAAGCTTCCTTAGGTAATTACGAACTATTCTACATACTAATCTCTTACTTACTTTCTTAGGGTTGCATAAACAGGAATGCCGAACTTGAACGGTTACGATAGACTAGGGTTTTGTTGACTTTGGGATTCTGGTTGACTTCTAATTAGGGTTTAAACTTTAATTGATCACAAAACTTTGGGAGTTTACAAGTACACTTTTCATACGTCACCTCTTTTTCACTTTACTCTTTCTACACTTCACTCATCACTTCATGGCAGAATTTTTTACCTCTTTTGGTTGCCTTTTGTCCTTTGAAACACTCCAAAAATTGATTAAAATAAACCTAATTCAATCATTCTTTAAGAAGTAAAACATACATTTGGTTACACATTACAATTTCAAGTCAAAAACCAACTAAACTCCCTTCCCTCTCTCTTTCAAAATCACGCCAACTATAGGACATTTATTGGCTACCATTTCTTTTTTGTTTTTTACTTCATTTTTAAGTGTCTTTAACTCCTCATATCTTTCTATATATACCCTCTCTCATTCACACATTTAACCCTTTATCATTCTTTGCAACTTTCCTCTCTATTTTCCTCTCTTTCTCTCTTCATTGTTCTTGCTCTTGTAAGAAGAACTTGCTGCCCCTATCCTATATTTGAGCTCTTACACATATTTCTTCAAGATCCTTTGGTAAAACTCTTATTCAAAGCTTCCATAGTTGAGGTAGGTGGAGTATAGTGAGAGTTTCATGCATCAAATGACCTTCCATAAGCTTAAAAGCTAAGGATGATGATGTCAAAATGAAACACTTATCCTACTCGTGATTATTCTCTTATGATATTATTATTTTCTTGCTAGCAATGGTTATATTTTGTAGATCTAACTTTTATATAACTTTGATTATGTTTATGTTTAGATCTATGAGTTTATAACTTACTACCATAGATTTCTTTTATATTTATATTCATAGTAGATGTAGATCTTGGTTTTGAACTCAAACAAAAATGGTGAAATTCATATCTAGGCAAGACCTATATTTAAAAACCACTTTTCAAGTGTCAAAATGGAAGTTTTACTTGAGATAATGAAGTCTTAATGGGTATATATCATCAAGACATCATTTTATATGATTTAAAGGTGATTTTCAAAGATTATTTTTCAAAACAAAAATTCTATTTTCGGATCTAGACCAAGGCATAACTTAAAAACATGTTTTCCAACTCAAAAATGAAGATTTTATTCAAGATATGGAAGGGATGAATTTTCATAAGTTTAGATGGATTTTATCAAAAGATATGTCCAAAAACAAATTTTGTAAATTCGAATCTAAACCAATACCAATTTTGGAAACCTATTTTTCAACACCAAAATGAAGGATTTGTTTAAAATATGGAAGGCTTATAGAATATGTATCAATAGGAGATGTTTTTTATAAGTAAATGGTAAATGGTAGACATTCTCAAAATAGGAAGAGATTACAAAATATAAAATTTGAGTTTTATCATAACCTTGTGAAATTCGTATCTAGGAAATGATGATATGAAAACCCCTATTTTTCAAACTCAAAATTAAAGTTTTAATAAAGGAATGAAGTCCTTAGTGGCTAGGTATGGTTGAGCCTTAAATTTCTAAGTGTCAAATGAGTTTACTTAAACGAATCACCACAAGAATAATTTTTACAAAATTCGGATTTTGGGATGAACCATATTTAAAAACATGTTTACAAAGTATAAAATGGAAATTTTTATTGAAGAATAAAGGCCTTAAGGAATATACATAATGAGGACTTAATTTTAACAAGAATAAATAAATTTTATCAAGGAATTTTTTCTAAAAACAAGTGGGAATTGTCAAGAATACAAGACTACTCTTTCTAAGTTGATTTTTCATAAAGTCTTACAAGGAAAAAGTTTTTCTAAAATTTCTTTTATCAAATATCATCAAGAACATGTACATATATACCTCATGACATATCATTTATGATAGTAACTTGTTCATATTGCATAGTAGAAACTTCATAAACTTTCACAAAATCAATTTTCTAATTTGGTTTTTGCTACTAATTTGAACTGATCAGATCTTTTCGAAGCTTAAAAGTTTTCAAAACTTAAATATGATATTATAATTAGATAGATCTTTTGAAGTAGATAGAAATCGATATATAATTTGCTAAATTCCGAGTTAAAATGACTAAGTTATGGCAGTTTTAAGTTGGAATTCCCGCGTAGGACAAAAATTACGAACTTGATAGTTTGTATGAGATAGAATGGATTAGTTTTGAGTTGAAATACTCATTTGGGTATTTATTTCCTTAGGTGGCTTTTCTTTCGAGGATTCGTTGCCACCCGACTATTACGATTAAAAGACTGGAGTCCAATAGACATGTGAGTTTTTCTCTTATTTTGTTACCTTGTTTGTGCTTGTAGCTAGTTGCATTAGAATTATAGGAACAAGATAAAAACCGTTATGAATGGGGATGGGATAGATGATGAGACTTTGATGTATGTATGCCAAAGAATACTAAAGCATATCAAAACCATGAATCTATTGGATAACTGCACTGTTCATATTGTTTTTGTTTATGTGTATGATATTGGTTGGTCACTCTAAAGAATGTATGAATAACTTGACCTAAGCAAAAATAAATTGGTCATGCATCGCATCAATCGAGTTACATTTGGTAGCGTGTTACTCCTATGCAAGAAGATCGGTATGGTCCGAGATCACGTTTGGAGAATGAGACCAGTATCAAAGTTCATTCATAGAGAACTAAAGTGCACTAGTGATGCATTCCATGAATGAGTTGAGCCGAGTCGATTATTAAGAGCTGGGCTTGGGCACTAGCAGCAGGTCGTGTAGACTTCCAATACCATCCCTAACCCTTAGATACAGAGGGCATAAATCCGTTCTGTGTATGGTTTCTAGATACCCATACATAATTGTTTGCTCATGTGTTTGTTTCATGCATAGCATATGGATGATTTATAACTTACTTGTTATGGTACAAAATTAAGGGAACTCTTACTAAGCTAGTGTAGCTTATATCCCAACAGATGTTTGAATAAACAAGTTAACGAAAAATGCTACTTGGGGACTGAGATGTCTGGAGCCGACTATGACCTCAAGGTTCTGGCATAAAGTAAGAATACTTGAAGATATTAGCTAGGTTTTGTGAATTGCTTTGTAATAGTTTTATGAAGTGAAATCTTTTGATGAATTATAATTGAAGTATAGTGATTTGTATTTCCTTTACATTGTTACTCAAGTTGTATCAATATGAAATGTACCACTCCGATGTGTCTCCTCCATGTGCTAAACGCCTTGTACATAGTATGGAAGCCTTCGTGTGACTGAGGTGGTCATTTCTAGGCTTTAATATTGTGTACGGTGGACTGCCACGTTTAGAGTATACTTCAGGGCGTGACAGTTTAATTGGTATCAGAGCGACAAGGTTTTGGGAATTAGGTGGGAAGACTTTAGAAGAATAGAACGTTAAGATACGATCTTAGGAATGGATACGTGAGTGTTAGATAACCCTTAAGTAAAGAAGAAACTAGATTTAACTCTATGGCCCTTAAGGTATGACTTTCATTATTACAGATTTGAATTCTATCTTGGAGACTTCTGGAAAACATAGAAACAGACATATAAGGAAGGAAGATTGAAAATATTTGAGGGGACGATTGAATCTATTCTAGCTACTGCAAAATACAGGAGTAAGTGACCTTACTCGACTCTTGGTTCAAGGCAACAATGGAAATGGTAGATTACCCCTTTGACCTATAAGACCACTAGGCAGGAAGGATTAACTATGCGCTTTCACCATTTTTCTAAATAAACGAATTTAAAGAAAATAAAAAGTTGTAACTCTTTTTCTAAACCATAAGCAACTTGTGTGTAGTATAACTAGTCTAATGTGACCGTTTCATCCTGTTTCTAGGAGACTACCCGAGGAGAACATGCAACAGTTGACTAACCTCCTCAAGGAATAACAAGTGAGATACACTCTACCACCACAAGATCCAATGCGACAAGTCATAGACCTTCTAGGATGTTTGGTGGATGTACAAATGCTCCTCTTGCAACAACTGCTTATTAGGAATGTGCTGGTTCAGGTGGAAGGACCCTACCAAGTGACAATGCAAGGAATTGTGACTCCTTCTTCTATGGCTAGTTTAAGCTCCAAAATCAGCAAGTCTAAGACAACTAGCCTATCTGTTAAGAATGAACCTTTTAAGAGGCATCAGATCCATTGCTGGAAGTGCAAGAAAGGTCATTATCTAAAACAGTGTCCACAGCTAAAGCACAAGTATTACCTCTATGGGATCCCGAGCATAAGAGTATGGACTGTTCAAGGAAGAAAACCCTAAAGTGCTTCATCTGCAAACAGCCGAGACACTGGGCGAGTAGATGCCCCCAAAAGAATTAACAAATGGATAGCTACCCTTATTTGGAAGAAGTTAGTCTCCTAGAAATAGCAATAGATCTCTTGTTGAGCGTTAGGAGCAAATAACTTTTTGGGTAAAAAGAACAAAGATGTTTTAAAAATGTAAACCAATGTTGCGGTTTATCATCTAGTCCATGAATTGACTCCAATGTATGTTTTGTATCCTTTCTTTGAACTTTTGCAAAGGAAAACTTACATCTTCTCTTGATTTCATGTATTTCGTTTTGGATACTATGGAGGTCCTCTTATTGATTTTGATTTCAGTAGAATTTCAATATTTCTTATGTATGTTTTTATTTCCGCATTTATGTGTTTTGTATTTTCGATAAGTTTCTTTAAGTCTCTTTGAACGCCTAAAACGTGATAAAGGATTTAGAATTTTCACCTTAGTTTAATAAAACTGTAGGAGACATACTCAACCACAAAAAGAACCCGTCATGACTCCTTTAGGACTCGAGAACCGAGCAATACCTGAACCACCTAACCAAGGGGGAGATGCTTCGATCGAGATTGAACGGCTTACTAGTTAGATAAGAAATTATATACAACAGACACAAGCCAGTTCAACATCTATACCTGTAAGACATGTGCAAGAAACGATGCAAGACAAGCCACCATCGCCTCAATTCTACCAAAGCCTCTTACCATGCTTCATAAAGTGTAACCAGTATTTCAACGGAGCTTTTGGAAAACCAAATGAGGCAGAGAATTGGTTAGCACACATTGAGAGGTCCTTTAATGCTTTTGAGATACCACACCACTTGAGAGTCAATTATAGGACCTATATGCTCCGCTTACATGCCCGAGTATGGTGGGAGTCTAAGGAAAGAGAGTTGATGCCTCCAGTTACATAGGTGATATTTAAACATGAGTTTTTGCATAAATATTTCCCTAGGAGCTTAAGAGTTTAGTGCAGTGCATATTTCCTCAATATTTGACAAGGAGATCGTAGTGTGGAACAGTATGAAATAGAGTTTAGTAGATTGTTGCAATACGCTCTGGAATCATATAAACAAAATGAAGAACTCAAAAGAAAAGTGTTTCCGAATTGTTTAAAAGAAGATCTTCAGATTCGATTGGAGGAATTTGATATCAAGAGTTATCAAGGATTACTAGAAAGAGCACAGATAGTAGAAAATGCCCAAAGGAGGAGGCAAGAAAGAAATAATAAGGAAATAGAGTTTTGTGTTGCAATGACCCCAAGTCCAAAAGTTAGAACACTTCACTTGGATGATGACCCAAACAAGGAAGAAAACACAATATTAGATAAGATACAATGTTGAAAATGTAAGGGAAAGCATTACCCCATACAGTGTCCAGCTTCAGTTGCGGGTTAAATCTAAGGCTCAATATTATGGAGCAACTAAAGCAGTATAATAAAGTCCATGGCTCAATCATCTTAATACAAAAGTCGAAGGTCATGTCAAGGCCTCAATATAGAGTGCGACTGGCCATTTTTCCTTGTTATTTTTCCTTCAATGAGTCCTTTGCCAACCTCGACTAATTTCTGCTTTGCATAGTTGTAAGCCCCCGAATTTTTCGATTATGGTTTTGGAATACCGAATCGAAACCCTAAAGTCTCACCCAAGTTGAAATCAAACGTTGAACAATTTCGATCACGGAATTTCATAAGAGAATTTTCAAAAACAAAAATAGAAATTCAATAATCGTTCGATTCGAAAATCCGAACATGAAAAGATCCGCCTATCCCATCTCTGAGTTAAAATGGCAAAAATGGACTAAACCCTAACCCTAGTCAAACCAGAGTTTAAAAGTCAACAAAGACCAAGACAATTAAGCAATTTCAACTCTAGCAATCCCGCGTTCTCAAACCATAGAAAATGAAATTAAGTTAGTGGCTTAAAATAGTTCGTAATAATATAGGATAACATAAAAATATCATATTCACGAATTTCGAGTGTCCTTCGGACTCGAACAAGATCAGTTCTCGAAAAGCGTGTCCCGGAGCTTAAAATATTAAAAATATTTCGTTAACACCAAAAGACTCGTAATTAAACAAGGATTTCAAAAAGATCAGTTTTAGAATTTTTCGGTAACTAAAAATAACAGATATAGCTCGTTTATGTGTATTTTTATTACTACCGGTATTTTATATGTCTAGTCTACTATTCATAGTACTATTCCTACTATTCATTACTATTTCACTATCTCTACTTTTTCTTACACCTATTTCTTACACCTACATATCTATTTTCTTACTTTTTTCATTTCCAATACAAGTTTAATCACATCAAACTTTACATATTACTTCTTTTATTACAAAATAAATAAAATAAATCAATTTCTCCCCTTCTATAAGAAGCAAACCGGGGCCAATCTCCCTCCCATTCATCTAATTTTATTTCTTTTTTAATTTATTTTATTACATCTAAAATTCACTCTAAAAATTCTATAAATACCCCCTTTCTTCCTTCATTCTTTCACACACTCATTTTACATAACAAAACTCTACCAAAATACTCTCTCAAAACCTCTCTCCAACAAATCTCTCACAAAACACTCTCTACCCATTTCAACTCTTCAAGAAGAAAAATCGAACACAAAACCCATTCATCTCTTTTCATACCTTCCATAAAACCTTAGGTAAAAGTTTCTTTCATATACACTCATCATGTTCACATAACTTAACATGAGTTTGGTGTATGTTTCTTAGACTCATTGAGTTAAAGAAGCAACAATTTATCATGTTTTGTTGTTGTTCATGTTTCTACTCCTTTCCTTATGTTAATATTATGTTGTTATTATTATTGTTATTATTTGCTTCTAATCTAACTTATATATAGTATTATATGTATATATATTTATTTAGAGCATATAAGCTCATTTGTTATTTATTTATTTCCAAGTCTTGCAATTTATTTATTTGTTTTATGCAATTTATTAAGACTAGTCTTTCTAGTCTTAGACTTATCCATATCAAGTCAAAACAAATTTCTTTTCTTTTAGGACTAGTCCGTTCTTAGTCCCGGGTTGCCTTGATGAAGCTAAGGCTCCCAATACATGATCGGGATACCTTGATGAAGCTAAGGTTCCCAATGCTTGATTATTTATTTATGTTTATTTACTTACAAGTATTTCTTTCTTTCTATCTTACTATGTTTTATCTTTACTTTTACATTACTACATAATCATAATCATGCATGATTAAGAATGTTGTTGTCTTAAATAAAAATACAACAAAATAAAAATCGGTTCTTTCAGAAGCAAACTAGATTTCTTAATAAAAGGAATTTTTCTCAAAAGATCTAAGTTTTGTTTTTTCAAAGAATAAGCTAATCATAATTTCTAAGAGAAGTAGCAATGTGGATTCTTCGAAATAATATAAAGAATTCTTTTCTAAACCAAATACTCCATAAAAAGATAAAATTTTTAGTCCTGAACTTAAGAATTTAACTCAACCTTACCTTTTATAAGACTTAAATAGATTCATTATAAACTTTGAAAATCACATGCTATGAAAAGGACTTCAAAAATTCAATTTTATAATTGTTAAATTAAAATGAAGTTTTACTAAGTTCTAAAGTTAACAAATCTTTATTAAGAAAGCTTTTTTTTTTTTAATAAACTTGTCTAAAAAGGTTGTTCTACCATTTAACAAACATTAAGAATAAAACAAGTTTTTCAAACCAAGATAACATCAATTCACTATTTTGGAAACCAACTTAGAAAAATAAAATTTGTTAAGAAAATAAAGTTTTAAAGGTATATCTATTTTCTAAAGAAGGGAAGTAATATAAAAATAAAAATAAAAAGAAGAAAACATATATTCAACACAATTCCAAATATTTAAAGCTTAAGGAATATTTTGAAAAGCTTATTTTCAATCACTAGAAATAGAGTTGGTAGATAACTTAAAGAACCAAAAATTTTTGAAAATGAATTTACTTATGAAAAAGAAATAATAATAAAACATTTACTCATAACAACTCAAATATTATATATATATATATATATTCTCTCACAATTCAAAAAAGGAGAAATTTTCAAAAGTCTTGTCTTTTAAATCCCTAAAGAACAAATTGTGTATGAAATATCAATCTTGAGACAACACTACAAAGATCATGCATACATGAGTATAAATATATGTTCAAAAGGATTTTTCAACTATATATATATATAAATAAATATCCATATATTTTTCTTAAGAAATTTTTAGAAGTAAAGTTTGAGAAAATCATATTTTGTAAACTATAAATTCGTAATTATTCTGTACCACAATATTTTCCAACCCAAATAGCTTTTTATGATAAAAATAACCTTAGAAATAGATAGATCTTTTCGAGTGGGTAGAAAACGATATATTATAAGTGCAATTCCGAGTTAAAATGACCAAGTTATGGCCATTTTAAGTTGGAATTACCTTCTAAACGCGAATTTTAACGATCTTATATAGTTTTTGATAAGTACCATAGAACCACAAGAAATACTCATTATGGGTATTCTTCTTGATTAGGTGAACCCGAGAGGATATTCATACCCGGAGATTATTTTGATTAGTGAAACCGATCGACTCATCCGTAAGAAAGATAGATCCTCATGGCCAAGTGAGTTATTTCCTATCTTTTTCGTACTTGGATAACCTGTGTAGCTAGAAGCCTAGAAGTAGGAAAATATGAAATGAATTATGTATGATAATATTGGTTGAAAGAATGTTAAGCATACCGAGGCATGAATCGTTGTTAATTAACTTATGTTTTGTTATTATTCTGTTGGAGTGTGTGCAAAATTCTGTGATCACCTTAAATACTTTAAACATATACTATGAATTAATTAATTGATTCATGCATATCACGTTTAATTTCATTGCATGAGCTGCTAATCTCGATGGGACAAGACCTTAGTAGCCGGGTGTGCAGTAGCCAGAAATCTACAAGATGGGCGATAGGTGCCTGCAAGAACTATATGAGATGGGCGATAGGTGCCTGAAAGAACTATTTTGTGATGGCTAGTAGGAGCCTGAAATAAACTATATGAGTTGGATTTTAAGTTGGGTTTTAAAGAGCCTGGAACACCTAACCCTGAATGGAGGGGTAAATCCATTCAAACATATGATTTCCGATAGATCATATGTATTACTTGATCACGTGTTTGATGCATTCATATGCTTGTTAAATAACTTGTTTGAAATTATTTATACAAGTACGTTGATTTTGGAATATTCTCACTAAGCTAGTTATGCTTATACTCCAATAACTTTTATTGTAACAGGACAATATCTTTTATGCCCGATGACTTCATATACTCAAGTGGGATGATGTCCTAGTAAAGCTTATGGAAATCTTTGAAGATCAAGGTTAATTATTCTTTAATATCTTTTGGTGTTAGCACTATTGGTTGTGGGAAAGATTAAGTTGTTATTATAATTGTTTGGAGAATTATAAGGGAAAACCCCTAAGATGATGTAAGGATTATATTCTATTAATGATAAATTTGATGTTTATTTAGATTCTTGTATTGCTATATTTACTATCTCAAACTATACATCCCATCGGTGTCTCCTATTGTTGTGATAGACGCCTTACATATGGTGTTGAAAACTTTCGTGTGACTTTGGAAAGTCATTCTTAAGTTTTAATACCGTATGTGGCGGACTATCACGTCTAGAGTACCTTTCGAGGCGTGACAATAGTTGTTGTTTTGCTCCAAACCTGGGTCAAATTAGTTTATTTCTTGTTCTTTTGATTCTAGGAGCTGGAAAACAACATTTGAACAATAAAAGCACAAGATTCATAGAAATTTATCTAAAAATGCATTAGACTAAGCCTCAATTCCTATGAATGGAATAGCGTAAAATAGACTCATCGAGTAGCAAAAGCCCAAGCGAAGCCCAATAATCACTTGATCTAAGTCAAAGATGGCTAGCAGTGGTAACAATGACATTACCAACAATGAACCAATTATGAGCAAACCTAAAGTTGATGGTGATGGAAGGTGGTTAGTGATGGATGAGTAAAATAAAATTTGTAGAAACCATATGGAAGAGGGAGGGGATAGCTCATGGTTTTAAGTGATAAAAGAAAGAGAATTGAGAAGAAATTTTTCAAGAGTTTTTTTAAGATAAGAAAATGTGTGTAAATAATGAAGGAGAAAAAGGGGTATTTATAGAGTTTTTGAGTGTAAATTTATGTGATTAAAATTATAAAAAATAAAATAAAATTGGATGGATGAAGGGCAGAAGGGCGCCAGCCACTAGAGAAAGAGAGAGAAAAATTGATTTATTTATATCTTTGTTAATGAAAAGTAAATAATGTGTAAGATATGAAAGATATAGAGTAGTATTGGAAATGAAAATTGTAAAAAATAAGCTAGGTAGTAAGAATAGGTAGTAAGAAAAAGTAGAGATAGTGAAATAGTAATGAATAGTGTAGAATAGTAACTTGAATAGTAGACAAGACAAATTAATACCGATAGTAAAGAAAATACATGTAAACAGGCTATATCTGATATTTTTAGATATCAAAAAATTGTAAAACTAATATTTTATGAATCCTTATATTATTACGAGTCTAGGTGTTATCGAAATTACCGTTTTGTGTGTTCAGACCCCGACTTTGAAAACTGATCCCATTTGAGTCCAAAATGAACTAAGTTTTGACGAATCTGATCTTTTTAAGTTGTATTATATTATTACAAACTATAATATATGATTATCTCATTTTATTATTTTAAGGTTTAGAATACAGGATTGTCGGATCTAAACTCACTAAGGTTTGGTACTAACTTAGTTGACTTAAGGGTTTTCGATTGACTTTTGATTTTAAGGTTTAAGCATAAACTTAGCGTAAAATCTAGAGGTTTACAATCTGTACTTATCTAGTCCAACCCCTAAATGACCTTAAAAATTAAAAGTAACTTTAGAAATAGATAGATCTTTTCGAGTATGTAGAAAATGACTACTCATATGCGAAATTATGAGTTCAAATTAGTAAATTTTGGCCATTTTAAGTTAGAACTTCCATAACCAAGAAAAATGATGCAAATAGAATAAATAGACTTAGAAATTTAACTATAATCAATATGAAATACTCATTTCGAGTATTTCTTTTGTTTAGGTAACAAAGAATTTGATGTATCTTCCCCAAGGGTCACTTCGACTAAGGATTGCACTAAGGACAAGTGAGTTTATCTCTAACGCAGCATGAAGCGTTCAAAGATCAGAATTTGCAATAACAATGCAAACTTTATGAGAGAATTTCTCAATAAGGAATTTCAAATATCAATTGTTAATAATAATCTGTAAAATGGGTTACAATGCCATTTATATGGCTTGAATACGATCTTTTATGTCCCCTAAAATAAATGAAACGGAAATGGTAAAAAAAATGAAACAAAAACGTCAAAATAAATGAAACAAAAACGATAAAATAAATGAAACAGGAACATCAAAATAAATTAAATCGGTAAGTCAATCCATCTCCTACAGCTTGGTCTTCTTCGGTTGCTTCTTCAACAACTCCAAGCCATCCCAATACTTGTTTGTGATCCCGTCCACATCAGTCTCCTCCACTTGAACAAGACTCGTCCTCAAGTTGTTGGATAGGTCTGGATAGAGAACATCTCTAGAATCATGAAACTTTGATAAATCTGCCACATTGAATGTTTTGGAAATACCCCAGCTGTTAGGCAAATCCACTATGTATGCATTATCATTTATGCGTTGCAGCACTGTATTAGGACCATACTTCTTTGGTTTAAGCTTGTGGTAGGTTCCTACAGGAAATCTCTCCTTGCACAAGAAAACCATAACTTGATCACCCTCTTGAAATATATCACGCCTTCGATGTTTATCAGCAGCTTGCTTATAGCATTGATTGGCTTCTTCCAACCTTTGCTTTACCTCTTTCGGAACATCTACCACTTGCTCCGCCATATGCTTTGCTGGAATATTTATACTCTCTCCTTTAGGCAATTTAAGTAAATCAAGAGTGTGTTGTGGTACCTTAGTGTAGACAACTGAAAAAGGAGATCATCTTGTAGCACTGTGAACAGCACTATTATAGGCAAACTGTAAACCCCTAAAGTTTTACGATCAATTAAGCTTAAACCCTAATTAGAAGGTCAAACGAAAATCCTAAAGTCAACAAAACCCTAGTTAAACACAACCGTTCAAGTCCGGCAATCATGTATTCGTAACCCTAAGGAAGTAAGCGAGAGATTAGTATAGAATAGTTCGTAATAACATGAGAAAGCTTTAAAATGTCATATTGGTTAAACCGTATTACATTTTAAGCCCAATCGAATACAGTTTTCGAAAAGTGTGTCCTAGGGCTTAGAATAATAAAAATATTCTGGATATACCGTTAGACCCGTAAAGATATAAGGTTTTTAAAAATATTAGTTTATAATTTTTCGTTAACTAAAAATATCAAATATCGCAATTATATGCATCTTTTCTTACTACCGGTACTTTATTTGTCATATCTATTTTACATTACACTATTCATTACTATTTTACACTATTTATCTGTCTCTACTTTTTTTTACAATCTACTCTTATAACCATACACCTATTTTCTTACAATTTTCATTTCCAATATAACTTCACATCTCTCACATTTTACTTTTCATTAACAAAAATACAAAAAAAAAAAAAAATTCTCTCCCTCTCCCTATCCCTCTCAAAATTGCGTCGACCCCCTCCCCTCTTTCTTCAATTTGTTTTATTTTTCATTTATTTAATTAACACAAATTATCCTCCACTTTTTCCTATAAATACCACATCTTCCTTCCATTTTATTCACACCTTTCATACACTACAATTACTCTCCCAAAATCTCTCCAAAAGCTCTCTCAATTTTTCTCTAGTTTGTTCTTCTTCAATAGGTAATAGTCTAAGCTTTCTATATGTTCATTTACTTAGTATAAACATAGTGTGTGTTTTCTAAACCCATGGAGGTTAGGAAAGCAATAATATGTTCATACTTTGTTCTTATTCATGAATCTATTTTTTCTTTATGATGTTCTTATGTTTATCTAACTAAATATATCTATGTAATTATATATATCTTTTAAAGCATATAAGCTCATTTATTATTGCAATTTATTCACTTTCCTTATATTTTATTTACTTTCAAGTTGTTTTAAGACTAGTCTTTTTAGTCTTAGACTTGTCCTCATCAAGTTAAAACAATTTTCTTTTTCTTTTGGGACTAGTCTAATCTTAGTCCCAGGAAGCCTTGAAGAAGCTAAGGCTCCCAATACTTAACAATTACTATGCTTATTTATTTCTTATGTTCTTTATTATCTTATCTTATGATGTTTTTAGCTTTTATAATCTATATGATCATATTCATGTATGGCTAATAAGTTGTTGTCCAAATAAAAAAATAAATCTTTTTTATGAAAGAATAAAATTCGATCAAAGTTTTTCAAAGACTTAGAAAAATATTTTCAAATAAATCTCTTTTAAAAGTTTAGATAAACTCGTCATGAAATTTCAAATTATTAATAAATGAAGTTTCTTTAAATTCTAAAGATATTTCTTTTTTTTTTTTTATAACAAAAGAAGTCTTGATATATATGGAGAATAACTTGGTACTATTTTTACCAACTTTCTAAACCAAGAGCTAAGTAAGTTTTCAAGAAAAATCAACTTACGAGGAAAATGAAAATAAATTTTTAAAGAATAAACTCATCAAGTACTACTGAAGAAAACTTTTGGAAACCCTATTTTTCAATTCCTTGAAATAAATTTTGTAGATAACCTCAAAAGACAAAACTTTATTTTCAACTCACTTTTGATAAACTAAAGAATCAAAATATAATATATTAGATTTTGATCATCCAAAAATATATAAGTTACTTCACCCACATAAAGTAAAGTCTAACAAATCCAAATTTCCCAAAACATTAGAAAAGGTTATTTTAAGGAAATAAATTAAATAAGACAACACCTATAGCTTCATGCATAAATTATGAGTCTATTTATATATATAAGGTATTCTTTTCAAAAGTACACATATTCGAGTTTTACTTAAACAAGCCTTAGTAAAGGAAAGATTGGAAAATATTGTTTTTCAAGAAAGGAATTTTCGTATTAGATCTGTACCCTTCTAAACCGAGACCCAAGTAACATTTTGTAGTAAAAGTAACCTTAGAAATGGATAGATCCTTTCGAGTAGGTAGAAAACGACATATAATATGTGAAATTCCGAGTTAAAATGAGCAAGTTATGGCCATTTTAAATTGGAACTTCCTTCAAATCCTATTTTACCGCAAATTAAAGATAGACTTAGAATTTTTAAAGTAGAAATTCTATGAAAGACTCATTTTAGGTATTTCATCTTGTTTAGGTAAAGAAGGAATTGATATTGCCTTCCCGAAAGATTATTTCAACTAGGAGCTATCGTCATGGAGTGAGTTAATCCTTTACAAATTATGTTTCCTTGATTGTGCTTTTAAGTAGTAGCACTAGAGAGTAAGGAAAAAGATAAATGAATAAATGTTGTGTGATTTGGATTCATGATTGAATGATGTAGTTGTTGAATAAAAGCTAAGTATATTGAAAGAGGAATTGATGAATAACTTATGTTTTCTTACAATGGTATGATGAATATTGTTTTGGTCATCTTTAACTTAAACTCGACAATAATTGAATAAAGCAATATTAAAAACAATTCATGCATAACATATTGTGAGTCACATTTATTTTTTTCTCTATTATTCTTCGTGTGAGGAAACGAGGAGTCGTAGTGGTGGCTATAAGGAGCTGGAAAGTCTACATAGGCTAGTAGGAGCCGGAAAGTCTGCAACTATTGATGGTCGTATAGGCCGGTAACCACCCAACCCCCGACATGGAGGGCATAAAATCCATGTTGTCACGCCCCGAAGGGTACCCTAATCGTGGCAGCCCGCCACATATAATATCAAGGCTTAAGGATGGCTACCTTAGTCATGCGAAAGCCTTAGTATTATATGTAAGGCGTCAAGCACGGTAATAGGAGACGCTTTTGGGAAGCATAGTTTAAGCAAGTAATGATGAACATACAAGAATCCAGAAATAAAATATATCATATCATTAATAATCAAAGGTCTATTACATAATTTCTTAGGGGCATACCCCCGCTAATCCCAATGATCGTGATAATCTTTACAACATCCAAAATATACATTAAAGATTTCAAAGGAATTCTAATCTAAGTCTTCGAGTAGATTTCCTCCAAAAGCTTCAATAAATAAAACTTACACGGATATAGGGAGACCTCGGGCACAAAAATAGGTTTTCCTGAGAATACAAAATCTATAGGGGGTAAGCTTATGGCTTAGTGAGTAATTCCCAAATTCATACTTAAGAAAATTATCAATCAAGTTTATTATTCAAACATATGAAATGCAACAACCACGTGAGCATACAAGACATATGACTTTCCGGGAATCATATGTTGAATGAATTACGCCCTTCATTCGGGGTTGGGTATTCAGGCCAATTACAGCCACAACTTTTAAAACACTTTTATAGATCTTACCGGCTCCTATACGCCATCAAAAACTTATAGTTATTACAGGCTCCTACTAGCCACCAATTTAAGTAGTTCTTATTGGCTCCTACTCGCCACTGATATGATATACCGGTTATGTCTACCACCACTATTATACATTTGTCCCACCAATTGTATAGTAGTGAATGCAATGTGACTCAACATATGAAGTGCATGAATAATTTCTTTAATTAAAGTCCAGTAGTTACATTTAACTTCTTTCAAGTGATCAATCAATTTCAAACATTTCAAGATATTAATTCGCATACAACTTTATTACAAACAAATCGAGTTTCGATATACTTAGTATTCTTTCAACATATTATCATACACTTCCTTTTGATTTTTCTTAAATTCTAGTGCAACTAATTTTACAAGCACAATCAAGAGTATGAAAAATAACGGGGAATAAACTCACTCAGCCATGATGACACCTTTCTTGAATTGGATGAGTCGTTCGGAATTTCCACTAATCGTAATAATCCTCGGGATATGAACAATCATCCTCGAGATTATCTAAAAGAAAGAAAAATACTTAAGATGAGTATTTCATGAACTTCTTTCTTTGAAGATTCTAATCTTTTCTTAAAATCGCGGTAAAATCGTATAAGGGGAAATTCCAACTTAAAATGGCCATAACTTGCTCATTTTAACTCGGAATTTCGAGTATAATATACCGTTTTCTACCTACTCGGAAAGATCTATGCATTTCTAAACTTATTTTCATAAAACCAGGCCGTTTGGGTTCCGAAAAGACAGCGACCAATTTGCCACGAATTTGCAAACACTTGTTTTTCCTTCTTGTAAACAAAGCTCATTTGAAAAGATAAATATTTCAATTATTTTTGTAAACTTTTGAAAGGTATATATATATATATATATTTGTAATGACTCATAACAAATGTATGAAGTAAATGAAGTTGTCTAAACTTATAAAAAGTAAGGTTTTAAAAGACTTTGAACTTGAGATTCTATTAAATATTTATTTTACTTTTGAAAGATCTTGAGTTATTGAGATGAATATTCTTTTTCTAATTTTAATCTCTCATAATTTCTTTAATTTCCTAAAGTGTGGTTTTATTTTCTAAACTTGGATTCAAAAGTAGTAAAATGACATTTTTATTATTATTATTTTTTTTTTGTAATGATTCCAAAAGAATTTCTACTTCTTGATGAAAGATAAGTTTTCATAAAACCTTTTGTTTATGTAAGAAAAATCATCCCCATGCATGTTCATGGGTTTTTAAGAAATCCATTTTCCATATTTATTTCTTTAGAAAGAATCTTTAATTCAAGAAAACACTTTCTTATTTATTTGAGACAAAAACATTATGTTCATGCATGAATATGAATCATAAGCTATAGAAATATAAAGTAAAATAATAACTTGAAAGCTTAAGTAAATAATAAAGTAAATCAAGTATTGGGACCTTAGCTTTATCAAGGTACCCCGGGACTAAGAAAAGACTAGTCCCGAAAAAGGAAAGAATTGTTTTGACTTGATGAGGACAAGTTTAAGACTAGAATGACTAGTCTTAAAATCAACTTGAAATAAATTGCGATAAAATAAATAAATTGTATGAAAGATAAATAAATTGCAAGATAATGAGCTTATATGCTCTAAATAATATATATAGCTATATAGATATATTAGATAGTAATAACATAAAAGAAATATAAAGAACATAAAGGAACATAAAGAGATTGATATTATGAACAAAAACAAAGTATGAACCTAATGTTGCTTTCTTAACCTTCATGGTTTTTAGAAAACACACATTAAGCTCATACTAAGTAGATGAACATGAAGAATTCTTGAGAAAATCTTACCTAAAAGAAGCTAAACTAAGAGGGCTTCTTGAAAGAACTCTTAAGAGAAATTGTAGAGAAATTTTTGTAGAGTAACTTTAGAGGAGAAGTGGTGTGAAAGAAGTGAAGGTATGAGGGGGTATTTATAGGAAAATGTGGGAGATAAATTGTGTTAATTAAATATTTGAAAAATAAAACAATTTAGAGGGATAGAGAGAGGGGGCCGGCGCCAATTCATGCATGGGGAGGAGGGAAAATTAATTTTTTTGTTATTTTGTTAATTAAAAGTAAGAAATGAAAGATGTGAAGTTGTATTGGAAATGAAAATGTGTAAGAAATAGGTGTATGGGTTGTAAGAATAGGTTGTAAGAAAAAGCAGAGATAGATGAATAGTGTAGAATAGTAGAAAATAGTGTAATGTAAAAGTAGACATGATAATTAAATACCGGTAGTAAGAAAATACGCGTATAAAAGCGATATCTGATATTTCTAGCTACCGAAAAATTACGAAATTGATATTTTTGGAAATCTCATATTTTTACGAGTCTAACGCTATATTCGGAATATTTTTCCTATTCCGGGCTTCCGGACACGTTTTTCAAGAACTATGTCCGATCGGGTTCAAAGGATACTCGAATTTTGAAAAACTGATATTTTTATAAAACCTATAGCTATTACGAACTATTATAACTAATTTTTCCACCTTCGTTTTCTAGGGCTTGAGAAAACGACAATACCGGAGTTAAACGGTTACGGTAAACTAGGGTTTTGTTTGACTTAAGAATCCGTTTGACTTCCGATTAGGGTTTAGGTCTTTAATTTGGATCTAAAAGTTTCGGGGATTTACACATGCTACACATGGTTTTTAGTTAATCGTGTGTGTCTTGTTTGCTCATGTGATTGATGCATTCCCATATGATTTTCTAAAATACTTGTATGTTTTATGAAAATGCTTTGAAGAAGGGAGTTATCTCACTAAGCTAGTTTTGCTTATACCCCTATAACTTTTTGTTACAGTTTCATTACTTGTGGTTGGCACAAAGGAGCCCATTTTGTCAGGTATGAGCTAAAGCTACTAGGAGTTTTTGGAAGAAGTTTATATATTTAGTTTTAGATATAGACTTCTAAAAAAAATCTCTATAGTAGACTTATGTTATATTCATATATGTTTTGAAGATGACTTAGTTTGAGCAAGGCTTTTAAAATGGGGGGAATGCCCCTAAGAAGTTATAAGAAACTTTTATCTTAATGATTATTACATGTTTACCTTTATAAGTTCTTGCATGCTTTTATTATCTACTTAAACGTAATACCCTTTTGAGTCTGCTACTATCTTAGAAGCACGCCTTGCACATGATATCAAAGCTCATGCGTGACTAAGGTTGTCATTCATTTGCTTTAATATTATGTGGGGCGGACTGCCACATTTATGGTGCCCTTTGGGGCGTGACATAAACTCAGCCTGAGGAAGGATGATATCCCATTGCTTCGGTTTATCACCATAAAGACTGCGAACCAGATTTCTTAAAGTTTGATTGACCACTTCCGTCTGACCATCAGTTTGTGGATGAGCTATGCTGCTAAATTGTAAAGATAAATTAAATAGCTTCCACAATGTTCTCCAAAAATGACTCAAAAATTTGCTATCCCAATCTAAAGTGATGGTCTTGAGAACTCCATGTAAACGAACGATTTTCTTAAAGAACAATCTAGCCACGCCAACCACATCAGTAGTTTTTCTACAAGGAATGAAGTGTGAAATTTTGGAAAACTGGTCAACAATTACAAAAATAGAATCGAATCCTCCCTATGTATGCTACAATCCCAGCACAAAATCTATAGACAAATCTTCCCAAACGTGTTCAGGCACTAGTAAAGGCATGTATAGACTAGTATTTTTGGAATGCCCCTTTGATCTCTGACAAACATAACACTTCTCTACAAATCTACTCACATCTCATCTGAGTTGTGGCCAATAAAACCTCTCCCTCACTGCTGCAAAAGTTTTATCACGCCCTAAATGACCAGATAATCCACCCTCATGAAGAACACTAATTACCTTCACTCTCAATGAAGTTCTTGGTAAACATAATTGATTCTCATGCATCAAATAACCATCATATAAATAAAAACTAGAAATAGAATGATTATTTGATACCTAGTGCCATATGTCAAAAAAATCCTCATCTTGGGCATATTCATCTTTAAGCTGCTCAAACCCCAAAATATCCTAACTCAAAGTCATCAACAAAGAAGCTCGCCTGCTTAAAGCATCTGCAACTTTATTCTAAGCTCCAAATTTGTGTCTTAATCTGAATAGAAACTTCTATAGAAATTGACACCATCTCGCATGCATGTCGGTACTTATCCTCTTTTGACTATTTAGATACTTTGGAGCTTCATGATATGAAAATAACACAAATTCCTTTCCATTCAAGTAATGCTCCCAGGTTTTAAGAGCACGCACTACAAAATAAAACTCTTTATCATAAGTGCTTCATTTTCGTCTGGCATCACTAAGTTTCTCACTAAAAAATGCAATTGGCCTCTTTGCCTGAGATAGAACCGCTCTTCTGCCCACTCCACTGGCATCACAACCCACTTCAAACAACTTCTCAAAGTCTGGGAGAGCAAGTATTCGTGTTGTACTCAATTTTTCTTTTAAGATTGCAAAACTAGAAGTTGCTTCTTCAGTCCACAGGAACTTCCCTTTCTTCAGACACTCTGTCATAGGTACAACAATAGTGCTAAAATTCCTGATAAACCTACGATAGAAAGTTGCTAAGCCATGAAAGCTTCGCAACTCAGAGACAATTTTAGGAGTAGGCCACTCTCTAATTGCCTGCACCTTTGTTTCATCAACCCGGTCACCATCAGCCAATACAACATAACCCAGAAAAAGCAACCTGTTTGGCATGAACCTACACTTCTTAAGATTAATATATAATTTAATCTCCTGTAGGGCTGTCAGTACACTCTTTAAATGCAACAAGTGTTCATCTTCACATGTGCTATAGATCATAATATCATCAAAATACACCACTATAAATTTACCCATAAAAGGTTTTAATACCTAGTACATTAGCGGCATGAACGTGCTAGGAGCATTGGATAACCCGAATGACATGACTAACCACTCATATAAACCCTCCTTCGTCTTAAAGGCGGTCTTTCATTCATCACCAAGCTAGATTCTAATTTGATGGTATCCATTCTTCATATCTATTTTGAAAAACCATTTAGCCCCATGTAGCCTATCAAGCATGTCATCCAATCGTGGTATTGGAAATTTGTATCCTATAGTGATCCTATTTATAGCCTTGCTATCTACACACATTCTCCAACTCCCATCTTTCTTGAGTGTCAACAAAGCAGGCACTGCACATGGGCTCAAACTCTCTTTGATCAAACCCTTTTTCAATAACTCCTCAACCTTCTCTTTAAGAATCTTACTCTCTTTCAGGTTCATCTTGTAATGTGGAAGATTAGGAAGGTTGGCTCCATGAATACGGTCTATTTAGTGCTGAATATCCTTCAATGGTGGCAACCCAGCTGGTATGTCATCTGGCATCAATTCCTTGAATTCCTGTAGCAAAGGGAAAACTAATTCAAGTTGCTCCTCCACCTGTAACTCAACATCAGTCATCATAATCTATTTCACAATTAAGGCATGCACTTACCTAGTCTCTTTCATCTTAGTCCCAAAATCCTTCACCACAGATAAAAACATACTCTTATCTGGTAAAGAAGTCTTGTCTTTCAGTGGTAACAAAGTATATTTCACTCCTTCCCTTTCTAATTTATATAGATTACTCTTTCTTGAATGATGTGCATCAACATCATATTGCCAAGGCCTACCACAAAGGAGGTGGCATACATCCATGTCAACTATATCACAATGCACAACATCATTATACTTATCTATGGAGAATGGAACCTTGCAACTTTCCATCACTTAAATTTTTCCAGTGGCTAATTTAATCCATCCCAAAGTATAGGGATTTGGATGTTTCTCCACAAACAATCTCAATTTTTGAACTATCTTCTTTCCTATTATATTTTCACAACTACCACTATCAACAATCACACCAAACACCTTACCATCGATAGTACATCTAGTTCTGAACAATTGGTGGCATTGGGTATGATCTTCAGACGTTGGCGTCAGCATAAGCCTTAGAATAACATACACCCCCTCTTCTTCTTCATTATATTCCTTCTCCTCATCTCCATCGGCTTCACAACAAATGCCTTTATCACCCTCTTCTTTTTCTACAATATTAGCGGCCTTCCTCTTAAGACATTCATTCGATCTATGCCTTGGTTGACCACAACGAAAGCACTTTCCCATCATGGGTTTCGCATAAGGATTATCTATCTTCTTGCCCTCTTTATATTGTCCCTCATTCATAGGACGTTTTCCTACAACTTTATCCTCTGGGGATTTGTTCTTTACATTGAATCCATGATTCGTTTGGTCCTCTACCTCTTTGCACTTCTCCTTTGATCATGTAGTAGATCTATATCCCCCATAATTTCTATTTCCATGCTCTTGTTGCATCAATTCAGCCTTCAGTGCTAGATATTTCGCCTCACTCAAGATGCGAATTACCTAGACCCCAATTCTATCCTGTAACGCTGGTTTCAATCCTTCCAAATATCGAGCCACTTGCTGACCTTCAGATTCTGTAAGATTATTTCTTTATGCTAACCTCATAAATTCAGCAGTAAACTCATGGACAGATTTATTTCCTTGCTGGCACCTCTGATACTATTGAAACAAAATCTGCTCATAATCAGGCGGTAGGAATTCTGATTTCATTAAATACTTCATCCGATACCAAGTGCACACTGAACCCTTTCCTTCTCGTTCTCACCTATATTGAATCTGCTCCCACCATGCAGAAGCCAGTCCCTTTAATCGACATGCCTCTAACCTGACTTTTCTTTCGGGAGGAGTCTCCACATAATCAAAGAATCGATCCACATCAGCAACCCAATCTAAAAACTCTTCAACTCCAAGATTTCCAATAAAATATGGGATGTCAACTTTCAATCGAAAGTCTCTACCATCCCGATCATCATAGCCATCTCTTATGTACCCGCCATATCGCTGATGCCGAATATTTCCAATATCTCTATTATCATAATGTTCCACCTCTGACCACCATATGGTAGACTGTGAGCGAACCGAGGTGGTTCTACATTGCTCTCTTCAGAACTTTCATCATAAATAAGTTGTCTACGGGCAGGATTTGGTTTGTCAATAGGTTCCCCACGAGCTACATCGTCCCCTAGTCTTCTATTGTCATCCCATATCTTGTTTGCATCAATTTCCAAAGCAACCAGACGATCCACGATCTCATCAAGACGTTCCTCAAAATACTGGAATTTGTGACCCATCCGTTGCTCTAGACGTTGCTCCAATCGTTGCAATGCCTCATCCTCCTAAGAGGCTCCACCCTCCTGAGAGGCTCCACCCTCTTGAACACTATCATGGAGAGCACTGCTATCACTGTAGGTAGCGATCCTCACTCTGATACCACCTGACGCAGCGTAAAGCGTTCAAAGATCAAAATTTGCAATAACAATGTAAATTTTATGAGAGAATTTTTTAATAAGGAATTTCAAATATCAAAAGTTAATAATAATCTGTACAAAGGGTTACAATGCCATTTATATGGCTTGAATATGACCTTTAAGTCTCATAAAATAAATGAAATAAAAACAGTAAAATAAATGAAACAAAAACGTCAAAAGAAATGAAATAGAAACGGTAAAATAAATGAAATAGAAACGTCAAAATAAATTAAATCAGCAAGCCAGTCAGTCTCCTATAGCTTGGTCTTCTTCCGTTGCTTCTTCGACAACTCCAAGCCATCTAAGTACTTGTTCGCAATCCCGTCCACATCAATCTCCTGTTTTTTCATACTTATGGTTGTGATTGTCAATTAAAGGCACTAGAAATAGAAAAAAGATAAAATTGAATATGCATGTGGGTTTATGATGGGGATCGATTGTGATCATGGTGATTGTTGAAATTATGTTAAACATACTAGAACTTGAATTGTTTGTAAATTAATTACTGTGTTCATGTCACGTTGAAGTGTTTACGAATATTATATGCTCACCTTTAAATTAGTTTAACTGTATGAAAAGAATGAATTCATAAACTAATCATGCATATCACGAAGTAGGTTGCATTGCATTCACTACTATGCCATCGGTGGGACAAGAGTATAACAATAGGGTTCGCAGAGGCTTGTAAGTCTACATGGGCAAATAGGAGCCTGAAAGAACTATCAATTTTAGGGTGAGTAGGAGCTCGAAGAATTTACAGAACTTATTTGTGAAACTAGGTCATGTAAAGCCTGAAACACCTAACCCCAAATAAAGGACGTAAATGTAAGCCCTAAAAAATTTCAGTAAATAATTTCAAGATGAACTTCGAAAATAAACCCTAAAAATCACTCCAAATTAAAAACCGAACTTCGAATAGTTCTAAATCACGAACGAATCCAGAAATTTCTCAATCTTAAGGAAAATGAGAATCCTTAAAAACAAAATAACAACTCAACATACTCCAATTCCAAAACTACTACGCACGACAAATTCTATACGTAACTCCGACTTATAAAATCGAGTAATAGAGATCTTAAAAACAAATTATTAAAAAGTAAATAACGATTAACTTTCGGAAATGAAACCCAATTCAAAAATTCTAAAAACGTAAAAAGATATTAAATACTTACAAAAATAAAATTTAAGATAAATTTCTCAAATCAAATATGTTGTATGAACATAAAATATCAGTTTCCAAATTGGCAAATATCAAAACCGAAAATCACCCGAAAACCCTAACCGGAATACAATAGCTTAAGTCCGGCAATCTAGCACCCTTAACCATAGAGGCCGAGGTGTATTTTAAGTGTGTAGAATAGCTCGTAGTAATATAAGTTTGTTTAAAAATATTAGATTGGTAAATTTTTTACTATTTCGAACCCGTTCGGATACAGACTTCGAAAAGCGCGTCCCGGGGCTCAAGATATCAAAAATATACCATTAGTACCGTTAAACTCGTAATTTCATAAGATTTCCAAATATATCAGTTATATAATTTTTCAGGTTATAAAAGTTATAGTTATAACCTTTTTATCGTATTTCCATTACTATCGGTAATTAATTAGCCTTTTGCACTATTTACCTTTATTTCATTACACAATTTTATTATTCTCATAAAGCCTTATATTTTTAGATAAATATTTCTATATTATAGAAAATTTTGTTTTTCTAAAATTTAGTTCGTTTCGGACTTATACGGGATCTAACTCTGTTTAAGACCTGATACTAAAAATAAAATAATTTAATTTAATAATTGAAAAATATTTTAAAAATATTTTTATTTTCATAAAATAATTTCTTAGAATTTTTCAGGTTATAAAAATATCATTTATAGCCCATATTCGCGTAATTTGATCATACCGGTAACATATTTGTTAAAATACTAAAATAATACAAATAATTATTTAATTTTAATTATGAAAAATCTGCTACAAATATTTGGAATAAATTTTCTAATTTTATTTTATTTTATTTTATTAAGAAAGTACTCTTACAATCCATATTTTCAAGTACGCCTTTCACATATCACTTCTTTTTCACTTCAATCTTTTTACACTTCATTATATCACTTCATGGCAGATTTTGCCTTCTTTATGGCTGCCATTGTCCTTTAATTACTCCTATTTTGACTAAAATAAATATATTCTACTCCTTCTTAAAGAAGCTACATTATACATATATTACATAATTCATTTTCAAGTCAAATTCAAACAAATTCACTCTCTCTCCTCTCTCTCTAATTCATGCCAGCCCCACCCCCAAAATTCTTCCTTGTTTTGTTTTATTTTTTTCTTCTTTCATTCATTAATACACTCATTTTCTCTCTCTCTCTCTTTCATTTATTCCATTTACCCTTTTTCATTCCTTAGCTTTTTCTCTCTCTTTTTCCTCTCTTTTCTTCTTCATTTTGTGCTTGTTTCTTCAAGAATACAAGCTGCCCCCTTCTTCTTCTATAAGCTCCCACACATATTTCTTCAAGATTTTTGAATAAAACTCTTGTCCAAAGCTTCCATAGGTGATATAGGTAAAGTATAATGAGAGTTTCATGCATCAAATGACATTCCATTAGCTTAAAAACTAAGGATGATGATGCCAAAATAAAACACTCCACTTCTCTATGATTATTCTCTTGTATCATTCTTATTTTCTTGTTTAAAGTAGTTATATTTTGTAGATCTAACTTTTTGTAGATTTGATTTTTGTTTATGCCTTAGATCTTGTTATTTGAAGTTATTATTTTTGTTATTGCTTATGATTTATGCATATATTCCTCATTTACATGTGTTCATGCATTTAAAACTAGTGTAGTAAACTAGATCTAGTGTTTTGAGTTCATAAAATGCATTAGACTTTGTTTTATATTCATAAACAACTTGTAGTAGCATGATGATGGTAGGAATATTTTAGAAAGCTCAAGATGTATTTTATTTTCAACAAAAATCATTTTTGAAAATTCGGATGAAAATGGAACCATATTTAGAAAAGTTGTTTTTCAACTTCAAAATATGTATTTTTCATTTAAAATGAAGGGCTTAGGGTATAGATAACATAAATAAAAGATTTTGATGAGTAAAGTTTAAATCTATGAGTTTATAGTGCACTACCATGGGGTTCATTTAGATGTATGTTCATATTAAGTGTAGATCTTGGTTTTGAGCTCAAACAAAAATTGTGAAATTCGTATTTTGGCAAGACCCCTATTTAAAAACCACTTTCCAAATGTCAAAATGAAGTTTTTACTTGAAATAATGAAAGCTTAATATATGTATATCATCAAGACTTCTTTTTATAAGAATCAAAGGTGATTTTCAAAAGTTATTTTCAAAATAAAAATCTCATTTTCGGATTTTGGCCAAGGCATATTTTTAAAACATGTTTTCTAACTCAAAAATAAAGTTTTTATTCAAGATATGAAAGGCTCTTAAGATAGAATATGTAAGGAATGGATTTTCAGAAGTTTAGATAGATTTTACCAAACGATATGTCCAAAAATAAATTTTGTAAATTCGGATCTCAACCAAGACCAATTTTGAAAACCCATTTATCAACTTCAAAACTTGTGTTTTATATGAAAATGAAGAGTTTAGGTCATAGATATCATTAAGTAGTGATTTTTATAAGTTGAAATGAGTTTTGATGAGATTAATATATAAAACAAGAAATAGAATCAAGATGGAAAATTTTGAGTTAGTAGTCAATTTGTTAAATTCGTAATTTAAATGAAGGCCATAAGAACACCTATTTCCAAGCTCAAAATGAAAGTTTTATGTAATGAATGGGGTCCTTAAGTAATAGGTACCATAAAGTCTTAAATTTTAATGCATTAAACAAGTTTTTCCCAAAGGAATCATTCAAAAAGTGGATATTCTAAAATTAGGATTTTTGAATAAATCCTATTTGAAAACATATTTGCAAAGTGTAAAATACAAATCTTTATGTAAAAATGAAGTCCTTAGTAGCTAGGCATGGTTGGGCTTTAATTTTCTAAGTGTCAAATGATTTTTACTTAAAGGAATCACTCAAAACTAATTTTACGAAAATTCGGATTTTGGAATCAACTCTACTTGAAGACATGTTTACAAAGTGTAAAATGGAAATTTTTACGTAGAAATGAAGGCTACAAGTAATAGATATAATGAAAACTCAATTTTAACAAAAATAATTATATTTTCTTAAGTAATAAATCCAAAACAAATGGAAATGATCAAAGTTAGAAAACTAGATTTTTCATAAGTAGTTGTTATTGTAAGCCCCGGAAAATTTCAGTAAATAATTTTAAGATGAACTTCGAAAATAAACCCTAAAAATCACTCCAAGTTAAAACCGAATTTTGACAAGTCCTGAACCATGAATGAATCCAAAAATTTCTTAATCATGAGAAAACGAAAATCCTCGAAAATAAAATAAGAACTCAGTGGTCTTCAAATTCAAAACCACTACGTACGAAAAATTCCATATTTAACTCCGACTTATAAAAACGGGTAATATAAAGCCAAAAAAACAAATTATTAAAAAAAAAAAAATAAATAACGATTAACTTTCGAAAATGAAACCCAATTCAAAAATTCCGAAAACGTTAAAAGATAATAAATACTTACAAAAAAATAAAATTTAAAATAAACTTCTCAAATTAAATATGCTGTATGAACATAAATATCAGTTTCCAAATTGGCAAAGGTCTAAACCGGAAAATCACCCGGAAACCCTAACCGGAATACAATAGTGTAAGTCCGGCAATCTAGTGCCCCTAATCCTAGAGGTCGAGATGTAGTTTAAATATATAGAATAGCTCATAGTAATATAAGTTTGTTTAAAAATATCAGATTGGTAAATTTTTGACCTATTTCGAACCCGTTCGGATACAGACTTCGAAAAGCGTGTCCCGGGGCTCGAGATATCAAAAATATACCAATAGTACCGTTAGACTCGTAATTTCATAATATTTCTAAATATATCAGTTATATAATTTTTCGGGTTATAAAAGTTACAGTTATAACTTTTTATCGTATTTCCATTGTTACCGGTAATTGATTGACTTTTGCACTATTCATTTTTATTTTATTACAAAATTTTATTATTCTTATAAAGTCTTATATTTTTAGATAAATATTTTATATGTTGTAGAAAATTTTGTTTTTCTAAAATTTAGTTCGTTTCGGGTCTTTACGGGATCAGATTCTGTTTAAGACCCGATACTAAAAATAAAATAAATTAATTTAATAATTGGAAAATATTTTAAAAATATTTTATTTTCATAAAATAATTTTTTTAGAATTTTTCGGGTTATAAAAATATCATTTATAGCCCATATTCGCGTATTTTGATCATACCGGTAACATATTTGTTAAATTACTAAAATAATTCAAATAATTATTTAAATTTAATTATGAAAAATCTGCTACAAATATTTTGAATAAATTTTCTAATTTTATTTTATTTTAATTAATTTTATTAATAAAGTACTTTTACAACCCATACCTTCAAGTACATCTTACACATATCACTTCCTTTTCACTTCAATCTTTCTACACATTATCCCACAATTGATGGCAGATTTTTGACCCTATTTATGGCTGCCATTGTCCTTTATCCACTCATATTTTGACTAAAATTAATTATATTTCAATCCTTTTTCAAAAAGTTACATTACACATTAATTACACAATTTAATTCAAGTCAAATTTCAACAAAACTCTCTCTCTCCTCTCTTCAAAAATGACGTGCAGCAACCCCTCCCCCTTGGCTGCCCATGTTTTATTTTTTTTCTCTCATTTATTACAATTAAAACACTCATTTCTCTCTCTCCTTCATTTATTCACTTTCCTCTTTCATTCTTTAACCTTTTCTCTCTCTATTTCCTCTCTTTTCTTCTTCTTCTTGTTCATGTTTCTCCAACAAACAAGCTGCCCCCACATCTTCCATGGCTTCCACACTTCATTTTTAAAGATTTTCTAAGCAAATCTTCATCCTAAAGCTCCATAGGTGATATAGGTAAAGTATAATGAAGGTTTCATGCATCAAATGAACTTCCATAAGCTTAAAAGCTTAGGATGATGATGCCAAAAATGAAATCTTTCTCTTCTCCACTTTTATTACCTTGTATTATAATTATTTTCTTGTTTAAAGTTATTATATTTTGTAGATCTAACTTTTTATGGCTTTGATTTTTGTTTATGCCATAGATCTTGTTATTTAAGTTGTTATTTTTGTTATTCCTTATGATTTATGCATAGATCTAGCATTCACATGTCTATCTTAGTGATTCATGCATGTAAAACTAGTTTAGAATACTAGATCTAAAGTTTTGAGTTCATAGATGCATTAGATCTTTGTTTATGTTCATGAACAACTTGCTATAGCTTGATGATGGTAGGAAAGTTGTAGGAAAGCCAAGATCTATTTTGTTTTCAACAAAAATCAATTTTGAAAATTCGGATGAAAATGGAACCTATTTAGAAAAGTGGTTTTTCAACTTCAAAATGTATATTTTTCATTTAAAATGAAGGGCTTAGGGTATAGATACCATAAATGAAAGATTTTGATAATGAAGTTTAGATCCATGATGTTTAAACTTATTACCATGCATTTGTTTTATGTTTATGTTCATATTAAGTATAGATCTTAGTTATGAACTCAAACAAAATTGTGAAATTCGTATTTTGGTAAGACCCATATTTAAAAACTACTTTTCAAGTGTCAAAATGTAATTTTTACATAAGAAAATGAAGGCTTAATATATATATATAGCATCAAGACTTCATTTTATATGGTTCAAAGATGATTTTCAAAGATTAATTTTCAAAACAAAGTTCTATTCTCGGATTTTGGCCAAGGCCTAGTGCAAAAACATGTTTTCCAACTCAAAAATGAAGTTTTTATTTAAGAAATGAAAGGCTCTTAGGATAGGATATGTAAGGAATGGATTTTCATGAGCTTAGATAGATTTTATCAAAAGATATAACCAAAAATAAATTTTGTAAATTCGGATCCCAACAAGACCAATTTTTAGAACCCATGTATCAACTCCAAAACTCATGTTTTATGTGAAAAATGAAGTATATAGGTAATAGATATCATTAAGCAATGATTTTTACAAGTTAAAATGAGTTTAGGCATGAGTAATGTGTAAAACAAGTAATGGAATTAAAATGGAAAAATTTTGAGTTAGTGATCAATTGTCAAATTCGTAATTTGAGAGTGCATGTAATCACTAGTATTTGAGCTCAAATTGCAAGTTTTATGTGTTAAATGAAGTCCTTAGACAATAGATATAGTAAAGCTTAAATTTTAATGCATTAAACAAGTTTTTCCCAAATGAATCATTCAAAAAGTGGATTTTCTAAAATTCGGATTTTTGAGTAAATCATATTGGAAAACATATTTGCAAAGTGTAAAATGCAAATTTTTGTGTAAGAATGAAGTCCTTAGTAGTTATATGGTTGAGCCTTAAATTTCTAAGTATCAAATGATTTTTACTTAAAGGAATCACTCAAAAACTAATTTTTGTAAAATTCGGATTTTGGAATCAACCCCACTTGAAAACATGTTTACAAAGTGCAAAATGGAAATTTTTATGAAGAAATGAAAGTCATAAGTAATAGATACAATGAAGACTCAATTTTAACAAAAATAATTATATTTTCTTAAGTAATAAATGCAAAACAAATGGAAATAATCAAAGTTAGAAAACTAGATTTTTCATAAGTAGTTGTTATTATGGTCTTGCAAAAAAAAGTTATAAAATTTCCTTTTAGCAAAAATCATCAAGATCATGCATACATTAAACTCATCTCATGTCATTCATGTTAGGAAATCATTCATATTGCATGTATAGCTAATCTACATAGTAAAACATTACAAACATTTACAAAACTATTTTTCGGAATCGGAAACCGTTACTGATCAGATCTGATCCCTCTGTTCCGAGACCTAAATGTTTTCAAAACTTAAAAATAATATTAGAAATAGATAGATCTTTCGAAGTAGATAGAAATCGATATATAATTTGCGAGATTCCGAGTTAAAATGACCAAGTTATGGCCGTTTTAAGTTGGAATTCCCGCTTAGGACGAGAATTACGAATTTGATAGTTTGTATGAGATAGCTTGGACTAGTTAAGTGATGAAATACTTATTAGGGTATTTCTTCCTTTTAGGTGACCCCGATACGACGATTCCCTACCACCGGATTACTTGTACTAAGAGACCGGTGATCCAATGGCCGAGTGAGTATTACTTCCGATTTCATTTATTGTATGTGATTGTAATAATAGTTGCACTAGGTATTTGGTAAAGATAAAATGGATATGCATGATGGGGACGAATGGGAAAGATGTATGCTTGTTGTTGATATGAGAAATGGAATGTAAGAATATCGAAGCCGAGTGATTAACTATTGCCTGTATAGATGAATTAGAATTGATTGTCTGCGATTATTGACTGATCACTTAAAAGAATTGGTATAATTGATTATTTGGAATTGAAGATGAAATTGAACTCATTCATACACGATGGGGATGGAGCATTAGCATTTGTCGGTTTATCGTTGTACCTTAAACGATTTTATAGTTTATAGTTGTCCGTAAGCTGAAACGGTCTCGGTCGTACCGCAGGATTCGTTAATCTGCTAACCCGGGATGGAGGGCGCAAGTCCATCCACATATGATTTCCGGCAGGTCATATGTTTGTTGAATTCACGAGTTTGATGCATATCACTTGTCTGACTAATCACTTGATTGTATGATGTGTTATAAATGTAATCCTGGAAGTTTTCACTCACTAAGCTAGTGTAGCTTATACCCCTATAGTTGTTTAAATGAACAGGTTATCTCAAGAATGCAAAGTGGGGACTGAATTGGTTGGAGCCGGGTATGACTCCGGGGTTCCGGCAAGACATAAGAATGTTTGAAGTTATTAGCTAGGTTTTACTATTTGCCTTGTAATAGTCTATGTAGTAGAATCTTTTGATGAATTGTAATTGAAGTTAATGAGTTGTATTTTGAAGAATAGTGAATTGAATTTCCTTTACATTGTTCTCAAGTTGTATCAACATAAAATGCATTACTCCGATGAGTCTCCTCCATGTGTTAGACGCCTTGTACATAGTATGGAAGCCTTCGCGTGACTGAGGTGGTCATTCTTAGGCTTTAATATTGTGTACGGCGGACTGCCACGTTTAGGGTACCCTTCGGGGCGTGACAGTTATTATGGTCTTGCAAAATAAAATGTTATAAAATTTTCTTTTAGCAAAAATCATCAAGATCATGCATAAATTAAACTCATCTCATGTCATTCATGTTAGGAAATCATCAATATTGCATGTATAGCTAATCTATATAGTAGGAACATTACAAAAATTTACAAAACTATTTTTCGGAATTCAAATTTGCTACTGTCCTAATCTGATTCGACCTTTTCGAAGCCTCAAAGTTTTCAAAACTTAAATATAATATTAGAAATAGATAGATCTTTCGAAGTAGACAGAAATCGATATATAATTTGCGAGATTCCGAGTTAAAACAACCAAGTTATGGCCGTTTTAAGTTGGAATTCCCGCTTAGGACGAGAATTACGAATTTGATAGTTTGTATAAGATCGTTTGGATTAGTTTGAGATGAAATGCTTATTAGAGTATTTCTTTGTTTTTAGGTGATCCCGAAATCGACGATTCCCTACCACCGAATTACTTTTACTAAAAGACTAGTGATCCAATAGCCGAGTGAGTCTTCTTCTTATTTTGTTAGCTTGTTTGTGCTTGTAGCTAGTCGCATTAGAAGTATAGAAACAAGATAAAAATCGATATGAATGGGGATGGGATATATGATGAGACTGTGATGAATGTATGCCAAAGAATACTAAAGTATATCAAAACCATGATTCGATTGGATAACTACATTGTTCATATTATTTCTGTTATGTGTATGATATTGGTTGGTCACTCTAAAGAATGTATGAATATTTTGACCTAAGCAAAAATTAAATTGGTCATGCATCGCATCAGACATATTGCATTTGGTAGTGTGCTACTCCTACGCAGGTCGATCGGTGTGGTCTGTTGATGACTCGTTTGGATAACGAGACCGGTGCCAGAGCTCATTCATGGGAACTAAGGCGCATGAGGATGCATTCCATGGATGAGCCTAGTCGAGTCGAGTCGAGTGCTATGAGCCGAGGGCTTGGGGACTAGCAGCGGTCGTGTAGACTTCAATACCATCCCTAACCCAAGATACGGAGGGCGTAAATCCATTCTGTGTGTGGGTTCCGGATACCCATAAATAATTGTTTGCTCATGTGTTTGTTCATGCATAGCATATGATTGATTATAACTTGCTTGTAATGGTACGGAATTAAGGGAATTCTCACTAAGCTAGTGTAGCTTATACCCCAATAGATGTTTGAATGAACAGGTTATTTCAAGAATGCTAAGTGGGGACCGAGATGGTTGAAGCCGAGAATGACTTCGGAATTTCGGCAAAGAATAGGAATGCTTGAAGTTATTGGCTAGATTTTATGATTGCCTTGTAATAGTTTATGTAGGGAAGTCTGTGGATGAGTGTAATTGAGGTTTAATGATTTGTATTTTGAAGTATAGTGTTTCGTATATAAAGTATAGTGAATTGTATCTGAAGTATAGTAAATTGTATTTCCTTTACATTGTTACTCAAGTGTATCAATATAAAATGTATCTCTCCAATGTGTCTCCTCTATGTATTAGATACCTTGTATATAGTATGGAAGCCTTTGCATGACTGAGGCAGTCATTCCTAAGCTTTAATATTGTGTACGGTGGACTGCCACGTTTAGGATACTTTTTGGGGCGTGACAGTAAATCCATTCGAACATATGATTTCCAGTTGATAATATGTATTGCTTGCTCATGCAATTGTTGCATTTCATACGCTTGTTTAATAACTTGTTTGATTTTCTTTTATCGGTACATTAATATAGGAGTACTCTCACTAAGCTAGATATAGCTTACATCCCAACAGTTTGTTTTTGTAAGAAAATAATAAAGCTAGGATTGGGATAGGAACAGAGCATAGAGTGTATCAAAGGTCAAGTCATGATAATTAGAGGATTAGAATGTTAATGGTTGAGATAAAAGATTTAAAACTTGATTTATTCCTCTTTCTTAACTTTTTTCCCTAACCCTTTAGTAGTTCTTTATAGTTAAAAAGATAGAATTAAAGTTTACCTTTTCTTATCTTTGGTAGGATATCCAATTCTATTTTTTTAAATATATATATATATATAATATTGAGAGAATAAGTAATTAAAGTCCTACAATCTCTTACTTGCAAGGCGGTCTTTATGTTATGGGTATACACGTGATATGATGACTTTAAAGTAAACCTATTAGGCCTCTATTTAGGGACATGACAATTCTCACCCTAAACACATACCCCAATGTTGAAGCCCACCCCTAAAACAATTTTGGCAATTTTCAAAATGCTCCCAAAGACCTTTAAAAGATAACCTATAAGATCAATTGAGAAGAAGAGGAGAAAACCGATTCTTTAAGATGAATCATTAGATGAGGACCACAATCTCATCAACAATTATGTAGCATTACAATGGAAGTTACTGCCGAGGAAACTAAAGCAACAATAGAGGAAGTGAATGAAGGAGAGGCACATCAATAAAAAGGCAATGCCCAAGTCCCTAATGGCATTGACCTCAACACTTTGTCTCTATAAGCCCCGAAAATTTTCAATAAATAATTCCAAGATGAATTTCAAAAAAAATATCACTCCAAATTAAAATCGAACTTTGACTAGTCCTAAATCACGAACGAATCCAGAAATTTCTTAATCTTGAGAAAATGAGATTTCTTAAAAATAAAATAAAAACTCAATAGTCTACAAATCCACGACCACTACATATGACAAATTTCATATTTAACTTCGACTTATAAAATCGGGTAATATAAAGCCCAAAAACAAATTATTAAAAAGTAAATAACGATTAACTATCGGAAATAAAACTCAATTCAAGAATTCCGAAAACATTAAGAGATATTAATACTTACAAAATAAAATTTAAAATAAATTTCTCAAATTAAATATGTTGTATAAAAATAAAATATCAGTTTCCAAATGGGCAAAGATCTAAACCAGAAAATCACCCGAAAACCCTAAGTGGAATACAGTAGTTTAAGTCCGGCAATCTCGCGCCCTTAACCTTAGAGGCCGAGGTGTAGTTTAAGTATGTAGAATAGCTCGTAGTAATATAACTTTGCTTAAAAATATAAGATTGGTAAATTTTTGACCTATTTCGAACCCGTTCGTATACAAACTTCGAAAAGCATGTCCCGGGGCTCGAGATATCAAAAATATACCATTAGTACCGTTAGACTCGTAATTTCATAAGATTTCCAAATATATCAGTTATATAATTTTTCGGGTTATAAAAGTTACAGTTATAATCTTTTATCGTATTTTCATTACTACCGGTAATTAATTAGTCTTTTTCACTATTCACTTCCATTTTATTACATGATTTTATTATTCTTATAAACCATTATATGTTTAGATAAATATTTTATATATTATAGATAATTTTGTTTTTCTAAAATTTAGTTCATTTCAGGCTTATACGGGATTAAGACCCGATACTAAAAATAAAATAAATTAATTTAATATTTGAAAAATAGTTTTATTTTCATAAAATAATTTTTTAGAATTTTTCAGGTTATAAAAATATCATTTATAGCCCATATTCGCGTATTTTGATCATACCGGTAACATATTTGTTGAAATACTAAAATAATTCAAATAATTATTTAATTTTATTTATGAAAATTCTGCCAATCATTTAAATATATTTTTATTAATTTTATTTTATATATTTTCTTAATAAAAAGTACTTTTTCAACCCACACTTCAAGTACACTTCATTTGTCACAACTATACATTAATCAAGTTTTCTTTTACTCATTTTACACTCCACTTCCCCATAAATGGTAGCTGACCACACTCATTAAAATAGCCATTTTCTTTTATTTATTAATTTATTTAATGAATTAAAAGTCTCATTTAGTTAGCAAATTAAATGGGATAAGTTACACTTTCAAATTTCATTTAACTTCTCTCTCTCTCTAGCTAGGAATCACGTGAACCCCTCCCCAAAATTCTGCCATTGTTTTATTTTTTTTTTCTCTTTCAATTAATTACCACACATTAATGCACTCCTTCTCTATCTTTCCTTCATTTACACCTTTTACCTTTTCCATTCCTTATCTTTTTCTCCTCTTTCTTTCTTCATTTTGTTCTTGTTCTTGCAAGAACACAAGTTGCCCCTAATTCTTCTTTGAGCTCCTACAAATATTTCTTGAAGATTCTTGGATAAAACTCTTAGCCAAAGCTTCCGTAAGTGATATAGGTAAAGTATAGTGAGAGTTTCATGCATCAAATGACATTCCATAAGTTTAAAAGCTAAGGATGATAATGCCAAAATGAAACACTCCTCTTCTCCATGATTATTATCTTGTATCATTATTATTTTCTTGCTAAAAGTAGTTATATTTTATAGATCTAACTTTTTGTAGCTTTGATTTTTATTTATGCTTTAGATCTTGTTATTTGAGTTATTTGTTATTGCTAATGATTTATGCATATATTCAACATTCACATAACTATCTTAGTGTTCATGCATTTATAACTAGTATAGTAAACTAGATCTAATTGTTTTAGGTTCATAAATGCCTTATACTTTTGATTTATTTTCTTAAATAACTTCTAATAGCTTGATGATAGTAGAAAAGTTTTAGAAAGCTCAAGATTTATTTTAGTTTCAACAAAAATCATTTTTTAAAATTCGGATAAAAATGGAACCATATTTAGAAAAGCTATTTTTCAACTTCAAAATGTGTATTTTTCATTTAAAATGAAGGGCTTAGGGAATAGATAACATGAATAAAAGATTTTGATGAGTAAAGTTTAGATCGATGAGTTTATAGTTTACTACCATTAATTTATTTTAGATTTATGTTCATATTAAGTGTAGATCTTGGTTTTGAACTTAAACAAAAAAATGGTGAAATTCGTATTTAGGCAAGACCCCATTAAAAACCACTTTCCAAGTGTCAAAATGAAATTTTTGCTTAAGATAATGAAGGCTTAATGTATGTATATCATCAAGACTTCTTTTTACAAGAATCAAAGGTGTTTTTCAAAAGTTATTTTCAAAATAAAAATCTCATTTTCGGATTTTGGCCAAGGCATATTTTAAAAAAATGTTTTCCAACTCAAAAATGAAGTTTTTATTCAAGATATGGAAGGCTCTTAAGATAGGATATGTAAGGAATGAATTTTCATAAGTTTAGATAGATTTTATCAAAGGATATGTCCGAAAATAAATTTTGTAAATTCGGATCTCAACCAAGGTTAATTTTGAAAACCTGTTTTTCAACTTCAAAACAAGATTTTTATTAAGGAAATGGAAGCCTTAAGGGATAGGTTTGATTAGGAAATGGTTTTTGAAAGACTAGATGAGTTTTACAAGGAAAACAAGCTCAAATGAATTTCTCAAAATTCGGATTTGAAAATAGCCATAAGTTAAACACTCATTTCCAAATGCCAAAATGATAATTTTTATAGGAAAATGGAAGTCCTAGGGAATATATATATCAAAGACCAAGTTTTGACAAGATAAAAGAAGTTTATTAAAATATAATCCTAGAATAACAAATGGTTTCCGAGAATAGGTTAAACAATGTTTTCATTCTTTAAAATTTTGTAAAATTCGTACTTAAGCAAACCACCTATGTAAATCCCTATTTTCTAACCCCAAAATGAAGGTTTTTGTTGATATAATGAAGGTGATGGTTATATAGGTCATCAAGGTTGAATTTTGTTAAAAGCAAATATGATTTTTCAAGAAGAAAAACTATTTTTCTTAAGTCTAGTATAATTCAAAGTTTTGCAAAGTAAAAGTTTCAAAAAGAATCCTTGGCACTATATGTATACATATAGGTAGGTCATCTCATAACCATCATGACAATAGCTTGTAGGTAATACATATATGCATGATGCATTGTAGAAACAAAGTAGGAAAAAAAAATTGAGTTGTTGTCATTTTTAAGAAATTCGTAATAATAGAGTAATGGCATGAAGACCCATATTTTTCAAACTCAAATTAGAAGTTTTATCAAAGAAATAAAGTCCTTAGTGGCTAGGCATGGTTGAGCCTTAATTTTCTAAGTGTCAAATGATTTTTACTTAAAGGAATCACCACAAAAACAATTTTTACAAAATTCGGATTTTGAAATCAACCCTACTTGAAAACATGTTTACAAAGTGTAAAATGGAAATTTTATGTAGAAATGAAGGTCATAAGTAACAGATATAGTGAAGACTCAATTATGACAAAGATAATTATATTTTCTTAAGAAATAAATCCAAAACAAATGGAAATCATCAAAGTTAGGAAACTAGTTTTCTTGAAAGTAAATAGCCATGGAGTCTTACAAGTAAAAAGTTTCTAAAAATTTCTTTTAGTAAATATTGTCAAAAGCATGCATACATCAAGCTCATAACATGTCATTCATGATAGGAAATCATCAATATTGCATGTATAGCTAATCTATATAGTAGGAACATTTCAAACATTTACAAAACTATATTTCGGAATTGAAGTTTGCTACTGTTCTGATCTGATCCGATCTTTTCGAAGCTTCAAAGTTTTCAAAACTTGAAAATAATATTAGAATTAGATAGATCTTTTGAATTAGATAGAAATCGATATATAATTTGCGAAAATTACGAGTTAAAATGACCAAGTTATGGCCGTTTTAAGTTGGAATTTCCGCTTCGGATAAGAATTGCAAATTTGATAGTTTGTACAAGATAGTTGGATTAGTTAAGTGATGAAATACCTATTAGGGTATTTCTTCCTTTTTAGGTGACTCCGAAATCAACGATTCCATACCACCGGATTATTTTTACTAAGAGAACGATGATCCAATGGCTGAGTGAGTTTTCCTCTTATTTTGTTACCTTACTTGTGCTTGTAGCTAGTTGCACTAGAATTAGGAAAAGATAAAATTGTGATGAGTTGTGATATAATCTTGGTGAATGAATGATAAATATATCGAGGCGGGACTTGTTGTAAAATCATTGTATGAGTTAGCATAGACTTGAATTGTCTGAAATTCTCTATGATCGCTTTTAACCTACATAATTAATATGCCACGATTTTATGAATAAACTGTGCATGCATATCACATGTTGAGTCACATTGCATTGCTGATATACCTTTGGTGGGACAAAAGTATATTAGCGGAAGGCAAGGGGGCCTTATTAACATTAAGGATGCGAGATCGCTTAAGTTAACAGATGTGGGATAGGCACATAAAACTACAATAAAACAATAAGAGAAAAGATTAGAATTATGGTTGCATGTCTATGGACCATCCTCACCCCGAATGGAGGGCGTAAATCCATTCACATATGGCTACCGGAAAGTCATATGCTTGTTTGCTCATGTGTTTGTTCATGCATAGCATATGGATGAATTATAACTTGATTGTCATGGTACGAAATTAAGGGAACTCTCACTAAGTTAGTATAACTTATACCCCAATAGTTGTTTGAATAAATAGGTTATCTCAAGAATGCAAAGTGGAGACTGAGATGGTTGGAGCCGAGAATGACTTCGAGATTTCGGCAAGGAATAAGAATGCTTGAAGATATTAGCTAGTTTTTGTGAAATGTTTTGTAATAGATTGTGTAGTGAAATCTTTCGATGAATTGTATTTGAAGTATAGTGATTTGTATCTGAAGTATAGTGAAGTGTATTTCCTTTACATTGTTACTCAAGTTGTACCAATATAAAATATATTACTCCGATGTGTCTCCTCCATGTGTTAGACGCCTTGTACATAGTATGGAAGCCTTTGCGTGATTGAGGCAGTCATTCCTAGGCTTTAATATTGTATATGGCGGACTGCCACATTTAGGATACTCTTCGAGGCGTGACAGCCTCTAAAAGAAGAACTAGTTGCACAAACAAAGTAATTGCCAGCAAATGAAGATTTTTATGAGCTTGAAGCTAAAATAGCATAATTTGAACTACATGAGCCTATTACTGTTGATGAACATTTACTGGCAATTGGAGAAGAAGATGAAGATACAAATAATGAGCTTCAAGCAAAAATGGAGACTGATAAGGAAATTCTTAAGACCATATGTAGTCAAGTTCAAAGGATTGTTATAGAAGGAGCACAAACAGTTGTAGGCAACTTCTCTCTAGGAGAGCCCTCCGATGTAATTTTTTATGAAAGGATTGCACAACCAATCTCCTCTAATGAAGTTCTTAGAATCATAACTCCCCCTCCAAGCAATTTAAATGAAGAGATCTTCAAAGCTATTTACCAGCAAGTTATGCAGACCCTTGAAGAAGAAATCAACAAAGGGGAAGACATTCTTCAGGCAATCAACACCATGGTGTTGCAGTCTATCAATGAGGAGGAGCTATAGAGCTGAAGTACATAATCTTCTAGAAAAAGTAGCTAACAACCTCTTAATTGAATGTACATCTCTTATCACTAAAGCAGATATACAACCTTAAGAAAGCGATGAAGGAGGTTCAGTTGAGTTAAATGGATAGAGAATTCTCGTAGAAAATGTATAGGACTTTCACTAGAGTCAAGCTTGATAATGAAAGCATGACAGATGGCTTGAGAAAAAACGTCAAATAGTAGCAGAGAGGAGACCTATAATACCACCTAAAACAAAGGAAGAAAAAGAAAAAAAAATTCCAAAAAAGCAAAAGAGAAAAGCAAGAGTGCCTTCGAAATTATAAGAGGCATATAAGCCTAGATAAGCAAGAAAAGAAAGATGAAGAATTCGCTCGAGCTCTACAACAACAATGGGCTGAGGAGGAAAGAAAGAGAGAAAATAAAAAGAATAAACAAAAACAAAATAGAGGAAAAATAAAAGAAAAAGATAATCCCTTAGATGAAATTTTTGTTTCATGATTCTTTTAACATTCTTTATTCTTTCATTATATAAGTTCCATATTCTTTGTATTCATTTTTCCTTATTCTTTATATTCTTTAAATAAATGTTATTCTTTTTGGAAAACTAGGTATAATTCCTGTTTAAGGTCAAGTTTAGTTCATTCAATTTCAAACTTTATCTTCCTTAAAAAAAATTTTCCATGAATTAACCATGGCTCTTATCGATCCATGGTAATTACTAATGTGTTACCATGCTTTACCTTAGTGTCTAGAACAAAATTAAGAAGAAAGTTAAGCACACAGCCACATAAAAACTCGAGAGCATTAACAGAGAATTTTTCTCAAAACTTATAATTTTCAATCTTGCTCTGAATTTTTCTACGTTTATCCCCTATTTGTTTCATATTGTTTTTAAAACATTGAGGATAATGTTCACATTAAGTGTGGGGGGAGGGAAATTAGCAAGATTTGGGTTGAATTTAAAGTTCTTATAAAAGAATAGAGTAACTGCACTTAATTAATAATTTTCTCTCATAAATTATAGGAAATTAATGAAATGGAAAAAATTTGAAACAAAATCACCAACTAACTTAATAGACCAATTAATGAACATCATCGTATGATTGAGTTAACCTTACTTTGTGTAAATCACTTTACAAATATCCATGTGGATTAGCTTTACTTGTTATTTAATCTAGAATTTTATAGCTATAATTAGCTTAAGGTTCCTAGTAAGGTTACTTAATTAATTTGTAAAAGCTTAAATGATCTATATGCTTTTCAATTTAGTCATTTTTTAGAGCTTTGTAATCTCTTATGAAGGTTCAAATCATGTTCATAACTTGATGATTTTTCATTATTCTTTATCTAGTCAAAATAAAACAAAAATTAAAAAGAAAATAACCATGCCCTTAGGGTTGAATAGGTAGGGGTTGGTCCCTTAGAAGAGCAATTTCTTGACCCTCTTTCAATTTTAAATATGCAATGAACATTAAAAAAAAAAACGAAAAGATAGGGGCAAAATCCCCTCTAGAGGAAAGTGTAAGGAAGAAAGCAAAAACCTTCCCCTCTGTAGCTTTGAAGCACATAAAAAATCAATAAGAATAAAAAAAAAGGCACAAATAAGGAAGAAAATTCAAGGGATGAATTGATGTACATGCCTTCATTTTTTATTATGATTCTTAAAGAGATGATTAAGGAACTGCATACCTATATATACAAGGGAATAAAATTGATTTAGTTCCTCTTACTTTACTCAATCTTTTGAGTAATTTTTGCTTTAGATTTCTTTATTAAAAAATAAGTGTAAAAGCTGACCTACTTGGATAAGTTCTGTGATTTTAGCAAAAGTAACTTTCACACAATTATTGAGAATGATTGAATGTTTAAAGTGTTGTGTTGATTTGAGCTTTAATTGATCTGGTCAAATTTCTTTTTATGAATTATTTTCCTATTCAAAAAGTCTTGCTTGCATGTGCTGAATTGATGTTTGCTTGAGGACAAGCAAAGGCTTGACTGTGGGGGAATTTGATAAGTCTATTTTATCCTATTCTATTCGTAGAAATTTGAGCTTAATCTGATGTACTTTTTTTTTATAAATTCCTATGAATCTGGTGCTTTAATTGTTTAAATGTTTTTTTCAACTTCTTGAATGAAAAGAGGAAACAAAGTGTTTTGATTAGATTTGAAGCAAAACAACAACTGTGCAAAGCAAAACTTGGTCAAGCCCTGCAAAAGACCCATCAAGGGAAAAACAATAAGGTAAAATAAGGCAAAATGGTTCTTCGCACCCTACATCGAGCCCTTGACATGACCTTCGACTTCTGTTTTGAGATGATCGAGCCCTAGACTTTACGAAATAGCTTTTGTCACACCATAATGTTGATCCTTGGATTCACTCCGTGAATGAAGTAGGACACAAATCACGTCTTTAAGGAGAAAAGTACAACTTAGGTCAAGCCTTGACATTCAACCAACATTCAAGCGCTCGACCTTATCCCACAAAATGTGACCTATGAGCTGGCATTTATGACATGTGAGTGAGAATAAAGAACGAATTCTAATAAAAAATCTACCACGTCAATAAATAAAATCATCATGATTTCTATGCCTAGTCCTATAAACAAACATGCATAGGCATGCGATATGTATATAAAATATATGTAGAATATTTGTAAAAAATTCCTGATGTAGTGTAGAGAGAGAATTCTTAAGCAAAAGAACTATTTCTTCTTGCTTTTGAAACTCAAAGTTTTCTGAGTAAATTCATTATAAACCCAAAGCTTGTTTTCTACAAGACCTATGCTTAATTTGTAATTTTATTTTTAATTCCATATTATTTCTTCAAGAATTTATGCTTAATGTCCACATCCTTGGAGAAATAATCAATTAACTTAAGATTTGTAAAATCCAGGATTTGATTCATGTGATTTCAAAGGGTTTGAATGATTGACACTAGGTATTTGTAATTAGTAGCTAAAACTTAAAATCATAGGTCTAAATGTGTGGTGCACCTTTTATATTCATTTCTGATTTCAATTGAATAGGTTGAGAGATCATTTTTTTGATTAGATATGGGCTACTAATAGATTTGCTCATAATCACTTTGAAAGAGGGACGGTAAAAATTTTTGTTGCTTATTTTTAAAATTCATTAGGTTGGTTTTAAAACAAAGGATTCTTAAACTTTATGCAGATCTAGACCGTTGATAACTTGTGGAGAGATTCCAGTGGCCTGGTCTAGATCTAAAGTTTCTAACCTTGAGAGAGACTTTAAATTACATTCGTGAACCTGGTAATGCAAATATACCAGTGAAAAACTCTATGAGTTTGTAAAGAATTCACATGATAAGGACTTGATGAAGCAATCCCTAAGGCTTTTTCTTGTATTTAAAAGCTTACCTTATAGTTTGCCCTGAAAACTTGTGTGCATCCATTAGCTATAGTATAACTTATGTTTTCATTATGCTCTTCTAACTTTTCTTTAGATAGATAATAGATGAAATGTGAGTAAGGTGGATACCAACGATCCCTTGGAATTTGACCTAATATTTTCCATTCCACTTTAGTTGGTGCACTTGCCTAATGTTGGTAGGTGCTTCAGAAGTTGAACAGAATTTTTTAGTTTTATAAAACTTTTTAAACTTTCAACTTCACATACTTCAAAATGGTTTTAAACCTAACGAAGCAACGACCAATAATCACCCATGTCCTACTCGTGCAGTTCTAGGTTTAAGTGTATTACATGATCAGTGAGATACACAAGGCATTAGAAGCCCACGTGTTCTTCTCGTGCTATTGTGTGAAAGAATGGTGTTGAAGATACAATAAAAGGCATGACTAGATGCATTTGACCGTGTTCTTTCTCATATGTCAATTATAACTAATCCCAAAGGTACATGATTAGATGAAGATGACCGTGCTTGTTTTGTGTATTTTATGAAGACTCGGTCAAACATCTTAAAATATCTTAGGAACTTGAGTTTATCCAAATTTTAAGGATATATTAGATATTTGACAAGTATAAATATGTATGTAGGATTCAAAAACAGAGAACAATTTATTAGATCATAAATTTCCTACATTAGAAACATACTTGTAGAGTCTTCAAGAACATAGAATTCAAGAGAGAGAATTCAACCAAGATCATTCAAGATTGTTCTTATAAGGTGTATTCCTTCCATTATAGTGCTACTTTGTAATAAATGTTTAGTGTTTATGATCGTTTTGTAATGGAGAAGTAGATATCTATGATCTAAACAACAAGAACCCAAGATATTACTATATGTTGTGTACTTAACTGCACTTTAATGAAAGTTCATGTTCTTTTTAAGTTTGATTATGTGTTTTATATTGTTTCATAGATTGATATATCCGAAATATGGATTCTATGCCTAATTTCATATATTTTAATTGAGAAATTGCATATTTGAATAGATCTTACATGATCAAAAAGGCTTGTTTGAATTACTAGAAATAGAATTACAAGGGTCCTCCATTTTAAATGATTTGTATGAAGATTCACTGATTAATAATGCAGTCCTTAAATTGTTACTAATTAGAAGACATTCTAATAGGTAGATCTGAATGATTAGTAGTCTTGAAAAAGATACTAATTTATTTTAGGAATGTTATGGATTAATTAGGCATGAATGATCATTGATATTATCATTAGAAATTGACTGTAGTAATATTATTTTGCAGGAATGTAATGTTTAGATGAGTTGAACAATATTAAATTCTTATATCTTGTTGCTATTCTATATTGAAGTAAAATAAAAAAAAAAGGATTAATCATAGTTATAATAATAATAGTTAATTTTCAATATGTTCTTAAGGTAGATAATAGAAAGATGAGTAAGTACTAATAGATTTTCAATCCTTGTGGGACAACCATATTCTTATCTACTATGTTATGAATGATAGGTTACTTGCTTATGAATTAATTGAAAGGAAAGATTAAAACAATGTATTTTTTATTAATTGATCAATTAATCAAATTTTTAATGCCATTGCCGGGGATCGGCATTATTAGGAATGCTTAAAAATCTATTAATCTACTTAATTTTCTATTTTATTGAATTATGTTTGATATTACTACATAATTTTCTATTTTGAAACTTGGATATGGGATTTACACTCTATTTTTTGTTTTGTGGTTTATGATAAGGAGTTAGTCGTCCGGATTACTTGATTTTGATCCGAAACCCGAAAAGAACGCTCTTCATAATCGTCAGATAAAAGCAAAGCAAATTTTGGAGTCATCACCGTTTAAAATTGAAGAGAAACCTTCAAAGTCTACTACAATGAAGGAACAAGGAGAAAAGAACCCCCCATTACTTAACCTCGCTAGAAATAATGGAGGAAATAATGGGGGTATAAGGATGATGTCTGATTATGCACGTCCTATCTTGACTAGAGTAACTTCAAGCATCAACTGGCCAAGAGTAGGTACAAACAACTTTGAAATCAACCCAAATTTGATTCAAATGTTGCAGTAGTGTGTCCAATTCAATGGTCTCCAAGATGAAGACCCGAACTCTCATCTACAAAGCTTCTTATAGATATGCAACACATTTAAAATAAATGGAGCAGGTGACTATGCCATTAGACTGAGAGTTTTTCCTTTCTCACTACAAGGAAGAGCAAAATAGTGTTTGAACTCACTTCCTCAAGGTTCAATAACACATGGCAAGAGCTAGCAAAGAAGTTCCTAGTCAAATACTTCCCTCCATCAAAAACAATGAAGTCTGCACCACGGTCTACCTCCATGGATGCAAGTGCAAAACTTCTACAATGGGTTGAATTACCAAACCCATCTAATGATAGAGGTAGCTGCATGGGGTACCTTAAATCACAAGATACTAGCAAATTCTTCAATTATGTGAGATATTGCCACTAATAGCTATCAATGGTCAGCTAGGTGCAATAAAGAAAGGAAGGCAGCTAGAGTTTATGAGGTGGGTATTGTTTTCTCATTGACAGCAAAGGTAGAAGCCTTGAAAAATCAAGTCAAGGGGTTGACTATGCAACCACAAGGAGCCATTTTAGATCACCTATGTATCAACCAATAAGCTTTAGAGCATTATGAGAAAGTGAACCACTTGTGCAATCCACTAAGGAATCAAAACAACCCCTATAGTAATACATACAATCCATAATGGAGAAATCATCCTAATTTTTCATAGGGAGGACAAAATATGCAAAGGATAAATCTCCACCACCTAGATTTCAAAGAGCTCTACCTTAAGAAAAGAAGCCAACCTTGGAAGAGGTGATGCAACAATTCATTCAAAAAAATAATGCGACTTTAAGGAATCATGAAGCATCAATCCACAATTTGAAGAACCAAATGAGGTAGATAGCAAAGATGCTTTCTAAGAGAAACCAAGGTACCCTACATGGAAATACAGAGATGAACCCAAAAGAACAAGTACAAGTGGTGAACTTGAGGAGTGGGAAATACTCCAAAAACAACAACAAAAGGAGAAAGGATTCGAAGGAGTGATGGAAGATAAGGCTATGATAATTCATTTTTACTTTATTTTTTTCATAGGATTTTGAGCTCATTTTGCTAAGAATTTCAGATAAAATCCTATAAAACTTATGTTTTTGATAAATAATATTGTTTTGAAGCTCTTAGAATTCAATGAGGAATAATCAAAGTGTTTTAAATCAAATTTGGAGAAAAAAACAAGAAGTAAAGTCAAGATTGCAGAAGTCAAGCCGTATAAAGTCACAACTGAGGCCAAACAAAGGAAGAGAATAGCAAAAATTGGTCTATAGCCTTAACTGCGAGCCATCGACAAAACCCTTGACTTCAGTCGAAGTGATCAAGCATCATTCTGTAGAAAATACACTGTCGAGCCTCAAATCTCAACCCTCGACGAGTGCTTTTATAGACCAATTCGTCATCAGAATTGCCTCGAGCCTCAGCATAGTTATTGAAAACAATTTAGAAAACATTTATAAATTTGAAAAACTCAGTCAATGATCAGTATGAACTCAACTGAAAACAACATGAAGCAGGCTACTAATGAGTCAAATAAAGAGAATGAATAAAAGAAAGCAAAGAAACCCATCTCTTTTAAAGTTAAGGAATATGTGCCTCTAATTCCCTATCCATCATGGCTTAAAAACCAGCGTAAGGAAGAGCAATATGCTAAATTTCTTGACCTTTTTAAACAATTGCATATTAACTTACCATTTGTTGAAACTCCTATATAGATGCCTTGATATGCCAAGTTTTTAAAGGATCTTCTCTCCAACAAGAAAAAATTGAAGGATCTCTCTCATGTCATAGTCGATGAGGAATGTTCCGCCATCTTGCAAAACAAATTACCAAAAAAATTAAAGGATCTAGGTAGCTTTACTATCCTTTGCTTGATTGATGATTTAGATATGAAAAAAGCTTTAGCTGATTTAAGGGCTAATGTTAATTTGATGCCTTATAAATTATTCAAAAAGCTAGGACTAGGAGACCTTCAACCAACACAAATGAGCTTGCAATTAGCTGATAGATCAATAAAGTTTCCTAGAGGTGTTACAAAGGATGTCTTAGTAAAAGTGAAAATTTTCATTTTTTTTTTCAGTGGACTTTATGATACTTGATATGGATGATGATGTTGAAGTCCCATTGATTCCAAGATGACCTTTCCTAGCTATTACTAGAGCTATTATTGATGTAGCGAATGGTAAATTAACTTTAAGAGTTAGAGAAGAAAATTTGATGGTCAATACACTTGTTGCAATTAAACAATCCATGAATCATCATGATGCTTGTTTTTATATTGATTCTATTGATATTGTTATTACTCAAAGTTTCCAGGAGTTGTTATGTGATGATCCTTTAGAGATATGCTTGATGACTAAAAGTAAAGAAGACAAAATAAATCTTGAATTTTTAACTTTGGTGGATAAACTAGATGAGGAGAAACAGGTCATTGATAAATAAAGGTATTTAGACAACAATAGGGAAAATATGATGGTAGCAACATCTTCAATTTTAGATCCCCCAACTTTAGAGTTAAAACCTCTCCTTAGTTACCTAAAATATGCATATTTGGAGAAGGATTCTAAACTCCTTGTGATCATTTCGTCTAATTTATTAGAAAAACAAAAAGAAAAGTTATTAGAAGTTTTAAGAGAACACAATCAAGCAATTGCTTGGAAATTAGCTGATATAAAGGGGATTAATCTATCTTTTCTCACCTTAAAAACATATTAGAAGAAGGCTTTAAACCTGTAGTGCATCCATAAAGAAAATTAAATCCTAATATGAGATATGTAGTAAAAAAGGAAGTAATCAAACTCCTAGATGCAAGGATTAGTCTGAAAAAAGTAGTGCCTAAGAAAGGAGGAATGACAATTGTACCAAATGAAAAGAATGAGCTTATACCTATGAGAACCATTACAGGCTGGCTAGATTATAGAAAATTAAATGAAACCACTAGAAAAGATCAATTTCCTTTGCCTTTTGTGGACCAAATGTTAGAATGATTAGCCGGGCATTTATATTATTGTTTTCTAGATGGTATGTCTAGTTATTTTCAAATTCTCATTAATCTCGAAGACCAAGAAGAGATAACCTTTGCTTGTCCTTTTGGCACATTTGCTTACCGGCGAATACCCTTTGGTCTTTATAATGTCCCTACCACTTTTCAAAAATGTATGATTGCTTTATTTTAAGGATTGATTGAAGATAGCATGGAAGTGCTTATAGATTATTTTATGTATTTGGAGACTCCTTTAATCATTGCTTAAAGAATTTAATTAGAGTTTTAAAGAGATGTAAGGAGACAAATTTGGTATTAAATTAGGAAAAATGTCATTTCAAGGTCCAAGAAGGAATAGTACTATCACACAAAATCTCTCATCGGGGCATAAAGATTGATTAAGCCAAAATAGAAACAATATTAACCTCTCACCTCCCTCTTCTGTTAAAGCAATCAGGAGTTCTTTGGGTCATGTAAGCTTTTATCGTAGATTTATCAAGGACTTTTCAAAAATTGCATGACCCTTAACAAGATTTATTGGAGAAGGACACCCTTTTTTATTTTAATGACGAATGTTTGAAAGCATTTACTTTATTAAAAGATAAGTTAAAAAAGCACCAATCATGGTTGTCCTGGATTGGAATTTTCCTTTCGAAGCCATGTGTAATGCGAGTGACTATGCAGTGGGAGCGGTCTTAGGATAATGAAAGGAAAAACATTTCCAACCGATCTTTTATGCTAGTAATACTCTTAATGATGCGCAAGAGAATTACACTACCACTAAAAAAGAGATACTAGTTGTAGTATTTACCTTCAATAGGTTTAGACCATATTTAATTTTATCTAAAACCATAATATATACCGACCATTCAGTCTTAAAGTATTTATTGTCAAATTCTGATGCTAAACCTAGACTAATCCATTGGGTTTTGTTATTGTAAGAGTTTGATATAGAAATCAAGGATAAAATAGGAGCTAAGAATCTAGCAGCCGACCATTTTTCTAAGCTTGAAAATCTCTAATTAGAAAAATTAAATGAGGATGATATAGGCAACACTTTTCCATATGAGAAATTGTACACTGTTACTGGGATAAATAATGAGATAAATGAAGAGACCCCATGGTTTGCAAACATTGCTAACTATCTAGTAGAAAGGATTATACCCAAAGAACTTATTTTTCAACAAAGAAAGAAGTTCTTTGCATATCTCAAGTACTGCATATGGGATGATCCATTCCTATTTCAAAATTATGCGGATCAAATTATTAAGAGATGCATTTCTACATCCAAAGGATGGAAAATTTTAGGACATTATCATACAGGACTCATAGTTAAACACCATAGTGCTAATAGAATTGTCCAAAACATCGTAGACTATAGCTTTTACTAGCCTATTGTGTTTAGAGATGCTCAAACATTTACTGCTAAATGTGCTAGATATCAAAGAACAGGTAACATCTCTAAAAAGGATGAAATGTGTCACGCCCCAATGGGTACCCTAAACGTGGCAGTCCGCCACACTCAATATTAAAGCCTAAGTATGACAACCTTAGTCATTCCAAAAGCTTTTATATTAAGTGTAAGGCTTACTTTCACAATTTTTACAGGACCATATATGGAATTATGTAGCTTAAGGAGATATAAAAACATGTTAAGAAAAGAAGAATCACAACAATTATTTGTCCATGGCATAAATTTTACCAACTTAGGGACAGCTTACTAATCTATTATATACATATTAACATGCTAATGCTCAGCTACTCTTTATTCAGAATTCTAATATACAAGAGGGATTACCTGCCCACAGGGTCCACGTGGCCTTAACCATAGGTACGGGAACTGCAAAAGATATCTATCGGGTATAAGCTACTAGGCTTAGTGAGTAATTCCCAAAATTCATACTCGAAGTAAATTATCAATCAAGTTGGTTATTCAAACGTATGAAATGCAACAACCACGTGAGCATACAAGACATATGACTTTCCGGGAATCATATGTTGAATGAATTTACGCCCTTCATTCGGGGTTGGGTATTCAGGCCAATTACAGCCACCACTTTTAAAACACTTTTATAGGTCTTACCGGCACCTATATGCCATCAAAAATTTTGTAGTTATTACAGGCTCCTACTAGCCACGAAAAACTTGTAGTTATTACAGGCTCCTACTAGCCATCAATTTAAGTAGTTCTTACCGGCTCCTACTCGCCACTTACATGATATACCGGTTATGTCTACCACCACTATTATACACTTGTCCCACCAATTGTATAGTAGCGAATGCAATGTGACTCAACATATGAAGTGCATGAACAATTTCTTTAATTAAAATCTAGTAGTTACATTTAACTTCTTTCAAGTGATCAACCAATTTCAAACAATTCAAGATATTAATGTACATACAACTTTATTACAAACAATTTGATTTCGATATACTTAGTATTCCTTCAACATATTATCATACACTTCTTTTTGAGTTTGCTTAGATTCTAGTGCAACTAATTTTACAAGCACAAGCAAGAGTATGAAAAATGGGGAAATAACTCACGATGCCATTGCCGTCTATTTCTCTTAAGCGGATGAGTCGTTCACACACTCCACTAAATCGTAATAGTCCTCGGGGTGAAGAAATCCTTCCTCGGGATCACCTAACCAAAGAAAATACCCATAATGAGTTTTTCTTGAAGATTTTCTTGAATTTTTGACAAAACAATGTCAAAGAACGTCAAAGTTCGTATAAAAGAATGTTCCAACTTAAAACGGCCATAACTTGGTCATTTTAGCTCGGAATCGCGCATATAATATACCGATTTCTATCTACTCGAAAAGATCTACCCATTTCTAAAATTATTTCCCACAAACAAAGCCATATAGGCTTCGAAAAAGTGGCGACAAAATTCACCACGGATTTCCAAGTAAAAACAACTTTGGTTCAAGAAATCAAAATTCTTTTGATAAATACTTAGTTATCTATATAGTTGAAAAATTCTCTTTTTATAACTATATAACTCATATTTAAGCATGTTCAAGTGTCTTGTTGTCCAATTATTTTTCTTCGTAAAACAATGTCGGATTGAAGCTTTTCGGAATTTGTTTTTGTAAATTTCTTTGAAATGAATACCTTGTTTTCTTTATTTTCTAAAAACGTTTTATGTTGGTTTCATTTATCTTTTTCTAAGTGACTTTTGAAAATAAAATTTTCTACTTTCTAAGTTACACTAATAATATTTTTGAAGTTTTCTAGAAAATATTCTTTTCTTCATTTTCTTGCGTAAATTCCTTTGTTTACTTGTTTTGGCAAAAATCTTTACTTGATATTTCTCATTCTTTTTCTCATGTCTCCCATTTCCAAAAACAATTACCCATGCATGAAAATTTGGTTTCCTTATAAAAACAAAGTGGAACAATTAAGGACTTTTTGTAGAAAAACTAATTTCTATAATCTTATTAACTTTTTCTTGTAACTTGAAAAGTGAAAATTTTATTCTTTTCAAACCATAAATTTTCTTTGCCTATTTGCAAGGTCTTTACTTAAAAATTTCCTTAGTCATCCATCTTATTTTCTTTCTTTATGAAAAGAACCATTTTTGTCAACAAAATATTTTCTTTTGAAAAGCAAAGTAGAGTAACAAAGATTTAACTAGCTTTTAAGTAAAAATAGTTTCTAAATTCATAGTGAATTCTTTTTGTAACTTGAAAATGAAGGAGTTTATTTTTGTTATCTTATATTTTTATGTTTCACATAAACTTATTCCTAAGTGACAAAAAGTCTTCTTTTATTTCATTATCTTTAGAAAATAAAACTTTTGGACAACAATCTAAATGAACATGATTATGAGAATAATAATAAACAAAATAACATAAAGCATAAATAATAAAATCAAGTATTGGAGTCTTAGCTTTTTCAAGGCTCCCGGGACTAAGAAATAAACTAGTCCCATAATGAAATAAAATGAAAGAAGAAAAGCTTGTTTTGACTTGATGAGGACAAGTCTAAGACTAGAGACTAGTCTTAATTTCAACAAGGAATGAATAAATAAATTGCAATGGAAAGGTAAATAAATTGCTTTGCATGAACTAAATAAATTGCAAGTGAGCTTATATGCTCTAAAGAATATGTATATAGTTATCTAGATATAGTAGATAGTTATGAACATAAAAGAGACATAATGAACATAAGAAAAACATAATGAATATATAGAGGAAACATGAACATAAAGGAATTGTGGTTATGAACAAAAACAAAGTATGAACCTATTGTTGCTTTCTTAACCTTCATGGTTTTAGAAAACATACACTAAGCTCATACTAAGTAGATGAACATGGAGACTTCTTGAAGAACTTTTACCTAAAGAAGATGAGCTTAAAGAGAACTTCTTGAAGAGCTTCTTGGAGAGAAATTCTAGAGAGATTTTGAGAGAGTAATTTTAGTGTAGAAGTGGTGTGAAAGAAGTGAAAGAGAAGGGGGGTATTTATAGGATTTTGAGGAGTGATTTTTGTGTGATTTAAATAAATGCAAAATTGGAACAAATTGAGGGCAAGAGAGAGAGGGGCGCCGGCCATTGCATGGGGGAGGGCATTTGATTTAATTTTTTGACTTTTTGGAAAGATAAGAGATGTAATATGTAAGGTAGATGTGATATAAAGTTATGGGAAAGGTAAAAAGTTAAGATAATAGGTTATGTAGAGTGTAAGAGTAGGTGTAAGAAAAAGTAGAGATAAAAGAATAGTGTAGAATAGTAATGAATAGTGTAATGTAAAGTAGATATGACAATTAAAGTACCGGTAGTAAGAAAATACGCGTATAATAGCTATATCTGTTATTTTTACTTACCGAAAAATTATGAAACTGATATTTTTGGAAAACTTATATTTTTACGAGTCTAACGGTGTATTCGGAATATTTTTACTATTCCGGGCTTCCGGACACGTTTTTCGAGAACTGTGTCCGATCGGGTTCGAAGGACACCGAAATTCGCGAAACCGAAACTTTTATAAAACCTATGGTTATTACGAACTATTCTAGCTAATTATCCCAACTTCGTTTTTCCGGGCCAAAGAAAACGGCAATGCCGGATTTAAATTGATACGGTAAACTAGGGTTTTATTGACCTTTAGGGTTTCGTTTGACTTCCGGTTAGGGTTTTGTGCTAAACCGATTCCGAAAATTTTAGGGGTTTACAAAATGTTCCAAAAATATTTCCTAGAGTGTGAAGTATTTGATGTCTATGGTATTGACTTTGTAGGTCCCTTCCCTAAGTCAAATGGACATCAATATATTCTGGTAGCAATAGATTATGTCTCCAAATGGGTAAAGGCAAAGGCTTTAGGTACCAATGATGCAAGAGTCGTAACAAAGCTCCTAAAGAGATTGTTTTCTAGATTTAGGACACCTAAAGCTATTATTAGAGATCATCGTACTCATTTTTATAACTCAAAGGTGGAAAAAAGTGCTTAGAGATATGGTGTAAATCATAAGATAACCACCCCACATCATCCTTAAACCAGTGGTCAAGTGGAATGATCTAATAGGGAGATAAAAAGAATCTTGGAAAAAGATGTGGCTCATCTTAGAAAAGATTGGTCAGACAAATTAGATGGTGCCTTGTGGGCATATGGAACAACCTTAAGATACCTTTAGGGACTATACCCTATAGCTTACTTTATGGAAGGGCTTGCCATTTGCCTATTGAACTAGAACATAAAGCTCATCGGGCAATCAAAAGAGTAAATTATGGTTTAAATGATGCTAACAGAAAGAGATTGTTCCAATTAAATGAGCTCGATGAGTAGAGGGTTATGGCTTATGAAAGTTCTAAGCTCTATAAGGAAAAGACAACGAAATACCATGACTAAAGGATTAGACAGTCCAAAAATTTCCAAGATGGTGATAAAGTCTTATTATATAAATCTTAACTCAAACTTTTTCCTGGAAAATTAAAATCTAGGTGGTTCGAACCATTCATGGTGACTAAGGTTTTCCCATAAGGCACTATAGAGGTAGAACACCCAACTTCAGGGAAATGTAAAGTTATGGTTAGTTGTTAAAGTTATATCTAGGCAATGATGGTGAACTCTCTCAAAAAGAGGAGTTTCAACTTCACAAAAGCCTCGATTAAATAAAAATATTTAATTTCATGTCAAGCTAATAACATTAAAAGAGCGTTTCTTGGGAGGCAAACCATGTCTAACTCATTAATCCATTGTATTTGATTTCTTTGGTTTCTAATTGCATAAATATTGAGTCTTAATTGATTTTAAGAATATAAGCACTAACAAAAACAGATTACTTTTTAATACGAAAAATAAAAGAAATACAACTAGATTTAAACTATCATGTAATCCCCATGCTACACTAAAAATTTGTAACAAATTTTGTATAAAAAGAAGCACAAGGAAATACATCATGAAGTGTTTCAACCATGTTTCCTAATCTTAGTGATTCTATAGAAAACAGAAAGAAGCACAGTATGATAGACATGTTCGTGTTTATGTCATGTTTTTTCTGGATATCATTTTCATATTAATTAGCAAGAAACATGATGGGATTAATTCACTCATGTTTATGTCATTTTTTTCCTTGTGAGTTGTGTGCATAATAAGCAAAAAGAAGCATGAGGCAATATGACACCCCGTTTTCATACTATGTTTATGAGATATTAGTATCCCTATTTGGATCAATAAGAAGTACAATGTGATATGATCTCTTGTGCATGCGTTGTGTTCCTATAAGATTGTTTTACCTATTATTCACAGTGAGAAACACACAGGACTAGTAATACCATGCTTTGGTCATGCTTTAAAGAAGTGGATTTGGTATTTTTATGCCGAGAGGAGCACAGTGGAACGTAAACTACTGTATATACGTCGTGTTTCTACTTATATAAAAGTTGGTTCCAAAAAAAATAATTCTTTTATTCTACTGTGTTTTCCTTTCTTCCTCTTTAATTCACAAAACACTCTTAAACAAAAAAAAAAAAAAAATCTTTGTCACTTATTTTGCTCGAATCATCCACGAAATCATCACCAGCATTACAAAGTTAAGGTTTGATCTTTACCATATCTTTCCATTAACTTTTTCTTCATGGGTTATTCTTGTTGGTTGTTGATTATTCATGTATTTGATTTAGGCTTGCATTCAAAAAATTTGGGGCTTTTTTATTTCTATGTTGTCCATTACTCAGTTGAGTTCGAAATAGTATGTATATTAAGTTTAAAAGATGATAGTGAAGCAATGTATGATCTTTTATGGTTTGCCCAAATTGAATCTTTAGGGTTTTGAAAAGTGATTAAAGTTGTTATCTCGTCTAACTTTTAGACCTTAAAGCTACTATGTGTGAAGTGAAACTGTTAAATCTTTGACCAAAAATAGCTTTCATACCTATCGTGCTTTAGTTGTGAAGTTTAAAACATGAGCCATGTTCCTTTAGTGCTAGAAAAACATGAGGTTTTAATGATATATTATACTTCATTGTGTTTTCTCTGTTTTAGGAGTTGGAATATGTGTGTGTTACTATTGAGCTAGTTTAGTGCTTAAATTTTATTATCTAACGTACATATTAGTCTATTGAGCTCTTCTTTAGAATTGTGCTAGTCTGATTTAGGTATTTCTAAATATAGATGGTAGCAAAGCATGTTGCTAAAAGGAAGCCTGAACAGTCAAGATCTCATGGTTCTTCAAGTTCAAATTCAAAGGCAATACAACCCCCACCTCACTTAAATGAACATCAAAGGAAAAATTTTATGAATTGGCTAAGAAACCTTTGCTTCCAAACATGTATATCGATTGGGCTTTAATTGAAAAGTACGGAATGACTTGAAAAGTTATTAATCTTTTATCTTCCTGTCCATGGGAAAGATTGTTTACTATTCAAGAGTCTGTATATAGAATGCTTACTTTAGAGTTTATGTCAACTTTGAAATTGGACCAGCCCTGTAATATCTATGGGTCAAATAATTATCCTGAGTTTACTGTGTTTGGACAATTTCAGAGGACTTCGATGGCTACTTTTTATGTATCTTGTGGATTATATGATGAAGAAGAAATAGACAAAAATGAATTCAAGAAGTTATGTCATCATCTGCCTCATGGAGTAGAGAATGTAATTTTATGGAGAAAATAGCCAAAAGATTCCAAGCCATAATGTGCTTCAATGTTGAAAGGATTGATAAGTGTCAAAAGACCGTTATTTCTACTACTTATTGCATATGATTTTATATGGAATTCATGTGAATTTATCAAGAAAAGGATACTTAATTGATTGATATTTGATTTCAGGGTTTTAAGGAAGATATTTCAAAGATTTGAGGATGATTCAAGCAAAAAAAAGATGGAATTTGACAAAGAATGCAAAAGGATGGTTTTCTATTGTACACAACCGTCAACATGGCGATGCAAACGCTAAGGCAGAGCTCTAAAAAGTGACCAAAAAGTTTCCCAAATTGTACCCTAGCTGCTGCCCAAGAAGTATAGAAGGCTGTGTTAGAGAAAAAAATGCAACCAGAGGCAAAAAGTGGGTAGGGCACATTCAAAAACTGTTACGACACTATAAATAGCCGTCCCAACCTTTTAGCTTGGCATCCTTAAACATTCCATACGTCCTTAGACACATTTTGGAAACCCTAAGAGAGGAAAACGGAATAACTTCAAGGGAAAAGTGCCGCTCCAACATTTGAAGATCATAAAACAACAAATGGGTTTTATTAGTCTTAATTCTTTCCTGTCTTTTTCTATTTCCTTCATTGTAAACTCCATGGAGGAGTAGCATGTTCATGCCCTAATTATGTGAAACCCTAAACCATGTGCTTAAATTGATGATTGATTTATATTATTGATTTCCTTGAATCTATTCATGTATTATAATTGTCTTGTAATGAATTATGGCCAGATTTGTTACTTATCTAATTCTTATAAACCCCTGAATTTTTCATAATTCTTAGAAAATAATTCTAGAAGTCAAACACTAAAGCTGAGACCCTGAAAATCGACCAAAAGTTAAAAACCAAATTCTAAATAAGATCAAATATGAAAATTCTTAACTTTAAGAAAATGAGAACCATCAAAATAAAATGTAGAATCCAACGATCATTTGATTCAACATTCGTACGCCAATCAAAACATCTATTTGATCCCTAACACGCAAATCAAGATGATATATCCAATTAATGTTAGATGACAAAATACTAAAACCTTAAATCCTTTGTTAAATTTTAGAATAAAAAAATTTCAATTACCACCAAAAGTCAAACGGAGTCAATCCATAACCCTAGACTCAATTAAACAATCCCGGGAACTAGAAAATATTAAATAAATCACAAATAAAATAAAATAAAATAAATGTTGAACCAAAAAATATAACACGATCAAAAACCCCAAAATTTTAAGATCTTATGAACAAATCAACAAGCCGGAAGTCAAACCGGAACCCTAAAGATCAACAAAGTTTACAACAAACCTTAGTGTTCAAAATTCGACAATCCAGCGCTCTTAGAACCTAAACAACGGAGCTAAAATAATTGTTGATAATAGTTCTAATAATATAGGGAAGCTTAAAAAATATCATATTGGCAAATTTTTAGAATCTTTCAGATCCGAACGAGATCAATTTTTGAAAACAGTGCCCCAATATACCAGATAGTAAAAAATATTTCGTTAATACCATTAGACTCGTAATAATATAAGAAATCCCAAAATATCAGTTTTATAACTTTTCGGCATCTAAAAATATCTGATATAGCCCATTTACGCGTATTTTTATTACTACCAGTATTAATTTTCTAGTCTACTATTTAAAGTACTATTTCTATTATTCATATATCTCTACTTTTTGTCCTACCTATTCTTACAACCTACATACATATTTCTTATAATTTTCTTTTCCCATAAAAATTCTACACCACATATTATTAAACTTCTCTTACCATTTTAATTACTCTTCTTCTTCATGCCATCAATTTATTTTCTTTTTCATTTATTTAATTAACTCTTAATTTCCCTCCACATTTATCTATAAATACCTCATTTCCCTCCACTTCTTTCGCACACTCATCTACCATAACAAAACTCCCCCAAAATCACTTCTCAAATCCTCTTTCCAAAAATTTCTCTTCACTTTTCCAAATTTCCTATATTTCATCCATTCACATACTACCAAAACCTCTCTTTAACTACTACCCACATATTTGTAAACCCTGGTTTTCCTAGTAGTCAAGTAAACTTCGGAAACTGGAAAACAAAACCCTAAACCGGTCTAGTTCAAGCATAGTCAGAGAAACTTAGAAACACTAGATCCGATTTTCCTTTGGTTTCATATCAAAAGAGCTTTTATAAAATAATTTAATGTGAAATATTGCTTTAAAGTATATTTCAAACCATGAAAAGTTTTGATTTCGAAGAATTTTCTATTCCAGGCCTTCCCAGCCCCATTACGGAAAAACGAGCCCCGAAACTAGAAACTCAGAAAAATATCCCGAGATATTCTTTAGAGCCGAAATTTTATAAGGATTTCAAAAATATAAGTTTTATAATTTTTCGGGCTATAAAAATTACAGTTATAGCTTTTTTCCCGTATTTTCTTTACTACTGGTAAAGTAGATGCCTTGTCTACTATTTATCACTATTCACAAGTGCAACCTACAACACACACTACCCATACCCTAGTCTTACATCCTTACAAACATTCATTATATTTTCTTTTCCAAGAAATTTTTGTTTCTTACTAAATTATTACAATTAATTCATTTTACTACATAAATTACAATTTCAAACAAATTCAAATCACTCCCTCTCTTTCACTCAAGATGGCCGGCACACCCCCTCCCCCCTAATTTACCTCAATTTATTTTATTTTCTTCTTTTTATAATACAACAAACCCTAATTTACTTCATATATATACTCACTTACTCTCTCTCTCCCCATTTCTACTCTTCCAAAATTTTTACACAAAGTAAAATCCTCTCTATTCTCTCCCTTTGTGCCGTGACCACCACCACCCACACACACACACATCAAGTTCATTTCTTCACCAAATCCATCTTTAGGTGATGATTCCTAAGCTTCTTACTACTTAATCTTGTAATGGCAAGATCATTCATGTGTATTTTCATCTTAAATTCCCATGAGCAAGTGCTAGGGATAAGAAAATGCTAATACATGAATATCAAGTCATCACAAGAGTAGATCTTGTGTTTGATGAGCTTTTATTGAGCTATTATCATGTTCATGCATATAAAAGTAGAGATCTTGAATGAAAATATATGTTCATACTCTTAAACTCCTTTTTATGCATTACAAGTAGTAGATCTAGCACTTAGACACTCATATTATACTTGACATTCATGTTCATATAGATATTTTGTGTTTTCATGCATTAATGCTCATAAAGATTTAGTCTTGTGTATATAAATGTGATAGTTGGTAGATCTTTATGTAGATAAGACAAGGAACTTAAAAAGAAAAGGTTTTTGTTGGAAATGTTCAAAAGAAAAGTCGTATGACTTCAAAACCCTATTTTAAAAACCCTTGTATCAACTTTGGAACTCATGTTTTATGTGAAAAATGAAGGGTATAAGTAATAGATATCATTAAGTAGTGATTTTTATAAGTTGAAATGAGTTTGGATGAGATTAATGTGTAAAACAAGAAGTAAAATCAAGATAGAAAATTTTGAGTTAGTAGCCAACTTGTAAAATTCGTAACTTTGGATGATTCCTATGTAAACACCTATTGTTCAAGCTTAAAATGGATGTTTTATGTATTAAATGAAATCCTTAGGTAGTAGATATAGTAAGGTCTTAAATTTTAATGCATTACACAAATTTTTCCCTAAGGAATCATTCAAAAAGTGGATTTTCTAAAATTCGGATATTTGAGTAAAGCCTATTTGAAGACATATTTGCAAAGTATAAAATACAAAAATTTTTATGTAAAAATGAAGGTCTTGGGTAGTATATGTGATGAAGACTCACTTTTAATTAAGATAACTAGAAATTCCTAAGAATGAAATCCAAAACACTAGTGTGATGTCAAAGTTAGAAAACTAGATTTTCAAGTAGTTATTGTTGGAGTCTTGCAAAATTAAGGAGTTCTAAAATTTTCTTTTATCAAAAATCATCAAGATCATGCATACATTGAACTCATCATATGTCATTCATGTTAGGAAATCATTCATACTTTATATATGTAAACCCCTAAATTTTTGGAATCGGTTTAGCCAAAAACCCTAAACCAGAAGTCAACCGGAACTCTAATGGTCAACAAAAACCCTCGTTAAACGTAATAGCTTAAGTCCGGCAATCCCGAATAAGAAACTCAGTAAGAGTAAGTAGGAGTTTAGAATATAGAATAGTGCGTAATTATCTAAGGTAGCATAAAAAGATCAGATTAGTAAAACTGCAACTCGTTTCGAATCCGATAGGACACAGTTCTAGAAAAATGTGTCCCGAAGCCCGGAATAGAAAAAATATTCTGAATATACCGTTAGACTCATAAAAATATAAGGTTTTCAAAAATATCAGTTTCAAAATTTTTCGGCAAGTAAAAATAATAGATATCGCTATTATACGCGTATTTTCTTACTACCGGTACTTTATTAGTCATAGCTACATTACATTAAACTATTCATTACTATTCTATACTATTCTACACTATTCTTTTATCTCTACTTTTTTTTACACCTACTCTTACAAACACCATAACCTATAACCTTTATTTTTTACTTTTCCCATAATTTTATTTCACATCTACCTTACATATTACTTCATTTAATTAACAAAAAGCAAAAATAAAAACTCTCTCTTCCCTCTCTACATGGAAGGCCGTACCCCCCACCCCCTCCATCCCTCTCCTCAATTTGTTGCAATTTTCGTTTAATTTAATCATACAACAATCACTCCACAATTTCCTATAAATACCCCCCTCCTCTTTCACTTCTTTCACATAATTACTACCCACAAATTTCTTACAAAAACTCTCCCAAAATCTCTTCTCAAAACTCTCCCCAAATATTCTACCAAAACTCTCTCAAATTAATTCCAAAACAACTTCTATCTACAACAAAAACCCATAACCACATAACACTACCAAAGACTTCTTTAGGTAACTATCTCCTATTATTTTCTTCTTCTCATATCATGTAACTTTACATGACCATAGTGTGAGTTTCTAAAGACTAAAAGTTATGGAAGCCATATTATGTTCAAGAATTGTTCTTGTTCATGAAAATCTATTTTATGCCATGCAATTAATTTATTTATTTATTCCGTTGCAATTTATTCCTTGTTATTTTAAGACTAATCTCTAGTCTTAGACTTGTCCTCATCAAGTCAAAACAATTTTTTCTCTTTCTTTAATTTTATTTTAGGACTAGTCCACTTCTTAGTCCCGGGAGCCTTGAAGAAGCTAAGACTCCCAATACTTGACTTTATTATTTATGTTATTTTTGTTTACTATTATTTCTCATAAATCATGTTCATTTAGATTGTTGTCCAAAATTTCAAGTTCTAAAAATAATTGACAAAAAGGAGATTTTATCGCTTAGAAATAAGTTTATGTGAAGTATAAAACCTATGATTTGACAAACATAAGTTTATTTCTTTTTAAGTTACAAAAAGAACCCATTACAAATTTTAGAAAATACTTTTGTTATGAAAAGCTTCTTAAATCCTTTGCTATTCCACTTTATTTTTCAAAAGAAAAATTGTTGGTACAAAAAAATGATTTTTATGAAAAACATAACATGAGGAAAGAACGAGGAATTTTCAAATAAAGATCTTTGCAAACAAATAACTAAAGAAAATGGCATAGGAAAAATAAATAGGAAAAATAGTATTAATATAGGAAACTTAAAAAGAAGGAAATTTATTTTCGAAAAGTTACTTGGGAAAAATAATAAAGCAAACATAAAGCATCTTTGGAAAACAAAAGAAACAAAATATTCATTTCAAAGGATTTACAAAATAAATTCTTGTAAATTATATTTTTCTAAAAACTCCAAAACCGACATTATTTTACTCAAGAAACATGATTGGACAACAAAACACTTGAGCGTGCACAAATATGAGCTATGTAGCCATAAAAAGAGAATTTTTCAACTATATAGATAACTAAGTATTTATCAAGCAAATTTTGAATGATCGAACCAAAGTTGTTTTTGAGTTAGAAAATTCGTGGTGAATTTCATCACCACTGTTTCAGGGCTTAAATGGTTTAGTTTGACAAAAATAGTTTTAGAAATGGTTAGATCTTTTCAAGTAGGTAGAAATTGGTATATTATATGCGAGATTCCAAGTTAAAATGACCAAGTTATGGCCATTTTAAATTAGAACTCTTCGTTATACGAACTTTACCGTTCTCATGATGTTGTTTTGTCAAAATTCAAGAAAATCATCAAGAAATACTCATTGTGGGTATTTCCTTTGGCTAGGTGACTCCGAGGAAGGATACCTATATCTAGAAGATTATTTCGATTAAGAGGAGTGTGTGAACGACTCATCCTTGTAGAAGAATAGTCGACATGGCATCGTGAGTTTATTTCCTTAAATGCTATACTTGTTGAGCTTGTAAATTAGTTGCATTAGAACTAGAAAAAGACAAATGGATATGTATGTAAAATAATTCTTTGAAAGAATCCTAAGAATATCGAGGCCGGAATTGTTTTAAATGTTTGTTTTAGTATAACACTTGATTTGTATGAAATTCCTTGATCGCCTTAAATTCAATAATAATCATGTTATGATATCATAAACAAATTGATTCATTCATACCACGAAGTGAGTCACATTGCATTGGGTTATTATCCTAGGGTGAGAAGGATAGTAAGCTCAGGTCGAAAGCAACACTTGGCGGAGTGTCCGAAAGCGATTGTTTGGCGGCGTTAAGGAAATGCTTGGCGGAAAATCCAAAAGCAAGGTTCAATTCAAGTAGACTTTGTGTGGTTGGCGATATTGGTCATAAGCATAAATCTTTTTAACTAAAACTACTTGTTTTGAAGTTATGTATCACTAAACCCCGAATGAAGGGCATAAATCCATTCAACATATAGTTCTCGGAAAACTATATGCCTTGTTTACCCACGTGTTTGTTGCATCTCATTTGATTGCTTAAACAACTTGTTTGAAATCTTGTTACAATAAGTTATTTATGGAAATAGTTCTCACTAAGCATGTTAGCTTATCACCCTATATATATCTTTTGCAGTTTCCCTACCTATGGTTGAGGCCACGAGGACCGTGCAGTCAGGTAATTTTTTTTTGGACAAAAAAATTCTAGATGAAGTTTAGCGTTGGATAAGATGTACAATATTCTTGTAATAGATTTGTGATTAAGGGGAAATGTCCCTAAGATTGTAAGATCATTGTTATAAGTGAATGAATATTATGAATCCCCTTTTCTTAACATGTTATTATATCTTATTAAGCTTCATTTTCCCGGGTATGGTCCTCTAAACTTATGAGAGCACGCCTTACACTTAATATCAAAGCTTTTGGGAATGGCTAAGGTTGTCATACTTAAGCTTCAATATTGAGTGTGGCGGACTATTACATTTAGGGTACCCTTTGGGGTATGACAATATATACTTAAATTATCAACTAGATACATTTCAAACAAGTACAAAACTCTTTGTTGGAAATGAGAATGGTTACTGATCAGATCTCATCCCTCTGTTCAGTGACCTAAATGTTTCAAAACTTGGAAATAATATTGGAATTAGATAGATCTTTCGAAGTAGATAGAAATCGATATAAAATTTGTGAAATTTCGAGTTAAAATGACCAAGTTATGGCCGTTTTAAGTTGGAACTTCCGCAAATAGCGAGAATTACGATTTTTATTAGTTTTGATACATAGTTTGGATTAGTTAAGTGATGAAGTACTTATTAGGGTATTCTTCCTTGGTAAGTGATCCCAAAACCGACAAATCTTTACCACCTGATTACTACTATTAAAAGACCGGCATACCATGGCCGAGTGAGTATCACTTCCAATTTCAATTATTGCTTATGATTGTAATAATAGTTGCATTAGTTACTTAGCAAAGATAAAATGAATATGCATGATGGGGTTGAATGGGAATTATATTTGTCTGCTGTTGTTATGTGAAGTTGAATTTAAAGAATATCGAAGCCGAGTCATAAATCATTGCTTGTATAGATGATGTGCTCTGATAAGTATTGAATTTTAAAGCATATTTCTAGCAAGCGCACTAGGTCTTCTATTGTAATATAACCTGAATAAAGTGTCGATCCCACAAGGATTTACTAACTACTAGACAATTATCAACTAATACTAATATCTAGGCAATTGATTTTCTTAATATTATTAAGTTAAAATAATTATCTATATAATTATCTATATGAAATGCGATGAGCTTTTAAAGAGAGGGATATGATGACAAGTGTGGGAAGGATAAGAATCCACTTTAAACTATTGCTAATTAATTTGAACTCATGTTATAATGATAATTAGATTCATGAATATTCATAAGAAATTATCAAGATTTAAAAACAAAGTTTGAAAACCTTTTAAACCACAAAACAATTTAATAACTTCCGTTGAATAAATCATGAGTGGAATCAAAATTACAATTATAAATCTCCCGATTCTATAATTGACTAATACTTTATATTAAAATCTCCTAATTCCTTAGTGAGAAATCAACATAAAACATTGCATTAACATTCATGGATAATTTCTAAAATAGATTAAACTACGCCGCTTCCGCAATTGCAATTTAATCTTAATTTATGAATTCATGTGAACACTAATTTCCCTTCCGAGTTATTAGAATTCTTATACACCAAAACAAGATGAATAATCAGAATTCAATATGAATATCTCATGATTCTAAATATCTCATAACATAGATTCAAAAATCATCTTAACATGTTTAAAGCTTCATCAACTTCCCACAAAAAGAATTTAGCTACTCATGGATAATGATTCAACAATCAAATAAGAAATTGCAAATGATTTCATTATGATCAGAATATACAAGTATATGAATTGCATAAGAAAGAATAAGATTAGAAATCACCAATTCAAAATACTAAAGCTTCACTTGCAAATCTTGTATACTTCAAATCTCTTCAAAATCTCTTATGAAATGCCTATTCTAAATATTCTAAAGCTACTTGTAGTACTAGATATTTGGTTGCTTGGATGATTCTGAGAATGAGGGGAAGACCCCCTATTTATAGGAAAAATTTCGTAAAAAACATTTAATGAGCTTTGCTGTTTCTCAATGTACGCCGGCCGTTATGGATCCTACGCCGGCGGCTTACAGGCGGCGTATCTTCAAATTGTCCCTTGCGCAGGCAGTGCACTAGCAGCCTTCAATATCTGTTACAACGTAAGCCGCTTCAATGCCGGCGGCTTTGAACGTAGATCTAGCCGGCGTATGTAGTCAGAAATGAAGCGTTGGGCAGATTTATAACGAACGCCGTCCGAAGGCCGGCGGCTTTGACACCGGCGTAGGCATTCCAACAGATGTGTTGCTTCATTTTCCTTCAAGTTTTGGATAGCTTCATGTCTCTTCAATTCTTCCATGTACGCTGCCTTAAGGCCGGCGGCTTTCATGCCGGCTTAAAATGAAACTTCTTCAAAGCTGGTGATTTTTCAGTTCTGGGCTGCTGGCCTTCACATACGCTGGCTTCTTCATCTTCTACGCCGGCAGCTTTGAGGCGGCTTTGAATGTTGTTCTACTTGTGCTGGGCAAAGCTGGCTGTGTTGCAACGGCCTTGGATTTTACACCGTCTGAAAGCTGGCGGCTTTCAATGCTAAATTGCCGGCCTTGACTTCAATTTTTCCTCTTTTCAATTAAAATTCACTTGTTTTGATTTCTTTATCCAAATTAGTCCTGAAACATAAAATTTAATCAAAACAAATATCCATTCTAGCTCAATTGAACATCAAGATTTGCATAAAATATGATCTTATCAATAGATAAGCTAGGATTAATTGTCTGTGAATATTGCTTGATCACCTAAAAGAATTGGTATAATTGATTATTCGGAATTGAAAACGAAATTGAACTCATTCATAACACGATAGGGATGGAGCATTAGCATTTGTTGGTTTTTTGTGATCCATAAAAAGAATATAAAAGTTGGTTAATCATGATCTATAAAACGAATTATGAGTTGGTTAATTGTGATCCATAAAATGAATATATGAGTTGGTTAACCGTGAGCCTAAACAGTGTCGTACCGCAGGATTCGTTAATCTTTTAACCCAGGATGCAGGGCACAAGTCCATCCACATATGATTTCCGACTAGTCATATGTTTGTTGAATTCATGTGTTTTGTGCATATCATTTGTCTGATTAATCACTTGATTGAATGATGTGTTATAGTTGTTATATGAAAGTTTTCACTCACTAAGCTAGCATAGCTTACACCCCTATAATTTTTATTTATTGCAGCACGAGTTTATTTGGTTCAATCCAAGACAGGCTACAGCTCAGGTACAGAAGCTAGGCGTTTCCTATAGAAGTTGTATTCAATTTGTTTAGACTTCCACAAGAAACCAAAAGACTCTGGATGACTGTAATGGACCTTTAAATATTCTTTTGCGGGGAATACCCCTTAGACTTTGTAACTTTTGTTTATGCGTTTTGATTTATTATCTAATGCTATTGAATGCCGCATTAAACTTCTTAACTCCATTGAATAGAGTATTCTATTGTCATAAAGGGACGCCTTATATCTATACAAGACTCCCAAAGGACTCGGTTAGTAATTCGAGAGTCTTATATGGCATGTGGTGGACTGTTATGTTTAGGATACCCCTATGGGGCATGACAATATTACTACAATCACATCTCTTCTCCTTGAACAAAATACATTACCTTAGGTAAAACCTCTCATAATTATTTTTCATATCATGTAACTTAACATAACCATAGTGTGTGTTTCCTAAAATCTATAAGGTTATGGAAACAATAATATGTCCATGTTTTGTTCTTGTTCATGCCTACACTTCCTTTATGTTATTATTGTTATTACATAGTTATTATGTTGCTATTATTATCATTGCTCCTAATCTAACTTTATATATTATTATCTATTTGTATATCTATATATTTATTAGAGCTTAAATGCTCACTAACTCTTCCTAACTTGCTTTTATTATTCTTAATGCTTTTATTATTGCATTTCCTTTTCTTTCTTTTTCCTTTTTTTTTTTGGGACTAGTTTATTCTTAGTCCCGGGTTACCTTAATGAAGCTAAGGCTCCCAATGCTTAACTACGTTGCCTTGGTGAAGCTAAGGCTTCCAATGCTTGACCAAGATACCTTAATAAAGCTAAGGTTCTCAATACTTAATATTATTATCTTACTTATTATTTGCTTCTTATATCTTTCCTATATTTTCATCATTTTCATACTACATACTCATATACATGCATCATCATAATGATATTATCTCAACAAAATTTAAAGTAGAAATTTTCTTTAATAAAAGAAAATGAAACCAAACTCTCTTAATGTATATATATCCTTATTACTAAATCAAGGTTTTTTTATCACCTACATAGAAAAAATTATTTCTACAACTTCTTTTCAAACTTACCAAGATTTTTCTTAAATAACAATGAAAATGATTTCCTCTAAGAAGTTAACCAACAAAATAAACATTTTCTTTTATTATGATAAGTCACATAAAGATTACTAAAAGTTAGTATTAATAATTCTTCGGTAAGTAAATTTTTTTCAAAAAGCTTACTTGTAGGATTTTACCAACCCCATAATAAAAAGTAATAACTAGACTAAGTTTTATAAGTTAAGATAAAATCAATTTACTAAATTATAAACTCGCAGAGAAAAATAGAGATTGTCAAGTTTCTAAATAATAAACCATTTTCAAAGAAATAAAAAGAATATAAACATGATAAGTTACAAAAGAACAATAGTTATTATCAAAAACTTAAGACAATATTGAAACATGATTTCCTTCCAAGTAAAATTGGTTGAAGAGTTAAAAGACCAAGTTTTAGAAATAAAGTTCATTTTCAAAGAAGTTGGAAAATGAAAATATACGGAGAAAAAGACTTCTTTATCAGAGCCATTTTTTTTAAAGGAAAATATAGATAACTCAAATTATTATAAGTTATCAACAACTTAATAAAACTCTAGAAAACTTCATTTTTATCACTAGAAGTAAAATTTGTAGAATATCAAAGCTAAGAGAAAATTTATTTTAGAAAAGAAATTGGAAAAAAAAATAAGAATATAATCATTTATAATAATAACCCAAAAATTTATAATGGTAATTGAAAATACTTAGAAAGGAAATTATTAAAATTTAAGTTTTAACACCTTAAGACATTGTTTTATGAAATATAATTGTTGAGACAACACCATTGGAATTTTGCATACAATATGAGTCTATATATATGTTTAAACGATTTTTCCAGCCATACTGATATCTACATTTTTTGTACAAGTATTTTAGATGAGGAAAAGTTTACAAATTTATGTATTGAAAACTGGAATTTTCGTGATGAATCTGTACCTTACTGTTTCAGAACCCCAATGACTTTTTATAACAAAGATAAACCTATAAATAGATATATCTTTTCGAGTAGGTAGAAAACAGTATATAATATGCGAAATTACAAGTTAAAATGAGCAAGTTATTGTTCCTTCTTCCCTCATTCTCAGAATCGGAAATCATCACGGGGTTATTCCTAGCAACGGCCTCCATTGGTATGTCTTGGCTCAACCTTCGGGGAGGTGCTTGATTGGGGATCAGAGGGCTGTCTTCCCAGAGGGATGCAGATTGGGTCTCCTCAGGCTCCGAGTCCTTGTTCGGATCTCCTTCTGGACTATCGTTTGTCTCTCCATCTCCTTCGTTGGCATGGGCTTCCTCCACGATGAAGTCTTCGTCTGGAATGACATCTAGTTGCATTCCAATGGAGTTAGGTTGAGTGTTGTATTCTGAAGGCATAGGGACAATTCGTCGATAAGCAGCATACCAATAAAATCGATCCTCCGCATCTGCCTTTAGCCATTCCGTATGATCTGTCAACTCATCATGTGCGTAGATGTACAGGGGTCCTAGCTTGTTCCATGTCCGAAAATCTGGTTCCTGTCGTCCTCCCTTTTTCAAGACGAAGGTCATTTGCTGAAGCATGGTTTCCCGATATATGAAAACCATCATTCTCTCGACTACGTAAATGACTTCTACATTGCTCCATCTCCGATTGCTTACTGCGTCATATCTCAACTCCTGGGGCAAGTTCCTCCACAGGGAATGTCTCAGTCCTTTCTCCCACAACTTGAACATTTCACGGGCGGTCCTGGGCCTTCCAACTAACGCGAACTCCTCACACAGAACCCTTAGTCTAAGGCGGTAGTTCACGAAGGTCTCGTCATGGTCCTTAAGGAAATGTCGGGATTTTTCCTTAACCTCAAGGAAAGTCAGCTATCAAGGAAACAAAAAGGGGATCGGATCTTAAGCTAGAGTTCTATCTTGTTACTATCTATCTTAAGGTCTATTTCTACTATCTTATATCTAAAACTTGCGCTTTGATACCAACTTAAACTGTCACGCCCCAGAGGGTACCCTAAACGTGGCAGTCCGCCGCATACAATATTAAAGCTAATGAATGACAAACCGTAGTCATGCAGGAGCTTCGATATCATATGCAAGGCGTGCTTCCAAGATAGTAGGAGATTCATAGGGGTATTACGTTTAAATAGATAGCAAAAGCAAGCATGAATTTAAATAAATAATCATAAGATCTTCATTTCATCATAAATTCGTACATCATCTTAGGGGCATTCCCCCGCCTCAAAGTCTTTGATCAACAATACTAATATCAAAACAAACATAACTACTACATAAGTCTACTATAGAGATCTTTCCTAGAAGTCTATGTTCAAAACTAAATATACATAAACTTCCTCCAAAAACTCCTAGTAACTTATACTCGTACCTGGCATACGGGGCACCTCGGGGCCAACCATAAGTAATCATACTGTAATAGAAAACTATAAGGGCATAAGCATGACTAGCTTAGTGAGAAAATTCCAATTATAAGACATTTCCAAAGTTCAACCAATTATTTATTCAAAGCATATGAAAATGCATCAATCATATGAACAAGTAAGATATACATGATTAACCGGAAATCAAGTGTAGCATGGATTTAACGCCCTCCATGACAAGGGTTGGGAGGTTACAGGCCCATACGACCATCAATATCTACAGATTTATCGGCTCCTGCTCGCCCTGTAGACTTTCCGGCTCCTACTAGCCATCATGTAGACTTACCGGCTCCTACCAGCCACCACTACTCTTTCCTCGTTTCCCCACACGAAGAAAAGTAGTAAACAAATGCGATTTATGTATATGATATGCATGAATAATTTTAATTTAACAATCGATCATATAAGTTGAGTTCATATAAAAAGTGATCAACCATAATTTCATCATCTCAATACATAAATCACACTTTATTTAACATATCGTCTTTCGATATACTTAACTTTCATTCAACCATTATTTCATAGCAATGGTTCATTTCTTTTCCTAGTTTTCTAATGCCACTAGTTACAAGCACAAACAAGGAAATGAATTTAGGAAAAGAATTAACTCACTCCATATCGGTGGATCTAATCGTAGTAGTCCTCTGGATAGATGATCTCGGGTCCCTCGTCACCTAGACAAGATGAAATACCCAAAAATAAGTCTTTCATAAGACTTCTATTCTTGAAGATTCTAATCTTTCCTTAAAATCGTGGTAAAATCGTATAAGGGGAAATTTCAACTTAAAATGGCCATAACTTGCTCATTTTAACTCGGAATTTCACATATAATATACCGTTTTCTACTTACTCGAAAAGATCTACGCATTTCTAAGCTTATTTTCATAAAACTAGGTCGTTTGGGTTCCGAAAAGGTAGCGATCAGATTTGCCACGAATTTACTAGGACCTGCTTTCCTTATTGAAAACAAAGCCCATTTGAAAAGATAAATATTTGAAGTATTTTGTAAACTTTTTGGAAGGTATATATGTATATGTAATGACTCATGACAAATGTATGAAGTAAATGAAGTTGTCTCAACTTATAAAAAGTAAGGTTTTAAAAGACTTGAACTGGAGATTTTATTGGAATACTCATCTTACTTTTGAAAGGATTCTTGAGTTATTTGAGATGAATATTTCTAAAATTAATCTCTTGTAGTTACTTTAAATTCTTAAGGAGTAGTTTTATTTTCTAAACAACTTTGAAATAATACTTTTGTTGCTTTATAATGATTTCAAAGAATTTCTAATTCTTGATGAAAGATAAGTTTTTCATGAAATCTTTTGTTTATTTGAGAAAAACCCTTTCCAAGCATGTTCTTGAGTTTCTAAGAAATCTATTTATTTAAAATGAACCTTTAGTTTAAGAAAACACTTCTTTATTAAATTTTTGTTGACAAAAACATTATGTTCATGCATGAATATGAATCATAAACTATGAAAATATGAAAAGAACATAATAACTTAAATGAATATTCATATAAAGAAATAATTCAAGTATTGGGACCTTAGCTTCATCAAGGTACCCCGGGACTAAGAAAAGACTAGTCCCGAAAAGAGAAAGAAAAAGAATTGTTTTGACTTGATGAGGACAAGTCTAAGACTAGAATGACTAGTCTTAAAAACAACTTTGAAATAAATAAATTGTATTGAAGAAAATAAATTGCATGAAAGATAAATAAATTGCAAGACAATGAGCTTATATGCTCTAAATAATATATATAGATATATAGATATGCTAGATAGTAAAAAACATAAAAGAAACATAAATGAACATAGAGGAATTATGATTATGAACAAAAACAAAGCATGAACCTAATGTTGCTTTCTTAATCTTCATGGTTTTAGAAAACACACACTAAGCTCATACTAAGTAGATGAACATGAAGAAATCTTGAGAAATTTCTTACCTAAAGGAAGCTAAACTAAGGAGACTTCTTGAAAGAACTCTTGAGAGAAATTGGAAAGAAATTTTTGTAGAGTAACTTTAGAAAAGAAGAGGTGTGAAAGAAGTGAAGGTATGATGGGGTATTTATAGGAAAATGTGAGAGATAATTTTTGTTAATTAAATAATTGGAAAATGAAACAAATTGAGCATAGAGAGAGAGGGGGCCGGCGCCATTTTGTGTGCATGGGGAAGAGAAAAATTAAAATTTTGTTATTTTGTTAATTAAAAGTAAGAAATGAAAGATGTAAAATTGTATTGGAAATGAAAATGTGTAAGAAGTAGGTGTATGGTTTGTAAGAATAGGTTGTAAGAAAAAGTAGAAATAGATAAATAGTGTGGAATAGTAGAGAATAGTGTAATGAAAAAGTAGACATGACAATTTAATACCGGTAGTAAGAAAATACGCGTATAAAAGCGATATCTGATATTTTTATCTACCGAAAAATTACGAAATTGATATTTTTGGAAATCTTATATTTTTACGAGTCTAACTGTATATTCGGAATAATTTTCCTATTCTGGGCTTCCAGACACGTTTTTCAAGAATCATGTTCGATCGGGTTCAAAGGACACTCGAAATTCTTCAATCTGATATTTTTTGAAACCTATGACTATTACGAACCATCAAGGCAAACTTTTCCAACTTCGTTTTCTAGGGCTAGAGAAAACGGCGATGCCGGAGTTTAAGCGGTCTCGATAAACTAGGGTTTTGGTTGACTTAGGAGTCCGTTTGACTTTCGATTAGGGTTTAGGTCTTTTAATTTGGAACCGAAAATTCGGGGACTTACAGGTATGCCTCTAAGATTTGTAATCAACCACGTTTATGTTTATAATAAGTATTCTCCTTGTCTTGCTACTTAATCATTATCAATGTAAATTGCGTTACTTCGATGTGTTCCCTTGGTTGTGATGTACGACTTGTACATGATATGCAAGCCTTTACGTGACTAAGATTGTCACATCCGCCCCCCACTACCGAGGTTCTGGATGTGATGCCAGGGCAGGCAAACCCACCACTGGCCCCCTATTGATAATGGCCGACACCACCATTGCATCATGGTGACCCCAACCAACGCATGCCCCAATGGGTATCACGGGAGTTGAGAGGTGCTGCCTTTGGGGCAGGCAAAAGCCTCAGGTCATGGGTTCGATCCCTAGAGTCTGCAGACTGGGTTCAACTCATCCTGAGGGTAACAATACCTATAGTGCCCGTGATACCCATTGGGGCATGCGTTGGTTGGGGTCACCATGATGCAATGGTGGTGTCGGCCATTATCAGTAGGGGGCCAGTGGTGGGTTTGCCTGCCCTGGCATCACATCCAGAACCTCGGTAGTGGGGGGTGGATGTGACAGAAAAGGCGCCTTTTTATGTCACACCCCACCCCCGCAGGCAACGGCGATGTGATGCCAGGGCAGACAACTGCCACAGGCCCCCTAGTGATACTGGCCGACATCCACCCTCAGGTGAGACCCCAACCAACGCAGCTCAACTGGTGAAAGGTGCTGCCTTTGGGGCAGGCAAAAGCCTTAGGTCTGGGGTTCAATCCTAGAGTCTGCAGACTGGATTCAACTCTGACTAAGGGTAACAATACCTATAGTGCCCGTGATACCCTGCGGGGCATGCGTTGGTTGGGGTCTCACCTGAGGGTGGATGTCGGCCATTATCACTAGGGGGCCTGTGGCAGTTGTCTGCCCTGGCATCACATCGCCGTTGCCTGCGGGGGCGGGGTGTGAAAAAGATAGTCATTCTTAGGCTTTAAGTATTATGTACGGCAGACTTTCACGTTTAAGATACCACTCAGAGTGTGACAATTCTTGTTAGATAGAAAGAGGTTTTATCTGACAAGATAGATCCTCATGAATAAAAAACTTGCATGTTTTATCTAGAGGTAGGAAAACTTCAAGTTTCTGCACAATAGATTTAATCTTTAATTAAGGTTTTATTTCTTTAATGCAATTTTGAAAGGCGTTGGTGAGGGAGAGGTCTCCACCATCTCTTATGAGATTAGGAATCAATTAACTTGAGGGAGTAGTTGATTTAATTTTGAATTCCTGCAGCTCAAAAGATCAAAACTTGATAATCAATTTATTTCTTTTATGAGATTTGACGGTTTAGGGTAGAACATGATTAGGGTATGGTTTTGTGATTTGATATATCTATTGAAAAGCGCTAAAATTGATTCTAGGGTTTGTTAATCTAGTAATTAGGTAATTGATAATTTTAGTTAATATTCACTCCAAGGATTAGGCTAAATAGTAGAGAAAAAGTAATACCGGTAATTATTTTCAAGATCCCTGTGGATGACATCCAATTTAATCCTTTATTACTTTAGATAGGTATACTTGCCTAGAATCAATCGTAGGATTTAATTAGGGTTTATAAATTTTTAAGTTTGATATGATCGCATCAAATTTTTGGCACCGTTGCCAAGGATCTAGCACGGCAATATTAGAAGAACCTTAGTATCTACTAATTTAGTTATTTATTTTATTTTTAAATTTGATTCTTTCCCTTATCGGACATATTAATTTGACTTTGTTCCGATTGATCTCTTTTGTAGTTAATGATAAGAAGTTCTTCATCAGAAGATGTAGGCTTTGATCCGTAGATCGATTGAACATTTCATCGGAGATTAAGAGAAAAAAAGGATCAATTCTGCAAATTTAGAGGTCATGGACTGGAGTGGAGGAGGACACGACCCAAATTCAGCAGTTAATGGGAATGAAAATAATCATAATCAAGTTGCAGCTAATGAGAACAATCCCATTCAAGTTGCTGGGAATGAAGTGCATAGACCTATGTGGGAGTTATTTATACCCATAGTTGATAGAGTTGCACCATCAATTGCTTGGCCCACAATTCAAGCCAATGATTTCGAACTAAAGCCTGCCTTAATTTCGATGGTGCAAGTAAATTAGTTTAGAGGAGGAGCTTCTGAAGACCCGCATGATCACCTGATGAATTTTCTGCAAATTTGTGCTACTATTAAAAGCAATGGAGTATCTAATGATGCAATATGCTATAGACTATTCATGTAAACCCCGGTTTTCCTAGTAATCAAGTAAACTTCGAAAATCGGAAACCAAAACCTTAAACCGAATTAGCTTAAGCTTGAGATAGAAACCTAGGAACTCTGGATCCGGCTTTTCTTCGGTTTCAAATTAAAAGAACTTTTATAAATTAATTTAATGTGGAATATTGTTTTAAAGTATATTTCAAACCATAAAAATTTCTTATTTAAAAAAAATTCTATTCCGGGCCTTCCCGAAATCCATTAAGAAAAAGCGAGCCCCGGAACTAGAAATTCGGAAAAATATTCCATAATACTCTTTAGAATCGAAATTTAATAAGGATTTCAAAAATATAAATTTTATAATTTTTCGGTTTATAAAAATTACAAATATAGCATTTTTCTCGTATTTTCTTTACTACCGGTAAAGTAATTGTATTATTTATTATTCATTACTATTCACAAGTACAACCTACTATACTCACAAGTCACTCCCTATTCTTACATCCTTACAAACACTCAATTACATTTTCTTTTCCAATGAAAATTTGTCTCTTGAAAATTATTACAAATTAAGACTTTTATTACATAAATTACAAAACAAAATAATTCAAGCTCTCTCTCTCCTTCCCACTCCCTCAAACCGGCGCACACCCACCCCCCCCCCCCCCCCCCCCCCCAAACAATTTTGCCTTAATTTTTTTTATTTTATTTCCTTTTTATAATTAAAACAAACCCTAATTTACTTACTATAAATAATCTTTTACATTCTCTCTCCTTCGTTTACTTCATTTGTTTCAAAAATTTCACAAACTCTCTTCTCTTACCCTCTCCTTGACGTGAGCTTCTACACACCACACACACACTCACACAAGCTTGTTTTCTTCTTCATTTTCCTCTTGATTCAAACCTTAGGTGATGAATCCTAACCCTTTCCTACATTAAATCTTGTAATTGTAAGATTATTCATGAGTGTTTTCATGTTAAAGTCCCCATGAGCACTTGCTAGTGACAAGAAAATACTACTACATGAATATCAAGCCATCACAAGAGTAGATCTTGTGTTTAAATGAGTTTTTGTTGGATTATCTTCATGTTCATGCATATAATAGTAGAGTAAAGTTGAGATCTTGCATAAAAATCCATGTTCATGCTTTCAAACTTCATTCCATGCATCATAAGTAGTAGATCTAGCATTTAGATACTCATATTATACTTGACATTCATGATCTTATGAATATTTTGTGTTTTAATACATTAATTCTCATAAAGGCTTTGTCTTGTATATATAAATATGGTAGTTGGTAGTCCTTTAGTTAGATGAGACGAGAAACTTGAAAAAGAAAAACTTTTGTTGAAATGTTCAAATGAAAAATTCGTATGACTTCAAAACCATGTTTTAAAAACTCTTTTATCAACCCAAAAATTTGTGTTTTGTATGAAAAATGAAGGGTATAGGCAATAGATATCATTAAGTGTTGATTTTTATAAGTTGAAATGAGATTTGATGAGAATAATGTGTAAAACAAAGAGTAGAAATAAGATAGGAAATTTTGAGTTATTAGTCAACTTAAGAAATTCGTAATTTTGAAGTAAGGTCATAAAAACACCTATTTTCCAAACTCAAAATGAAATTTTTATTTAATGAATGAAGTCCTCAAGGGATAGGTATAATAAAGCTTTAATTTTTAATGTATTAAACAAGTTTTTCTTAAAGAAAACACTCAAAAAACTAAAATTCCAAAAATTCGGATTTTGGAATAAACCCTATTGGAAAACATGTTTACAAAGTATAAAATGGGAATTTTTATGTAGAAATGAAGGTCCTAAGTAATAGATATAATGAAGACTCAATTCTAGCAAAGATAACTAGAAATTCCTAAGAAATAATTCCAAAACAAAAGGGATTTACCAAAGTTTGAAAACTAGTTTTCTTAAAAGTAGAAATTCTTGAAGTCTTGCAAAATAAAAAGTTTCTAAAAATTCCTTTTCATAAATATTGTCAAGAGCATGCATTCATGATAGGAAATCATTAATATTACATGTATAATTGATTTATAAAGTAGAAACACTTCAAACATTTACAAAACTATTTTCGAAATTGGAGAATTGTTACTAATCAGAACTGATCCTTCTGTTTCGTGATCCAAACATTTTCAAAACTTGAAAATAATATTATAATTAGATAGATCTTTCAAAGTAGATAGAAATCGATATATAATTTGCGAAATTCCGAGTTAAAATGACTAAGTTATGGCCGTTTTAAGTCAGGACTTCCGCAAATGACGAGAATTACGAATTTTCTAAGTTTTTATATATAGTTTGGATTAGTTAAGCGATGAAATACTTATTAGGGTATTTCTTCCTTTTTAGGAGATCCGGAAACCGACGATTCTCTGCCATCGGATTATTTTTACTAAAAGACCAGTGATCCATGGCCAAGTGAGTATTACTTCCTATTCCATTTATTGTATGTGATTGTAATGATAATTGCACTAGATACTTGGTAAAGATAAAATGGATATGCATGATGGGGATGAATGGGAATTTTGTATGGTTGTTGTTGATATGAGAAATGGAATGTAAAAATATCAAAACCGGGTGATTAACTATTACTTGTATAGATGAATTAGGATTGACTGTTTGCGATTATTTATTGATCACTTAAAGAATTGGTATAATCAACTATTCGGAATTGAAAATAAATATAGACTCATTCATATCATAAATGGGGATGGAGCATTAGCATTGGTCGGTTGTCCGTGATCCTAAACGGTGTAAAAGTTGGTTAATCATGATCCACAAACGAATTAATAAGTTGGTTAATCGTAACCACAAACGAATTTATAAGTTAGTTGACCGTGATCCTAAACGGCATTTTGAGTAGTACTACAATATTCGTTAATCTGCTAACTCGGGATAGAGGGCGCAAGTCCATCCACATATGATTTTCGGCTGGTTATATGTTTGTTGATTCCATATGTTTGTTGCATATCACTTGTCTGGCTAATCACTTGTTTGCATGATGTGTTATAATTGTGATCGAGAAGTTCTCACTCACTAAGCTAGTATAGCTTACGTTCCTACAGTTTTTATTTATTGCAGCACCAGTTCATTTGGCTTAGACTGAGGCAACTTACTGATCAGGTACAGGAGCTAGGTGTTTCCTCTAGAAGTTGTATTCAAGTTTGTTCAGACTTTCGTAGGAAACCAAGAGACTCTAGATGACTATAATAGACCTCTAAACAATATTATTTTGCGAGGGAATGCCCCTTAGACTTTATAATTAATTACATATGTGTTTTGATTTATTTTCTAATGCTATTGAATGCCAAATTAAACTCTTTAACTCCATCGGACCGAGTATTCTATTGTCGTAAAGGGACGCCTTACATCTATACAAGACTCCCGAAGGACTTAGGTAGTGATTCGTGAGTCTTATATGGTATGTGGCAGACTGTTACGTTTAGGGTACCCCCTTAGGGTGTGACAATTCCCTTTTTCTCTTAGGGATGAGGCAAGAAGTTGGTTGAATTCACTACCCCCTCACTCTCTAACCAATTGGGACCAAGTGGCACGGAAGTTCTTGGAGCAATTCTTCCCACCAAACAAGATAATCCAGTTGAGGAATGAAATCTTCTCTTTTTGTCAATATGAGGGCGAATCACTCCATGAAGTGTGGTAGAGGTTTAAAGAACTCTTGAGACGATGTCCTCATCATGGGATCTCCCTACATGACTTGGTCAGGATTTTCTACACTTCCCTTGGTGACCAATTAAAGACAATGATTGATGTTGTGGCTGATGGCAACCTGATGAAGAAGAGTGCTCCTTATGTATATGAATTGATTGAGGAGATAGCAATGAACTCCTTTAGTTGGCATGGTGAAACGAACGGACCAAGGCCAGTAGCTGCTATGTATGAGTCAGATACTATTGCTACACTTTAGGCTCAAGTGACATCACTCAAAGCTCAAATGAACATAATGCAACCTATGTCAAATGTAGGATCAAGTTATATGCCAAGCATGGATAGTTTACCTCAGGGTGTTACTTCTATGAGTTTTTCAAATTGTTCAATGGGAGATTCCAATGTTCCTAATGTTACTCCAAGCATGGAAGAAGTAAGTTTTATGAACAAGTTTGATAAAGGAACTGAGAATTCTAATCCATACAACAACACATATGATCCTGGGTGGAAAAATCGTCCTAATTTTTCATGAAGTAATCAGAATGCACAGAGGCAAAATTTTCCACTAGGATTGCAGAGGCCACAGATGCCCCCATTGTAAGCCCCGGAAAATTTCAGTAAATAATTTCAAGATGAACTTCCAAAATAAACCCTAAAAATCACTCCAAATTAAAACCAAACTTTGACCAGTCCAAAAACACGAACAAATTCAGAAACTTCTTAATCTTGAGAAAATGAAAATCTTTAAATATAAAATAAGAACTCAATAGTCTTCAAATTCAAAACCACGACGTACAAAAAAAAAATTTCATATTTAACTCCGACTTATAAAATCGGGTAATAAGGATCCCAAAAACAAATTATTAACAAGTAAATAACGATTGACTTTTGAAAATGAAATTCAATTCAAGAATTCCGAAAACGTTAAAAGATATTAAATACTTACAAAAATGAAATGTAAAATAAATTTCTCAAAGTAAATACGTTGTATAAACATAAAATATCAGTTTCCAAATTGACAAAAACCTAAACCGGAAAATCACCCGGAAACCCTAAGTGGAATACTAGTCTAAGTCCGGCAATCTAACGCCTCTAACCCTAGAGGTCGAGACATAGTTTAAATATGTAGAATAGCTCATAGTAATATAAGTTTGTCTAGAAACATCAGATTGGTAAAGTTTTGACCTATTTCGAACCCATTCGGATACAAACTTCGAAAAGTGTGTCCCGGGGCTCGATATATCAAAAATCTACCAATAGTACCGTTAGACTCGTAATTTCATAAGATTTCCAAATATATTAGTTATATAATTTTTTTCGAGTTATAAAAGTTACAGATATAACCTTTTATCGTAATTTCATTACTACTGGTAATTGATTAGTCTTTTGTACTATTCATTTTTATTTCATTACACAATTTTATTATTCTTATAAAGCCTTATATTTTTAGATAAATATTTTATATATTATAGAAAATTTTTTTTTTCTAAAATTTAGTTAGTTCGGGCTTTTACGGGATCAGATTCTGTTTAAGACCCGATACTAAAAATAAAATAAATTAATTTAATAATTGGAAAATATTTGAAAAATATTTTTATTTTCATAAAATAATTTTTTTGAATTTTTCAGGTTATAAAAATATCATTTATAGCCCCTATTCGCGTAATTTAATCATACCGGTAACATATTTGTTAAAATACTAAAATAATTCAAATAATTATTTAATTTTAATTATGAAAAATCTGCTACAAATATTTGGAATAAATTTTCTAATTTTATTTTATTTTATTAAGAAAGTACTTTTACAACTCACACCTTCAAGTACACCTTACACATATCACTTCCTTTTCACTTCAATCTTTCTACACTTTATCCCACACTCCTTGGAAGAATTTTTTACCTCCTTTGCTGCCATTGTCCTTTTATTTAATCCTAATTTGACCAAAATAATTATTTTCCACTCCTTAAAGAAGCTACATTACACATTTATTACACAATTCAAATTCAAGTCAAATTTCAACAAAATTCACTCTCTCTCCTCTCCATCTTTCACGTGCAGCTCCTCCAAATATTCGTTGCCCTTGTTTTATTTTTTTCTCTTTTATTCAATTAAAACACTCATTTTCTCTCTCTCCTTCATTTACTCATTCTTTCCTTTTTCATTCTTTAGTTTTTCTCTCTCTTTTTCCTCTCTTTCTTTCTTCATTTCCTCTTGTTCTTCCATGAAAAACAAGCTTCCCCCACTTCTAAAAATGGCTTCCACACTTCATTCTTGAAGATTTTTAAGCAAATCTTCTTCTCAAAGCCTCCATAAGTAATATAGGTAAGGTGTAATGAAGGTTTCATGCATCAAATGGCCTTCCATAAGCTTAAAAGCTTAGGATGATGATGCCAAAAATGAAACTCTCCTCTTCTCCATTATTATTATCTTGTATCATAATCATTTTCTTATTTAAAGTTATTATATTTTGTAGATCTAACTTTTTGTAGCTTTGATTTTTGTTTATGCCATAGATCTTGTTATTTGAATTGTTATTTTTGTTATTTCTTATGATTTATACATAGATCCATCATTCACATAACTATTATAGTGATTCATGCATTTATAACTAGATCTAATTGTTTTTAGGTTCATACATGCATTAGACTTTTGTTTTATGTTCATGGACAACTTGTAGAAGCATAATGATAGTAGGAAAGTTCTAGAAAACTCAAGATCTATTTTATTTTCAACAAAAATTATTTTTGAAAATTCGGATGAAAATGGAACCATATTTAGAAAAGTTATTTTTCATTCAAAATGAAGGGCTTAGGGTATAGATAACGTAAATGAAAGATTTTGATGGGTAAAGTTTAGATCTATGAGTTTAAAGTTTATTATCATGGGTTTCATTTAGATGTATGTTCATATTATGTGTAGATCTTAGATTTGAACTTGAACAAAAATTGTGAAATTCGTATTTTGGCAAGACCCCCATTTAAAAACCACTTTCCAAATGTCAAAATGTAATTTTTACTTAAGATAATGAAGGCTTAATGTATGTATATCATCAAGACTTCTTTTTACAAGAATCAAAAGTGATTTTCAAAAGTTATTTTCAAAATAAAAATCTCATTTTCGGATTTTGGTCAAGACATATTTTAAAAACATGTTTTCCAACTCAAAAATGAAGTTTTTATTCAAGAAATAAAAGGCTCTTAGGATAGGATATGTAAGGAATGGATTTTCATAAGTATAGATAGATTTTATCAAAAGATATGACTAAAAATGAATTTTGTAAATTCGGATCCCAACAAAGACTAATTTTGAAAACCCACATATCAACTCAAAAACTCATGTTTTATGTGAAAAATGAAGGGTATAAGTAATAGGTATCATTAAGTGGTGATTTTTACAAGTTGAAATGAGTTTGGATATGAGTAATGTGTAAAACAAAAAGTATAATCAAGATGGAAAATTTTGAGTTAGTAATCAATTTATGAAACTCGTAATTTTGAATGAAGGCCATAAGAACACCTATTATCCAAGGTCAAAATGAAATTTTTATGTAATGAATGAGTCCTTAAGTAATAGGTACCATAAGGTCTTAATTTTTAATGCACTAAACAAGTTTTTCCCAAATGAATCATTCAAAAAGTGGATTTTCTAAAATTCGGATTTTTTGAGTAAATCATATTGGAAAACATATTTGCAAAGTGTAAAATGCAATTTTTTGTGTAAGAATGAAGTCCTTAGTGGTTATGTATGATTGAGCCCTAATTTTCTAAATATCAAATGATTTTTACTTAAAGGAATCACTCAAAAACCAATTTTTACCAAATTCGGATTTTGGAATCAACTCTACTTGAAAACATGTTTATAAAGTGCAAAATGGAAATTTTTATGTAGAAATAAAGGTCATAAGTAATATATATAATGAAGACTCAATTTTAACAAAAATAATTATATTTTCTTAAGTAACAAATCCAAAACAAATGGAAATGATCAAAGTTGGAAAACTAGATTTTTCATAAGTAGTTGTTATTATGGTCTTGCAAAATAAAAAGTAATAAAATTTCCTTTTAGCAAAAATCATCAAGATCATACATACATTAAGCTCATCTCATGTCATTCATGTTAGGAAATCACTCATATTATATGTATAGCTAATTTATATAGTAGGAACATTACAAACATTTACAAAACTATTTTTCGGAATCGGAAACCGTTACTGATCAGATCTGATCCCTCTGTTCCGAGATGTAAATGTTTTCAAAACTTAAAAATAATATGAGAATTAGATATATCTTTCGAAGTAGATAGAAATCGATATATAATTTGCGAAATTCCGAGTTAAAATGACCAAGTTATGGCCGTTTTAAGTTGGAATTCCTACTTAGGACGAAAATTATGAATTTGATAGTTCGTATAAAATCGTTTGGATTAGTTTGAGTCGAAATACTTATTAAAGTATTTCTTCCTTTTTAGGTGATCCCGAATTCGACGATTCCCTACGACCGAATTATTATTACTAGAAGACCGATGATCCAATAGCTGAGTGAGTTTTCTCTTTATTTTGTTACCTTGTTTGTGCTTGTAGTTAAACGCATTAGAATTATAGGAACAAGATAAAAATCGATATAAATGGGGATGGGATATATGATGAGACTGTGATGAATGTATGCTAAAGAATACTAAAGCATATCGAAACCATGATTCGATTGGATAACTGCACTGTTCATATTATTTCTGTTATATATATGATATTGGTTGGTCACTCTAAAGAATGTATGAATATTTTGACCTAAGCAAAAATTAAATTGGTCATGCATCGCATCGGGCATATTACATTGGTAGCATGCTACTCCTATGCAGGTCGATCGGTATGGTCCGAGGACTCGTTGGGATGACGAACCCGGTATCAGAGCTCATTCAGGGGTACTAAGGCGCATGTGGATGCATTCCTTGGATGAGCCTAGCCGAGTCGAGTGCTAAGAACCGAGGGCTTGGGGACTAGCAGCGGTCGTGTAGACTTCAATACCATTCCTAACCCAAGATACGGAGGGCGTAAATCCGTTTTGTGTGTGGGTTCTGGATACCCATACATAATTGTTTGCCCATGTGTTTGTTCATGCATAGCATATGATTGATTATAACTTGTCTGTTATGGTACGGAGTTAAGGGAATTCTCACTAAGCTAGTGTAGCTTATACCCCAATAGTTGTTTAAATGAGCAGGTTATCTCAAGAATGCTAAGTGGGGACCGAGATGGTTGAAGCCGAGAATGACTTCGGGAGTTCGGCTATGAATAAGAATGTTTGGAGTTATCAGCTAGTTTTATGATTTGCCTTATAATAGTTTTTTGTAGGGAAGTCTTTGGATGAATGTAATTGAAGTATATTATGTTTTGGTATTTGGAGTATAGTAAATTGAATTTCCTTTACATTGTTACTCAAGTTATATCAACATGAAATGTATCATTCCGATGTGTCTCCTCCATGTGTTAGACGCCTTGTACATAGTATGGAAGCCTTCGCGTGACATGGGTGGTCATTCTTAGGCTTTAATATTGTGTACGGTAGACTATCATGTTTAGGGTACCCTTCGGGGCGTGACACCCATACCAATGAATGCCATCATCTTCAAGTCAACAATACCAATCAAAGAAGAAATCAAATTTAGAAGATCTCATGACTCAATTCATCTATAGCTCAGAGGCCAGACATTGAAATCATGAGGCTTCTATTCATAATCTTGAGAAGCATATTAGCCAAGTTGATGTTTGGGAGGCCATCGGGTTCACTTCCTAGCAATACTAAACCTAATCCAAGAGAGCATGTTAATGCCATCAGCTTAAGAAGTGGTAAGGAGATCCTATTTAGGAATGAACAAGAGCTTGAGGATGAGAAAAATCTGGTTTTTTAGGAGAACAATAAAGAGCCAAAAAAGGAAGAAAATGGTGGTTTTGTTGAGAAGAAGAAAGTGGAAGACGAGAAAAAAGAACCTGAGAAAAGATCACCTCCAGCTATGAAAGAATATGTCCTACAAATTCCTTATCCAACTCGTCTCAACCAAAATAAGGAAAAAGAACAATATGGTAAATTTCTTGAGCTTCTTATTTGCTGAGGCCATTTCTCAAATGCTAAAATATGCCAAGTTCCTAATGGAACTGTTATCTGAAAAGAGGAAATTGGAGAATGTAGCAACTATAGAAGTTGGAGCTAGTTGCTCATCATTTATTCAGAATAAGCTACCCCCAAAGCTAAAGGATACAAGAAGTTTTACAATCATGCATGGTGGGTGATATATCTGCTGATAAGGCGCTAGCTAATCTAGGAGCAAATATCAATGTGATGCCATATTCGTTCTTCAAAATGTTGGGTCTCTCTAAACATAAATCGACTCGTATGACTTTGCAACTTGTTGATCACTCTTTAACATGCTTAATGGGAATTATTGAAGATGTCTTGGTGAAAGTTGGGAATTTTATATGCCTCGTAGACTTTGTGGTTCCAAACATGGAAGAAGAAGGGGATGTGCCTTTAATTCTTGGTATGCCATTCCTTGCCATAGTAAGAGCACTCACTCATGTTGAAGGTGGCCAATTGATATTGTGAGTTGATAATGAGGAGATGGTTGTAAAAATTACCACCGTAAGTTCTAAAAAACTTGTCCTCAAAAGATCAGAGGTAGTTGGGAAAATAACATATCCACTCAATGATTTTCATCTGGAAAGTGTTGTTAAACCACTAGCTATAAACCACCAATCAAGGCCAAGTGTAAAGACGTCATGCAAACCATGCTCTCCAAAGTCCAAAGGTAAGGGGAAGAGGGATCAAGATGCAAATTCTACAACAATGTTAGGATCAGCCTAACTATGGTCTATTATGTGTGATCCTTGTGGAAGTGGGTCAAGAAATCCAATGTAACAGCTGTTAATGGTTTTGAGCTTAAAGCGGAGAGTTCTCACAACTTTAAATTTGACCCTCCTTGATTGATTAAAGAAAGTGAAGGAAGTCGAGCTAGACGTTAAACAAGTGTGCTTCTTGGGAGGCAACCTATGGCTAACTTAGGTTTGTTAAGTTCTTTTTGTTTTGTTTTTGCTTTCACTATTCTGTGTCTTTTTCTCTATCAAAATTGCAAGTTTTGAAAGAAGGAGATCAAGTTTGAATGAATGATCATGGAATGTATTTTTAGCGTGAGGAAGCATCTAATAAAAGTAAGAAGCTCCTAGCTATCACATTTAAGGATCCTAGGTATGAATTTTTCAATCTTGATAGGGTCAAGTAGCTTGGAGAATCTGAGAAATTTGTAAGTATCCACACCACCAAGAGCATGAGTAATGTTTAATGGGAGGCACTTAAGTCAAAGAGATTCTAGACAATATTTTGAACACTACACTATTGTCACGCCCCATAGGGTACCCTAAACATAACAGTCAGTCGTATGCTATATAAGACTTAAGAATTACTACCACAATCATTCCAAAGTCTCGTAAAGATGCAAGGCGTACCTTTATAACAATATAATACATGAACCAATTGAGATAAATAGTTTAATTTAACATACTATAAGCATCAGAACATAAATCATGAGTCCACATAATTAATTACAAAAGTTCTAGGGGCATTCCCTCGCAAAAGAATATTAAGTTTAAAAGCAATCTTTATAGTCATCCGGTAAACATTAGGGTTTCCTATGGAAGTCTATACAAAATCGAACACAAACTTCTAACGAAAATTCCTAATTCCTGTACCTGCTCGGTCGGATACCTCGACCTTAGCCATATATACTAAAACTGCAATAAGAAAAACTGTGGAGGTGAAGCTACACTAGCTTAGTGAGTGAATACTTCCATAAAGACATTTATAACACATCATTCAATCATGTTAATTATTCAATCATATGGAATGCATCAACAACATAAACAAACAATCATATGATTAGCCGGAAATCATATGTGAATAGATTTATGCCCTCCATTCGAGGTTAGCAGATGAATGAATATTGCGGTATTACCGTTGAATTAATGTGTCGTTTATGGATCACGGGTAACCAACTTATGTCGTTTATGGATCACGATCAACCAACTTTTAGCCGTTTACGGATCACGAGTAACCAACATATGCTAATGCTCCATCCCCATCATGAAGTGATTATGTCCATGTTAATCTATCAATCTGAATAATTGTTAATACCAATTTTTAGGTGATCAACCAATCTCGCAGACAATAAATCCTATAATATCTTAAACAAATATAAGTTAATCACCCGATTTCGATATTCTTAATACAATTCCTCAACTCATCAACAAGCATACATAATCCCCCATAACTCCCATCATGAAATTTCATTTTATCTTTTGCCTCATAATCTAGTGAAACTAATTGCTACAAACACAAGCAAGAAATGAACTTAGGAAGTAATACCCATTCGGCCATTGGTCGCCGGTCTCTTAGTAATAATAATCTGATGGTAATGAATCTACGGGATCCAAGTCACCTAAACGAAAGAAATACCCAAATTAGTATTTCAACTCACATCTAATCCATTTTATTTCATAAAAACTATTAAGTTCATAATTCTCGTCATTAATGGAAATTCCAACTTAAAAAGGCCATAACTTGGTCATTTTAACTCGAAATTTCACAAATTATATACCGATTCCTATCTACTTCGAAAGATCTATCTAATCCTGATATAATATCTTAATTTTAAAAAATTTTAGTTCTCGAAAAGTTCAGATCAGTTCTATTCTATAATCAAACATTCATTTTCGAAATTGTTTTTGTGAAGAATTGTGATATTTCTACTATCCATGCCAAATATACATGCAATATTAACAAATTACTATCATGAATGGTATGTTATGAGCTTTCTATATGTATTTTTTTTATGATATTCTATTACGGAACATTTTTAGAAAGCTTCTACCCTTCAAGATGCAATGAATACCTAACTTAGCAAGACTAATTTTGTGTTCTTTACAATTCACACTTGTTTTAGAGATTTTCCTTAATAAAATTTATTTGTTCTTGCTAAAATTAAGTCTTTACCATATCTATTCATTAAGCCCTTCATTTTTAAAAAAAAAAAATCCTCATTTTTCACTTTATAAACAAGTGTTTGAATATTGGCTATTCCTAGATCCGAATTTTGTAAAAATGGTTTTTAAGTGATTTCTTTAAGAAAAACTCATTTGATACCTTAAAAATTTAAGGCTCCATTATTCCTATCCCCTAAGGACTTCATTTTCTTAATAAAACTTCCATTTTGAGTTTGAAAAATATATGTTTACATATCCTCTTTTCGTAGTTACAAATTTCATATAACTATCCTAAGATTCCAATTTCCTATTTCGTAAAATTTCTTGTTGGACAATTTCTCTTGGTAGATCTACCATTAACTTATAAATATAATCTTTTATTGATACCTACCCATAAGCTCTTCATTTCTCACATAAAAATCATGTTTTGGAGTTGAAAAATAGGTTTTCAAAATACATCTCTTTTTCCATTCGAATTTACGAAAGTTCATTTTGATGAAACAAAATTTGTTCTTGAACTCTTGGCTTATCTTCACAAATATCCTAACTTTTAGAAATAACAAATCATTCATTTACATAAGGCAAAAATCTTTATGATCATTTATTCATCTTAAACACAATAAATGCATGAGATCTCCAATATCATGTAAAAGAATAGATGTTTAAAAGCTAGATCTAAGTGTAATGATCATGTTAGGTGAATGAAATGAAGTATACTATCATGATAATTATATAGTAGCAAGACTCCTACATGAAATCATCACTATATGAACATACATTATGACCATAACCAAAAATATGAGCTTTAATCATAAGATCCACAACTTATGATGGTTTGATCTTCATGTTCTAGTGGTTTCATGTCCCTAGCATGAAGCTCATGGGGATTTTTATGAATCAACATATGAATGATCTAGCCATTACATGTTTTTATGGTGGTAAGGTTTAGATCTATACCTATTAAGCTTGTGAGACAAGAGGAGTTGAAGAAAAAAAGTGTACGAGTGTGTGTGTGTGTGTGTATGTGTGTAGGGCTCACGGCAACAAAAGTAAAGGGAGAGGGAGTTTGTAAAATTTTGCAAAAGTGAAATGAAGAAAGAGAATGAAGGCATAAAAGAGCATATATAGTGAGGGTTATTAGAGTTTTGTACACATAAAATAAAAGAAGAAAAATAGGACAATTAAGAGGGAAATAAGAGGGGGATGCGTCGGCCATAAGGGAGAGAGAGGGAGAGAAAATGAATTTTGTACAATTTTTCAAATTAAATGCGTAATAAAATGAGTTGGAAAAGTAAATGTAAGGAATATGATGTAATGAGGTAAGGTTTGATTGTAAGGATGTAAGAATAGGGGTATGGCTTGTGAGTGTAAGTAGGGTATGGGCTTGTACTTATGAATAGTAATAAATAGTAGATTAGACAATTAAATTACCGGTTAGTAAAGAAAATAAGATAAAAAGGCTATAATTGTAATTTTTATAAATCTAAAAATTATAATAAATATATTTTTGAATTCCTTTTTGAATTCCGGTCTTAATAAATATTCCGAAATATTTTTCTAATTTCGAGTCCCGGGGCCCGGTTTTCCAGAATGGATCCCGGTCGGGTTCGAAACAGATAATTTCCCAAAAGCTGATTTTTACGTTTCGATATATTCTTTAGAACTATAATCTATATTAACTTGCTCTCAAAAGCTTTATGGTTTTATTCTTGGTGGAGCCAGACTTAGAGTTTCTAGGTTTCTTTCTAACCCTAGCTACTCCGGTTTAGGGTTTCAGTTTTCGATTCAATTCTCAAAATCAAGCTTGGTTTACAAAGAAAGCCGAGGCTTACCACTACCTCAAACACACTTGTGTATGAGATGAGATACTTTGAAAAACACTCAAACAAGCTCTTGGATCAAGTTTTTAGGGTGTGCACACCCTCAGACGTGCTCATGTATCCCCTAAGGCACATGGCCCCGAACACGAGCGTATACAAGGTGGGGTGCAATGTTTTGAACTTAATTTGCTCTTTGGTCATGTGTTCGCACCATATACGGCCCCGAACATGGCCGTGTACTCACAGGGGCTAACCGAAATTTGCTTTTTATTTCTCCCACACTTCCTCATCCATTTTAATTTAGTTCCTCTATGATTTACAACTCAAGAAAGTTCTTTTTCTTGTTCTTTTTGTGAATTCAAATCCAAAAAAATTTGATGTGTTTTTCATCACTTAGAATGGGTTTCGTGTACATGTCATGAGATATCATTATTTTGCTAGACTTTAAGATAGGCTAACTTCTTTTTAGCTTTCTTTTGTTGTTTTTGTTTTGTTTTGTGCACAAGCATAACTTTTGATGGGTTCACAACCTTTGATGATGCACTTCATTTTCACATGGTCGGATATGCAAAATTCTTTGCTTCTATCTTGGAAATCCAGGAAAGTTCTAGTGTCCTTTTCCTTTTAATTTTCTTTCTTTCCCTTTTACTAATTTGTACTTGACTTGGGAAGACATTACGGATAATGTCTAATTTAAGTGTGGGTAAAGGGCATGCTAAGAAAGAAAATTATTGGGTCTTGATATGCTTATATGATCTATGCACTTATTGATCAAATTTCTCCCACTTACAAGTTTGCAATTGAGTTTAAAAGTTAATATATAATTTGGAAAAATGATAATCTTGAAATTATACTCATTCATTTGTGATTAGCATTCAAAAGATAAGGTATAGTGACTTGTGTGCCTTACTCACCTATTTTGAACTTAGTATACTTAATTAAATTTTAGGATGAAATCTAAGTGAAGCAAATTTACTTGGTATTTAATAATTGAATCTAGAGTTGTGGAAGGGATTGAAGTCCTTAGTTTTAAAGTTAAGTGGTTGCATTTCAAAGCTTGTTTGTTAGTATATCTACTTTTCCAATACTTTGAGAGCTCTTTTAACCTTTTGTGAAAGGGGTATATGAAATCAATCGCTTAGTGATTCTTTTTGAAAAATCTCTTTGAAAAAAAAAATGAAATGAAAATGAATCATTTGTTATGCTTAACAAAATATTAAAGCTTAGTAAACAATTGATGAAAAAAAAAAAAAAGCCTTTTCTCTAATGACTTGGGTAACTAAGTTAAGAGTATACAAACTTGAATGTTAGAGTGAGAGAGAGTTTGTTGGGGTCCTTTTAAACCATGGTCACTTGGGTGATGAGCCTAGGATGTGTCGACTCAATGAACTCACTATGACGAGAAGTGCGGAAAGGCAAAAGTTCAAAGCATGAACTTTGAGAAAAATAAAGCTGAAAAGAAGGCTACGCCCCCGTCCAAAGGAAGTCCCTCTTAAGGCTATTAAAAAATTTTTTGAAGAGATTTCAATTGAAAAGAAGAAGAACTAGGGGAATGATGGATATTATATACTTTCATTCTAGGTTGCTAAGTTTAGAGAAGTAGTTGAATGGTTTATATAGTCTCTAATTGTAGTTGAAGCGGTTATTAAATGGTAAGGGTAATAGTTTGATTTACTTGGATTAATCTTAAAAATTTGATTATAGTTGATAAACTCAGAAAATTGATATAATTTTCATCTCTGAATTGATACTTAGTTGTGTTAATTATTATAAAAGCAAAGGAATTAATATTTAGTTTTGTGTCATTTGTTCGGAATCAGGTCAGGAATGAAAATGGAAATTAGCAACAAGGAAACATGAAGAATTGTGTGAATTGGCAATGAAAAGCACAAACACCGGTGAATTTAGGCCAAACGTCGCCAGCGTTGAGAGGGATGAAAGCGTACGCCGGCAAACTAGAAGGCAACGCCGCCGGCGTTAAAAGGCGGCGTTGAAACATCACAGAGCCTAAGTATTTAACACTAGATCCAACACCGTCGGCGTTTGAGGATGGACACAATACTTGAATTTGAAGGCAACGCCGGCAAATTGAGGAGTACGCCGCCGGCGTTCAAAGGCGGCGTTGAAGACCATCAGTTTACAAATCCTTAGCGCTTGATTGAACGCCGCCGGCATTGGATAAGAAACCGCCGGCGTTGGATGCAGAAGTTACACAACAGTTACACGAAAAGCATGTATTTTTACATGCTTTGAGGAGAGAGAAAAAAAACTTGTACATTATGTTTTCCATTTTCATGTGCACCCGAGAGTTGAGAGAGAGATAGAAGTAGAAAATAGAGATGTACTTGGATCTTCATCAAATTTGTTCTATGTGTTCGTAGATTGAGTAGAATTTGCTAACAAGGATCTTAGTTACAATTTGTACGGTTTGTTTCTCGAATTACTGGTAATTTCTTCTTCACTTGCTTTGTTATTTACATTTCATGATGAATATTATCATAGTTGTTATTAGTATCTTGTTAGATAGAGTAGAAATGGTTATTAGCTAAATTTGAACAGTGGGAAATGGTGAAATCCTTGATTTTCTGAAGTGATTGTTGAACTCGTGTTATTGGGTTGTAAGAATGATGTATATCCTTGTTAAATTCAAACTAATAACTTAAAATTCGGATGAATTCAAGTTTGAATGAAATTAGGTATCTCGGCAAAGATTTTAATTTCGTTTGAATTTATATTTGGGTGAAAAATTCAAGTATGCGATGGCAAGAGAGTTTTTAATCCTAGTAGAGTCTATCATTACTGCTCAAACATTGTTTTAAATATAAGTTTTTAAAGAAGGAATTCTGTAATTTCTTTGATTTAGGACAATGAGTCAACTCAGATTTAGGAAACTCTTAGTTGCACACATTGAATCTGTCAAAATGCTCATTCGTGAAAGCTATTGAGTGTTTTAGGTAGAAAAAGGTTTTCAAATTCATTTTTAGAATTTGTCAATCTTGGTAGATTCACATGGATATGCATGAACTCTAACAATTTTAATAACCCGAGTTCAATATGATTGGAGAAAATAGGATTTTATCTAAATCCCACTAACCTTACTTGTTAAGACTTGAGTGAGTAGGATTAGTAAATACTAGACATAGCATAGTGTAGATATTGTAGTAAATATTTATATAAAGAATTTGATTTCTCTTTGCCTAAATATTGAAATGAACTAATAATGTTTAGTAATTAAACTTTTCTCGTGGGATCGATACTCATTCATCACTTTATTACTTGATCGACCCAATACACTTGCTGGAGAATTTGTTTTAAAATATTAAACTTTTCAAGCGGATCAATAGTATACCAAGTGCAAGTACAATTATGGTAGGTTTGAGCTGTAGGCACTCATGAGTGACTTTGGGTTAATTGAATTCAAGAATGCTATCATTGTTATGATAATTGTTAATAAGTATAATTGATGAGAGATTCTTTTGTCCTCATTTTGTTTGCTTGAGGACAAGCAAACAAGGATCAACTCTAAAGGACTATGAATGAAGGATGGTTCATTGGGTCCTGTCTCATTCTCTGATGGGAAAAGGACAAAGCACTAGTATGGTGAATGCACAAGACATGATTTATTTATATAGTATGATCAGGAGATTTCCACTCAATATAGGATTGCAATTAGCTTTCTATATTAGAAGTCAAGCTAAAGATAGAAGATGTGGAACAATTTCGTGTGGAGCTTTCATCATGCGTCTAATCAAGAATCTGAAACTATTTCCTGATCCACTACTTAGTGATGAAGTAGTAGCCTCTCTTCCTATTATAGCTAATGCCTTCAATAATTGGAAATTGATAGCTTAGGATCGGGGAACAACTTAGGGAAATACAAAGTAGGTACTTAATGTGAATCAAGCAATAGTTGATCCATTACCTCCATCAGATCTTAGTGGAGTACCTTTGTATATCCATTTTCAAATGCTAAAGGATTACAATATAGCTTCCTTTATTGCCTTGGGAGTGCATAATAATATTGAGATACATTCTTATCCCAATATGAAAAATTATTGGCCTCCCCCAAGTGCAACAATTAATCAAGTTAATCCCCATAATCAATCTATTCCACCTACTGAAATTGTTGGTCCAAGTGGTCAATATAAAGATCAACTTTATGATGCGATTGATAGAGTATTTGAGGATTTAAAAAGAGATGCTAACGTTGATGGTAGGGAGGGCTTTGAAAGTGATGATGAGACTGGTTGAGTGATGAGTGGATTGTTCTTCTTAATTTTTGTTTAAGACTTTATATTATCTATTCTTACTTATATTAAAGACTCGATATATGTAACTAATTTTATGCTAACTATTTTTTTCTTTTTGCCTTTAACTTTTTACTAACTTACGCTCTTTCTTTCTTTTGATAGTTTGTTCACTTTTCTTTTATTTCTGGGCCGGTTGTCAAGAGATAGTTCAACACTTAAAGTATGATCATGTCATCAAGATTTGTTTATTTATTCCATTTCAGCTAGCTTTTTCAGGGAAGTCTAGTCTTTATTTTTCTTCACTTTGTTTTATTTATTTTTCTCTGCCAAGTGTAAGACATTGAGGACAATGTCCTGAGTTTTCAAATTTTGCAAAAGCTATTAATCAACTATATCAATATGGAACTAATTGGTTTTATCACTTTAATATAGTAAAAAGTTTGATCAATTTTGAAAAATTTATCTTTGGAAAAATATAGATAAGTTATAAATAAATTAGTAAAACTAAAATTTTATGTCCAACGTAATTATTTATTTCAATCATTTGGTTTATTAGATTTCAGTTACTTGACTAGATTTTAACTTTTATAATTGGATAATCTTTGAAAAATTATATTCCTCTATCATTTATATTGATTATACCATGCTAGAGTGAATTTATGAAATACGAGTGGATCTATAACTTTTCATTATTTGAACTTTAATTTTAAGGTTCAAATTATATCGTGATTACCAAATTAGAAAGTTAATCAACTGTGTTTTTATGTCTACTCTTTAATATGTATTTTCTCTTATGAAGTTCTACAGATTTCATGATTTTTAGTGGAAGTTCGAATGAAATTTTCCCTTGGTGATTTTTCTTTAAATCAATCTCTAAAAGCTGAAAAGATGCGGGCAAAAACCCATCCAGAGGAAAGAAAAGAAGCGGTCAAAAATCCATCCCTCTAAAGGAAAAATAAAAATAAATAAAATAAAATTTGATTGGTATGAGCGAGCCTTAGTCCCTAAGAAGAGTGGGAGTTCAAACTCCTTTGCTCATTGATTTGAGCCAAATTATAAGTTGGTTGATATGAAGAGAGCATTGGTCAATTAAATGAGCGATGAATCATTTGTTCTCTATCAATTATACTTAAATGAAAAAAAAATAGAGAGAAAGAGATTTGGAATAAAGGAGAGAGAGTATCCAAGTGTTATATGGATGAGATATGCTTCTAGTTTTGATTGTGCTATCTTAAGAATTAATGAGAAAGATATACACATTTTAGTAGATGTACAAGATATGGTTGATCTCGTTCCATTTGGTATATGTAGTACTTGATTTTTGCTTTGAGATTCTAGTTTTAAATAATGACTTAATTTTGATTTACTATGATTCATTTGTGAACTTTAGTACATTAGTATCTTTAAGACAATGTACATATAGGATTAAGTAGGAAAATTCAAGAAATTTCAATTATATGAGTTAATTGAAAGTGGAATAAATTATTGAATAATATAAAGTATATAAATTATTTAATATATAAATTTTATTATGTAAGAATTTTGGTGATATAATTAGAAATTAGTTTTCCAAGGTGGTATTAGTTGATTGATAGAAAAGTTTTTGTTATTCTTGAGTTCTATAAATTGCTTGAGGACAACCAATTGTTTAAGTATAGGGGAATTTGATATATTTGTTTTAGTATATATATTGGTAAGGGTAAATTATGTAAATATTTTATAAATTATTACTAAGAATTGGTACTTAACTTGGTTAATTTTTTGTTTTTGAAAGGTGAATGATGATTAAAGAGCTTTGGAGCAAAATATAATCAAGTTCACGTTATCTGTAATTTAAAATCAAAGTGAAGAATTAAGGAGAGCACAATCAGATGGAATTGACCATGTTTTACCCATGCTTATGCTCAAGTTGGGTATAAATCAACTTTGAAGAACTAAAGGCTAGAGAGATGGTCCAATATATTTAATCATGTACATGCCATGTTTCTATTGGAGATAATTCACAATTGAAGAACTAAAGATAGTGAGAAACACGACTAAATATGATTATATTAGATCTCACCGTGTTTCTCATCAAGATTCATTGCGCCCTAGAAAGAAGAGAGTGAGAAACATAAGGAATTACATTAACTTGTGTTTATGTCATGTTCCTTGGAAAAATGAATGAATTGAAGAAGAACGGATCCATGTTTTCCGTTGTTTCAATTGAAGATTGAATGAGCATAAAGAAGCACGATATGATACAAGAGCCTGTGTTCTACTCGTGCGGTTCTAGGTTTAAGTGTATTACAAGATCAGTGAAATACGCGAGGCATTAGAAGCCCAAGTGTTTCTTCCATGCTGTTGTGTGAAAAAATAGTATTGAAGACACAGTAAGAAGCATGACTAGATGCATTATGCCATGTTTATGTCATATTCTTTCTCAGGTGTCAATTAAAGCTAATCCGAAAGGTGCACGATTGGATCAAGATGAGCATGCTTGTTCCATGTATTTTATGAAGACTTGGTCAAACATTTTAAAATATCTTAGGAACTTAAGTTTATCCAAGTTTTAAGGATATATTAGACATTTGACAAGTATAAATATGTGTGTAGGGTTCAAAAACAGAGAACAATTTATTATATCATAAATTTCCTACATTAGAAACATACTTGTAGAGTCTTCAAGAACATAGCATCCAAGAGAGAGAATTCAACCAAGATCATTCAAGATTGTTCTTATAAGGTGTATTGCTTCTGTTATAGTGCTACTTTGTAATGAATGTTTAGTGTTTGTGATCGTTTTGTAATGGAGAAATAGATATCTATCATCTAAACAACAAGAACCCAAGATATTACTCTGTGTTGTGTACTTAATTGCATTTTAATGAAAGTTCATGTTATTTTTAAGTTTGATTATGTGTTTTATATTGTTTCATAGATTGATATATTCGGAATATTAATTCTATGTCTAATTTTATATGTTAATTGAGAAATTGCATATTTGAATAGATATTGCATAATCAAAAAGGCTTGTTTGGATTTCTAGAAATACAATTATAAGAGTCTTCCATTTTAAGTGATTTGTACAAAAATTCATTCATTAGTAATGAAATCCTTCAATTGTTACTAAATAGAAGACAATCTAATAGGTAGATTTGAGTGATTAGTGATTAGTAGTCTTGAAAAAGATACTAATGTATTTTAAGAATGTTATGGATTAATTAGGCATAAATGATCATTGATATTATCATTAGAAATTGACTATAGTAATATTATTTTAGGGAATGTGTTTTTTAGATGAGTTGAACAATATTGAATTCTTATATCTTGTTGTCTGTATTGAAGTAAAATGAAAAAAAAATTACGGATTAATCATAGTTATAATAATATTAGTAAATTTTCAATATGTTTTAAAGGTAGATAATAGAAAGATGAGTAAGTACAAATAGATTTTCCATCCTTATGGGACGACCCTGTTCTTATCAATTATGCTATGAATGATAAGTATACTTGCCTATGAATTGATTGAAAGGAAAGATTAGAATAGTGTATTTTTTATTAATCAATCAATTAATTAGGTTGGTTAACCGATGCCCCAAAACCAACCCTAACCTACATAATTAACTAGATAACTTAGCTAAATGAAACAAATGACCCTTTAAACATTATCTTTAAGTAGATGTGGTTAAATTAAAGTGACCTAGATGTAACAAACAGCACAAATGAAATAAATGTTGTAAATCTTGAACTAATTCCTAACTTCACTTATGAACAATTATTGGATATTAAGCTTGGAAAGAGATTTGAAAGCTCAAACCAATTGATAGGTATGCAATAATTCCATGTTGCTTGCTAAGCTAGCATTAATAACTGAACTAAGAATTTAAACTCAGCTTAACTGAGTGTTAGATGCTACTTGGTTGTTTACTCCAGGAGTGGCACTCCTAGACTGGCCTACAAGCCTAATCACAACTTCAAGATGATGTGATAGGTTAGGCGTTTAGGGCCCCACAGATGTGTGATTAGGCTCGGCAAGTAGCTAATAAGAAAATTTTTTAGATTGGGCAACTGACTAGAAGTAGGTACAAAGTTGTGATGAGTTATACATCATTATGAGACCATGTATAAAGCATTATAATGGACCATGCTCGTTGGTGGTAGCCTATGAGTAGATGACCTGGATAAGACTATTTCTTTCTTTTCTTTTATGGTAAGTTTTGAGGACTTATAAAAACCCCCTCTTTGGTGCATAATCCTCTAAGGGAACACTATTACTTTGTTTGGTGGGAGTCATGAGTACTCTTGTGCGTGTTGGTATTTTTGGGACACTAGAGATACCTTATTTGTGGATGTTAAATTGAATATTCTAAACTATGGTTGCTGCACTAGATTAGGAGTGTGTAACATGCGTGTGTGTGCTTGTCTTACTATACTAGGTTTCATAGCCCATTCTTAAACATTTCAGGTTCCATTGGTGGTACGACGTGGATGAGTGGTACATGGGATGACTAGATTAGATGGCCATTTATGAGACTTGGGTTTTATGAGTTTTTCATGAAAATGTCTTATTGTAATCATATTTTATAAACTTGGATATAATCAAATAATTACCAAAGACTTTTGTTTTATGTGATATGGATCTTTAAGTCCAAAAGTTTTGTAATTGAGTTGTATTTTTTTTATGGGTCCTATGGACAATATTTATAAACAAATATTTTGTGATACTTATTTTCTAAAGAAGTTAAATTTCATAGGGTTTAATATACCCAAACTATGGAAAAACAAATGGCGTTCCGCTGGAATTTCTACAAAAATTAATGATGATTTTTCAAATTAAAACCTAATTAAAAATCCACTTAATAGACGAATGCCTTACACAATTCACTTAGAGGTGATATATGCGCTCGAGGTGGGACCATTACCCTATCATTAGCCACATTCGCTGATGTCTTCTCCCTTGAGCAAACTAAGATTTGCGCACGTTCCTTGCTTGGTCGGCTATGTTCATGGCCATTTTTAACTACTTTAACTTCATGATTTTCAAAATTAATGGTGAAATCATGAAGTGGGCATATAATACTATGAATTGAGACTAAAAAGTTGTCTCGATTCATAATTTTAATGGGTCAAAATTCATCACGAAAATTAGGGAAATTAATGGAGGATTTGAACAAATTGAAGTAACATGAAGCTTCTTGGAAGCAATACATCAAGGAATATACCTAGTAACATCTTAATTTGATCGAAGAAAATCATGGATTTGTGTTTATTTGGTAAAAAAAAACCTTAATTTTTTGTTAATTTGTAATTAAGTGAATTTTATCCATTTCTATATTTGTTCGAGCTCCAAAACTATAAATAGGAGCTTGAACATGACATTTCCCACCAGGAAATCCATAGAAAAACACTTTCAGGCTTGAATCAAAAATTGTTCTAACATCTTAGTGTTTCAAAATTTCTATTCGAAATCTTTGTTTTGCAAGCAAAACTGAAGGAAATTAGTGTATTGGGAAGCTTCAAGAGATCACAAGCCTCAAGTTGCTAGTTTGAATCCCCTCCAAATTCACCGTCGTTTCCTTTAACGCCAACCACCATCCAAGCTGCGGTAGCCGCCATCAAATCACCACTCCACAGCTGCTTCGAAACCTACCGATGCCACAAGATGGTTCATCGCATCCCTCTGGCCTAGTCCGACACAACCGCCAGCCGTCGGCACCGCTTGATCCGTGGCTTCTTGCTACATTGTTCGTTGTTGTCTTCCGCCCAAATTCGATAAGAATCTAAACCGAGCCTACGCGCAATTTAACTCGCATTCATATCCATGCGCCTATCTAGTCCAAGTTTGTTGTTTCATTTTCTTTTGTTAATGATAATAATAATAATACGAGAATAGATAATATAAATAAGTTAGCTTTAAATATATAAAATGAATGTAATAAAACCCTACTTTCTAAACATTTGATAGTTCTATAGGACTTATATCAATAAAATATATCTTTTGCCAAAATCATAAGAATTAACAAAGATATAGCAAAAAAGTTCAAAATTAAAATAATAATAATAACCAACACACTAAATTTTTCGAAAAAAAAACTATATTATGTCTAATTCTGAATAGCGAGTACGTAAACACCTATGGAGCAACTTAAAAATGAAAAAAAAAAAAAATCTTCTTTCTTTTAGGCATTTATTTAATTGGTAATTTTTCATCAATTCTATTAACTTGTAAATATAAATGTCATTAATGGTGCACATTTAAATATTATCTTGAAAGTACTATTTCAATTAATAATTAGTTGTAAAATTATAACTTTCTAAATGCTTCTAACTTCAACAAATTTAAGGGCATTAAAGGAATTATCTTTAATTAAAGAATATAAAGGTAATTAAAGAATTTAAAGATTGTAACCATTTGGTTTTAATAGAATGGTTCCAAACCTAAGAAAACTCGGGTTTAATAAAAATTGAGTTTGAATCATTTTCTTTCATAGTGGCTAAGTGAGGATTAATCACCTCATTGGTCATAACTTACTATTTTTTTCTCTATCTCGATCGAGCAGAGACTTCTAAAAATTTTCAATAAATACAATTTTCTTAACTCATATATAAGGGTTCATGTCAAACGGGTTAGAGTTTAGCACAAATCCAATTAAAAAAATAATCTATAATTTAGCAAATCTGGCTCAGCACCCATATATTGATTGGTTATTCCTAATCTGTGAAGCCTTTTTAACTAGGCATTTATATGGTACCATCACTTAATAGTTGTATCCATCCCTAATTTAGACCTGAGCACAATTCAAGAACCAACCTGGCTTGGCTCGCCCCTGCTAAGGCTAGTTATAGGCCAATTCCAATTCACAAGTTGACTTGTGAGCCCATGAACAAGTCGAAACTTCAAATTACTTCGTTTTTTTTTTCCCTAATTAATAATTTGAAGTTTCAAAACTACTTACACACATGACCCAGCTTTTTCAATTATTTTCATGAACTTCTGCTATACTCGACCATTTTATAAATTACAAATACAACTCACATGTAATTATTTTTAGGTAATAAATTAATAATGCAAAAGAATACAAAATACGTTATTTATTCAATTGCATGTATATACATGCGATTATTAAAAAAAAATACAACCATTACAAAATATTACAACACCATAATTAAATTAAAGTAGTACCACTGCTATTTCATTCACATCATCTAACTAATGTGAAATAATTTATAAACACCACAAAAAGATATAAAATAAAAAAGTCACAGCATTGATATTGTTAATACATTCACAACATTAAATTTTACTAGTAGTCGCTACTCGGAATTTTTTTTCTTTTTTTTCTTAATTTTCTGTAATTTTTTCATATTTTTATTTATTTTATTAATTTGAGTTAATTAATAATAGGATTAGCCAATAAAAATGTGTCATGCGTCCCTTTTTCATAATTAGCACAAGATTATTAACCCTAAGTTATGTGATTGTCAAAAAAAAAAATTCAAATCACCTTATTACATATGACCAAAACATGGGTCATGTTTTTATAATTAATCCTAAAAGGAAATAAAATATAAAAGTCACGGTGTTGCTATTATTGATATATTCATAGACATAAAATTTTACTTCTAGCGTTATAACTTGTATAGCAATCACCATTATTATATTGTTTGTTTTATAAATTTTAAGTTATTAAAGTTAGCGATTAGCACCTAACTAAGCATAGACCCCTAAATCAATGAGAGATGAAAAACACCATTACTTTAATATGTTACTTATTTATATACTAGCATCCCCCAAATGTAACACATGAAATTGCAATAAAATGCTTGAAAATATTATTAGTTAAATAAGTATTACGAATTATCATGTCATTTGATTTCATAACTCTTCCTAAAGCGTTTTCACGCAAGTAGTTGCAGTCCAATCTTCCTTATATTTTCCACCACCTCAACCGTGGTATATTCTATTTATTACAACTCAAGGGGAGGAGGGAATCAAACCTAAATCAATAGAGTTGGACAAATAGGCTATGGCCCGCGGGCCAGCCCGTTTAACCAACTTTAAAAACGGGTTAGGGCCAACTTTTTTTAGCCCGTTTAAAAGTGGGTTAATTTTACCCAACCCACTTAACCCGCGGGCCAAAGTGAGCTAGCCCGCTGGTTAAGTGGGTTGACCCACCAACCCACTTTTATAAAAATAAAATAAATAATTATAGGGTAAATATGTATTAATGAAGGTTATTCTTGAGATTTTTTCTACTTGAGATTAAATTTATGTGTTAATTATAACAAAGAATGACAAATTGATGCACATGCACCATAAAATTTTATAAAATATATTATTATTGTTTTAAATGAAATATATTATCTAATAAGTTATTTTAGAAAACTTATTTTTATATAAAAATTAATTAAAATAATAATGAAATTAATCATTAATATATATAACCTTATAAAACTCTTTTTTTATTATATATATCTTATTTAATTAGTATAAATAAGTTAAATGGGTCAACTTGACCCATTTAACTCACAAAATATGTAAGTAGGTTAAAAGGATCAAAAAGTGGGCTGGCCCGTTTAACCCATGGGCTAAAGTGGGTTGGGTTAGGGTCAGACAATTTTGGCCCGTTTTTAAAGTGGGCCAAATTTTTTCGGCCCGTTTAACCCACGGGCCAAAGTGAGTCGGGCCGGGTTGGCCCGTTTAACCCATTTGCCCACCTCTATAAATCAATAACATTAAGAGACTAGTACAATCTCTACCATTCGAGTATAAGAACCGTGGCTACTAGCTACTTTTTTTAACCTTAATATCAATCAAGTCTTTCTTAATTGATATGGATATTCCAAAAAGTATTTAACATGAAGTGTATGAGGAAACTCGAGAAAGTATAAGGAAGATAATAAGCATCACAACCACTTATACACAACTAATACAAAAGAGTGTCATAAAAATAGATAGAAAATGGTTTGCAATATTTATTTACCTATTACTATTTTTCATGCATTTCATCATGAACTTACACATATCATGCATTGTTTGAAGTTAAGTCATTGTTCCATCATGAACGTTTTCACACAAGTAGTCATTGTCCAATCTTCCATATATTTTTCCACAACCTAGATGTGGTATATTGCTATTTATTATAACTTTGGGGGAGGAGAGAATCTAACGTAAATCAATCCCATTTAGAGAAATGGTATTTGTACCACTCAACTATAAGAACCTTGGCTACTAGCTACTTTTTTTAACCTTAATGTCAATCAAGTCTTTTTTGAATGGATAGTCCAAAAAAGTATTTAACATGAAGTGCATGAGAAAGCTAGAGAAAGTATAAAGAAAATAAGGATCATGACCACTTATACACAACTAATACAAAGGAGTGTCATAATAACAGATAGCAAATAGTATGCAATAATTATTTAACTATTACTATTTTCCATGTGTTTCATCATGAACTTACATATATCATGCATTGTTGGAAGTTATGTCAGTGTTGCATTATAGTAAATGACTCCCTACATCTCTTCAATTATAACTTGATGCCAATCATTTGCCCAAAAAACTTTGGATTTTTAGAAAAATGATGCAATATCAACATTCTAGAGAACTTGAAAAACTTATTAATGCACGAAAACAAATATGGATTTGATGAGGGGTATGTATTTTGTTTGCATATTTTGTGTTTACACAAGCATGTAAAACTTATTCTACATTTAGAGTGTGCTTGTGATATATTTATGAGTATGTCAATAAGGATTGTGTATTTTGTGTGGGCAATAGGGAAAAATTATTTTTAAAAAAAAAATAATTATGAAAATGTCACAAGAATGAAAACAATTGTAGTTTTAGCCAAGTTGAACCCATCTATTAAAGATTTGGCCAAAAAAAGAACCCGACTATTGAAAAGACAAGTTTAATTTACCATAAATATGTTCCTTAATAACTTCAAAATAATTACATTAAACTTGTCTCGTAAAAGCAGGAAAAAAAAAACTCGTTTCTTCAAAAAAGATAGTTCTAGTATATTGCACACACCTTGAGGGCTCCTTGTTGTTTTTCAAGTGGACCCAGTCGATTATCTTTTTCTCATTCTCTCTCTCTCTTTCCCATTCACTTACTCTGTAAATGCTCAGAATTGCCACATGGAGGCCACAAAGCTCTCTCTCTCTCTTTCTCTCTCGCTAACAACATGTTTGGTTGATAGGAACAGAATAGATATCCCGCCTTTATTACCCTGAATTACATATTCCTTTGTTTGGTTTGTTAAAAAGTTCTACCTTATGAAATGTCTATTCTGTATAATATGGAATAAATAAGGAATCTTTATTCCTTCTCTTCATCAAAGAAATAGCTATTCTGTAACGCCCTAACCTATTGGCATTACAACCCGCCACGTGTTCTCTCTTAATAGAATACACTAAGGCTATAATTTCCACAAACAATATGAATATCACCTGTATAACTCACAAAGTATATATAAAAATGTAGTCCTCAATAAAATAAATCATATGATAAGAATCTAATCCCCAATATCAACAAACTAGACATTGTTGACATAACTGCAGGTCAACAAGTCAAACCATGCCTTAAAACTGTCACCACATGAAAACTCCAAATACAACTTAAAATTCTAATAAACAAAATATAAATTAATCGTTAAAGTCTTCTCTGATCCATCCTATATCCTCTATGACTATACAACTAGTCATCAGCAGGGTAGTCAGGACCGCTAACGCCATCCCCATCCTCATAGATGATATCAAAACCCAAAAGATCATAATTCACATTATCATCGCCTGCACCTGAAATATAACAGAATGAGCGGCGAAGCTCAGTACGATAATATCTAATCCAGTTCAAGCAAGATTATGCACAAACAACATGTATATATAAATGCAACTAAACTAAATGCATACAACAGTTTATTATCTATTTTAGTTCAGCAAAACAACACAGTTCAGAATCTAGTATATATAAATCCTGAACCCAGAGTAACTCAGAATCTGCTATAAAAACATTCAATTGATTTGAAAATAGGTAATCATATATACATATATGGATGAGTGGGTACTCCCCAAACATCCCAATTCCTGAACACCTAAATTCTACCGGAATCATTTCTTAGCACGAATCCACTCGGGACAACCTCACACTAAGATCATCAGGGTGCCTCACCAGTATCACTATCTGCCAGGTCTCTACTGGTCAAAGCCAATTACAATCAGACAGACAATTATTAAGCCAAATATTTATTAAGTTTATTATGCAATTCTGTTCCTACATCCATTCACAAGAATTCTAATCTACAAGCACATACAACAAACAATGGATTGGTCGTACCTTTCTAAATTTCAGGAATCCAAATCAAATCCTCAGAATTTGATACCAACAACACAAAGTCAACCCAAACTCCACCAATTCCTATATCCACATCAACCACAGTTTCACAACTCCAAATGTCCTGTTACAATATATATATATATATATATATGTGTATCAACAGACATGATCGCAATATCTTAACAAACATGAATTCTCCAAAAATCCTAACCTGAAAAGAAATCTCCATTATCTGCACTGTCTATTTTGATCAATCTCCACAATTATCTTCAAGAATAATAAGGAACCGCACTAAACTCTACAATCATCAATTATTTTCATAAAAACCCTAATTCGCAATATATTAAGATTGTTTAGATCGTATTTTGTTGGAATCCATAATAGAAGAGATTTACTTACTATTTTGATTCGCTAAAACCCATCTCACATTCACCAATTTACTGATCTCACACATGCTAGGGTTTTTCTCCAAAATCCTTTATATAAAAATTTAACCAAACCCTAAGAAACTAGTATAAATTGTAAAGAATTCTAATGAAAAGATTACGATTACTTACTTTGGATCAGAAAATATTCTCCCGATGATTTTCCAAGCATATATCTCCAAGAACTCTCCAAAAATCTCTCTTATGAAGGAGAAATATTATAAAGAAAAATTCTGTCGAAAATGATTTTCGTGTCTCGTATTTATAGAAATTTGGTCATACGCCGGCCCTACGCCGGCGGCGTACCTGCAGATATGGCCGGCTTATACTATACGCTAGCAAACTTATATGAACGCCGGCAGCTTTCGTCGAGGCTTTGGTTTCGCAGAATTCAATTCTTTCTTCCTACGTCGGCAAGTCCTCGACCTACGCCGGCGGCTTTCATGCCGGTGTTGGGAAGAAACCCTAGTGAACACCGGCAGCTTTTCTCCCAGCGTTAAGAAAACGCTACTGTTCTCATTCTACGTCGTCTATACGCCGGCGACATAGATTCTTCAGGAGACGGCGTACAGTCTGTTACAGAGTACGCTGGAAATTTTAAAACCTAGGCCGGTGGCGTTTTTCTTTAGGGATGTCGGCCTTCATTGCAGAAATTATGAAAATTGATCCAAATTGTTGCCAATCTTAATCAAGTCTTTATCATATGAACACAATACAATTGTATTTCAACTTTGACCATAAAACCTTCTTATTTAATATCCTTTGACTCTTTGACCCTTCAATTTCATAACAGTACTTTAGAAAGAAAAAGACACGAAACCCTTCAATTCTTGTAACAACGCAGGAAACGAAAAGACACCTCATGTATTATATGCCTGCCATATAATACACATAAATAAAACTTATAAGGATGGACCATAAAACCCTCTTATTTTTCAATATATGACAACTTTTGCCCTTTATCATAATTTATTGAAGATTTATTATTTTTAAAGACTTGTTGACCATCATCAATGTGAGGGTTGATAATAATATCTCATTTATCAGGGTTGACCATAGAACCCTCTTATTTTATAACAAATGACAAACTTGCCCTTCTTTATAAAATATTTATCTTTCTATTACATATTCCTTCTGAGTTGCATATATTTTTTCAACAATATCCCTGATCCTAAAACAAATGCATCGTTATTTCATTCCAGTGAACCAAACGTACTATAATTAGATTTATTCCTAATCCTAAAACAATTGCTCAGAATTGTCATGTGGGGATCATTGTGAAGTGTGGTGGAATACGGAAAATTAATCCAACTCGAATACAAGTTGGTTTGGCTCGGATACAAGCGAAATCTACTCGAATACAAGTAGAAATTGAAATTCCAAATGTAGAAAACCAATACACAATTTTGAGATAATAATTTCTTCTCCCCTTTAGAATAAGCTATACATGAATATATAGCCACATCAAGCCTAATAAGAAAGAGACTAGAAAACTCTAGAATATTCTAAAATACACGTGCAAGCACATGTGTTCCTATTTTTTATTTTCTATTTTCTATTTTATATAATATTCCTAAATACTAATATAATTAATTACAAAATAGAAACCCATATGGTTTTTACCCTATAACAATTCCCATCCCTTTAAAAACCCTTGTCCTCAAGGGTTATATGAACACCCATCACAACAACATTAGGGAGCTCCTCTGCCATCCAGATTTCAAGATCTTCTCCAATTCGCATTAGCTTCCACTGATCACTAAAATGATGAGCAGCCCTTATGAAGCAATGTCCATCGGTCTGCTGAAGTGCTTCATTCATTGAAATAAGTGTCAACCAAGCACTTCCAACGAGTTGTTGGCCATACTATAAAAGTCACTGCTTCTATTACACAGGGTGCTCCTAAATCCATACTAAGGCCACCAAAACAGATTGGAACACTGGCAGAACTCTAGCAAAGGAATTTATCTGAGTAAGGGATTGACTAGAAACCTCATTGCAACTCTGATTGTGTTCTCCTAATCTGTCCATTTGCGCATAGCTAAGACTAGAGACAACATTACCACACAAACCCACTTGACATTGAGCATCTCCTCTGGAATTCTCAAGATTTCTTGACACTGCAAGATTAGTTGAAAAATCCATTCGGTTGTCATGGATCTCCTTTGCTGGAGATTCCCTCATGGTGGTACTAACAGAACCACTCATATTTTCATGAAGAGATGGCTGGTGGACAAGCCCAGAGGTAGTATTATCTATTGTGCTCAAATTTGCTGGTGTATTTAATTTGCCAAGCATCCCACTTGGAGGATACGATGATAGCAACATATTGGAGAGCCTTCTGGATTCAGCCAGGGTATGAAAATCCCCAAGTCGATCCAGTGGACTCATACGTATGTAGGAAGGATCTTTACTCCCCAAAGCAGCAATTATGTTAGCTTGTTGACTGGCTACACTACTTAATTCTCTCAGGTAAAGACGGTATTTCTGTAGATGGCTGGCAATGCTTTCCCTAGTGAGACCTTCAACATTCATTAGGTCAAGGACTTTCTCAGGAACAGCTTTCTTAAGGCCTAATCGGTTCACTGCGGTAACAAATTGCCTATGCAGCTCCACAGACCAAACAACTCTTGGTTTCTTTTATGTAGATAGATCCTCATTATCATGTCCAGTGTCTTCATTATCATCATCCTCTTCATAATTCTGGTCCTTCCTTTTCTCATTGAGCTTTGAAGTAGAATCATCAATTGCAACATTTGCAGCTCCATTTCCACCTTCTTGATTGCAAAGCCTGTCTGTGCTAGCCAACTTGTTCCAGTCTTTGGTACTGAACTTTCTCTTGACCACGTGCCGCCAAATGTTCATGATAGCCTCAATTCTTACAGGTTTCAACAAATAATCACAAGCACCATGGGTGATTCCTTTCATCACAAGATTGGGATACTACAAGATGAATACATGATAACTGGCAAGTCCATTTCAAGACCTACAAGCTCAAGAAGCTTGAAACCGTCCATATCTGGCATGTCTACCTCACAGATAACAAGGTCAAACTTGTCTTTGTTTTTCCTCAACATTTCCAGTGCTTTGATTGCCTGATTGGTTGTAGTAACTTGTACTTTCCCTCCTTGAACCCACCGGCCCTGTTTGTTTCTACCCATCATATCTCTTATCCCATCTGCCTTCTTTTGTTTAACCTTGTATACCCATGACCTTCGGTTTTCTTTTCCATCACAACATAATAGACATGTCCCACAGCCCAACTTCTTTACTGACGCCCTCACTTGCCTATACATAATTCTCCCAAAACTCAAATTCCGCAATTTCACACACGTAGAGAGCACGACGGTGAGTGGTGTCTCATCCACCTGATACCCCGCCTCACACAAATTGAAAAACACACCAATCCCTTCTTTAGGAAACCCTATCCTACCATACCCTTGAATCAAAGTCATGTAAAAGAACAAATCCCACTGAGGACTATCGTCGAACAGTTTTCAAACATCTCGAATAACCCTGTAAACATCATAAATCCTTACGAGGGTATTACTCATATACACATTGGAAGCCCACAACCCCTTCTTGATAGTGTGAGCATGACTCTCTTGTCCTTTTAGATTGGAACATGGGGGAAACCGGTTCTCTCCAATGATAGCAACGCCCTTTGCGTTGAGCATCACCGGCTGTGTCTGCAACTGAATTTCCAACAACTTGGGTTGTTCTTCACGTTGTTTGTCCTCTGTTTCGACAATCATTGGTGTATGGAGTTGTGATCGTTCCAACAATGGAAAGTATAGGTTGTTTGGTTGGAGGGTTTTATGGCATTTTTGTTTGTTATCGGGGTCTTGAAAGTTTGTTGAGGCTATTAGGGTTGGTGTTAAGGATTGAGAGCAAGGGTTGGAGTAGGAAAACTGGTCGAGTTGGATTTTGAGAGTGATTTCAGGTGGTGTTTGAGTGAATTGATTACTCGGTTTGTGGAAATCCGCTTGTGTAACGGTGGGTTTTGGTGATTCTTCATCTTTCAAGCTTTCCTCTTCTGATGGAGGAATCAATTTAGGTAGGCTTACCTCGAGACAAGGTGGAAACAACGCTCTTAATTGCTTCTGTTGCCTTTCCATTGTTTCCATCAATGGCTTCATGATTGACTTCATCTTCGTATCTTGTTCTTCCCAGTGCTCCTTAATCTTCGTATCTTGTTCTTCCCAGTACTCCTTAAAGACCCGTCGAATAACTTGGATCATTTCCTCAATTTCCAAATCTGTTTCAGCCATGAGGGTGGAGTTGTGGCTCTGATACCAATTGAAGTGTGGTGGAATACGGAAAATTAATCCAACTCGAATACAAGTTGGTTTGGCTCGGATACAAGCTAAATCTACTCGAATACAAGTAGAAATTGGAATTCCGAATGTAGCAAACCAATACATAATTTTGAGATAATAATTTCTTCTCCCCTTTAGAATAAGCTATACATGAATATATAGCCACATCAAGCCCAATAAGAAAGAGACTAGAAAACTCTAGAATATTCTAAAATACATGTGCAAGCACATGTGTTCCTATTTTTTATTTTCTATTTTCTATTTTATATAATATTCCTAAATACTAATATAATTAATTACAAAATAGAAACCCATATGGTTTTTACCCTATAACAATATAGAAAATAAAAAATAGGAACACATGTGCTTGCACATGTATTTTAGAATATTCTAGAGTTTTCTAGTCTCTTTCTTATTAGGCTTGATGTGGCTATATATTCATGTATAGCTTATTCTAAAGGGGAGAAGAAATTATTATCTCAAAATTGTGTATTGGTTTTCTACATTCGGAATTCCAATTTCTACTTGTATTCGAGTAGATTTAGCTTGTATCCGAGCCAAACCAACTTGTATTCGAGTTGGATTAATTTTCCGTATTCCACCACACTTCAATTGCATCATCTTTTTCTCTCTCCTTCTCACTCACTCACTCTATGTAAGTTACACACATGGGGACTAGAATCCCCCCAAGATGAACACTTCATTGCAAATTTCAATTTAATTATTTTTAACTCCTGAAAAGACAAGTTAAATTTAATTATATTAAACTCATTTCATGAAGAAATTAAATTCAAAGCAATTGCTTTGATCTCATCTCAAAAAGAGACAAATGTATGACTATCTAAACTCCTCTCTTTAAGAGACGAGTTCGAGTTACCTAAAATTGGGATTATTTTTGTCTTAGTGGTATTTTTATAATTATTTTTTAAAATATTATCTTTCCCTATTTTGTGTAGTATTGTATAGGGGCAGTTGTGGTATGTTTCAATCTTGTTCACTCCCCAACCCAAATCAAAATGAATATTGCACTTCCTTTTTTTTTTTTTTTTTTTAGAAAATCAAACCTAATTATATGATTTGGTTTATAACTATTTCAAACATATAAAAACTGTTCAATTCAATTTAATGTACAATATAAATTCTTACGATTTCTTAGAGGATTAATTTAAAAAGTTGCATCATCTCATTACCAAATGAATGATTTATTTGGCTTGTTAATCATAGTTGTCAAAACCACAATTTTCCCTAGACGACTCTACGAGTTTACGATCTTATGAGGCCCTTCGAGTTGACTCGTATATAGAATCGTTTTCTTGTAGAAACATACGATTCCAACCAAGTCTACAAATAAACTCAATAGGATCTTATATTTCTAACTGAGTTTAGCGATTTTACCAATTTAAGTCATATAAGCTAAAATATAAAAAATATATCGCATTTTTATAAGCTCATCAACTACTAGGATGAAACATATTTCTTATTACATTTCAATTTTCTTTTCACATAGTCCCCCAACTCTTTCCCTCCCTCCCCCCAACTCTCATGTTCTACATTTATGGAATTCATTAAAATCAAGTTATAAATATAAAGTTTACAATAAAATTTATTTATTTCATTTATATAATTAAGAATTTAATATAAGTTGAAATGTTTAATTTCCTTTTAATTCATAACTTCTTTCTAACAAAATAATAGAAAATAACTTATTTTTTACTCTATTTGTTCCTTTTTTTATGAATTTTACATTATGGATTAAGAATTATTATAGAAAAAATATCTTAACTTCTTCATATTATATATATATATATATATATATTGTGCATCAAGTATTTTATAACTTCTATAAGCATATCTATAGTTTTTCAAAGCTATTTTGTATAGGTTATAAAAAATTACGTTTCTATGTTTCGATCTTACGTTCCGATTCTACAGATCTTCTGATGATTCTACATAGAATCGCGAGTTTGATGGTCTAATGATTCTACATAGAATCGCAAGTTTGATGGTTTGATGATTTTACATAGAATCGCGAGTTTGACAATCTTACTATTAATGTAAAGAATTGCAAAATAAAGCCAATTGCACCCTGGAGAATCAAGTTCTGGAACGTGTGCTTTGATGAATCCCAGATTTTGAACCAAAGATAAAGGTGTACAACAAGAGAAATCTCTCTAAATAGTTTATTAAACCCATGCAAAAATCATAACCTGCATATGGTTGTTCCCCTTGTCTTATCTTTCTTCCTATGGAAAGGTGAACATCAATTAAAAGGTCAAATTTTTTGCTGAACTGGGTCAAATGCTACTTAGCAGTCACACAAACACAGAACAACCAAGATAGGAAATGATCGAAAGGATTCCATCGATCATAGAGAAGCTAATCCAAAAAGAGGTAATGAATAATATTTAAGGATGGAGGAGCAAGGTTCAAGGGATCATCAAGGTTTTGTTGGATCAATCATGAGGTTCATCGAGACATGTATGAATATGCCAAGAAAGCGCTGGTTGGGAGGAGTATGAAGATGCTTGCAAGGCCACAACGGCCTCTAACATCAAAGAACAAAGGGGAATTCAAGCCACTTGAAAGCATGAAAGTGCCTGTAGAAAGGATCTATTTGAGAGAGCGATGGTGGAAAGTTGAACATTAGTCAAATGAAATTCGGAACATCATGCCAAGAAATCAATAATGTGTGTCTACGCAGTGTTTGTCCATTGTGAGGTTTAAAGCCACTGAAATAAACTAAAATAAAATAATCATATTTTTCACATATATAAGATGCTACATTTCAATTTAGTGTTGTGAACCGAACCACAAACCGGATGTCATTAGTCAAACCAAATTGCAACGGTGAACCAATTTGAAAAAATTGAATTTTCGATTCGATTTAATCTAGTACAACACATGATTTGATCAGTTTTTTTTTTTTTTTTCCTGCACAGCCCAGTTTTATGTAGGAGCGCATTTAAATCTTCTTTGTTTGTGTATTTCAGATTTTTGTCGGGGTAAAATGACGTTTAAAGGAGTGATGAGATGTATGCTTTAGCTGTGTCCAATAATGTCAAGAGAGCTTTGTTGTTGTGCGGGTAAGATTTGTTTCGCTGTGTTTTTCAGTTGTTTAATTAAAGTGACGATGAAAGATTTGTTTCTTCGTGTTTTCAGTATTTTAATTAAAGCGTCGGCGAAGTCGACAAGGATCTGCCAGTCTAGCAGGTCCTTCCCCCTTTCACCCAACCCATAGCTCCAAGTCTGGCATTTCCAGCCAATTCTGGGTCCAAAACCAGCCCAGCCCAGGTGTCAACTACTAGTGTTCTCATCATATACCTTACAACGGCCACAAAGATGATGATGATCAATACGATTAAGTACTCTTCTAACACTAAATCTAGGATACAAGTCCTCTCAACCTGAACATTTAGAAAATTAACATTTCAATAAAGCACTCCAATCCTGCAATTTATTAGCAGCATGCATCTGTGGACAATTACCTAACAGAGCAACCTCAAAAAATAACAGTCGTTGCCTTCTCTTTGTGTGCTAGGTGAAAAATAAAAGTAGAAGGTTTAGATTTTAAATTTGGAAACATATTACATGAGTCTTTTACATTTTAAACTAACGCTTATTCTATAAAACTCACAATGAAATGAAAATAATTAGATGCACCAAAATGGAATGGGAACAGCGAGAAGGTGAAGTGAGTTTATATCACATCAAATAGTTGCACTCCGAACTCCTTTCTTCACATCCCACGTCTTCACCATCTGCAATCCCACCGTATATTTTAACCATATCTAATCTTCATACTCCGTCTCTTCATCATCGTCATTGTTATCTCCATATCTCCACCCATCATCAACATTTTCTCGGTCCTCCTCTGTTTCTTCGCTATCTTCTTCCTCGTACACATCATCTTTGACTGGCCATGGTTTTTTCCTCGGATTCAAAGCGGCAAGGGTAGGACTTGCACCTTTCTGCTTTATGCTCTTAGATGGAGGCATCTTGATGGTAGGTTTGGGTCTGCTCTGTTTTTGGCTTCTTCCATTCGCTCGTTTTGCACCATATGTCTCTTGGTCACTGGCTTCATCCATCTCATTATTTTCAGCAGCAGGTGTGGCATTGTCAGCATGTTCATCTGCTCCATGCCCTGGATGCTCTCTCTTCAGGTGGAGTTTAAGTTTGTACTCATGGATGTAAGCCTTTTCACACCCTTCATAGGGGCAAGCAAAAGGCCGGTCAGAAGACGCAGATCCATAAGTTGACGTTGAAGGTTTAGAAACTTTTGGAGCTTTCTCTGAAGGTGGTGTGAATTTTGTCATATCAACCAGAGTGTTCTGCAGATATTATTAAAAAAATTAATAAAACATGTAATTTAAATATTCACAAAAGCAAAAGGAGAAAAAAATGGATGAAAGAAATAAAAAAGACACGAGAACTGTAATAAGTTTTAATGAGAATGTTAATCTCATGAATGAATATAAGACCATACAAGGGATAAAGATTCAATAAACCGGATGCATATCTAGATGTATGGCCAGCAAGTACCAATGTTTTAAACAAATGGTAGAAATAGAGTATAGTTTTTATAGAACTCCCCATATGAATGCCATTAATCATTTTACGTAGTACATCACGCTTAATGATTCTTTTTTCACAAGTAGGTCAATGCTTACCAAAAACCCATTGTAGAACTATTTCATCTCCATTATTGGAACCTTTGTGCCAATAACCAGTTATTACAGCATAATTTCTCTTTGTTGGTCTATTGATACAGAACATATTGTGCGGCTCTTTTAAAAAGTTTTTTGTGTTTCCCTATTGTGATTCAATAGCTTGGGCTTATCAGAGAGAACCCAGAAATCTCATATATAGAATAAAATTCTGAGATGAAAACATTCTTGCTTTTCCCTTCCTCATTTGGATACAAAAAGGAAGAACAAGTCTGATGGCAGTTGCTGAAAGTAACTGCTAATTAGAGACCTAGATAACATTAATAACTTCACTAGAAGACATCTAATACTAACACATCATACAAAATACGATATAAAACAGAACACTTAAAACACACACGATATAAAACACACACAACACAAAAATGTCCGAATCTACAGCTGCTTTTTGTGCATGTGCACATGCTTAAAAGGAGCTACTCCATAGTACCAACCAGACCCCCATATTGATTCACATATTGTGGAAAAGTTGGCAACAGTGTTATGCTTGTTGTATGCAGAAAAGACGAACTAGTAACAAGGCCCTGATTACACATTCTGACTGCTGCTACTTGATTCATTCTGACAGACTAAGAAAACAATGTATATATACAATTTCCATTCTAAATGTTTTATGAATTACATTGAACTAACAATCTTCAAATAACACAAAATTTTTACTACTCACGAGCTACTTCCACTAAATGCAGCAAGTTAGACTAGAGGATTGTGTATGAACCTGTTTCATTATAGCTGGAAAGCAGTGTTCATGCCATGAAGGCCCTGGCCATCACGTTGAGTTCAAGTGCCTAAATTACTCCACCTGTGTCTAACCAGCAAGCATAAGCCTTTTGGGTTTTAACTATTCTCTTAATTGCTCAAGCACATACCAATTTTGTAAGTATGTACGCAGTTTAAAATGTTCTGTAAATAAAGCATGTTTAAAATAATCAGAAGCTGTTTGATGAAAAGATCGAGTTAAACAGCCCCCAGCCTCAACAGATTGAGCAACTTATAGCTAAGCCTGAATATGGAAGTCAATATTCCATTAGACTCAAGCCCGATATCAACCCTGAGAATTAAACTCAAGCTGGGCCTGTGCTGATTCTTTTCTCCCCCTTTTGAGCAGGTCCAATTACACCCATCAGTTATTTCATTTTGACAGCAAAACCGTTTCTGTCTGACATCATTATAATTACTACATGTTGTAAATTTTTCCTACCACATCATAATCTACCTGTGTGGTGTATAGTGCAATAGCTTTCTCAAAGCATTACTTTCATGGATCACCTTTGTTTTATCAGAATTCAGTGTCCTGGGAGTGGCCAAAAATGTTTTCCAAATAAATATTTAACAGCCAGATAAAGTGGACAGTTAGCATGACCATGTCTGCTTGCCAGAAGTGGGTGCAACCAGCTCTAAGATGGGAGAAACAGCAGGAAAAAGTTAAAGATTGTTTGGCCAGCCTAAAGGAGGATACTTAGAAATATTCTTGTTAGCCAGATTGGGTGGCAAACGCCCAATTTCAGGCCCACCCACCTCTCAGGCCTATCAAAAAAAGCAAACTCACATGTGGGCCCAGCCCATTTGCTAAAACCATTCTTTGCTGCTTTAGCCTATAGCAAGCATCTTAAAGCGTCATGCCAAGTAAAATCAACATGATTATAGTAGAGATCTTGAAGGAGGCAAAAACAAAACTCATGGGCGAAAAACGAACCTTTTCGTGTTGTGATGCAATATGGTTCTTGAGCTTGTATTCATGAGCATATCTCTTTCCACAATTGGGATACGGGCAGATATGATAATTTTCTTGAGAATGTGTCTTCATGTGAGATTTAAGATTAAAATCAAGGGAAAATGCCTGCAGAAGTATGTAGCCAGTTAAAACATGAAATATAGATATGTAAACATCTGGCATGTTTGCATTTTTATTTAAAGACAATATCTAATATTTTCATGTCTAAGCATTTGCATGCATGTCTTCCATGGAATGGATGTTAGTTTATGACAAGGGAGCATATTGCACAATCCTCTGTCGATGGATGAATTAAAAATGAAGGGTTATCTAGGTCTAACCCACACATAAGAAACATAGAATAACCCCTCTATTTTCTATTCTATCCAGCTACCCTCTCATCTATTAAATACTGTACATATGAAAAACAGGAGAACTGCAAGTGAGGTAGAAGAAGAGTCACATGAAAAGAAACATGAGCATGCTAAGGGTTGAAGGAGGACTTCTTGCACTCTCCCATAAAACACATTATCAACATATTGCAATCATGCAATCTTCAGAAGTCTACATCCAGCTTGTCTCATTCTAATTCTCTCTATTTTTTGTTTTCACTTAATGATTGTATTTCATCTGCCAATTTCTGGCAAGTCATTTTCTCTTTAAAGAAAGAGTAAAACTTCAACTTAGATCCCAAGTTTTTTGCATGACCTTCTGCTCAACACAAACCAATTTGCAAGAATCAAGGCTTAGATCCCAAGTTTTTTGGCTTATCATAGGTATTGCATCAATAAAGAAACCCCACCGGGTTTCAAGATAATCTGTAAAAGAAAAAGGGGGAGCAGGGAAGAATTCCCAACAGTCCCTTAACTGGTCAACCTGATGTACCCCTATAGAAGAACAATTATTTATGGCAAGTCTTGTCAAAGATCATCATACCAGGCGATAAGCAAAAACAACTAAAAGACATCAAGCATATAAAAAACTGATTAGACCACCCATAAAATAAATAGTAATCGCTCCAGATAATTTTTGTCGTAATGAGTAAGTCAAAATTGACCCAATAATAATCTAACCTAAAACTGGTTCAAAGCCAAGAATATCAGACATATTTACAAGAAATATAAGGAATTTAATTTATTTTTGTTCCAGTATTCATTTTATTTGATCCAGCTTCTCTGGATAATTATTTATTCAATTTTCTTTTACAGTCTAGAGAGAATAATGACGTGTAGAATATTCTCAGACATTTCTACAACGCAATCTCTTTCTATTAAATGCTTCTTCACACTTGGAAGTAGCACTCATTCAAACAATTAGCCAAACAGTTCAAGGACTGCTGTTCAAGAACAGCCAACCAACTGCAACAAAACAAAACGCATGTGACCTCTGTGTTATCAGGATAGATTTGAGCTTTACTGTCACAAATACATTACATTCTGGTGGGCCATGATAAGCGTTGAATCAAAAGGAAATTTTCATGTGTAAAGTATAATCAACATTAGTAGAGGACAAAAGCTACATTAATTTAAAGGTGTATTTGTTCATTGGTCTTTCTATTTTCTTAAGTACACTAATCAATATCAACAGAGGCTGGCCTCCTCCAATGCAAACCAAGTCATTAAGTTGAGCTTGTCCTTGGTTAAGCAACTTTGGTACAACTATAGGAATACAGATTCCATGTATATGCAATATGATTCATGAGTGGGCATAGAAAAATCAAAATATACTTTTTTTTTTTTTTAAATAATTTTACAGGTGGGAGAAGAGGAAGGGGATTCGATCCCCTCTCAACTGCCTGACATCCTAGTGCTAGTATTACTAATTTACAAACCTATTGGTAAAGTCAAGTTATACTTTTAAATGAAGGAGAAATAGAAGGTGAATCACAGGATCAAGCCCAATAGTATAGTCAACTAATATTTTTATATGAGATAGCTTTAATATGTTAACTTAGGTGGAAAGAAGTTAGAACTCATCAGTAAATCCAAGATTTAGGGGAGCCAACTGGGAGATAATACCCAATGTTTTAACAAAGTACATCAACAGACATTTCAACAGAAATATGAATATGTAAAGTTCATGTCTGTTTGTTTGTTAGCAAATTACAGATATAGACACTTTTTTCTAACAAATTGTTTATCAAGAAATAGATATGGATAAAAAATAATTAGTAGTTCTCATCAAAAGATCAAATATAGATAAAATGTAAATGCAAATCGGACATATTTACATATATCATTTCGATACAGATACAGATACAGATACAAATGAAAAACAGATCATCCAAACAGACCCTCAAAATTTACTGTGCCAAAAGATGCCAAGAACAAGAAGGGCTGAGAGATAAACCACCTTACCACAGCCTTCATGAGGACAAACAAAATCTCTTTCTCCAGTATGAATGAGAAAGTGCCTTTTCAATTTGGAACTATCCAGAAATTTCTGCAAAAACACAGAGGATTCAGCATTCCTGAGCAGTTAGCTACCATCAAAGACAGAACAGTATAAACAGCACATTAATAGCCAGAAAAGCCAAAAGGGGGGGAAGAAAAGAAGAATTTGCTGGAAATTTCAGATCCTATTAGCATAGGATACTGATATGGCACATATAATGGTTAATACTTCAATGAGTTATTCAATAGCCCAATCAACTACTTATGTAATTGCACGCCTTGAGATCATCAGTCACTGTCCAACGCATGCACTATAAGCGAACAAAGTACTCAGCAAAATGACAACACTGACACCATCACATTTTTGTAAAAAAAGGCATCAAAATTACATTAGGACAGTGGAACCAATTTGTACAGCTATAATTATAGTGGAGATGAATAAAACCTCTACGGAGAACTTGAAAACTTTCACACAACAGCCAGGACAACATTATATTAAAGAAAACATCATCAAAGCATTACATTTTGGCATAAGAATACATCTTCAGCCCCAGTCATATCCCTTTCAATGGGTACAAAATAATTCTACAATCAACTTCAAATCTGTTAGCCAAAAATTACACAAAAGAATATTTGACAAACATCAATAAACATCAGTTCCACGTAGCTTTAATTTAAAAAAAAAAAGAAAAAAAAAAACAGAGAGAGAGAGAGAGAGATAAGGATCAGTGGATCCAAGAATAGGTAAGTTTATAGGATCCAAAATGGCACCATAATGACTAATCAAGAGGAAAAAATCTACTTAACCTTTCCACAGCCCTCATAGTGGCAAACATATTGTCTTTCCCCATGGATGTGGGAGTGCTTCCTCAGAGCACCAGCATCAATAAAAGTCTTTCCACATCCTTCATAGCTACATAGGAACAAAACCTCTGTGGTTGGTTCTGGCTCTGGTTCGGGTTCCTTAGACTCTTTTTCCTTCTCTTTTAGAGCTTTTATGGTGTTCTCTGTTTTTACAGAAAGATTAATTCACAACCATCATTAAATTTCAATGATATTTTGAATAAGGAAAGAGGAGAAAGAAACCATTCATATATGTAGAATAAACAAGGTCATACAAATATCAACCATCATATTTACTAACCACAACCACCCCCACCCCACCACCACCCCTCTTTCCCCAAAACACCACCCACCCAAAAACCCCCCTAAAATACCACATATATGTATGTATATATCAACCTTCAAAACATCTTCAAAAAGATCAAACCAAGGTGCAGCTATTACATCGACTTCTAGCAATTGGTTACACATCCTTTGTGCACAATGGTTAAAAACTGTTTAAAAAATAATAAATTATAATCTGGCAACCATATATTACCTTACTTCGCAACATATTGATGCTAATATAGAAATTTGGGAATCAAGAATAATTTCTCCTTATTTAAAAAAGTCAAGTTCTCCCTGATGCATTCATTTTATCTTCAATTTAGACTTATTAACAATGAGAGAAAAAAAAATTATTATGACTTAAATTGTAGAAAAGGTTATTCCCCTTCTTCATAGTACAGAATTTATTGTTTGCTTGTAATATGATTGTAATGTACACTACACAAAATTTATTCCAAAGAAATAAAGACTGATTACTGCCCCATGCATTAACTTATAACATTTCAAAAGTAAACACCATAATACTGCAAAAGAAGAAAGACCTAAAGCTTACGTTAAATCCACCCTCAGGCAATCAATAAATTTATATGCCGAGCGTGTCACTGATTTTATAGCCATAGTATCATAAATAGTCCCAGCGTTGTGATACAATCCATCTATGAGAAAACAAGAAAACCGAAAGCTAATAAACACTTGATTTGCAGGAATAGATGGGTCAGTCTGACAAGCCAAATGATAAGTGGTATCCTAGAAGTTGAGAAGTACTGAACACATTGTCTTCCTGACACTCATAAATTTTCCATTGCAATATGAAAGGACATATAAGATGGCCACCTAAAGAACGAACAGCAGAAAGTGCTTGAAACTCCATCCTTTCCAAGCAAAGATAACTTTCAATGAAACAAAACCTTTCCTTCCATCCAACTGGCAAAGATCAGACTAACCAGATAAGAAGCTACAATTGGGAGATAACTGAACTTCCTTTCAGATTTTCCTGATTGTTTATTGCCATTCCAAACAAGAGTGATTTGACACACGTGTTCTTGAAATAAGCAAGATGCTACTCTGGTGCAAGTATACTAGGTCTTCAATGGTGTAACCATTTGGGATCTACGATGTATTCGAAACGCCCCAGACTGAAAATTTAAAACATGTATGGCTTTCCTTGAACACTATCATTTGTTGTTGATGGAGAAAGACATGATGAGCCACAATGTAAGGGCGTTAACATTCAATAATTTTTGAGAAGAGTGACAGCTTCCATCAAGAATGATCAAGAAGTCCTCAGCTCCAACTAAAAGTTGCTTTCTTTGCAAAAGAATCCACATAATGATGACTTTTGCCAGAGTTTTATCTTATGACAAAAAATAGTTGCTTGTAATATAAGAACTGACAAAGAGAGGGCCCAACCATTTCTTCCTGCATTTTCCTTTTTCTTGATCCTTATGGGCCATACTTCTTCCCTTATTAGGAGATACTCATTGTAAGTGAGTTCATTAAAAGAATCAAATACAATCATGAGACACATGGGGTAGATATAAGGACCAATCTGTTTTATGTATTCCCTCTTTATACCTTTTGAGTTATCTAAAATGAATGATATGAGAGATCTTGACATCATTGAAAAATATCTCACTATTATCCAGACAAGAAAAGGGTATGTATCCTATATATTTTTTGTATACAACACAACTAATCGTAAATTTTGGCACTATTTTGAACTTGATAGAAGGCATGTCTTGTATATGATCTTGTATTTAGTAAGGTTTCTGTGTACTACTCTGAAAAGCTCATCAAAGTGGTAAAACCTAATTCATTGAGAATCATGAAACCAAGAGATAGATTCTTTCGTAGAACATACAATTATTTAAAACAAAGAATCCAATCTGAACATACAATACATTTGTTGTTATGAGCTCAAAATTAGACAGGGAGGAAAGAAAACTTCTGTATGCTTTAACCAACACCAGAAATGCAGATTATCTCTGCATTCCCATTTTTGCTAAATTCAAGCTCAACCACTATCTCACAGCATTAAAACCCTGGATTCACTTCTAAGACACCACCCTCTGTATAGATGACCCAACTGAAAACAAAAATGTCTAAGACTCTGGAACAAACAACATAAATCTTGTTAAGCTGCAAATCACGGTGAATTGACCCCAACTGCAGCCAAATGGCGTCAGTTTGACTATAATGAGAAACAAGAGTTACCAGGGATAATAGTGAAACTAATGTTTCCAAGGTATGACATATAATTCACAAGTATAACTGATACATTTAATTCCCCTATAACTTAAGTAAGAACTCGAATATATCAACTAAACATACTGCTTAAAAAATTACAGAAGAAACTATTTAAGCATAATCAAACATTACCTGTCACCCATTTCAAAAGATAGCACTTCCCACCAGTTGCTACAACATCTTGGGGCACCCTGGAAAAATTCATACGGATTTAAAATCACTATATGAATAATGCACCATATAGTAGCAGCTATATATTTAATAACATAATTTGAACTGTAAAAAAGAAATTTCTAACTTTTTGTTTCCTGAAATCCCTCCCACATCTATTCATAATTCTAATTTGAAAAATAAGTTTATCTAGAATAGTGGGCAACCACAAAAGCCAATCAATCACCAGAGGACTGCAGCAGGCTGGCAACAACAACACTACAATGAACATGAAATGTTGCATATACAACAGATTACTCCTCTGGTTACCAAAATAAAACAATGATTACAACTGTATTTTTGAAAATATATGATAGCTGGCATTACAAAATGATGAAGAACAATTGGACTCTCAGCACAAGAGAAGATAATGGATTTCTTCACACAAGACGCTAAACAAGAGAAGTAACTAGACCTCACAGTGCAATACTAATAATCAAATTTGGACAGGCACGAAGAATCCATTGAATAAAAATCCTAAAGGATGTCCATGTCAAGGAAAACATCATCAAGTAGCAAAAAATAACTATAAAATCTTCCACAAATCACTACAAGCAAAATTTTTCAGGTGATAATATTCATTATATAATAGTAAAGCCAGACCAATCAGCTCTGTACCAGAGAACTAAAGCAAATGAATTTATGATGACATGGTGTGGATACGAAGTTCAGATATATCCCATACCCCAGAACAGAAGCATCCATTCATACAGCAAAGTAATAGTTAACATGCATACATTGACTAAGGAGCAATATGATTTTGCCTCTTAATTCACAAGCATTGGCAGGAAGCTCAGATTTGAAAACACAAAAACTATACGGAAAAATGTATAAAGTTAACTTTTATGGCATTGACTCAAACATATATTTCTTGGACCCGATGTAATTTACAGGGCCAAGAAAATCCAGCCCAATGACCAGGAATGTCTTAGGGAGCTGTGGTTTCGTGGACTTAAACAGGAATTACAAACCAATCCCACTGCTTCTTAGCCTTTCTCATTAAACTCGCACACACAACACGAGTTCTTAGAATTGTCTTATAAAAGAATCCAAAAGGAATAGTATACACTAGTGGAGGATGCGTCCATCCAAGGCATGTCAACTCATCTTGTCTGCCAATCACTAAGACAAGGATAAGCTTCAAAAGCTATAAATAGGAACATTCTCCTCTCCATTTGACACAGTTCAAAAGATCCAACAATCACTTAATCAAATGAAGAATGCCTAGCTCCAGCTCAAGAATAGCGAATTCAATTCTTTAAACTCCTTCACATGTCATAACAGCTAATTTGTTGCTAAGTTCGTCCATTCCTCCCCTACGCCTCTCATTAACTGCATCTCCCCACATGCTATAGATTCAAGCCTTTTTCCAAGGTCATCTAAAACACTACATCACACAGCAAGCATGTGACCAACAGCATCAAACCCCAAGCAAATAACAATCACTAAGAACTCTAAGGATGGCTAAAGAAACAGAGAAAATTGCGTCAGTCCCTTGTATCTGATGCAAGTTCAATCACTCTGAGACGTTAAGGCACAATTTATCCAAGCAAATGTTCAACAACAGAAGTAAAAATCAAATACCATCTCAGAACCACATCGAATCCTAAGAACATTCCCAGTAAATTACTTAAAAACACTGCACATCACCCTCAAAAGAGTCCCTTCTTTTCCTCTAACTCATCTAACAGTGCGATAAAACCAATTTCCATAATATTAGAAAAGCAACTTATAATCTCTCACAAGTTACATTAGCAATTACATCTTTAGAAAAAAAAAAAATGATTCCAAAAACCTCAATAATACGACTAACGAGCGAAAAATTGTTCGCAAAAGTTGGAATTGTCAAAATAATATAATAACAATAAAACCAAAAGCAGTGAGGGATTGAGACCTAGATTCAGAAACATACCACTCTTTAAACCATTTAACAGCAGGAGTCTTTGCCCTAACAATGGGACGTCTATCGAATATGTTGTAATTGTAGTTGTAGTTGTAGTTATAGTTGTGGTTGTAGTTGTAATTGGGTTCCATCACCTGCAATCCTCCTCTGCTTCTTTTTGTGGCCAAATTCCGAAATTAGGGTTTCAAATTGGATTATGTCGTCAACTCAACGCAAGCGTGGAGTCCGTCTAGTGGGATGAGCTTGCGCAACAGAGACTGTTGTGTTCGTAGTAGAAAGTGTTAAACTAGATTCCGGGTGAATAAATTGCAAAAATTGACCTTTTATAATAAGCATAGCATGTACAACCAGCCGGGCAGAGGCAGCCGCTGCGGTAGGATAGAAAATAAGAATAGTTGTTTTGCCTTCAGTCTATGGGTCTGTTTGTTTTAGCTTTTTTCCGACAGATACAGATACTTTTTTAAACTTTTTGCTAACAAATTATTTATCAAAAAATAAATATAGAAAAAAAAGTTGACAGTTCTCATCAAAAGATCAAATAGAATAAATATAGATAAAATTTAGATACAAATCGGATATATTTACACATATCATTTTAAAAAAGATACAGATACAGATGAAAAACAGACAATCCAAACAGACCCTATTTTTTATACCTATTTTTATCTTTGTTATTAAATCAATTATTATAAAGTAAATTGCTTAGCAGCATCCAAAAGCTAGCCAGCGTTGAGCAAATACTTTTAATTTTAAACTCCCCATCCTTCGTCTTGGAGGGGGAAAAAATCCAATTTTTCAAGTTACTATATACTAGAAATATAGAGATTATTTTATGGTTAATCATCATTTAAAAAAATTATATAAATGCAATTTAAATAAAATAATTATATAATTATCATCGCTATATTATATGTTTAACATACAAAATAGGATTTTTCTAGAATATAACAGGTGTATACTATTCCTGCACAAAAAAAATTATCAATATATAAGTTGAATGAAATTAATTAATACAATTACTAAATCATGTCTAGAAAACAAGATAAAAGTTGTATTACAAATCGCAGTTGTTAATTGCGATATTAAGTTTTAATACCGTATTCATATCATGTTTAATAAACGCGATATATATTTTTTTTAGAACATATCGTTTTAATACAGCGATATGAATGCGGCATGAAAATAAAAAATCACTTTCTCTTTCACCTCCTAACATACCCCTATAAGATAACTTAAGAGTATCAATGCACCATGTAACAAACTGGAGTCTTAGATATTTATATTCAACTCTTTGAGGCTACCAGAAAAACACATGAGCATTGTACAACTAGAATGCCCCATGGTGCAAACATTATAATGAGATTGAAGAGTTTTTAGAATAAGAAATACATTACATACATATAAATCACATACAAGATAACATTATATATCACTTACATTAAGTCTTAACTATTACATCAAAACCATACAAACATTGTCTTTGGATTGCTCTTTACACAAAACTCTATTTTCTTTAATCCAAGTATCGGCTTCCTTGCTAACCCATATCTACACCACTCCTGAGTATGGATTAACTCTATTGATCCCTGTAACCAAATAAGTCTATAAAAGTGTGAGCGAGCGATAGCTTAGTGAATAACTTGATATTAACACATTACGACAATGTCAAATAAGTTTAATTATCAAACATATGCAATTGAACAATCAACCATATGAAAAATGCACAGTTTGAAAAACAAAACTGGAACCCAAACTAATAGAGATTTATGCCCTCTTTTGGGGGTTGAAGAACTAGCCCTAGTAATTCACGCCCATGAGAGATAAAAAAACTAAGGAAGGAGAAACTCTCTTCAAACTTATTTATTGTTTATATATATACATATAAGGAATATAATATCAAGTTTACCTTATACTCAAAAATTCCACTAAGTATAAGCTACCTCAATGTCAACTTTCACACAAGCGACGTTCTTCAGTATCTAATTAGATCCTGGAGGGCTGATAGCTTGGGGATAATCTCAGCCAAGGTCACTAGATATAACTCAGCATTACCCTAGGATCGAGATGTTGATACATGACGTGAATACCATACCAATACAAGTTATGTTGCTGTACAATGCATGTCCATTTAGATTACTAGTTTAATATGATTACATCTTTTTATTCAATGATCACCCAAGTCTCATACAGTACAACACATACTTCACAGTTCACTTCATACCATTGACCATCACCTGTAACATTAAAGTTTGTCATTCGTTCAATCATCACATAGCATGCATTCTTCCTATCCCCATACACAATCAATTATTGCTACAATTAAATCTTATAACACTACTCTACAAATACAAACAATATGAAAAGATCATAATTACTTGCTTGTGCATCCTGTTTTATTCGTCGTAGTAATCTATTGGCAAGTCTGAATCTTGATTTAGAGACACTATAAGAATAATAAACACACACTACTAAGTATATAGCTAACAAGAATTTCTAATAGTGCCTAAGGGCCATTTTAGATTGTCAGTTTTTTATCAGAATCAGTTCGATATCAATTCGGTTTAGTCAGTTTATGAGTAAAACTTTCAGTTTTTTATTTGTATCATATCAGTATTGGTTCAATATCTGTTTGGCACCAAAACTATACCAAAACAACGAACCAAAAAGTCCATAAGTGTCCTAGACTCATATCTTAACTTCCCTAGTTTGTTTGTCCTCAAAGAATTGTTAGGCTACGAATATGGTTAGCGGAGAGGGGTCAAAGGGACAACGTCTCTTGCGAGGTCAAAGGTAGTGCCCCAGAAAACATAACAAATTTGAAGATTTGGGTTCAAGAAATCTTAAGAAAAAAAATGTGAATTGCGGGGTGAATCGCAAGCATCATCACGACCACGGTTAAGTAGGGCAAAGAATCACGGTTGTTCATAAAACTCACAGTTTAAACCGCTGGCGCGATCTTGGCCATGATTGAAGCTATGGTAAAAAAGCACCGCCCACCACCACTCCCCCCTACCCCGCCCTCGCGCGATTTCACTCAACTTCTACCATGGTAATAAATCGTTGGTGCAATTTAGCTGCGATTTTTATCACACTCACAACAGCAAACTTAGTTTATTCCATTTACAAACTAACTTTTCTTCAATCTAAAACAAATATTAAAGCGAAGTTAGAGAATGACTTAACATAACTACTTCCAACATAACTATAACTGACAAATCTACAAGTTGAACTTACTTCTATCAGTCTTTCTTATAACCAGAAGTTCAAATATAAATGTTTTGTGTAGTTTTTCTTTGTTTTACTTCGTGAACTGTCATATCTATGTTTGTTAAGTAAAATTTTAGTTGTTTATAAGTTTCTTGTAGTTATATTACAACTCTTAAACATGGTCAAAATTATAGAGTAAGTATATAAATGTTCTATTAGTTCCTAGTAAGTTTAGTTTTGGTTCATTAACTTAGTATACATGTTAAATGCAGTATTTTACTTTTACATAGTAAAATATGTAAGTGTGCTAATGCATTTGATAGAATGAACTTATTGAAAGTTCAAAAATAAAACTTACCATAATTTGGTGAATGTATATTATGTGATTACTTTATTTCTTCTTCAAAAATTCTAGAAGTAGTGATTAGGATGTGATTTCTACAAATTTTTTGACATTGAGAGTGAAGATTTGAAGAAATGATTTGTGTTTCAATTATAAACATAGGTAAAAATGAAAATGAGGGTTTCACAGAAAAGTGACATCATAAAAAGCATATGTTTTATTTAGTTTTATGCTCGATAAAAGTTGTTTGGTATTACTCATATTACATTATGTTAGTATAGCAGATTTTTTAAATCTTTTGTATTTATCTTATGATGATACTAATGTTCAACTATTGTAAATATTCAAATTACAGTTGCTTCTTCTATGAGTAAGAAAAGGTAAGATGAGCATAATTTGAAAATATCATTTCACTAATTAATGTAGAAAACTTTATGAAAAGTGGTCAAGTTTATCTCCTTCCCTTATACTTGCAGTAAAACAAATTCTGCAAGAGCTTTTCGGTATTTCGGTAGTTTTGAAAGAAGTTTATGTACATGCTATAAAATTAAAGTCCATATGTGTTTAAGACGAAAAATTTATGATATCCAATAGATATTGATTATTGTGCAAATAAGAAATTAATTACTTGAAGACAATAAAATTAAAGATAGAATTTAGATTCTAAATCTTATAAGAATAAATTTTCTATTGATATTTAGTGTTTTACATTTACACAAATTACTTCTAAATTATTATTAACCACCCAAAATACACTATATTTAAGTTAAGAAAACTCTGGTATTACACCTCCCTCCTCTCTCTCATTTTCTTTTTCAATTTTTTCAATCTCTCTCACTCTCTCTCTAACACTCACTCTCTCTCCTCTATCTCCTGTCTCTCACGCTCTCTTTCTCTCCTTTGTCCACTCTTTCCTCTCCTTCTCTCTTCTTTTATTTTTTTTCCTGTTACTATATCACATTTTATAACTATGATATATATTACATCGCGATTATAAAACACGATATGTATACGGCTAATATCTATTTCTATATCCCATTTATAAGACATGATTTTGATATTGTATACTGGTAATTATTTTCAATTTGACCTTATTTAAATAATTATTTTTAACAAGTGCCTTAAACTAAAAATTATTTTAGTTTTTTTATGTATCGTTTGTTGAACATGCAATATATATATAATTTTTTAACATGTATCCCATAACCAACATGCAACATACATTCAAACATATGTCATATGTTGGTCACACAATATAAATATTTTCAAAAGTTTATCTGAGTATATCATTATATCACATGTTAGAAATGCAATACTTGTACAAATTATTGTATTACATTTTCAACATGCAATATAGTGATGGTAATTTTATAATTTTTATTCTCATTTTTGTAATTTTGTAATTTTTTTCTCAAAAATGCTAAACATATTTTTCATTCAGAAATATAACAAGTTTCTTGGTGATTTCAAATTCATTTATACTTTAACTACTCGTGTTCATCCTATTCTGTTGGTCACTAACTTTCTCTTTCTTTCTTTTTTCCCTCAGACCTTTTGCATCTATGTTTTTAGCATACCTTTTTACAAATTTGATTCTTTCTTTTTTTATGATTTTACATATAAGATTACCAAAAAGTTGAAACTAACGTGTTTCTATAAAACCAAATAAATGGGTTTGGTTATTATTAGTCATCAAAGGCAAAAAAACACTTGATATATGCACTATAGGAATTTTTTTGGAAAATGTTTAAAATTTCATCATGTAAACACATAGCCTAAGGTATTTACTTATAAGTGTATATATTAGTTTCTTAGCTTCTAATTCACTAATTGTATATGTAGCTTAGTTTGTTAGAATTGTTACTTCTATAAATACCATTTGTATCATTCATTTGTTAGTAGTCAGTATATTTTGTACCATTCACTTGTTAATAGTCATTCTATTTCACACTAGTTCTTCTTCTTCTTCACTTTTCCTCTATATCAACTGATAAGTGTATTTTATTCTATTCTATTCATAGGAATTTAGGCCTAAGTTGAAGTAGTTTTTTATGAGTTCCTATGAATATGGTACTTTTAATATTTAATTATTGCTTTATTGCTCCTTGAATCAAAAGAAGAAGAACTAAAGTGATTGGAATAAGATTTGGAGCAAAACAGCAATTGTCACACCTCGCCCTCTCAGGCGACAGCGATGCGATGCCAGGGTAGGCAAACCCACCACTGGCCCCCTAGTGGTAATGGCCGACACCACCATTGCATCATGGCGACCCCAACCAACGCATACCCCTCAGGGTACCACGGGCACTATAGGTATTGTTACCCTCATGATGGATTGAACCCAGTCTACAGCCTCTAGGGATCAAACCCATGACCTAAGGCTTTTGCGAAAGACTGGGTTCAACTCTGCCTAAGAGTAACAATACCTATAGTGCCTGTGGTACCCTGCGGGGCATGCATTGGTTGGGGTCCCTATGATGCAATGGTGGTGTCGGCCATTACCACTAGAGGGTCAGTGGTGGGTTTGTCTGCCCTGGCATCGCATCGCCGTCGCCTACGGGGGCGGGGTATGACATAAAAAGGTGCCTTTTTATGTCACACCCCGCCCCGTAGGCGACGGCGATGCGATGCCAGGGCAGACAAACCCACCACTGGCCCCCTAGTGGTAATGACTAGGTTCAACTCACTTTTTATGTCACACCCGCCCCCGTAGGCGACGGCGATGCGATGCCAGGGCAGACAAACCCACCACTGGCCCCCTAGTGGTAATGACTAGGTTCAACTCTGCCTAAGGGTAACAATACCTATAGTGTCTGTGGTACCCTGCGGGGCATGCGTTGGTTGGGGTCCCCATGATGCAATGGTGGTGTCGACCATTACCACTAGGGGGCCAGTAGTGGGTTTGTCTGCCCTGGCATTGCATCGCCGTCGCCTGCGGGGGCGGTGCGACAGCAATAATACTTGAAGACAAAACTATCGAATCCTGCAAAAGCACTAGTTGAGGCTAAAATATTAAGGCAAAACAAGGCAAATTTGGCCCGTCCTGCCTTAGATTTAGCCCTCGACATGTGTTCTAAGGTGATAAAGCTTGAACTTGTAAACAGCTGCTATCGCTCCGCAACGTCGGGTCCTAAATCTGACCTACAACAATTGCTGAATGAAGATCAGACCTTTGCTTGACTTCAGTCATACCTTAAAGTCCATGCCCTCAAAGCCATCGATTTAGCCCTCAATGGAAGAATGGTCAGAAATGACGATGTTTGATCAGCTCAAGTTAAGCCCTATCTTTAATGCAGCACTCAAGCACTCAACTTACCCCTCGATGAGAGATTGTTTGAATAAGTGATGCAGACACACGTGTGGATAAAGAAAGTGCATTCCATTATAAAGAATATGCCACCTCGGCAATATAATCTGATGAGGATCTGATAGCATTAACATTAGAGCCGATCAACTCCAAGTCCAACAATCGATTTCAAAGAGTTAGAGACCCATTGATTGTAGTTTCAAGGATAAAAATACGAGTCAAGAAAACCTATAAAATAGTTTGGGATACGAAGGATTAAAAACTTGAAGAATTAGAGCTGCAAGAGGCTGCATGCCGACTAAATGCCGCCTGCTTTTCATTTAGTTTTTGTGTCTTTTCGAATTTCTTTTTTTTTTTATTAATTAATGTAGGGATTAATTATAATTATGTTTTTCAGTTACGTTTCGGTTATGTAACTACCACAATTATGATTTTTCAGTTATGTAACTGCCTTGTAATAGCCTCTATATTAAGGCTAGTATGGGAGATAGACAAATCAGATTACATAACATATTTTCCTTTGAAAATACAATTGAGAGAATTCCTTTCTCTTTGAGTTTTTGAGAACTTTGAATTTCTTTAGTAATTTGAATTCTTGTTGAGTTCATCATTATACCAAAGGTTCTAGGTCGGTATATCCAACAGGATTGCGATCATCATATCAAGGTTCTTTAGGTTACTCAACCATAGGGTCGAGGTCAATTTCATCTTATCATACCAAGGTTCGTGGAGTTTTCAGATCTAGATCTGAATATTTCATCGGGTCAAGGTCCACTATTTGATTCTTAGAGTCCGGGAAATTCAAGATCCGTGCCGAGCACTCATCAGATTGGTATCAGAGCTCTGGGTTTTCTAAGAATTCATATCCAATTCGATTAGAGGTAACTCAAGTCGTTCATATATTTGACTGTCTTTGAAAAAAACAGGAGAAAAGAAAAGAAAGAATTGAGATAAAAAAAAAATTGTGGTTTTTTAGATTAGAGATTGATTGAATTTTGAGGAAGAAAAATATTTGATTTTGATTTGTTTGTTTAGGGTTTTTGGTGAAATTTGTGGTTTCTAAATCTAGGGTTTGAGTGAAAAAAAAAATAGTGAATTCAAATATGTTGAGGATAGATGTTGATGACATTTCAAGTGACCCTAAATTTTATTTTAGATGTAGTGTGAGTAATAGTGACAGGGCATGTAGTGTGAGAATGGACAGTGGATGTTGTGTAAATTTTCTTAGCACTTTGTTAGTCGAAAAGTTAAATTTGGAAACTTTGAAACATCAAACACCTTACAAATTACAATTATGAAAAGGGCGTAAAGAAATTCAAGTGACTGAGCAGGTTTTATTTTGTTTTTATATTGGAAAGTACTATGATGAAATATTGTGTGATGTAGTACAAATGGAAACTAACCATGGCATTTTGATAGGAAAGCCAAATATGATGAAAACAAGGATCGCTACACTTTGGTTTCAAACAAAAGGCGATTGAATTTAATAGCCCTCAATCCATTGGAATTTTATAAGGATTAGTTGACGGTATCGAAGCAATTCAGAGAAAAACAAAAAGAAAAGAATGAAAGTGAAGAAAAGAGCAATAACACACCTAAGAGCAATAAGAGAAAAGAAATTGATTGTGAAACACAAACACTTGAGAGCGATCTGGATAAAAAAAGAGAATATATTTGTTTTTCCACTAATGAGTTTTACTGTTCTTTTCCAAGCGTATGTCCCTGAAAAATTCCAAATGGAATTAATCATCAAATTGATTTCCTCCCTAGATGCAATCTGAAAGAATTCAAGGATGAAGATTCGAGGATGAATCTTTTCAAAGAATGAGGGAATGATGAGGATCTGATAGCATCAACATTAGAGTCGATCAACTCCAAGTCCAACAATCGATTTCAAAGAGTTGGAGACCCATTGATTGTAGTTTCAATGATAAAAATACGAGTCAAGAAAACCTATAAAATAGTTTGGGATACGAAGGATTAAAAACTAGAAGAATTGGAGCTGCAAGAGGCTGTATGCCGACCAAATGCCACCTACTTTCATTTAGTTTTTGTCTTTTTGAATTTCTTTATTTTTTTTTTATTAATTAATGTAGGGATTAATTACAATTATGTATTTCAGTTACGTTATTAGTTACGTAACTGCCTCAATTATGTTTTTCAGTTACGTTTTGGTTATGTAACTGCCACAATTATGATTTTTCAGTTACGTAACTGCCTTGTAATAGCCTATATATTAAGGCTAGTATGGGAGATAGACAAATCAGATTACATAACATATTTTCCTTTGAAAATACAATTGAGAGAATTTCTTTCTCTTTAAGTTCTTTTGAGAACTTTGAATTTCTTCAAGAATTTGAATTCTTATTGGGTTACTCAACCATAGGATTGAGGTCAATTCCATCTTATCATACCAACATTCATGGAGTTTTCAGATCTAGATCTGAATATTTCATCAAGTCAAAGTCCACTATTTGATTCTAAAAATCCAGGAAATTCAAGATCTGTGCCGAGCACGCATCATAATCTTTATGATTTACGTACCCCGAGCCTATAAATAAACATGTAAAGGCATGCATTGTATAGAGTGTACAGTATACATAATTTTGTGTAGCTTTTCTTCCTTAACATGGTATAGAGAGAGAGAATTCTAAGGCAAAAGAACAAGTTTCTTCCTGCTTTAGAAAAATCTCGTGTTTTCCGAGTAGAATCAATTGAACCCATTGCTTGTGATTTTTGTAAGACTCTAGTCATAATTGAAATATTCTTTGCTTCAATTTTATTTCTTCAGAAATTATGCTTAATGATTAAACCCATGGAGAAATAATCTCCTACAGCTTAAGGTTTGTGAATCCAAATCCTGATTCATATGACTTCAAATATACTTTCAAGTAAATTGAATGGGTATTTATGATTAGTAGCTTAAATTTATTTTCGTGAGTCTAATTGTGTATTGCACCAGTTAGACCCATGTTTGATTTCAACTGAATATGCTAAGGGGTTATTCTTTTGAATAGATATGTGGCTGCTAATGGAATTGGTCATAATCATCTTAAGAGAGGGGTTGTGAGGATTTCTATCTCTTGTTTTTAAAATTCATTGAGTTGGTTTTAAAATAAAGTATTCTTAAGCTTTATACAGGTCTAAACCATTGTTAGCCTGAGAAGAGATTCTGGTGGTCTGGTCTAGGTTTAGAGCTGCTGACCTTGAGAAAGGCTTTAACCTACCTTAGTGAATCTGACAGTATAAATATACCAACGACAAGTCCCTCGGAGTTTTTATTTGAATTGACATGATAAGGAATTTGTGAAGCAAACCCCGGGCTATCATCTTGCATCGTCACAAACCTATCCTTAATTTTGACATGAAAGCATTTGTGAATATTCATTAACCTAGTCTAGCTTCTATTTTCAATATGTTCTTCTGCTTTTCTTTGGGGGAGTAAGGTAGTTGCTACCACTCCTTTGGGACTCGACCTAATTCTTTCTATGCTAGTTCTGTATGTACGCTTGCCTAATTGTTAGTAGTTGTTATGCAAAGTTGGACAACCAATTAGTTTTGTAAGTTTTGAATGCTTCCACTTCGAGTTGTTCTTTTAAAAAAGTGTTTTATACAACTCAAACCAACAACATAACCCAAAGCATCAACATAGCTATATTTGATTGCACCAATAAGAATTGATCTATATTATCTTTTTCTCTATTGTTGAATTCTTTTCTTCAAGTTAGACATGGAAGATTGCATGATTAAAGTTTGCAATAATTCTGCTAAACTGATTAGTAATGATCCTTTATTTTCATGTCGATATGATAATCCTAGCATGATAGTAGGCAATATTGTCTTTAATGGATCAAATTACCTAGCTTGGAATAGATCAATTCGAATGGGACTTGCTGTGAAATCAAAGTTGGGGTTTTATTGATGGTAACGTTGTAAAACCTAACGAAAATTCAGATGATTCTATGAAATAGAAAAGATATGATAATTTGGTGTAGTGTTGGATGCTTAATTTGCTACGCCGTAAAGGGTACTTTAAACGTGGCAATCTATCATACATAATATTAAAGCATAGGAATGATTACCTTAGTTATGCAAAGGCTTCCATATCATGCACAAGGCATACATCACAACAAAGGGAACGTATCGGAGTAGTGCAATTTATGTTGATAATAATTAAGTAACAAGACAAGAAAAATATTTATCATTAATCATAAATAAAGTCAATTATAAATCCTAAGGGCATAACCCTGCTAATGTCCTCAAATGGTACAAAATACATTAGTGTTTCCTAGTTGATGAGGATTAGTTGGTGTCGATTAGAGCCTTTAAAAAAATTGTTAGAGCTTCAAAAATTTGCTTGTGTGCCTACTAAAGGTCGCTGGCCCAACGTCGTCGGCCTTATATTCTCTACATCGCCGATGTTCAAAAGTAAGCTACCCTTCCTTGGGAAAGATTTACAACGCCAACATCTTTAGACTTAAGATTTTTATTATATTTTGTTTGTATTAATTTATGGCTTCTTGTCGAGTTTGTCTTTACATATTCCTAGGAGTCATTACTAGGTTATTTAATTGTCAAGTTTGTTTTTACATATTCCTAGGAGTCATTAATAGTTGTTTATTATCAAGTTTGTCTTTACATATCTGTATGAGTCATTAATAGGTTATTTTCCTTATTTATTGTTGCTTAGTTTTGAAGCTAATTAAAACCTATATAAACCTATGGTTTGTCATAGACAGATATGACCTATCTTATGATGAATTGAATGTGAGAGTTTTCCTGTTGGAATTCCTGAATGAATTCATTTCGAACTTATTAAGAGTTTCTTATAGAACTCTTTTGACATATCAATCGGTTTGCCATCATCGGTTATGGCGTCTACGTTTATACCAAGGTTCTTGCCTCTAAATAGGCAATGGGTCACAGTTTCCTCTAGTTTTGTTAGAAGATCCAAGGGTTATTTTCCATATTTCGATAATAGGTTTCGTCATAAGTTGACGTGGTTTGTCTTATCGTATCATTTGGTATCAGAGCACAGCATTTCTAAGAATCCATATCCCAGTTCGATTAGAGGTAACTCGAGTTGTTCATATCCTTGATTGTCTTTTTATTAGTTTTCTCGATTTGTCTTCTTCCAGATTTATAAAAAAAAAAAAAAAAAAAAGAGTTGTGTCTTTTAAGGTTTGATTGAATTTTTTTTTTTTTGAAGTTTTGTTAAAAAAAAAGTGAAGAAAATATTTGATTTTTAGGGTTTGAGGAAGATGATGAAGTAAAAAAAATTTGTGTTTTTTAAATCTAGGGTTAGAGGTTAAAAAGAGAGAGAGAAAAAGAGAAGAAATTTAAAAAAAAAAAAAAGAGAGAGAAAGAAGAGAAAGTGAGGGTTGTCGCTTATCAATCTGATCAGATTGTTTGGGATAGAAATTTCGAAGCATATTAGTGTCGATCTCAAGGCAGGTCACTTGTGGTTCTCATCAGTTTGGAGATTCAAGGATGAATCTTTTTTCTAAAAAGATGAGCAATTTTTCCAAGCATATTGACATTAGGTCTTAAGGCAGATCGCTTGTGGCTTGCATCAGTTTAGAGATTCGAGGATGAATCTTTTTTCGAGAAGGAGGGAATGATGAGGATCATATGGTATTGATTAAAGCCTTTAAAAAAATTGTTAAAGCTTCAAGAATTTGCTTGAACGCCTACTAAAGGCTGTTGGCCTTCATCCTGTATGTTGTCCCTCATCCTGTATGTTGTCCCAATGCCGTTGGCCTTAAATTCTCTACATCGCTGATGTTCAAAAGTAATCTACCGGCCTTGGGAAAGATTTAAAACGCTAGCAACTTTAGACTCGGGATTTTTATTATATTCGTATGTATTAATTTATGGCTTCTTGTCAAGTTTGCCTTTATGTATTCCTAGAAGTCATTAATAGGTTGTTTAATTATCAAATTTGTCTTTACATAGTCCTAGGAATCATTAATAGGTTGTTTAATTGTCAAGTTTGTCTTTATATATTCCTAGGAGTCATTAATAGGTTGTTTATTATCAAGTTTGTCTTTACATATCTCTATGAGTCATTAATAAGTTATTTTCCTTATTTATTGTTGCTTAGTTTTTAGGCTAATTAAAGCCTATATGAACCTATGGTTTAAACAGATATCACATATCTTATGATGAATTAAATTTGAGAGTTTTCTCTTTGGAATTTCTAAGTGAATTTGATTCGAACTTATCGAAAGTTTCCATTGGCATTCAACTCTTTTGACATATCAATCGGTTTGCCATCATCGGTTGTGGCATCTACGTTTATACCAAGGTTCTTGCCTCCAAATAGGCAATAGGTCGCGGTTTCCACCAGTTTTCTTATACGATCCAGGGGTTATTTTCCAGATTTTGATAAAGGGTTTCGTCATAGGTTGCGTGGTTCGCCTTATCGTATCATTTGATATCAAAGCATAAGATTTCTAAGAATCCATTTCCCAGTTCAATTAGAAGTAACTCGAGTTGTTCATATCATTGGTTGTCTTTTTGTTAGTTTTGTCGATTTGTCTTCTTCTAGATTAATATAAAAAAGAGTTGTATCTTTTAGGGTTTGATTGATTTTGTTTTTTTCTTTAGGAAGTTTTGTTAAAAAAAAAAGAGAAGAAAAGATTTGATTTTTAGGGTTTAAAGAAGATGACGAAGTAAAAAAAAAAATTGTGTTTTTTAGATTTAGGGTTAGAGGTTAAAAAAAAGAGTGAAAAAAAGAGAAGAAATTTTTTTTAAAAAAAAAGAGAGAAAAGAAGGTGAAGGTTGTCACTTATCAATTTGATTAGATTTTTTGGGATAGAAATTTCCAAGCATATTGGTGTCGGGTCTCAAGACAGGTCGCTTGTGGTTCGCATCAGTTTGGAGATTCAAAGATGAATATTTTTTGAGCAAGATGAGCAATTTTTCCAAGCATATTGAAATTAGGTCTCAAGGCAGGTCGCTAGTGGTTCGCATCAGTTTGGAGATTTGAGGATTGATCTTTTTTCGAGAAGGAGAGAATGATGAGGATTAGATGGTATCGATTAAAGCCTTTACAAAAAATTTGTTAGAGTTTTAAGAATTTGCTTGTACGCCGATTAAAGGCCATTGGCCTTCATTCTGTACACTGGCCCAATACTGTCGGCCTTGCAATCTCTACATCGCCGGCATTTAAAAGTAATCTACTAGCCTTAGGAAAGATTTACAACGCCAACATCTTTAGACTTAGGATTTTCATTATATTTGTATGTATTAATTTATGGCTTGTTGTCAAGTTTGTCTTTATATATTACTAGGAGTTATTAATAGGTTGTTTAATTGTCAAGTTTGTCTTTATATATTACTAAGAGTCGTTTATTGTCAAGTTTGTCTTTACATATCCCTATGAGTCATTAACAGGTTATTTTCCTTATTTATTATTGCTTAGTTTTGAAGCTAATTAAAGCCTATATAAACCTATGGTTTGTAATAGACAGATATCACATATCTTATGATGAATTAAATTTGAGAGTTTTCTCTTTGGAATTCCTGAGTGAATTCATTTTGAACTTATCGAGAGTTTCCTGTAGCGTTCAACTCTTTTGACCTATCAATTGGTTTACCATCACCGGTTGTGGCGTCTACGACTATACCAAGGTACTTACCTCCAAATGGGCAATGGGTCGCAATTTTCACCAGTTTTCTTAGACGATCTAGGGGTTATTTTCAAGATTTTGATAACGGGTTTTGTCACAGATTGACGTGATTTGTCTTATCGTATCAACACCCCATGCTAGGAAGCATGTCAAACAGGGTGGAGAACAAAGGCTACCATTACCCCTACTATGCCCCATATAGAGAAGCACAAGGCTACCATTACCCTTGCCACACCCCATGGCAGAAGGCATGAAAAGCCAGATTGCAATCAGATCGTGCCACGCCCCGTGGCCTTTTGACAGTGAAATATACCTTTTCACTTCACATTTGTACACACTTTAACCAACTTTAGTTGCCTCAAATCCATCCAATACTCCAACATCATCATACAAGTCTCATACTCCTCATCCATTTCTTCATATCTTCCAACATATCTCTATTCTCCACATCAAATTAACCAACCAACAAACTGACCATAAACTTCAAGTTTTAAAACTCTGACACCACTACTCTATAGTTTTACTCCATAAAACTAACAATCAAAATTGATGAACATTCAAAGCAGCCATTAACTAACAACAACATTTATTCCACAACTATCAAACACACAAATAACAAAGACAAAGCAAAAGTTAACTTACCTATACTTGTTTGAACATGAAGATGGATGCTTGAATTGCTTTTCTTAGTGATTAAAGAAGAAGAAAATGAAGATGAAAGTGGAGTGTTGTGTGGTGTAAGAAATGAGCCAAGAGGAGGAAATGGAGAAATAAAATCTGCCACTTTAAAAGATAATTATATGCATATATATAAAACTCTCCTTTGACTTTTGGGACCATTTATAAGTAATCATGTCTGTGTGTGTACATGGAAGTTATGCTGAGCTTAAAGTGTCTAAATTTGCTACCATTAAGTTCAAACAAACACACATTGATCCATTGTATTTCTAAAATATTAGGATTACCAATCATTCAAGTTCAATATAGAGTTTAGTAACAATTTAGTTTATAAATCCTATTTGATGAAATAATTCCTTGTACGAATCTATTCATTGTTTTTGGTAATTTAGAAATTAAGTTTATAAAATTCAATTTTCTATAAGAATATAAAGAACACTTTAAATTGACAATTTTCTTAAAACAATTCAATTGAAGATTTTGAACTTCTATTTCTTATAATTGGTTCTATAAAAATTATCATACTTAAATTTACTCAACTTTCATGCACTAAAACATATACAATCAAAACACATTAAATCTTTACTTTATAATTCTATTTATGAAAAATCTGGGGATTACACGTTTGCCTAACCCTAGTAAATATATCTTGCCTTACACTATACAACACACCATATGGGAGTAGATTTTGAAAAGTGGAGTTGGAACCTGTAACTTCCAATACCTTTTTAAAACTTACATAACTATATAAGGTAGAAGAGTTTCGAGGTTCCATGAGTATAACTTATTCACATGTACCTATACTTGTAAACCATCGTTTTCTTAGCAAACCTGAGCTTGATTTCAAAAAACTTAAAACCAGGAATCGAAACCCTAAAAGAATACCCCTTGACCAATCGGACCTGGAAACCCTGTGTCCGACAATGTCAAGACTGAAACCCCAGGAGATTAGAAACAAGTTAACTCCAAAGTAAAACCTTAAATCGGAAAGTCAACCGAAAACCCTAAGTCAACAAAATCTTAAAAAACCCTAGCAGTTTAGATCCGGCAAACCCGTGTCCGCAAACCAAGAAGTCGAAATATGAGTGGGAAGTGTAGATTAGCTCGTATTAATATTAGAATGCTAAACAATATCCAGTTAGTGAATTTTCGACCAATTTCAAGCCCGATTGGATACAAATCTTGAAAAGCGTGTCTCGGGACACGGGATATTAATCATATGATATTAGTACCGTTAGATTCATAATTGCATAATATTTTTAAATATATCAATTATATAATTTTTTGAGTTATAAAAGTTACAGTTATAACTTTTTTATCGTATTTTCATTACTACTGGTAATTTAAATGTCCAATCAACTTTTTGCTTTTTTTTATACTATTCATCAAGCACAATCACACATACCTTATTCTTACATCCTTACAACCTATTCTTACAATTTTACATCATTTCCTTACAAATTTACCTTTCCAATATAATTTGTACTCAAACTACTTATTAAGTTTGAATTTTATTACACAAAATAAAATCAAAACATACACTCTCTCCCCCTGTCCTAGAACCGATGCATCCCCTCTCCCTCATTCACTCTCTCTTTTGTTTGATATTTCTTTAATTAATTTATTCAAACAAACCCTAATTTCTTTTTTTCTATATAAACTCTTTTTCACCATTCACTTTTTTACTTTTTCACTTTCTCTCATTTTCTTACAAATCAAACTTTGGAAGTCTTTTTCTCTCCTTTCCCTCTCATCCTTGCCGTGTGCCCCATAGCTACACACACACACACAAAAAATTTTTTTTTCAAGTCTTCTTACTCCATACATCTAAATAGGTAATAGATCTTAACCCTACCACACTAAAACATGTAATGGCAAGATCATACATGTGTAGTTCCACAAAATCCCCATGAGCTTTAAGTTAGGGATATGGAAATACTTAAGCATGAGATCTTACCATCACAATGTTGTGGATCTTGAAATCTAAGTTATCTTGCTATTATTATGCTATATTATTGTTATATGTTGTTCATATAGAAATTTTGTGCATATATTTTCATTTTTACTCACATCTACATATTGTCATTGTTGCATTACACTCATTACGTGAGTAATATAGTAGATCTATTGTTTAGAGTAGTTAAAATGACATAGTTATTTGTTTTTCATGCATGAAAGACTCGCTACATGATATTCTTAAGGAAAGTGTTGAATAAAACTCAAGATCTACTTTATTTCTATCAAAAAGTAATTTTTTAAATTCGGATCTTGAGAAAGACCCATTTAGAAAACATATTTTCCAACTTCAAAATGAAGGTTTTACATATAAAATGAAGGGCTTAGGTAATGAGTATCATAAAGTAGTGATTTTTATAAGTTGATCATGGTTTACTAAGAGAAATTTTCAAAACAAGAAAATGATTACAAAAGTTAAGCTTGATCTATGATTCAACTCCAACAAAAATATAGAAATTCGTAACTAGGGTAAAATGTCAAGAAAACACCTATTTTCCAACCCTAAAATAAGAGTTTTATTAAAGAAATGAAAACTTTAGGGAGTAGGATTGATTAGGACTTAATTTTAAAAAGATTAAATGAGTTTTTCACAAGAAACTATCCCAAAAATAATTTCCTAAAATTCGGATTTAAAAATGGCCCTATTTAAACACCTATTTCCAAATGTCAAAATGAGTATTTTAATGGAAAAATAGAAGTCTTAGGGAATAGATATAATAAATACTTGATTTTTATGAAAGTAAATGTGTTTTATCAAAGTAGAAACCTAAAACAAAGGAAAAGTTTTCCAACTAAGATCAAACAATATTTTCCTTTCCAAAAATTATGCAAAATTCGTCACTAGGCAAAATCCACTTCGAAACATCTATTTTCCAACCTTCAAATGAGGAAATTTATTAAGATAATGAAGGTATTAGATATATAGGTAGGCCTTATCATAGTAAAAATATGCATGATTTTCAAAGGAATAAAACTAGTTTTCTCAAACAAGTGTTAATGACATCATTGCAAAGTGAAAGTTTTTGCAAAATTCTTTTTAATAAAAAATCATTAAGGAATTACATGTAGATAGCTCATATCATGACATTTGTGATCATAACTTGTAGATATTGCATATACATATAATCTACTTGTTAGAAATAATGCAAATTTCGCAAAATAATTTTGGAATTTCAAATTCTAGTTACTGATCAGATCTGATCCAAACATTCTGAGACCTAAATATTTTCAAAATTTAGTTATAACATCATAAATAGATAGATATTTCGAAATAGATAGAAATCGATAGCTTATTTGCAAAATTCCGAGTTAAAATAACCGAGTTATGGCCGTTTTAAGTTGGAATTTCCAATTATCACGAAAATTACGAATTCAAAGAGTTTTATTTAAAAAGTTTGGAATCAGTTATGGTATGAATACTCATAGAGTTATTTCTTTCGTTTAGGTGATTTTGGAATCGGGGGAAAATTTCGTGTTTCCGGATCACTACCATTAGAGATCGGAGACCATGGATGAGTGAGTTCACTATCTTTAAATTTTATGCATGTGAATATGCTTGTAATGTTAGTGGCATTAGAATTAGGGCAAGATAATAAATTGACTATGTGTATATGAGTTCTTCTTGGGTGAATTGATGATGAGAATATCGAAATTAGTTTATTGTAAATATTTGAATGATTTAGTATAGAATTGAATTGTCTGCAATATCTATGATCACCCATAAATTGTTAAATTTATATGCCATGATCTTATAATCAAATTGGCTATGCGTACCATATGTGAGTCACATTGCATAGGTTATTATACCTTTATGGAAAGAAGGCATAATAGTTAGGCAACGAGGGGCCTGTAAACTCGAATGTTGGCGTAATGGCCGGAAATTGTAATGTTGGCGAAAGGGCCAGAATTAAAAATGTGTGTAGATAGGTACCTATATCAACCACAATATAAATGAGAAAAATTTAAATCTATGGTCGTATGGGCCTAAAACACCTAACCCCGAATGGAGGGCATAAATCCGTTCAACATAAGATTTCTAGATGGTCTTATGTATTGTTTGCTCACGTGTTTGTGCATTTCATATGGTTGCTAATATAACTTGCTTGATATATATTACTTGTTGAGCATTTAATTTTGGAAGTGAAACTCACTAAGCTAGCATAGCTTACACCCCCGCAGTTTCTTTCTAATGCAGTTCCCGTACTTATGGCCGCGTCCCCGGACCTAACCAAATCAGGTAATGAGAGACTATAAGTTATCTCCTTAGAAGTTTACGATTGGTTGTATAGTTTTTAGTAGTGAACCTAGAAAGGTCAACTATTACCCAAAAAAAAAAAAGGGACAATACCTAGACTTATATGTAGCAAGGGAATTCCCTTTAATGTTTTGTAATTGATCCTGAGATATCTGTGGTTTATATTTTTATGCTTATCCTATTAAATTGAACTATTTGTCTCCAATTGTTTATATATTCTATTGTCATAAGGGAACGCCTTGCATACTAACACAAGACTTCTGAATAACTATGGTAGTGATTCTTAAGTCTTATTTAGCATGCGACGGACTGTTACGTTTAGGATACCCTTTGGGGCATGACAATACTTGTATCTTATACTACTATGTGATTAGGTTATTGCTGCTGGTCGTTTCACATGCAACAAGCATGTTAGTTGACTCGGGAGAAGTCCTAAGATGATGATACATGTATAGATGTCATGTAAAAAGATATGAGAGCAGGGATGCAGCCAGGTAGATTGTTGTAGGATACCTATCCCACCTGATATGCTAGAAAATCTTATAGGATTAACTCTATAGGGTTTTAAGATAAGGTTTACGCATTCCTTTAAAATCCTTTCAAGTTTAGGTTCATATAAAATCCTACAGGGAACTCAACTTGATATATAAAATTGAAAGGCTCTCTCAGTCGGTCAGTTTCTATTGGTCTTCCCTTCATGTTCACAAGTCATTTTTCACAAACAAAAAGAAAATAACATTAGATATAGAAATCTTATTGTATTGTTGCAAGAATACCAATAATAACATAAAATAGAAAACACTGTCACAAATGTTGTTAGCAGGTCATTGTAAGGGTGATTTTAGGTAAGCTCGAAACTTTATAAGGGGTTTCGGATTAAGGGAAAAAAAAAGAAAAGAAACGAAAAGAAAACCTATAGGGTTCAGGGTTAGGTTTGGTAAATCTTATAGGGAATCTATGATAGATTCGGCTTTTACATAAACACATACCAAGCCCACCTCAGTTTAATCCCTATGTCGGAGGAGAAACAAGAAACACAATTTCAATCAATTAAGGAGGCTTGATCATTTTTATTTGTTTTACATCAAATAAAGGTTACACTAGTTTGTGGGGGATGTTTCAATAGAGCTTTCGCGTTACTTTTAATCTTAGCAATGTACACAATGAATGCAAATGAGGAAAGAAGTCTCTTATCTATAGATAATAGAGTCCAATACTAATCATTTGATGACATCTAGATGGAATGTTGAAATCAAACGTTACCAATGACCATTCAATTGCTTTTAAGGATCCAATGGTGTAAATCCCCGAAATTTTCGATCCACAAATAAAGACCTAAACCCTAAACGGAAGTCAAACGGATTCTTAGGTCAAACAAAACCCTAGTTTACCGTAACCATTTAACTCCGGCATTGCCGTTTTCTCAAGTCATAGAAAACGAAGTTAGAAAAATTAGCTCGAATAGTTCGTAATAACCATAGGTTTTATAAAAGTTTCAGTTTCGCAAAATTCGGATGTCCTTCGAACCCGAACAGACACAGTTCTTGAAAAATGAGTCAGGAAGCCCGGAATAGGAAAAATATTTCGAATACACCGTTAGACTCGTAAAAATATAAGATTTCCAAAAATATCAATTCGTAATTTTCGGTAGCTAAAAATATCAGATATCGCTTTTATACTCGTATTTTCTTACTACCGGCATTAAATTGTCATGTCTACTTTTACATTACACTATTTTTACTATTCTACACTATTCATCTATCTCTACTTTTTCTTACAACCTACTCTTACAAACATACACCTATTTCTTACATTTTTCATTTCCAATACAACTTCACATCTTTCATTTCTTACTTTTAATTAATCAAAAGACAAAAAATTAATTTTTTCTCCCCATGCACTCAAATAGCGCCGGCCTCTCTCTCCCATGCCCAATTTATTTTGATTTCCAATTATTTAATTAACACAATTTATCTCCCACATTTTCCTATAAATACCCCTTCATACCTTCACTTCTTACACTCTTCTTCTTCTCTAAAGTTATTCTCTCAAAATCTCTCTCAAAATCTCTCTCAAATTCTCTCAAGAGTTCTTACAAGAAGTCCTCTTAAGTTTAGCTTCTTTAGGTAAGAAATTTCTCAAGATTTCTTCATGTTCATTTACTTAGTATGAGCTTAGTGTGTGTTTTCTAAAACCATGAAGGTTAAGAAAGCAACATTAGATTCATACTTTGTTTTTGTTCATAATATCAATCTCTTTATGTTCCTTATATTTCCTTTATGTTCTTTATACTTCCTTTATGTTACTACTATCTAATAATCTATATAATTATATATTATTTAGAGCATATAAGCTCATTGTCTTACAATTTATTTATCTTTCATGCAATTTAATTATGCATTTCAAGTTATTTAAATTCAAGTTGATTTTAAGACTAGTCATTCTAGTCTTAGACTTGTCCTCATCAAGTCAAAACAATTCTTTTCTTTTTCGGGACTAGTCTTTTCTTAGTCCCGGGGTACCTTGATAAAGCTAAGGTCCCAATACTTGATTTACTTTATTATTTAAGCTTTCAAGTTATTATGTTCCTTTGTATTTCTATAGTTTTGATTCATATTCATGCATGAACATAATGTTTTTGTCTCAAAAACAAATAAGAAAATGTTTTCTTGAATTAAAGATTCTTTCTAAAGAAATAAATATGGGAAACGGATTTCTAAAAACTCTTGAACATGCATAGGAATGATTTTCTTACATAAACAAAAGGTTTTATGAAAACTTATCTTTTATCAAGAAGTAGAAATTCTTTTGAAACATTACAAGAAATAAAAATATCATTTTGCTACTTTTGAAATCCAAGTTTAGAAAACAAAACCACACTTTAGGAAAATTAAAGTAATTACAAGAGATTTCATTTAAAAATAAAATCTTTATCTTAATGACCAAAAGATCTTTCAAAAGTAAAATAGAATCTCAAATTCAAGGACTTTTAAAACCTTACTTTTAAGTTGAGACAACTTCATTTACTTCATACATTTGTTATGAGTCATTACAAATATATATATACCTTTCAAAAGTTTACAAAATAATTGAAATGTTATCTTTTCAAAATGAGCTTTGTTTACAAAAAGGAAAACAAGTGTTTACAAATTCGTGGCAAATCTGATCGCTACCTTTTCAGAACCCAAATGACTTAGTTTTATGGAAATAAGCTTAGAAATGCGTAGATCGTTTCGAGTAGGTAGAAAACGGTATATTATACGCGAAATTCCGAGTTAAAATGAGCAAGTTATGGCCATTTTAAGTTGGAATTTCCCTTTATACGATTTACTACGATTTTTAAGAAAAAAATTAGAATTTTCAAAGGATAGAATTTCATGAAATACTCATTTTGGGTATTCTTCTTGAATTAGATAATCACGAGGAGGATTGTTCGTATCCCGAGGATTACTACGATTAAGTGGAATTTCCGAACGACCCATCCAAATCAAGAACGGTGTCATCATGGCCGAGTGAGTTACTTCCCGTATTTTTTTTTTCGTACTCTTGCTTGTGCTTGTAAAATTAGTTGCACTAGAATCTAAGCAAACTAAAAAAGAAGTGTATGATAATATGTTGAAGGAATACTAAGTATATCGAAAATCAAATTGTTTGTAATAAAGTTGTATGTACATTAATATCTTGAATTGTTTGAAATTGGTTGATCACTTGAAAGAAGTTAAATGTAACTACTAGATTTTAATTAAAGAAATTGTTCATGCACTTCATATGTTGAGTCACATTGCATTCGCTACTATACAATTGGTGGGACAAGTGTATAATAGTGGTGGTAGACATAACCGGTATATCATGTAAGTGGCGAGTAGGAGCCGGTTAGAACTACTTAAAAGGATGGCTAGTAGGAGCCTGTAATAACTACAAGTTTTTGGTGGCTAGTAGGAGCCTGTAATAACTACAAATTTTTTATGGCGTATAGGAGCCGGTAAGATCTATAAAAGTGTTTTTAAAAGTTGTGGCTGTAATTGACCTGAATACCCAACCCCGAATGAAGGGCGTAAATTCATTCAACATATGATTCCCGGAAAGTCATATGTCTTGTATGCTCATGTGATTGTTGCATTTCATATGTTTGAAATAATAAACTTGATTGATATTTTACTTCGAGTATAAATTTTGGGATCTACTCACTAAGCCTATAAGCTTACACCCCTATAGATATTTGTATTCTCAGGAACACCTAATTTTGTGCCCGGGGTCTTCCAGTATTCGTATACGTTTTATGTTGAAGCTTTTGGAGGAAATCTACTCGAAGAATTAGATTAGACTTCCTTTGAAATCTTTAATTTTGGTTATTATGAAGTTATCTCGATCCTTGGAATTAGCGGGGGTATGCCCTTAAGAATTTATGTATCAGACCTTTGGTTATTTATGATATGATATATTTATTTCTGAATTCTTGTATGTTTAACTTTACTTGCTTAAACTATGCTTCCCAAAAGCGTCTCCTATTACCGTGTTAGACGCCTTACATATAATACTAAGGCTTTCGCATGACTAAGGTAGCCATTCTTAAGCCTTGATATTATATGTGGCGGACTGCCACGTTTAGGGTACCCTTCGGGGCGTGACAAATGGTTAGCATCTATCTCTTTTTTTCTTATATAGGCATGGGCTTTGGTTGTGAGCCTGGAAGAGTCTTAGGCTTTTATTGTATTAAAGAAGGAACCATTCTTTTCAATCAACATATATATTTAAATTGAAATATCGATGATATTTATTTTGTGAAATAAATTTCATAATATCACTTCATTTAATTATTGTGGTCACATCATGAAATTTGAACTAATTTAGAAACATCACTCAAAACCCAATATTGTGGATTTTTTATAAGGCATGTAGAACTTAGGTGTTAACTTTTAGGTTGTTGTACATGGGTTAGTTTTGAAAAATTATTCCCAAAATGGTATAGCTTTCAATCTTTTTCCCATAATAGGTATCAAAGGCACATGTACATGTGCCCTTTTACAAAGAAAACACATGTAAGGAATGCATTTTCTATACAAATCATCAAATCACATCTATGAATGTGTTTTTTAGTTCATATTATGTGTCATATTAAAGACGCATGCAACTCATGTGCCTTCCTCTAAAACCGAAGATGGATGTACTACTACCCTTTAAACACATACTAGTAAGATCAATAGCAATTTTACAAATTTCATTATAAAATAAAAATGAAACAAACCAATATAGAATCAAATATCACCAAACTCTAACAAAAAAAACATCACTAAGCTTTGTATGACTCATATATCCATTCACCCAACCCCACAACCTTTAATATAATGTTTAAACATAACTTCACAGCACTCACATCTTATGTGATGTGATATGCAATATGGGTTCAACGTTATGGTTATAGTATTTTAGTCATTTTCATTCCAGACTCTTTGTCACGCCCTAGAGGGTACCCTAAATGCAATAGTCCGCCACACTCAATATTAAAGCTTAAGTATGACAACCTTAGTCATCCCATAAGCTTCGATACCGGGTGTAGGGTGTAAGGTGTACATTCACAATCATAGATGACCAACTTTGAAACAAGTTGTTTAAGAAGATATTCATATAGCATTTAAGAATGGAAATCATAACATAACATCTTAAATATAGGAAATATAAAGGTCTTATAAGATATTAAAGGAGCTTTCCCCTATCAAAACATATAGTATATCAAAGTCTATTCAAGATAAATACATTAGAGATTTACTTAGAAGTCTAAGTCTACAACTAGTCTTTGATTTCTTTCAAAAACTCCATAGTCCAAAAGGTAATACCTGAGAGAAATAACCCCGGGGCATCAACCATAGATAGGAGTGTTGCAAAAGATATCTATAAGGGGGTAAGCTTCTTGCTTAATGAGAATTAATTCCACAAATAAAGTACTTAGAAGAATCAATATTCAAACAAGTTATTTAACAAGCATATGAGGTGCAATCAAACACTTGAGCAAACAATACATACGATTTTCTAGGAATCATATGTTTAAATAGATTTACCCCTCCATTCGGTGGTTGGGAATTCCAAGCAATAAGTCCATAGTTCGTAAATAAAGTTTTTTGTAGTTATACGAGCCATTACTAGCCGCTAAATTGTAGTTATTTCGGGTGTCCACCCACCATTTTATTACAGGCGATCAAAGCCATAGAGTAGATTTTCAGGTTCTACGAGCCTCATTACTATGCCCTTATCCCATCAAGAGTATAATAATGAATGCAATGTGGATCACTACATGTCATGCATGAATCATATTATTTAAGCAATCGTAGCATAATATTAGATAATTTAAAAGTGATCATAGAATACGCAAACAATCATTCAAATACTAAATCATACAATGATTAGTTAACAATTCCCATTTTGATATACTTAACATAATATCAATCATATAAGTAAAGCATAAGTGCTATCATGTTTTATCTTTTCCTAAAGTCTAATGCCGCTAAACTATAAGCGAAAACATAAGTATAAAAATGTAAGAATTTAAACTTAATCGGCTATGGTAGTAGAAGCTTCTAATCAAAGTAATCTACTAGGTAGGGAAGCTCGGACTCCTCATCACCTAAACAAGAGAAATGCCCAAAATGATTATTTCTTGAAAGTTCTACTTAAACTTGCAATTCTATTTCACTAAGTTCATCAAATTTCGTATGCGGTAAAATTTCAACTTAAAATGGCCATAACTTGCTCATTTTCATTCGGAATTTTGCATATTATATATCGTTTTCCGCCTACTTGAAAAGATCTATCCATTTCTAAGGTTATTTCCTTCATAAAATTTCATTTAGGTCTCTAAAAGATACAGTACATAATCAAAACGAAAGTTCCAACCTTTAAAACACGATTTTTCTAACTTTGTATCGATCAAAAGTTCCATAGGAAACATATAAATATATAGAGAGAGTTGAAAAATCCTTTTTAATATATATGCAACTCATAATATACACATGATTTTAATGATGTTGTCTTAACCAATGATTTTTCATAAAACAATCTTGTTTTGGTAGTTGAAAAAATGAAGTTTGACAAAATTATATTAAGTTGTTTAGAAATAAGACTAAGAATTTTTAAGTCATTAAATATGTGATATAATTTATTTTCTTAGATTCTTAAAAGGTAACTTTTGATTCAAAAACTTTAGTCTTTCTAAGTTATTCTCAAATTTTATTTTCTAAGTATGCTTTGCTTGGTGAGTTGATTCTTGACTTATTTTGGAAAACTTGAGTTGATCCTTATTCTTATTAAAAATGTTGGTAAGGATTTTATAATCAAGTTTTTGAGAAAATTCATTATAGAAAAGTATTAACAATCTTAAAGTCTTTTAATAGTAGTTGTAAATAAAATAAAGACTTCCTTAGTTATTTTTATAAATGCTTTGTATCTCAACATCACTAGAATCTATGGTGATTTTTGTTAAAAATCCTTTGTAAAGTATTTAGTTGAAATAAAATTTTAAGTCTTAATGAAACTTTTGCTTAAGTGGTAGAACTATATTTTTAAAGTAACTTGAGCTTATTTTCTTTTACTTAGGAAAGAATCTTTTTATTTTTATTAAGACAACAATCAATATGATCATACGTGAAGTATGAGTATGTTGCTAGTAACATGACAATAATAATAATAATAATAATAAGAGAGATGAAGAAATATAAGAATGAGCAAGAAATAAATATTAAGTATTGGAAGTCTTAGCTTGATTTCAAGGCTTCCGAACTTAGTCATGGGCAAAGTCCAAAGAAAGAAAAAGTAAAGAAACAAGAAAATCATTTTGACTTGATGGGGACAAGTCTAAAACTAGAAAGACTAGTCTTAATATTAAAGCATATAATAAATAAATAAACTGCAAGCATAAATAAATAAATAATGGTTATGTTGGTGAGCTTATATGCTCTAAGAAATATATATAGATACATAAATATAGACAATATAATGTAAGATTAGGTTAGAACAATAATAATACATGTACATAAATAAAGCAACATAATAATAAAACAACATAAAATGTAATTTACCATAAACAAGAACAAAACATGAACATGATGTTGCTTCTATAACATTTAAATATTTAATAAACATACACCATGGTCATGTTAAGTTAGATGATATGGTAAGAATATATGGGTAAGAAATTTACCTAAGATGGAAATATGAGAGTGGTTGTAAATCCCCAAACTTTTGTGAACAATTAAAGCTTAAACCCTAATCAGAAGTCAACCGGATTCCCAAAGTCAACAAAACCCTAGTCTATTATAACCGTTTAAATCCAGCATCCCTGTTTAAGAAACCCTAAGAGAGTAAGAAAGAGTTTAATGAGTAGAATAGTTCGTAATTATCTAAGGAATCCAAAAAAGATCAGTTTAGTAAAACCGCAACTCGTTTTAAACCCGATCGGACACAATTCTTGAAAAACGTGTCATGGGGCTCGGAATAGTAAAAATATTCTGAATATATCATTAGACTCATAAAAATATAAGATTTTCAAAAATATCAATTTCATAATTTTTCGATAGCTAAAAATATCAGATATCGTATTTATACGCGTATTTTCTTACTACCGGTACTTAAATTGTCATGTCTACTTTACATTACCCTATTTACCACTATTCTAGACTATATCTATCTCTAATTTTTTTTACAACCTACTCTTACAACCTATACCTCTATGTTTTACAATATTCATTTCCAATACAACTTCACATCTCTCATATCTTACTTTTAATTAACCAAAATACAAAAAAATAAATTTTCACTCCCTCTCTTCTCACAAATAGCGCCGGCCACCCTCTTCTTCTTCCCAATTTGTTTTATTTTCAATTTATTTAATTAACACAAATTATCTCCCACATTTTCCTATAAATACCCCCTGTTACTTCCACTTCTTCCACATCTCTCTTCTACTAAAGTTACTATCTCAAAAACTCTCCAAGAATTTCCTTTCAAGAAGCTCTCTCAAGTTTAGTTCTTTTAGGTAAATTTTCTTCAAGTCTTCCATATGTTCATTTACTTAGTATGAGTTTAGTGTGTGTTTTCTAAACCATGAAGGTTAAGGAAAGTAACAATAGGTTCATACTTTGTTTTTGTTCATAATCTAATTTCCTTATGTTGCTTTTATGTTTATAATATCTATATAGCTATATATATTATTTAGAGCATATAAGCTCATTGTTTTGCAATTTATTTACTTTCATGTTATTTTTAAGACTAGTCTTTCTAGTCTTAGACTTGTCCTCATCAAGTTAAAACATTTTTTTTTCTTTTTGGACTAATCTTTTCTTAGTCCCGGGATATCTTAATGAAGTTAAGGTTCCAATACTTGATTTATTTCTTTATTAGCTTATTCTTTCAAGTTATTATGTTTCTTTATGTTTCCATAACTTTATGATTCATATTCATGCATAAACATAATGATTTTTGTCTCAATAAAATAAATGAGGAAAGGTTTTCTTAAAATAAAGATTCTTTTCTAGAAATAAAAGTAAGAAGTAATTTTCTTAAACAAACTTTTCTAAGAAATCTAGAGGAGCTCATAAACATACATAGAAAGAACTTTTTGAAATAAACAAAAGTTTTACTAAAACTTCACTTCTTCATCAAGTACTAGAAATTCTTTTCATAAAAATGGAATGATCTCAAGAAATAAGGAAATTATTGTTATTACTTTTAAAAAGTGTTGGAAACTAAGCTTAGGAAATAAAATCATTCCTTAAGAATTTAAAGCAATTACAAGAAGTTAAATTTAGGAAAAAGAATATACTCATTTGAAATAACTTAAGATATTTTCAAAACAAAATGAATATTTCAAAAGTTCTCAATTTTCAAAATCTTTAAAGACTTTACTTTTTCATGGTTTGAGACAACTTTATTAACTTCATGCATTTGATATGAGTCAATAAATATATGTATATACATTTCAAAGGTTTTATAAATTGTTGTAATATTTATCTCTTCAAAGTAAGCTTTTATTAAAAGAAGGAATTGAAGTTTATGTAAATTAGTGGTGAATCTGGTCGCCCCTTTTTCGGAGCCCAAATGACTTAGTTTAATGAAAATAAGTTTAGAAATAGATAGATCTTTTCGAGTAGATAGAAAACGATATATTATATGCGAAATTCCAAGTTAAAATGAGCAAGTTATGGCCATTTTAAGTTTGGAATTTCCTCTTATACAATTTTACCGTGATTTTAAGAAAAGTTTAGAATCTTCAAGAATAGAAATTTCATGAAAGACTCATTTTGGGTATTTCATCTTGTTTAGGTGAAGAAGGACCCAAGATCACTTTCTCGAAAGATTACTTCGATTAGGATCTACCGACATGGAGTGAGTTAATCCTTTACTAAGTTACATTTCCTTGTCTATGCTTGTAAATAGTGGCACTAGAAATTAAGGAAAAGATAAATGAAAAATTGTTGTGTAACTTGAATTTATGATTGGTTGAATGTAAGTTAAGAATATTGAAAGATGATATGTTTAAATGAAGTGTGATTCTTGTATTGATATGATGAAATTCTGGTTGATCGCCTTTAACCTGAACTCAACATTATTTGGTTAAATATATATTGAAATTAATTCATGCATATCATACTTATGAGTCACATTTATTTCCCTACTATTCTTTGTGTGGGGAAACGAGGAAGTGGTAGTGGTGGCTTGTAGGAGCCAGAAAGTCTACATGGGCTAGTAGGAGCCAGGAAGTCTACAGGGCGAGCAGGAGCCAGCAAATCTGCAAATATTGATGGTCGTATGGGCTTGTAACCTCCCAACCTCGACATGGAGGGCGTAAAATCCATGCTACACTTGATTTCCGGTTAATCTTGTGTATTTTGTTTGCTCATGTGATTGATGCATTCTCACATGCTTGATTAAATACTTGCTTGCTATATGGAAATGTTCTGCAGATAGAAATTTTCTGACTAAGCTAGATTTGCTTATACCCTTATAGCTTTTTATTACAGTATGATTACCTTTGGTTGGCCCCAAGGAGCTTCATATGCCAGGTACAAGTTTAAGCTACTAGGAGTTTTTAGGAGAAGTTATATGTATTTTAGTTTTGAACATAGACTTCTAAGAAAATCTCTATAGTAGGCTTATGTTATAGTTATGATTACCTTGTTAATAGTTTAGTTGAAACAAGACTTTTAAGGTGGGGGAATGCCCTTAAGATGATGTAAGAAGTTATTATTTGAATGAAGATCTTATGTTTATTTATATAAGTTTATGCTTGCTTTTATTATCTACTTAAACGTAATACCCCTGTGAGTCTCCTACTATATTGGAAGCACGCCTTGCATATGATATCGAAGCTCCTGCATAACTAAGGTTGTCATTCATTAGCTTTAGTATTATATACAGCGGACTGCCACGTTTAGAATACCCTCCGGGGCGTGACAGTTTAAGTTGGTATCAGAGTGCAAGTTTTAGATAAAAGATAGTAGAAACAGACTTTACGGTAGATAGTAAAAAGCTAGGACCTAAGCTTAAGATCTGATCCCCTTCTTGTTCTATTTGATAGCTAACCTTCCCTGAAGTTAAGGAAAAATCCCGACATTTCCTTAAGGACCTAGATGAGACCTTTGTGAACTACCGCCTTAGGTTAAGAGTCCTATGTGAAGAATTCGCGCTAGTTGGAAGGCCCCGAACTGCTCGAGAAATGTTTAAGTTATGGAGGAAAGGATTGAAGCATTCCTTATGGAGAAACTTTCCCGGAGAACTAAGGTTCGATGCTGTGAACAGACGAAGGTAGAGTGACGTGGAAGTGATCTACGTGATTGAGAAAATGATGGTTTTCATGTATAGAGAGACCATGCTGCAACAGATGACCTTTATCCTGAAGGCGGAAGGGACCCAACAAGGCCCAGACTTCCGAAGTTGGAATAAGTTGGGACCCCTTTACATCTATGCACATGATGAGTTGGCAAACCAAACCGACTGGCTAAGGGCTGACGCAGAAGAATGATTTTACTGGTATGCCGCCTACCGACGTATTGTCCCCATGCCATTGGAATGTAGTACCCAACCAAACTCTATCGGGATGCAGCTGGACGTATTTCCAGATGAAGACTTCATCATGGAAGACGCCCAAAGGAATGAAGGAAATGGAGAGATAGAAGGTGACCCTGAAGAAGACCTGAATGAAGACTCGGAACCTGAGGAGACTCAGTCCGCATCCCTCTGGGAGGATAACCCTTTGATCCCCAGTCAGGTACCTCCCCGAAAGTTAAGCCAGGATGTTCCTATGGAGACCGTTACAAGGAATAACCCAGTAATGACCTCCGATTCTGAAGAGGAGGGAAGAAGAGATAATCCACGATGGAAGAATGCTTTTGAACCAAGTGGATTTCTGAAAAGCAGATCTCAAACCCTTACCGTAGCAGTGGCACCTGAGGGAGGATACCAAGAAGGACAGGAGGTAATAACTGGCACTACCCATGGAGAAAGGGTTTATATACATGATGAAGTATGGCCGTCTCAGGCAGAGATCACCTCGAGGTACAGAGGAAAAAGGATGACCGTGAGTCAATATCTGCGACAGTTTGTCAAAAGGCACAAAGGTTCAACTAGCCGAAGCATGAACCCGGTACCATCACCGTAAGAAGGAGAAGAGTGAGGAAGGAAGAAACGAGGAAGATGAGCACAATCCGACAAGTCCAACAAGCCTTTTTCCTAGGATTAGGATAGGCATATCTTTGTAGTGCATGAATGTTCTGGCTTTTAATGTTGTGTTTTAAGTTTTTCCTATGTGAACAATTATCTTTTGCTGAGAATGGTTCTAACCTTCTCAAAATTATGTAAGGATTATTCCCCTCTTTTATTTTAATGCAAGGTACTTTATGATTGATTTAATGATTTTTGGATTTGATTGCCTTAAATATTTCCTATGGAATTTCCGATATTTTCGATCTTTTCCCCCTTATTGCCAAGATTTAAGAAGTCTAAAACTAAAATAATTAAACAGACGAGGTAGGAGATGTAGAAGACGTGAACGTCATGCTTCTAATAATGTATCCGTAGAACCACAAAATCCCCCGGCAGGTCAACAAGCGGTACACCAAATCCCCCACCAAATCAACAAGGCGATCTTTGGGCTGCTATCAACCAACTAGCCGATCTGGTCAACAACTTTATGCAGCATGCGCACCACATGCCACCACTAGCTTCCAATGCACCTGAAGCAACCGTTGAGCCATTTGCACCCCCAGAAGCTGAGTCTCAAATTGTTCCTTTGCCAACACCACACCGCCTCGACCTTACCGAAGTTCCTTGCCAAACTTGATCAAGAGCAATAGATACTTTGATGGGAGTTTCGAAAAGCCGGATGCAGCGGAGGATTGGCTAGTACAGATAGAAAAGTCGTTTGCTACATATGAAGTACCTCATCATCTTTGCATGGATTATGGCACATATATGTTAAGGTTTAACGCCCGAATATGGTGGGAATCAAAAAGTAGAGAGTTGCTGTCCCCAGTAACCTGGGCGACCTTACGAAGAGAATTCTTGGAAAATTATTTTCCTGGAAGTTTGAGGGTACAGTATAGTGGAGACTTTCTTCACATATCCTAAAAAGGAAGGACGGAAGGACGGTGGAGCAATACGAGACGGAATTCAGTCGTCTACTCCAGTATGCGCCAGAATCATTTAAGCACAGTGAAGAATTGAAGCGGCAAGTCTTCCTGAGCGGCTTAGAAGAAGACTTGAGAATACATCTGGAGGAGTTTGATCTAAGGACCCTCCAAGAATTGGTTGAAAGGCTCGCATTATAGAAGGAGCCAAGAAGAGGAAAAGCAAAGCACTAGAGAAGAGAACCTTCGTGTTCGGAAAAAGGACTCAAGATAGTTACAGCCCCAGTTTTCAGAGCAAGAAGTTTAAACCCTTCAATAGCTATAGAGGAAGTGTTAGTGGTAACAAGGAGGCATCCAAGATCAAAGTCACATGTTGGAAATATAAAGAGGAACACTATCCAAAGAGATGCGCCTTGCTTCAACGCAAATGCTATTTTTATGGAGACCCTAGCCACAAGATCAGCGACTGCCCGAAGAAAGCTTCCACTGTTTGCTTTGTATGTAAGCAAACTGGGCACTTCACCAATGAATACCCATAGAGAAAGAATGCCCCAGTTAGACCATTTGGTTCAATGGGAGGAGCTACATTGGCAAAGAATAGAAGTGGAGGGAGCAACTCAAGCCGTTCTGGAGCAGCTGTCCACGGAATGAGAATATACAACTTGGAAGGGCAGTGGGTGTGTGAGGAGTCAGATGAGGAAGGAGCAGAGTTAGCAGCCATGGATGGAGACTGTGGCCCAGATTTTGGACTGGTGACAGGTTAGAATCAAAAACCCCTTTACCTTTGATGCAAGTTATTAAGTTTCCTGCGTTCAATTCCTATTCTTAAAGTAAAGAGTTTTATACCCGCAAATAGCTTAAGTATACTAGTCTCGTAATTAGCATAAAATTCGAGCGCAAGACACGTACGCGTAGCTAGTTAAACCGCTTATGCTTTGTTCGACACAGGAGCTACGCATTCCTTTATCACAGTTAGTCTGGCTAAGCAAACTGGTTTACCTATAGATACTATCGTTACTGGTTTTCGAGTTAAGACCCCCACCAAAAGCATAGTAACGACTAAGGAAGTGCTTAAAGATTGTCTTATGGAGATACAAGAAAGTCACTCTAAGTGTGACCTAATAATCTTGGAGATGAGCAAGTATGAAGTAATCTTGGAAATGAGTTGGTTGACATCTGTCAAAGCTCTAGTGGATTGTAGACACAAAGAGGTGAAGTTTAAGGATCAAGATGGATGTGAAATAGTGTTCAGGGGAGAATCCACGGTGAAGTTGAACTCATTTGAGTTAATGGATGATGAAGAGATCGACTTAATTAACCAGGACGAAGAAGAAAAGGAAGGAGAGAAACCTGAGTTGGAATCCATACATGTGGTTAAGGAATTTCCAGATGTGTTCCTTGACGGATTACCTGGATTACCACCCAAAAGAGAAATCGATTTTGAAATCGACGTATTGGTAAATACAGAACCGATATCAAAAGCACCATATCGGATGGCACCAGTGGAGCTTAAGGAGCTAAAGACTCAATTGCAAGACTTGTTATATCAAGGTGTTATCTGACCAAGTGTATCGCCATGGGGAGCATCAGTATTGTTCGTGAAGAAGAAGGATGGTTCTATGCGATTATGCATCGACTATCGGGAACTCAATAAAGTCACCATTAAGAATAAGTTTCCACTCCCAAGAATAGAAAGATCTTTTTGACCAACTCCAAGCAGCTAGTATCTTTTTGAGGATTGATCTATGGTCAGGATACCACCAGTTGAGGATTAAGCCAGAAGACGTACCCAAGACAGCTTTCAAAACTCGCTATGGACATTACGAGTTTCTGGTAATGCCTTTTGGTTTAACCAACGCACCCGCAGCTTTCATGAATCTCATGAACCGAGTATATAAACCTCTATTGGATAAGTGCGTGATAGTCTTCATTGACGATATCCTGATCTACTCCAAGACACGCGAGCAACACGAAGAACACTTAAAGATGGCATTACAGACCTTGCGTGAGCATAAGTTGTACGCTAAGCTGTCTAAGTGTGATTTCTGGTTGGATAGGATATCCTTCTTAGGACATGTCATATCTGGAGAGGAAATATCGGTAGACCTTGAGAAGATCAAGGCAGTGATGGATTGGAAACAACCTAAGATTGTTACTGAAGCAAGAAGTTTTCTCGGATTGGCTGGATATTATAGAAATTTTGTAAAGAATTTTTCTACCCTCGCTAAACCCCTCACGCAGTTAACCCAAAAGGAGGAGAAGTTCATTTGGATGGATAAGAGAGAACAAAGTTTCCAAGAATTAAAGAAAAGGCTTGTATCTGCCCCGATTTTGATTCTACCAGACCCCGAGAAGCCTTATATTGTGCACAGTGATGCCTCTAAGAATGGTCTTGGATGTATGTTAATGCAAGATGGAAAAGTGATTGCTTATGCATCGCGACAACTTAGGCCTCATGAACAGAATTACCCCACCCATGATCTGGAGCTAGTCGTCGTTGTGTTTGCTCTTAAGTTATGGTGGCATTACTTGTATGGGCAAAGGTGCGAGATCTATACTGACCATAAGAGCCCCAAGTATCTATTCACGCAGAAGGAGTTGAATATATGACAACGGAGATGGTTGGAACTCATTAAGGATTATGACCTTGGAATCAATTACTGTCCAGGGAGAGTAAACGCAGTTGCATATGCCCTGTGTAGAAAGAATTATAGGGAAGTAGCTTCTTTGCTCACTGACAAGAAAGAGCTAATAAAGGAATTTGAAAGGATGAGCATTGAATTCTTAGTGCGGAAGCAGAAATCTCCAGCCTAGTCTTGGAACCCACCTTAGTAGAAAGAATCAAGGAGGCCCAACGATATGATGAGGCAATTCAGAAGATTAAGAAAGAGGTACAAGAAGGAAGATACACCGATTTTACCATGGACGAAGAAGAAGTGGTGAGAATGAAAGAAAGATTATGTGTTCCAAATGATGAGGATATAAGGAGAGAAATCTTGAATGAAGCACATCATTCAGGATATACCATGCATCCAGGAGGAACAAAAATGTATCAAGATCTGAAGAGCCACTATTGATGGAACGGTATGAAGAGAGAAGTAGCGGATTTTGTGCTAAAGTGTCCCACATGCCAACAAGTAAAGGTGGAGCACCAAAGACCTGGAGGACTTTTGAAACCCCTGCCAATACCCAAGTGGAAATGGGATCAAATCACAATGGATTTTGTGTGTGGATTGCCACGAGCGTTGGCAAGATATGATGCTATTTGGGTCATAGTAGATCGATTGACAAAGGCGACACATTTCCTTCCAATTAAAATGACGTACTCCATGGATAAGTTGGCAAGAATATACATAAGGGAAATAGTATGCTTGCATGGAGTGTCCGCTGGAATAGTCTCCGACCGAGACCTAAGGTTTGTATCTAAATTTTGGACGAGCTTACAAAGATGTATGGGAACAAAGCTGCACTTCAGTACTACTTATCACCCTCAAACAAATGGTCAATCGGAGAGGACAATACAAACTTTGGAAGATATGTTGCGAGCTTGTGTGATAGAGTTTAAAGGTAGTTGGGACACACACTTACCTTTGGTAGAGTTTGCCTACAACAACAGCTACCACTCTACATCTGCACCTTCAGAGAATTGGTTGAAAGAGTAAGAATTGTTGAAGGGGCCAAGAAAAGGAAAGCTGGGACTTCTAAGAAGAAAGTGCATGTGTTTAGAAGAAAATTTCAACCAAGAACGAGCTCCAATTTCCCTTCTAAAAGGTATAAACCAATTAGCCACCTTAAGGGAAATTTCAGTGGACAAAAGGATATTTCCAAGGCAGCAGTAAGTTGTTGGAAATGCAAAGGGGCGCACTATACGAAGAGATGCAAAGGGGCGCACTATCCGAAGAGATGCCCCCTTCTCCAGAACAAATGTTATTTCTGTGGTGACCGGGGCCATAAGATTCCAGATTGCCCAAAGAGAGCTTCTACAACTTGTTTCCTATGCAAGCAAATGGGACATTTTGCCAATGAGTGTCCCCAAAGAAATCCCACAACGAATTGACATGTTAGACCTTCAGGAGGACTTGCCCCGACAAGGAGTGGGAATGGAAGTGGAAGTCGCTCGGCATCATCTATGCATGGGCTGAGAATTTACAACCTTGAAGGGCAATGGGTTTGTGAAGAAGATGCTGAAGAAGGAGTAGAGTTGGCTGGCTTGGACCATGGAGAGGAGTATGACTATAGCTTGGTTATAGGTTAACCTCAACCTATAAATATCTGCTTGTTTTGATATCTGTTGAGTATAAAGTTATGATGTATATTGGAAGATGATAGATGTTTAGGAAACCTCATAAAGACAATAAGAATAGTAACACACGCGTCTTGAACGCAGGAACCATACAAATAGGGGACCTGACCGCTTATAGCCTCTTCGATACCGGTATAACACATTCCTTTATCGCAGCTAGTATAGCCTTAAAGATCGGTTTACCTATCACCACAACCACATCAAGTTTTCATATAAAAACCCCCATCGGTAGTGTGGTGACTACCAAAGAAGTAATGAGGAATTACCCCATGAAGATACAAGGCCATGAGGCAACTACCAATCTTATAATAATAGAAATCAGCAAGTACGAAGTAATTCTCGGAATGAGTTGGTTGTCCATGGTGGAAGCAAAGGTAGATTGTAGAGATAAAAAGGTGGAATTCATAGGACAAGACGGGAAGAAAGCTACGTTTTTAGGAGAATCCACAGCTTCTAAAAGATTGGAGTTAAGTTCGTTTGAGCTAATTGAAGAAGTTGAAGAAGGAGTTGAAAGTTATGTAGGAAGTACTGAAGAAGACGAGGAAAGACTCAACATTAACGACATCCCCATCGTTAATGAGTTCTCCGATGTTTTTTCTGAAGAATTGCCTGGGTTACCTCCAAAACGAGAGATCGATTTCGAGATCGATTTGATAAAAAAAACGGAACCCATATCCAAGGCACCATATCGAATGGCACCCATTGAGCTCAAAGAAATTACAAGAATTGCTTAGCAAGGATTCATTGGACCAAATGTCTCGCCTTAGGGAGCTCCGGTATTATTCGTAAAGAAGAAGGATGGATCGATGAGGTTGTGTATTGATCACCGAGAACTCAATAAGGTCACTATAAAGAACAAGTATCCATTTCCAAGGATTGACGATCTCTTTGACCAACTATAAGGAGCAAGTGTGTTCTCACGCATTGATTTGCGATCAGGATACCACCAGCTAAGGATTAAACCAGAGGATGTGTCAAAAACAGCTTTCAGAACTCGGTATGGACTCTATGAGTTCATGATTATGCCATTTGGATTGACTAATGCACCAGCTGCTTTCATGGGCTTGATGAATTGGGTGTATAAGCCGCTCTTGGATAAATGCGTGATTATCTTCATTGATGATATTTTGGTCTATTCTAAAACACGGGAGCAACACAAAGAACATCTAAGAATGGCATTACAGACCTTAAGGGAGCACAAGTTATATGCCAAATTATCAAGTGTGACTTTTGGTTGGACCAAATATCTTTTCTAGGACACGTTATCTCAGGGAAAGGAATATTAGTATATCCTGAAAAGATTAAAGCTGTAATGGAGTGGAAACAACCAAGGACGATGACTGAGATTAGAAGTCTCCTTGGATTAGCTGGCTATTATAGGAAGTTCATGCATGATTTCTCCAAAATAGCCAAGCCACTAACTCAGTTGACCCAGAAGAATGAAAAATTTATTTAGAATGAGAAGAGAGAGCAAAGTTTCCAGGAGTTAAAGCAACGGTTGGTATCTGCTCCAATTTTAACCTTACTTGATCCGGAAAAGCCATATACCATCCATAGTGATGCGTCAAGGAATGGCTAGGGATGCGTGCTTATGCAAGAAGGGAAGGTAATTGCTTATGCTTCATGACAGTTGAGGCCGCATGAACAAAATTACCCGACACATGATCTTGAGTTAGCCGTCGTTGTCTTTGCTCTCAAGCTTTGGAGGCACTACCTATATGGATAGAGATGTGAGATTAATACGGACCATAAGAGCCTCAAGTATTTATTTACACAAAAGGAATTAAATATGAGCCAACGAAGATGGTTGGAGTTGATCAAAGACTATGATCTTGGAATAAACTATTGCCCTGGAAGAGTGAATGTGGTAGCAGACGCTTTGAGTCGAAAGAACCACGGAGAAGTTGCAGCCATGCTCACAACCCAAAAAGAACTTATAAAGGAATTCGAGAGATTGAGCATCGAATTTGTGGGACAAAGTGTGGAAATGGAAATTTCCCATTTAGTAATGGAGCCGACTCTGATAAATAGAATTAAGGAATCTCAACGATATGATGAAGTCATACAAAATTTGAAAAGTGAGATACAAGGAGGAAAGTATGATGATTTTGAAATAGACGAGGATGATGTAGTAAGAATGAAGGGAAGATTATGTGTACCGGATGGTGAGGAAATGAAAAAGAAAATTATGAGTGAGGCACATGACTCAGGATATACCATGCACCCCGATGGTACCAAGATGTACCAAGACCTTAAAAGTCGCTTTTAGTGGAATGGTATAAAAAGGGACATAGCTAAATTCGTAAGGAAATGTCCCATATGCCAACAAGTAAAGATTGAACACCAAAGGCTATGAGGACTTTTGAAACCATTGACCATACTAGAATGGAAATGAGATCAAATTACAATGGATTTCGTATGTGGATTGCCCCGAACATCAGCCGGATATGATGCTATATGGGTAATTGTGGATTGCCTTACTAAGTTAGACTGCATGGAGAAGTTGGCCCGGCTATATGTAAAGGAGATTGTGAGACTGCATGGAGTTCCAGTAGGAAATGTATCGGATCGAGATCCCCGATTCGTGTCAAAATTCTGGATGAGTCTTCAGAAGTGTATGGGAACTAAGTTACATTTCAATACAGCTTATCATCCACAAACTGATGGAAAATCAGAGCGAACTATTTAGACCTTAGAAGACATGTTGAGAGCATGTGTTATGGAATTCAAGGGAAGCTGGGAAGCACACTTACCTCTGGTCGAATTTGCTTACAACAACAACTATCATTCAACAATTAAGATGCCACCGTATGAAGCTTTGTATGTAAGAAGGTACATATCACCTCTATTTTGGGATGATGTGAAAAAGTTAACAATTGGACCAGATCTCATCCAAGATGCCTCAGATAAAGTCAGGATTATTCAACAAAGGATGAAAGAGGCCCAAGATAGGCAGAAAAGCTGGGCAGATAAAAAAGGTCGAATCCTTGAGTTTGACATTGGCGATCATGTGTATCTAAAAGTGAATCTGATAAAGAGTATTCATCGTGTACGAGCTCGAGGAAAGCTAAGCCCAAGATATATCGGACCTTTCGAGATCCTCGAACAAATTGAGGATCTAGCTTATCGCTTGGCGTTACCACAAAACCTGTCGGGAGTACATAATGTCTTCCATGTCTCAGTATTAAGAAAGCATATCCCCGACCCCGATCGGATTGTAGAGCTTGAACCAGTAAGGCTGAAGGAGAACTTGACTTATGAGGAACACCTAGTTCAAATTCTGGATCAAAAGGTTCAAAAGTTGAGAAAGAAGGAAATTCGATATGTCAGGTGTTATGGAGGAATCATTCGCAAGAAGAGGCTACTTAGGAAGCTGAAGATGAGATCCGAAAGAAATATCCAAATCTCTTTGAAGATTCAGGTACGAATTTCAAGTTTTGAGGACAAAACTTTCTTTAGGGGAGATAGGTTGTAAACCCCTAAAATTTTCGGTTAATTTTAAGTTTAGAATTAAATGTCAACCGAAACCCTAACGGTCAACCAAAAACTAGTACAAAAGCTAGATTTTAGATCTGACATTTCCGTTTTCTTTAGCCCTAGAAAACGAAGTTGGAATAATTAGTGATAAAAGTTCGTAATAGCTATAGGTTATATAAAAATATCATATTTGCGAAATTCAAGTGTCCTTCGAACTCAATCGGGATCAGTTCTTGAAAATCATGTCTCGGAGCCCGAACTAATAAAAATATTCCAATAACACCAATAGAACCAATTTAATATAAGGATTTCAAAAATACCAGTTTCATAATTTTTCAGTAACTAAAAATATCAGATATCGTAATTGTACACGTATTTTCTTACTACTGGTACTTAAATTGTCATATCTACTTTACATTACACGATTTACTACTATTCTACACTATTCATCTATCTCTAATTTTCTTACAACCTACACTTACAAACCATACCTCTATTTCTTACAATTTTCAATTCCAATACAACTTCACATCTTTCATATCTTACTTTTAATTAATAAAAATACAAAAAAAAATAAATTTTCTCTCCCTCTCTTCACTCAATTTGTGCCGGCCCCTCTTCCTTTTCCTGTCCAATTTGTTTCATTTTTATTTATTTAATTAACACAAATTATCTCCCACATTTTCCTATAAATACCCCCTCTTACTTCTACTTCTTTCACACCTCTCTTCTACTAAAGTTACTATCTCAAAAACTCTCCAAGAATTTCCTCCCAAGAAGTTCTCTCAAGTTTAGTCTTTTAGGTAATTTTTCTCCAAGTCTTTATGTTCATTTACTTAGTATGAGCTTAGTGTGTGTTTTCTAAACCATGAAGGTTAAGGAAAGCAACAATAGGTTCATACTTTGTTTTTGTTCATAATCTAATTTCCTTATATTGCTTTTATGTTTATAACCATCTAATATATCTATGTAGCTATATATATCTTTTAGAGCATATAAGCTCATTGTTTTGCAATTTATTTACTTTCAAGATGTTTTTAAGACTAGTCTTTCTAGTCTTAGACTTGTCTTCATCAAGTCAAAACATTTTCTTTTTCTTTATGGGACTAGTCTATTCTTAGTCCCGGGATACCTTGATGAAGCTAAGGTTCCAATACTTGATTTATTTCTTTACTAGCTTTTTTTCTTTAATAATTATGTTTTCTTATGTTTTCATAATTTTATGATTCATACTCATGCATGAACATAATGATTTTTGTCTCAATAAATCAATGAGGAAAAGTTTTCTGAAAATAGGAAATTTTCTCTAAAACTAAAAGTTGGAAGTAATTTTCATAAAGACTAAGGATTTTTATCTTAACAACTTTTCTAAGAAATCTAGAAGGAGTCCATAGGAATTTTCTTATACATACATGGGAAGGGACTCTTGAGTAAAATAAAAGTTTTACTAAAAAGACTAGTTTGACAAACAAGAAATTTCTTCCATAAAAACAAAATGATTTTTTAAGAAACAAGGAAATTATTTCTACAAATAAAAAGTGGTTGTTATTTTCAAGAAGTATTAGAAACTAAGCTTAGAAGATGAAAACCATTCCTTGGAAATTTAAAGGACTAAAGAAATGAAATTTACTCATTTAAAAATAACTTGAAATATGCTCTAGCAAAAAATAAGAGGAATTTTCAAAAGTTCCACTTTTCTTTAAAGGACTCTACTTTCACAAAAATTTATTTTTTGAGACAACTTCATCAATTTCATACATTTGCTGTGAGTTAATAAATATATGTAAATATATTTCAAAGGTTTTACAAACTATTATAATAGCTATCTCTCTTATATGAGTTTGTTAAAAGAAGGAATTCAAGTTTTGTGAAAATTCATGGTGAATCTTGTCACCACTATTTCGGAACCCAAACGACTTATTTTGATGAAAATAATTTTAGAATTGGATAGATCTTTTCGAATAGGTAGAAAACGGTATATAATATGCGCAATTCTGAGTTAAAATGACCAAGTTATGACCATTTTAAGATAGAATTTCTCTCTATACGAATTTTTACGATCTATTAGCATAGTTCCTTATTAGTACCATAGAATCAAAAAGAAATACTCATTTTGGGTATTCTTCTTGATTAGGTAATCTCGAGGAGGATTGTTCATATCCTGAAGATTACTACGATTAGTGGAAATCCCGAACGACTCATCCATTTCAAGAAAAGTTGTCATCATGGTTGAGTGAGTTTATTCCCCGTTATTTTTCATACTTATGATTGTGTTTGTAAATTTAGTTGCATTAGAATTTAGGCAAAATCAAATGGAAATTGTATGATAATATGTTAAAAGAATACTAAGTATATCGAAACATGATTTGTTTGTAATAAAGTTGCATGTACATTAATATCTTGAAGTGTTTGAAATTGGTTGCTCACTTGAAAGAAGTTAAATATAACTACTAGACCTTAATTAAGAAATTATGCATGCACTTCATATGTTGAGTCACATTTCATTCACTACTATACAATTGGTGGGACAAGTGTATAATAGTGGTGGTAGGCATAACCGGTATATCATGTAAGTGGCGAGTAGGAGCCAGTAAGAACTACGTAAATTGGTGGCTAGTAGGAGCTTGTAATAACTACGAGTTTTTGATGGTGTATAGGAGCCGGTAAAATCTATAAAAGCATTTTAAAAGTTGTGGCTGTAATTGGCCTGAATACCCAACCCCGAATGAAGTGCGTAATTCATTCAACATATGATTCCCAGAAAGTCATATGTCTTGTGTGCTCACGTGGTTGTTGCATTCCATTTGTTTGACTAATAAACTTGATTGATAATTTACTTTGAGTATGAAATTTTGGGATTTACTCACTAAGCCCATAAGCTTACGTCCCTATAGGTATTTGTATTCTCAGGAACACCTATTTTTGTACCTGATGTCTCATCGTATCCGCGTAAGTTTTCTACTGAAGCTTTTGGAGGAAATGTACTTGAAGATTTAGATTATAATTCCTTTGAAATCTTTAAATGCAGTATTTGAATGTTGTAAAGACTATTACGATCTTTGGGATTAATAGGGGTATGCCCCTAAGAAATCATGTAATATACATTTGGTTATTAATGTTATATTATATTTTATTTCTGGATTCTTGTATGTTCATTTTTACTTGCTTGAACTATGCTTCCCAAAAGCATCTCTTATTATCGTGCTAGATACCTTACATGTAATACTAAGGCTTTGGCATGGCAAGGTAGTCATTCTTAAGTCTTGATATTATATGGCGGACTGCCACGTTTAGAGTACCCTTCGGGGCGTGACAATTACTACATAAATTGAAAATAGAAATTACTCCTTCATTCTATTTATTACTATTAAATAAACCACTTTTTAAAATAAGAATGATATGCATACTGAGTGGAGATATATTAGTCTGATTAATAGTGACATACCATTTTAATATCTTTTCTCTTTTGGAAAAATAGAATTAAATTGTAACTATTTATGTTTTTTTACTTTTACTTGCTTGACTGTTTAAAGGTTAGATAAGAGTGTTAAAGTAAAATCAACCCACCATTAGATAAAATTGTTCTTATTTTATTATTAGATTGTACTTTATTATTTATTATTTTATTTTTACACACACATTGCGGGTACATTGATTGCTAGTATAAGTAATCAAAATAGTAATAAAATTAATCTTTAATAAAGAAAAAACCCTAAAATATATAAATAATCTATTTTTCACATAAACTAATATAAAAAATAACAAAAATAAAAATTTTTCATTTTGGCTTGTGGGTCGGCCCATTTAAAGATGCAATGGGGTGAATTTGGGACGAGTCATCTGGAACTTGAACCTGACCCAATTCTTAATAAGTGTCCTAAAACTCGAGAAAAACCCAATCGGGTTCTTCTTATCATTCCCAAAACCTGACTCTACAAGGTTTTAAGAAACCCATTTACCGACCTGACCCAATCCGATAATAAAAGACTATTAATTTTTTTTCTTAAAAAAAATAGCAAAAGAATGATTTTTTTTTTTAAGTTATTAATGATGCAAACACTTATACTGAAAAGAATAAATTTTAGACAATAACATCATATAAAAGGATGCAAATACTTCATTTCCACTTAATAACTTATTATTTTTTAGTCTTTTCCTTGTTTTAATAACTTAATATTTTTAATTTTTTATATTTTACTTTAAATTTATGTTGAGTCAGGTTTTCCCAATGGGTTACATATAATCCCAAAACCCGACCCAATAACTTATCGATTTTTTTTCTTAATCCTAAAACACGCCTCGAAACCCTATAGAGTTTGACCCTATGGGATTTTAGCAGGTTGGGTACCCTATCGTGACTCACCCGGTTGTATCCCTAGACTCGTTTAACTAGCAGACCAAAATGGGCCTGGCCTGAGCTTGGAAATTTTGGCCAACTTAAAAGTAACAAAAATGGTTTGACCCATTTAACTCATGGGTTGATGTAGGCTAGCCTTGGCTACTAGACCCGTGTTGTAAACCCCTAAATTTTTCATAATTCTTAGAAAATAATCATAGAGTTAACTACTAAAACCAAAACCCTGAAAATTGACCCAAGTTAAAATTGAATTCTGAATAAGATCAAATATAAAAATTCTTAACCTTGAGAAAAGAGAACCCTAAAAACAAAATGAAAAATCCAACAATCATTCGATTCAACATCCTTACACCAACAAATCATCTATCGGATCCCTAACACGCAAATCAAGACAATATATCCAAATAACACTCAATGAAAAAATATTAAAACCTTAAACCTTTCGGTAAATTTTAGAATAAAAAAAATTCAATTACCAACAAAAGTCAAACAGAGTCAATCCATAACCCTAGACTTGGTTAAGCAATCTCGGGAACTGGAAAATATTAAATAAATCATAAAAAATAAAGTAAAACGTAAATTTTGAACCAAAAATATAACATGGTCAAAAACCCCAAAATCTTATGATCTTACGAATAAATAAAAGAAGCCGGAAATCAAACTGGAACCCTAAAGTAAATCTAAAGCAATAACAAACTCTAGTGAATTTAGATATGATAATCCCACACTCTAAACCCTTAAACAATAAAATTAGGTTAATAATAGGTTGTAATGCCCTAACCTGTTGGCATTACAACCCACCACGCGTTCTCTCTTCATAGAACACGCTAAGGCTATAATTTCCACAAACAACATAAATATCACCTGTATAACTCACAAGGTATATAAAAATATTGTAGTCCTCAATAAAATGAATCATATGATAAGAATATAATTCCCATAATCAACAAACTAGACCTTGTTGACAAAACTGCAGGTCAACAAGTCAAACCATGCCCTAAAACTGTTACCACATGAAATCTCCAAATACAATTTAAAATTTCAATAAACAAAATATAAATCAATCATTAAAGTCTTCTCAGATCCATCCTATATCTATGTCTAAACAACTAGTCATCAGCAGGGTAGTCAGGACCGCTAACGCCATCCCCATCCTCATAGATGATATCAAAACCGAAAGATCATAAATCACATTATCGTCACCTACACCTGAAATGTAATAGAATGCGGCGAAGCCCAGTACGATAATATCCAATCCAGTTCAAGCAAGATTATACACAAACAACATGTATAAATAAATGCAACTAAACTAAATGCATACAACAATTTATTATCTATTTTAGTCAAGCAAAACAACACAGTTCAGAATCTAGTATACATAAATCCTGAACCCAGAGTAACTCAGACTCTGCTATAAAAACATCCAACTGATTTGAAAATAGTTAATCATATATACATATATGGATGAGTGGGTACTCCCCAAACATCCCAATTCCTGAACACCTAAATTCTACCGGAATCATTTCTTAGCACGAGTCCACTCGGGATAACCTCACAGTAAGATCATCAGGGTGCCTCACCAGTATCACTGTCTGCCCGGTCACTACTGGTCAAAGCCAACCACAACCAGACAAACAATTATTAAGCCGAATATTTATTAAGTTTATTATGCAATTCTGTTCCTACATCCATTCACAATAATTCTAATCTACAAGCACATACAACAAACAATGGATTGGTCGTACCTTTCTAAATTTCAGGAATCCAAATCAAATCCTTAGAATTTGATACCAACAACAAAAAGTCAACCCAAACTCCACCAATTCCTATACCCACATCAACCACAGTTTCACAACTCCAAATGTCCTGTTACAATATATATATATGTATGTATCAACAGACATGATCGCAATATCTTAACAAACATGAATTCTCCAAAAATCCTAACCTGAAAAGAAATCTCCGTTATCTGCACTGTCTATTTTGATCAATCTCCACAATTATCTTCAAGAATAATAAGAAACCGCACTAAACTCTACAATCATCAATTATTTTCATCAAAACCCTAATTTGCAATATATTAAGATTGTTTAGATCGTATTTTGTTGGAATCCATAATAGAAGAGATTTACTTACTATTTTGATTCGCTAAAACCCGTCTCGCATTCACTAATTTACTGATCTCACACGTGCTAGGGTTTTTCTCCAAAATCCTTCATATAAAAATTTAACCAAACCCTAAGAAACTAGTATAAATTGTAAAGAATTCTAATGAATAGATTAAGATTACTTACTTTGGATCAGAAGATATTGTCCCGATGATTTTCCAAGCATATATCTCCAAGAACTTTCCAAAAATTTCTCTCACGAAGGAGAAATATTATAAACAAAAATTCTATTGAAAATGATTTTCGCGTCTCGTATTTATAGAAATTTGGTTATACGCCGACCCTGCGCTGGTGGCGTACCTGCAGATCTAGCCGGCTTACACCATACACTGGCTAACTTACATGAACGTCGACAGCTTTCGTCGAGGCTTTGGTTTCCCAAAATTCAATTCTTTCTTCCTACGCTGGCAAATCCTCGACCTACGCCGGCAAATCCTCGACCTACGCCGGTGGCTTTCATGCCGGTGTTGGGAAGAAACCCTAGTGAACGCCGTCAGCTTTTCTCCCAACGTTAACAAAAACGCTACTGTTCCCATTCTACGCTGTCTATACGCCAGCGGCGTAGATTCTCCAGGAGATGGTGTACAGTCTGTTACAGAGTATGCTTAAAACCTAGGCCGGCGGCGTTTTTCTTCAGGGATGCCGGCCTTCATTGCAGAAATTAAGAAAATTGATCCAAATTGTTGCCAATCTTAATCAAGTCTTTGTCATATGAACACAATACAATTGTATTTCACCTTTGACCATAAAACCTTCTTATTTAATATCCTTCAATTCTTGTAACAGCACAGGAAACGAAAAGACACCTCATGTATTATATGCCTGCCATATAATACACATAAATAAAACTTATAAGGATGGACCATAAAACCCTCTTATTTTTCAATATATGACAACTTTTGCCCTTTATCATAATTTATTGAAGATTTACTATTTTTAAAGACTTGTTGACTATCATCAATGTGAGGGTTGATAATAATATCTCATTTGTCAGGGTTGACCATAGTACCCTCTTATTTTATAACAAATGACAAACTTGCCCTTCTTTATAAAATATTTATCATTATGTTACATAGGTTATAGTCTGTAATAATATAGTGAAGCTAAAAAATATTAGATTCGTCGAAATTTAGATCATTTCGGGTCTAAACGAGAACAGATTTCGAAAACGTGTTCGGTGCACCAAATAGTAAAAATATTTCGATAATACTGTTAGACTCGTAATAATATGAGGATTCCAAAAATTTCAGTTTTAGAATTTTTCGAAATCTAAAAATATATAAATAGCCCGTTTACGCGTATTTTTATTACTATCGATATTTTATTTGTCTAGTCTACTATTCATTATACTATTTCTATTATTCACTACTATTGATCTATATCAACTTTTCCTTACTACCTACTTCTTATAACCTATATATCTATTTCTTACATTTACTTTTCCAATATGACTTTTTACTTGACTTCTCTTACACTTTTCTTCTAAAATTAATTTTTAATTACTCTTCTTTTTCATGCCATCAATTTTCTTTTTTTATTATTTATTTAATTAACTACAATTTCTCTCCAACTTTATCTATAAATACTTCTTTCCTCCTTCACTTCTTACACACATTTCTTTTATCATAACAAAATTCTACCAAAATCATTTCTCGACTTTTCTCTCTAATTTTTCTCTCTAAAATTCTTTTTCCAACTCTCTCTTCTTTTCATAAAACTACCATTCACATATTACTTCCAAAACCCCATTTCTTCTTTAACAAACAAATAATTTTAGGCAAACATTCTTACATTCACCTTCATGTCATGCAAATTAACATGACCATAGTGTATACTTCCTAAACCCATGGGTGTTATAGAAGCACCAATATGTTCATATATTTGTTTTTGTTCATGCAAAAATTTTATTGTTATACTGATATTATATTATGCTCTATTTATTATTTCTAATCTAACTTCTATATGTTATTAAATATATTTATGTATATATATTTCTTAGAGCATATAAATTCACTAATATAACCTTTATTTATGCTCATGCAATTTATATATTTATTTCTTATCGTTTATTTATTTATGTCATGCTATTATATTAAGACTAGCCTTTCTAGTCTTAGACCTGTCATCGTTAAGTTAAAATAAATTTTCTTCTTTTTGTTTGGACTTATTCATAATCTAAGTCCGGGGAGCCTTGAAATAAATCTAAGACTCCCATGACTTTCTTATTTTTTTTAAAGGACTTACCACTGTCTAAGTCCGGAAAGTCTTGATACAAGCTAAGACTTTCCAATACTTGACTTTTATTATGTGTTTATTTCATTCATATATCTTTCATCTTTCATATTAATTATTTCTATCATGTTACTTAATTATGAACTCATGCTCATACACGATCATGTTATTGTTGTCTTAATAAAAATAAGAGAAGTTTTTTCTTTGATAAAGAAAATAAGTTAAGCTAACTATAAAAATATAATTTTATCACTTAGGAAAAATTATATTAAATTTAGAATTTTTGTTTTAACAAAATGCTTTTTCAAAAAATTTAGACAAGTTCATCATATATCTTAGTGTTGTTATTATGCAAGACTTTTTAATTCTTTACTCTCTTTTCAAACTATCATAATAAAATTATTATTTAATACCTTAAGGTTGATAATTCTTTGTTATATAAAATTTCCTTAAAACCTTATTTATAACAAACACTAAGAACCAAACAATTTTTCTAAGTTAAGTTTAAAATCAACTCACGTAAAAACCCACTTAGGAATAAATCGATGTGCGACTTAAGGAACTAAATTTTATCAAGTAAAAATCCATTTTCTTTTATGAAATTAAGGAAATATAAATAATAGGATTTTTCTAACAAAGGTCCATGTATTGAAAAATTATGGATTTAGAAAAGAGTTATTATGAGAATAAGAATCTAAAACAAGCTATTCTTTTAACTTTCCTCATAAGCCAAAACTTAAAACGTTTTTATACAACTTAAGATGATTTTTCCTCACAACCATATAAGGTCCGTATTTCGGAAAATAATTAGTTAAAAGAAGTTTAACGTAAAAATAAAATATTCATGAACTCAAACTAAATATGAAAACATGAATTTCTTTAATTGAGTTTCACGTTTACAAATCTAAGAATTAGAATTTTGTTGAAAGAACAAATCTTAAGAAAATTCTTTTAAAGAAACTACACTTGAGTTTTTGTAACAATACCATGCTATATAAAATAAATTGTTAAAGCAAGAATTTGTGAATGAATATAAGACCTTTAGAAAATACATCTATTGACTTATGATTTTTTCGTGTTAATCAAATCACATATTTACAAAATAGCAATTTAAATCACAAGTCAAAGAATGATGTTTCCCTAAACTCTATCTTTTGTAAAAATTATTTACAAATTTTATTTTTAAGACAACATAACTAGAATCATGCATATGATATGAGTCTCTCTCTCTCTCTCTCACTATATATATATATATTAAAGGATTTTCCAACTATATAAATATTCATGTGTTCACTATAGAATTTTAGATGAAATAAAATTGAGAAAATTATAAATTATTGGAATTTTCGTGCTAAAGCTGTACCGACCCGTTTTCGAACCCAAATGACTTCAAATATTAAAAATAACCTTAAAAATAAATAGATCTCTTTGAGTAGGTAGAAAACGATATCTTATATTCTGAGTTAAAATGAGCAAGTTATAGCCATTTTAAGTTGGGATTTTACATAATCCGAATTTTGACAAAAATAACAAGATAAAATTAGAAAGTTTGAGTAGAACTTCTATAAAATAATCATTCCGGGTATTTCTTTTATCTAGAAAATGAAGAATACAGGATTTTCCTTCCTAAGGATTACTACGACTAAGAAGATTGTGATATGAACGAGTGAGTTTTCTTCCCTAATTTCATTACCTTACCTGTGCTTGCAGATAGTTGCACTAAATCTATAGGTACAAGATAAAATGAACATGTATAGGGTATGGGTTTAATATGTTTTTACCTTTATGTATGTATGACAATGGATGCTAAGTATATCGGAATCCATACATGATTGTTTAAGTATATTATTAATATTACTTGTTGCGTATGTGTGTATGATAATTGTTTGATCACCTTTAAGTTTGCCATAATTATACTCGACCTTCATATAAATTAAATGGATATGCATTGCATCTGTCGCGTCACATCATAAGGACCGCCATTCCTATGCGAGGAATCGGAAGGGCCAGAGGTCAAGCTCATTCTTAAGGAACTAAGGCGTACCGATGATACATCTTAAAGATGAGCCGTGCCGATCGATCGCTGAGAGCAGAGTGCTCAGGGCCTAGCAGTGAAGATGACAAGAATCTTCGTACCAAAATTCCCTAACCTTCGATACGGAGATATTTGTGTAATCACAGAATTATTGCATAGCATGCATAGCGTATGCGGGAAAATTAATAAACTTATTTGAAATCAAGGTGCGAGTAAAAGAGAATAACTCACTAAGCTCGTTGTAAACTTATACCCCCATAGGCTTTTGTTGAAACATATATGTTTGCAGTTACAATCAAGGATCGAAATATTAAGAAAATCATTGGCAAATCTTTAAGCTCTTGTGGAAGAAGTGGAACCATAGAGATGGATTTACCTTCATGTAATTTCTTTATGAGTTATATATGATAAGTTAATGTTTGGAGATTTCTAAAAAGTGTATTTATATAGTTCTAAATATATTAGCGGGGATATGCCCTAAGAATTGTAATTGATCTTACTTATGTTTTATATTAAGTATTCTTCTTATCTTATTATTCAATTGTTACCAAAGTAAATTACATTATTTTGATGTGTTCCCTCTGATGTATTGTATGCCTTCTGCATGATATATGAAAGCCTTTGCGTGACTAAAGAAGTCATTCCTATGCTTTAATACTGTGTATGACGGACTTTCATATTTAGGATATCCCTTGAGACGTGACATGTGTGCTCACCTCTATCAAGATACATACCTTAATAAGTCCCAATCAACCTAAAGGCGGTATGTCTTTGAATTCTGCCTTGGACCATATCATATTTACCTTTAAAATTATTAAATTCCATGTAATTTGTAGTTTTGCATAACCACGTAGATCCTCTTAAATTATTAATGTTTCTTAATGAAAATTTTTTTCTTAAGTTCCCTTCAAATACGTGATGTAACAGTAAACACATTTCTTCTTATTTTATCCTGTTGTTTTTTCAGTGTCTTTACTTTCAACATATCACGTAATCTCCTTATTTTTTCCATATTGTTGCTATGCTTTTGTTATTCTGTTTTATTAAAATCGTTCACCTTCAAAGTTTTCGTAATATCCTTAAAATTTCATAATACTCATAATTGAGCATTTCTCAATTAATGGAATTTGGGGATAACGAAAAGAAAGAAAAACATTTTATTAGTAAATTACTAAAATACCAAAATAATCCCCAAAATATACAAGTTAGACTTATTTGTTCAAGAAATGAATACAAATTGTCATGAACTCATTTCTTAAACATCAAAACATGAGTTTACTTTGTCTATCACAATATGGAAAAAAACTAATCTTTCTCTTCCTCAATTGATATAGATAAGATTAGTTTTGAATATACAGGCCGGCGGAACAAACAATACGCAAAAATTTATAATAAAAACAAATCGTTTTCCATGAGATTTGCTTAGTAGTCCTAACAAATAAAAGTATTAACGATTCTTTGAAAACTAATTAATTTTTTTTTCTTGTTCTTTCTTTTTTTTAACTTTTTCATGAATCCTCTTATACTTATTAACTTGAACTTAAAATTTTTCCAATACTGTTCATAGTTGATATCAGAGTAGACCCTTCCTAAATTGGGAGTGTAGGTTCTTGTCTGAATAGGATGGCTACTCGTAGCAAACTTTCGGATGCATTCAAGTTAGAAAGTTGCTCGTGCTTTTTTTTTTTTTTTTAACTTTTTTATTGCTACTCCAACGAATATTCTCTTCACCTCCTCTCTATACTCCACGAAAATTTACTTGTGTTTACTCGACTTATTTTTTAGACTAGAATAGTAAGTAGGTATCGGCCTTGGTCAGCGATTCCTTAGTTACTAAGTAGGGAATATCGCTAAGATCCTTACGGATATCCCATCGAGTTCGTTCGCGTCGAGATTCGTAACTACGTATATATCGCATGAATGACGCCCCTTCATGTGCAAGAAATGAGTCTTGCACTTTGAGTTAGCAAATAGTATGAGATCAAAAGGAAAGGAAGAAGGAAGCACGAGCACGTGCCGGTGCGGTCGATGGTGAAACTACATTTCAAATTAGATTACTTCAAGCTGGTTCTCATCAATGCTCGCTTACATGTCGATTGCAAATAAATTTTTTATGCAACTGCAAGCATGGAAGAATAAGGCCCAACAACTAGGAATAGGATCGAGCCATGCAAGTGAAGTGACCTTGCTCCACGAACATAGAATAAAAGAATGATGTAGACAATGGATTAAAAGTTTTAACTTCCCATATAGACTATACTAGAAATAATTTTATGCTTAAGATCATTATTGATAAAATCTACTTAAATAAGATCAAATTGAAAATAATTACTAATATACATTATAAAAAGTATGATTTATACATAAAATATATAAACGGTATTGTTGAGCCTGGATTTTTCATTTCTGATTTCATTTCTTTTAATTCAATCTGTATTAAACCCGAACCATCGACTAGGAGTTAAAAGAAACTTGATCTTTAAAAAAACATTTTGGAGTCGCCACCCGTTTGAAGTCGGGAAAATTTGTAAGTTATGATCAATGGGTTGATTGATCCTAACTTAGCCACTAGTCTACAAAAAAATTGATTTTAAAACCAATTTGATAATCCAGAGATTTTTAGATTCGAGGGCTATCCTATTAAAACCATATGATTACCACTTGAAATTCATAAATTAAAATTTTATCCTTTTAATGCTAAAAAAATTTACTAATGTACATACTATGATATTTACAATTTATCATTAAAATTTACAAACCTAAACAATATTTATAATAAACAATAAATCAAATCAATATTCATAAAAAAAAAAAATTCATTTTTTATGTCGCTCGAAGGTGTCTACGTACCTGATAATTGGGATCAGACAATATGTAGTTCTTTCATAAAAACTTTAGTGGGTTGGTTGGTTTTAGATTTAAAACTCTTTTAGCTCTAAATTTATTAAATTTTAAGTTTTCCTTAAAATGAAATTTTTTTATGAGACCCTATAAACTACCAAATCCATTTTTCTTATCTTAGAAAATAGATTTTTCTAAGTCTTAAAAGAATTTTTTTTTTTGTTTAGTTATACATTTTTTTTTTGCATTTTTATGTATTTACAAGTATTAATACATATATCTTATACATATATATATTTGTATACTCATACACATACTAAATCTATAGTTTTTATTTTTCTCATTTTTTTAACTAATAATTATAATAATAATAACCATAACAACAATAATAATAATAATAAGTTTTGCATTCTATATATACATATATATACATATAAAGACTACAATAATAATAATAATAATAATCTTACCTTGATTGGATCGGAATTGCAGGAGTCGGGTCAGGTTATGGCGGCTGGAGTGGTTGCCGACGTCTTCGAGTTGCCTTTAACTTAGATTCGAACTCTTTCTTGTGTTTTTTTTCTCTCTGTTTTGTGTTTTTCTTCTGTGTTGGTTCTGTTATTAATAAATAGTAGGTATTTATTGGCTCAATACGCTCACCTACTTGCTTACCTACAACTCACTTATCGCTCACCTACCAATCACTGACATATGCGCTTACCTCACCCGGCCACTAAGAACGTGTGGAAAAAAATAAGGAGAAAAATGGCAATTTGCCTCCATGTAGAGTCGAACCCAGGTCTCTCTTATACATGTCAGTGACGTATCCATACAGGCTGTTGGCCTGTGCCTTGTTCTGGTTTGCACAGAAATTATATTTAGGGCTTCAAAATTGGGGCTCAATTAAATAAGCTCATTTCCATTGGGTATTTAATGGGGTCTAAAATAAATCTATAATTAAAATTAGTATTATCAAGCCCAAAAATATTTTTTTAAAAAATTATTTTTTTCTTTTTTTTATTATATATTTATTGTGATGATTTTCTTTTTTTCTAATTTTTTTAATTTGTGGGCTTAATATAATATTATTTTTTATTATAAATTAAAGCCTTAAATAGGCAAAAAAATGGGGTGTCTACAGCTGCCCCTCTTTTGTGGTGATGTTTGATAAAATTTCATCACAAAGATAAAAAGAAAGACCCCATTTTTGGCTTTTGAAAGCTCATAGCAAACTGAAGGCGGATAATAGGCTCCTGCATTTGATCTACTGGAGATTATAACCAGATGATGAAAGTCTTTTTACCATACTTTCTCAATGACTTGGAATGAGTGCTCCATGAGTTGGCCTATGATCTGATATAGGTAAGCTCCTTGAAGTGGCATTTGGCCTAGATGGAGGCATCTTGAGCTGGCACATGTTTTGTCTCAAACGCGCTCCTTGAGTTGGCATTTCGCTTGTATTTGTACAAAACTCCTAAGACTTTGTAAAGATAGGAACACCAGAGTTCCTAAGATTCTTAAAGGATAACTTTAGCTCATGAATATAAGAATACTACGATTCCTGAAATTTTCAAAATGAAGCTCCTAACTTCTGTAGGATAGCTGAAACTCTTACATTTAGAGGGTGACCAAAGTTCCCAAACAAAGGAATTTAGTGGTTCTTAAAATTCTCTGAGGACAAATAAAACTCCTAAAGATCCTAACAATCTCCATAAGATAACTAAAGTTACTTAGAGTTTCATAAGATAACTACAGCTCCTAAAAACTTTATGGTACAAATGATGGTCCTAAAGTTTTCATAAGATAGCTAGAGTCCTTGAGAGTTCTATAAGACAACTTAAGCTCTTAAAATCTTTATGGGAATGCTAAGGTTCCTAAAGATTTCATAAGATAGCAAAAGTTCTTTCTATGAGATAACTACAACTCCTGAAAACTTTATGGGACAACCAACGGTCCTAAAGTTTTCATAAGATAGCTAGAGTTCCTGAGAGTGTTATAAGATAACTAAAGCTCTTGAAATCTTTATGAGAATGCTAAGGTTCCTAAAGAATTCATAACTCATAAGATAACTAAAGTTCCTAAAGCTAAATTGAAGGGAGGATGACTAAAGTTCTTAAACATTGAAATTCTCTTTTCTGAAAAAAAAAAAAAAATCATCTGTGAAAAATTTGAGCCAAAAACTTTGAAATTTTTTCTTCTTTTTTTTTTTGTTTTTAAGATTAATTTCAACTAAGACTTTACCCCTTTTTTTTTAAATATTTTTTATGGAAAAGCTTGAGAATTTAAAAAAAAAAATATTTCTACTTTCTTTCTTATTTTTCAGTAAATTCTCTTTTAAAACCTTTTGAGAAGTTTTTTTTTTCCTTTTTCTTTTTGGAAATATTGCCAACAAGTGAGAATCATTTGAGGTCAGTTACGCATCGGGCTTGCCTCGTTGATCACTCATTTTAGTGTATCCTTAGGCTTAACTATTAAACCGTTTAAGGTTTCTCATTAAAAAAACTTTTAAACACTGGGGTCAAAACCTTTTTTCTTAGGACATTAATTTGCTTTTATTGGGACATTGTATTTTAACTTTGGGGCAAATAGTTCTTAACTCAAGGCAGATACCTTCCAAATTGGGGCAAATGATTTCCATGCCCCCGTGAGTGATTTTTCAACCTAGAGATAATTATCTCATTTTGAATTGTCTAAATAAAAAGGGCTTCCTTACACTCTCTTAGGGTTATCTTCACACATTTGACTAGGATTCCAAAAATTATGGTTTGACTTGTGAGTAATACATATTGGTCAATCTATTAGGCCTTTTTTGGATAGTAATGATGCTTTTTGGTTTTTGGCTTCAATCAAAAGGGACATCATATACATAGGCTATTTTGAAAATTATCTTCAATACTTCTTGGGTTTACAAATCAAGAACCCTCAAGGAAAACTAATAATGCACTTGTCCCTAATTTCAAGAGCATCAATAAATCAAGTCCTATAATCTGAAGAGTCTCTAAAATGGTGGTAATGTGTGTGGGTCTATGATATAAATATGTTGTAGACCTTGGACATTAAGTTTTGATAAGTTTTGGTGATTTTAAGCTTTGAGCACGTGCCTCCAATCTTTAGGCATAATCAACTTGTTTGAATGTTCTCCATTTTTCTTTTCTTTTCTATTCTCTCTCTCTCTCTCTCTTTTTCTTTCATTTTGGTTTTCTTTTCTAATTCCATTTTCTTTCTCCATTTTTGTTCCTCTTTCCCTTCTTCTTCCTTCCTTTTTTTTTTTTTGAATTCAAGATGATTTTTGTTTCTTCAACTTTCATTGGATGACTTATAACTCAAAGTGTATAGGTTGTGTGAGGTTTTGAAATAAAGTCTTTTCTTCCTTTCAGAGTAAATGAATTATCTATATCAATTGACTGCTTTTGAATTGATACAACTAGGGTAAGCACATTAGTTAATCCTTTTTTTTTTATATCCTTATTAATGACCCTAGCCTCCAAACTGCCACATTGTGGGATGGTTCTTGACAAGGTTTACCTTTTAAAATACTTTCTTAATAGGCTCAACTGGGTTGGCAAGGGATAAGTGTGTTTGGGATATTGAAATGAATGTGTAATGTCATTTTGACCCAAGCATCAAATTCAAGGCGAACCTCTTTTAAGGAATGAGTCTATTTCCCCCCTTTAATATCACTCTACTCTCAAGTGTTTTAGGGTTAGTGTTTAAGATTCGTTTTGCCTCTTATCATCCTAGACTTTTTTTTAGGAGATATTTTTCTTGGTTATCAATCATCCACTTTTCAATTACCTCAAGATAATCTATTAAATGCCTCTTTTGTATTGGGTTTAGATTTTAGAAATTAAACCTAACAAATGTCCCTAGTTAGTAAATTATCAAGTCCTTTTGATTGCCCCCTATTTCTGATCTCCTTTCATTGGTAGTTCACCTTTAGCCTAAACTGAGTGATCATTGGTCTCAAAATTTAAAGGATCCTTGATTATTAGCAAATTTCTCTTTTTCTCTTTTTTGTAAATTTTTTAATTTATTCTAGAAATAACTAAATATTAATTACTGAAAAAATAATGGATATTTACAAAGAAGTATTTGGAAACCATATTTTACAATGACTATTTTCAACCTAGAGTGGAAATTTATTTACAACGATGATTCTTTTTTTTTTTTTTTGAAAAATTCAAACCAAAACCTATTTTATAAATTAGCATTTTTTTTCTTTTTCAAAATAATTTGTAAAGAGTAATGACAACTTTTTTTCTCTCTTTCTTAAATATTCAAAAATGGAGACATAATAATAGACTTATGTTTAAAGGAGTGGAACGCCTATGACAAAGAGATTCTAATTGACAAGAACCTATAACTATCTAGAAGAAGAATTAATCTAATGGATGATCAATTATGTACAATCTATAGATATTTACAAGTCTATTATACATTTTTTAACAACTTTTATATACAAGTTTTGTATTTACTTTATTATGATCTATATAATCTAAAGAGTATTTGCAAGCTTTTTTTTTTAGAATTTATTTATCTATAAAAAAATGATAATTACGGTTTTTTTATATCACAATGATGCACACTATTTTACATGAGTAAAAGAATCTTTTTATCTTTTCTTTTTATTTAGGAGTGTCGAGCCTGGATTTTTCTCATTATCTGGTTAATTTCTTCTAATCCGATTCATATTAAACCCTAACCAATTTAACATGAATCATCGACTAGGGATTAAAAGAAATTTAATTTAAAAATGTTTTGGAGTCGCCACTCGATAAAAATCGAGAAAAAATAAAAGTTAAGATCAATGGGTCGATTAATCTTAACTTAGCTATTAGTCTGCAAAAAAATTTGATTTAGAAAATCAAAATTTGAAAACCAGATATCTTGGGTTCGGGGGCTAACATATTAAAACCTAAACGGTTACCACTTTAAAATTTTAAATTTACCAAATATCCTTCAATTGCTCTAATATTTACAATTATCAACAATATGTACAATTCATATTTTTATTTTCATTTTTACCATTTTTTGTCTTTTTTATTATTTAGCAGAATAAACTATATACGATAAATAATCAAATAATTTTTATCTTTTTATATTCTTTAGAAAGTAAACTACAATATTTATAAAGAATAAACAAATAAATAATAAACCAAAAATGTTTTTTTTTTCATTTTTTATGTTGCCTCGTAGGTGTCTACGTACTCGCTAATCGAGATCAGACGAATCGTAGTTTTTTTTTTCAGAAAACTTTAATTTGTTGATTTGTTTTTAATTTTGGAGCTATTTCACTTTAAGTTCCTTAATTTTTTATTTTTATTAAAAAAATTTTTTTACAATGATCCTAAAGATCTAATCATTTATTTAATTTTTATGAAAACATGATTTTTCTAAGTATTTTTCATATTTTTTTGTTATTTTTATCATGCTTTTATTCATTTTTAAGTCAAGATAAAGAAATACAAATTATTTATGAAAATTTAGTATCACATCAATATTGGAAAGTATTTATTTTTTCATATTTTTTCATTTTTCTATTTTTTTTAATTTTTATTTCCTAACACAAGAGTGTGTAATTAGACATATAAATACAAAATATATATAAAAAAAATCAAAATATTAAAATATGTCCAAAAATGCATAAAAATATTTTTTTTTGATTTTTTCATAATTTTCTGGATTTTTTTTATATTTTTCTGGAATTTTTCTGAGTTTTTTTGTATTTTCTATAATTTTTATTAATTAAAATACATATTTTATAAATACAGACCAACCTGGACCGTTGGATGAAGCGGACGTGATCTTGGCCGCCAGATCAGCGGGCTAAATCTGGCCGTTGGATCGTCTTTGACTGAATCAAAGGCGTTGATCGCGTGATCGAATCCTAACCGTCAGATGCAGGCGAATTGAATATGGAGCGTCTGATCTGCGGACTACCTTGGGCTGTTAGATCTGTGTTGACTTGAATTTAGACCTTCTAATTGCTTGATTTAATCCGGTGCGTTGGATCAGATTGATTTGATCTGGACCGTCAGATGCAAGGACCAATCTGGGACGTTGGATCTGTTGGCTCAATATCAACAATCAGATCTGTTGACTGGATCCTGGGTGGACTTTGACTCGAATTGGGTTGGATTTGGTTGGGTCGGGTCAACCTGGTCGGGCAAAGAAGAAGACTACGGTAGTTTTCGAGGCTGATTCTGATGGATGTGGTGGTGCACTGCCTCTGGGAACTTGTCGGCCCGACGTGGATGGTGGTTGGGTAGCTCCTAGTGGTGGTGGCTTCCACCCAAAACTACCAGAAGTGGTGGTTTCCGGCGGTAGTGTACGGCGATGATGGAAGGAAAATTTGCAGAGCTTTCCTTTGGCTAATTTGATCAATTCTAAATTGATAAAGACCTCATACACACTCAATTAAAGCTCTCCAAACACTTTAATTTGATTAATTTCAGCTTATCAACCTCGAATTTGACAATTTCGTTCAAATTCTGAGATTTACAAAAGCTTTCGATTCTATCTGATTCACTGAGTGTTTCATCAAATTCACTTGTGCCTTTTGATCCTAGTATCCTCTATTTATAGATTGCAAGTTCAATTTGATGTTTCATATTGCTTCAGAAACCAATCGATTTTTTGTCTCTTCATTTGCACGAATTTAATCCAATAATTCATGTTTAATTCATTTTAAACCGATGAATTGATGATTGATCTTTCATAATCTTCATCAGAGCATCCAATTTGGGTAGATGAATCGTCCAATTTTATCAATTCTTGCAAATCACCATTAATGGACAATTGAAGTTTCATAAATTGCATTTTTTTTTTCCAATTTTTCTAGCATGAATTTTGTGACTTTTGGGTTGCTTTTACACATGAATTGTGTACTGATCTTTCATATTCCATGTCTACTATGCAATAGCATCATCAATTTCAACAATTAATGATGTTTTGTCAGTTAAAAATCGATGCAAAGTAAGGCGAAAAGTCACTTTGAGGAAGATAAAAAGGCAAAAAATAAGATGATAAAAAGGCAAAAATTTGCCTTTGCTAGGATTTGAACCTGGGTCCTTGAGCTTAGGTGTGTGTTTGGGTCAATGTGTTTAACCAACAAGCCATTTGGCCTGTGCCTCGATCACTTAGTCAGCTTCATCAATACTTAATGCTTTCAAATGATGAGTTTAATTAAACAAATAATTTTTAAAATTTGTTTAATCAACTTTAAAACAACTTATAACTAGAATTTTGTATATATCAAGCTCAAATAATAATTTCTATTTTTTCTCTCATTTGTTTTTACTAATTCTTTTTTTAAGGCTTTCAAATGATGAGTTCAATTAAACAAATAATTTTTGAAATTTGTTTAATTAACTTTAAAACAACTTATAACTAGAATTTTATATATATCAAGCTCAAATAATAATTTCTATTTTTCCTCTCATTTTTTCTCTCTTTTTTTTCCACGATTTTTTTTTTTGAATTTTTGCTTTTTTCTGGACTTTTTTTGGCTTTTTCTTCATTTTTGTGATTTTTTCATTTTTTGTGAGCTTGATACAATACTAATTCTAATTACAAATTAAAGCCTTTAAGTTGGGCAAAATTTGGGTGTCTACAAGGAGAATTTACAAATATTTTATTTTTTTTTTTATTTTTTGAACTATATACAAATGACTATAATACCAATAAGCTATTATTTATAAAATACAATAAATTACACGCATTACATATTACACATGCAATTCACACGGATGCAAGTCTAGAGGTTGGCAATTAATTAATAATGGGGCAATTCTGAGAATTTTCATTTCAGTTCCAATCTTTTTTTTTTTTTAAATTAGATAAATAATTTTCAAAAGGTTTTGAAACTATAAGCTCTTAAAGTATGCCCCATTATTATTTAATTGCTACCCATGTTTATGAATGCAATTGGGTGAGTTCTAATGGTTTCTCGGTCTAGTAGATCATGAATCAACACTAAACCAGAGCGAGAGGTCATTTCGTAAACCAGAGGGTGGAAAGCCACAGCCCCCGGATCCTACTAGCGACCTCCTTGCCTAAGGTCCTAAGATGGACTGGTTTTGACCATATCTAGCAAACATTTTTATAAGCTCCCCCAAAAAATATCATATGCCCCTATTATTTACAGAAGCTCATCTCTCTTTTTTTTTTTTTGTTTTCCTACATCACTTAAACAAACATTAGTATAACTATTTACAAATTAATGGCTATACAAATATACAAAAATGAGCATAAAAGAATAAACTTTAAATTCAAAATTTTAAGTGGCTATCCCTCTAAAAAAATAAGTGTCCCCAGCGGAGTCGCCAAGCTGTCGAGCCTGGATTTTTCATTTCTGGTTTCATTTTTTTTAATTTGATCCGTATTAAGCCCGAACCCATTTAATACAAACCCTCAACTAGGAATTAAAAGAAACTTGATCCTTAAAAAAACATTTTGGAGTCGCCACCCGTTTAAAGTCTGGAAAATTTGTAAGTTAGGATCAATAGGTTGGTTAATCCTAAATTCTCCACTAGTCTGCGAAAAAACTGATTTTAAAAAACCAATTTGATAAACTAGAGATTTTTGGATTCAGGGGCTATCCTATTAAAACCATATGGTTACCACTTGAAATTCATAAATTAAAATTTTATCCTTTTAATGCTAAAAAAAATTACTAATGTACATACTATGATATTTACAGTTTATCATTAAAATTTACAAATCTAAACAATATTTATAATAAACAATAAATCAATTCAATATTCACAAAAAAAAAAATTCATTTTTTATGTCACCTGGATGTAAGGCTGTGCAAAAAAACCGATCGAACAGTGAACCGAATCAGATCGGACCGAACCGAACCGAAATTTTGGCTCTTTTTTGAAACGGTTCGGTTCGTGGTTCGGTTCATTGAAGAGCAAACGGTTTGCGGTTCGGTTCGGGACCATAAACCGAGCCGTATGATTCAAACTGAACCGAACCGAACCGTTTTATATATTAAAAAAATTAAACATATTATTTTTACTCTTAATTGTTTTATTAATGGTACATATCTATGTCATAAATTTTAAAAACAATTAATTTTCACAATATGTTTCAATTGTTATGTTATCTATAAGTAAAATAGATTTTAGAATTTAAACTCTAGTATTCTAACTTAAAAAAAATTAATTGTTGTAAAATTTTTTTACTTAGATATGTGTTATTCATTAGAATAAAATTAGATTTTTTATAATATGTTTTAATTGTTATGTTATCTATAAGTAAGGTAAATTTTAGAATTTAACTTCTAGTATTCTAACTTCTGCATATTTCTTTTCCATTTGTCTTACTAATTAATCTAGTTCTATTATTTAGTTTCTTATTGATTTATATAATTAGTAATATGTTAGTTAGAAGCATACAACGAATTATATTTCACGTCTTATATTGAGATAAAGTCTAGTATATCATTATAGTTCAAGATAAGTAAAAAAAATGAGACTAGTCATAGTTATAATTTTATAATGAATGAAATCTTTTCCTTCCTATAAGTTTTACATGTTTATTTGATAAATGATTAATTTTAAATATTATTGTTTATATTTGCATTAGTGATAAGAAATATGTAATTGAACTTTTCGATAGAATATATTTTTTATTTTATGAAAAAACGGTTCGAACCGCAAACCGAACCGTACCGGACCGTTTTTTTTCGGTTCGAAAAAATTACAAACCGAACCGTATAGTTAAGTTCGAATTTAAAAGAAAAACCGAACCGTAAATTATGGTGCGGTTCAATTCGAGATGCAAATCGAACCGAACCGTACCGTGCACACCCCTACCTGGATGTGTCTACGTACCCGCTAATCGGGATCAGAAAATACGTAGTTCTTTTATAAAAACTTTAGTGGGTTGGTTGGTTTTAGATTTAAAACTCTTTTAGCTTTAAATTTATTAAATTTTAAGTTTTCCTTAAAACAGATTTTTATATGAAAACCTATGAACTATCAAATCCATTTTTCTTATTTTAGAAAATAGATTTTTCTAAGTCTTAAAAGAAAATTTTATTTTTTTTGTTTAGTTATACTTTTTTTTTTTTGCATTTTTATGTATTTACAAGTATTAATACATATATCTTACACATATATATATTTGTATACTTATACACATACCATATCTATATTTTATTTTTCTTATTTTTTTAACTAATAATAATATCGCATTATATATATACATATATATATAAAAAGACAACAACAACAACAACAACAACAGCAACAATAATAATAATAATAATTGTACCTGGATCGGGTTGGAGCTGTCACGCCTAAAAAGGGGCCTGTAGGATTAATCTAAAGCTATCATATCACGTGTGCACCCGTAACATGAAAGCCGTCTTATAAGTCAGAGTGTACAATACTCTATTTATTTATAAATATTTATCATATAAATGATATATTATATTCTGGATTTCAACTATGAAATCCGATTTTCTAATTTTTATCAAGATCGCAGAGAATCGGTATCCCTTATCAAATGGTGAAAATGGGTTTCAAACTACAACTTTCAAAATTCGAAATTTATAAGATCCATCTAATTTACATTCTAAGTTTACCATATCCTATATCTCTATCTTCAATAGAGTTCGTTGGAGAAGCTCTCTTCATACATTCCTGGCCCAATCTCAGCTAGTATTAATCCTGTATAAAAAGTGTTGGACGGTGAGTTAACCATGGACTCAGTGAGATAACCTGACCAAACCACACATCAACCAATAACAAACAAGTATAATTATCAATCATATACAATACAACAATCAATCATATGCATATACAAGCTTGGATGATCTAGAATCCAAAGTAGGATGGGGATTTACGCCCTCTCATCAGGGTTGAAGGAACACGATACTATGGCCTACCTACCCGGGAGAGACTAAGTATACAGGAAAGCCACAATCCTCATTGTAGTTATCTCTTTATACTTCGAGGTACTCAATTCATGTTTTAAGCCTTAGAAACTGAAATAACCATGAAATTCTCAATTTATATTTTATATGTGTGTTATTGAATTTATACATGCTTTTGATATGTGTTGAATATGATTTATTTTTATGATGAGTTATGTGTTTTATTGTTGTGTTAAAATATTGAAATACTCTAGAATTTATTAAATATTTAGTTCATAAAATTTAAATTCATTAACATGTATGAATTATGTTTGAAATGTGTTAAAATAAGTAGATAAATGCATGCATATGATTCAAGCTTTTAAACTACCATTAATGTCTTAAGACAACTTCATTAATTAGCTAAAAGTTAAGTCATTAGTTACCTTAAGTTTTGATGCCTCAAAAGTCAAACAACAAGATAATATTAACCTAATAAAGTGTCAAATTCGTGCAAAATTTTCATACCTCCCAAACACACCTCCAAAAGCTCCAAAACCTTCTTCTTTCTTCTCCAAAATCTCTTCCATGGCTATATATCATTAGCCCCTTCAACTCTTACAAAAATAATCACAAAAAGCTTGCTTAAAGACCACAAAGCTAAGGCCTAAATTTCTATTGGTGAGTATGTTTTTCATGTCTTAAACTTATGCATGAATATGATTTCTTGACAATAGGGTTTAAACTTAAACTTGTGTTTGATGATTCATATGCTTTGTTGGTTGTATGAGAAGTGTTATGGGGATAGTGAAGTTAGTATATGTATAGTTATGAGTTTAGAAGTGTTGGAAACACATGTGGTTGAATGACTAGATGATGAGTGTTGTGGATTTGGGGTTTGAAGTATGATTAGTGAATGATGTGGATGGTGGAGTGTTTGATGTTTAAAATTGAAGTTTATGTTGTTTGAATGTTATATTGATCATATAATAAGTTTTGGGAAACTTGGAATGAGTTTAAGGGAATTTTGAAAGTGTAAATTTAACATGAAAAATAGGGGAAACAAAACATTTTCTTATAGGCTTAATTTGAGTATACGCCGGCATCTGGCACTTCAACGTTGCCGGCATAGAGGCAGTATTGGAAGTGAACAGAATCAAATTTTTTAAAGCCGCTTGAAATGCTGCAGGCTTTTATTAGAAAAGCTTGCCAGTGTTTATTTTTCAAATTGTACGCCGGCTACTGGGGTTCCAAAGCCGCCGGGTTAGAGGCGGTGTCGAACTAGAACTGTAAACCCCGATACTCTCGGTAGTTAAAAAACCCCAGGAATTGGAAGCGAAACCCTAATCCGGTCTAGTTTGAGTCTAGTGGGAGGAGCTTAGAAACCCTAAATCCGGCTTTCCTTCGATTTCATAATAAAAGAAGTTTTATAAAGTAAATGAAGTTGAATTATTGTTCTAAAGTATATTTTAGACCTTTGAAAGTTTTAAATTCGGGAATTTTTCAATTCCGGGCCTTCCCGAGCTCAATTACGGAAAAGCGTGCCCCGGACCACGAACTCAGAAAAATGTTCCGGAATATTCATTAGAACCGTAATTTTATAAGGATTCCAAAAATATCAATTTTATAATTTTCCGAGCTATAAAAATTACAGTTATAGCTTTTCCCGTGTTTTCGTTACAACCGGTAAAGTAGATGTCTTGTCTACTATTCACAAGTACAACCTACACTACACACTACCCATACCCTATTCTTACATCCTTACAACTACTCATTTCAATTTTCTTTTCCAATGAATTCCCCCCCCCACCCCCCCCCCCCCCCCCCCCCCCCCCCCCCCCCCCCCCCCCAACCCCCCCCCCCCCCCCCCCCCCCCCCCCCCCCCCCCCCCCCCCCCCCCCCCCCCCCCCCCCCCCCCCCCCCCTTGTTTTTCCCTCAATTCAAATTATTTTTACTCATTTTATTAACTAAAACCCCAATTCATTTCATATATAAACATATTTTTCTCTCTCTCTCTTCATTTTTACTTGTTTCAAACTTTTACAAAAGAGAAAAACTCTCCCTTTTTCCCCTTGCATGCCGTGAGCCTTCCCTCCCCCTTCCTCTCACAATTCCAACTCAAGACTCCTTCATTTCTTCCTTTGATCTTCATTGGTATGTTGGTTTAAGCTTTGATTCTTCCTAATCTTGTAATGGCAAAGCTATATCTTGTGTGTTTTCTCATTTAATCCCAATGAGCTCATGCTAGGGACATGAAAACACATGAACAAGAATACCAAGCCATCACAAGACATGGATCTAGTGTTTAGATGAGTTTATGTTAAGATATCATCTTGTTCATGCATGTAAAGTAGAGATCTTATATATATATTGATGTTCATGCCATGAGATATATGATTCATGCATTATAGTTAGTAGATCTAAAGTTTAGACACCCACATTTTTATTTACATGTATGATCATAGAGTTATTTTGATTTCCATGCATTGATGATCATAAAAATGTAGTCTTGTATATGTATAGAAATGTTAGATAGTAGATCTTCATATATAGGAGGCAAGAACATTGAAAAATAAAAGATTTTGTGGGAAATGGTTTGTTGGAAATTCGGATGGATTTGGAACCCTACTTTAAAAACAGCCAAAATCATTTTTAAACTCATGTTTCACAAGAAAAATGAAGGGTATGTGTAATAGGTATATTGAAGGAATGATTTTCATAAGCTTAGATGAGTTTAGGCATGATAAAAATGTAAAAACAAGAAGTAAAGTTAGAATAAAAAATATTGATTTATGGATGTGTAGTCAAATTCGTAATTTTGGGTGATGCCCATATAAACACTTAGTATCTAAGGTTAGATGGCATGTTTTATGAGCTAAATGAAGTCTTTATATAATAGATATATTGGAGCCTCAATTTTGATGCATTAAACAAGTTTTCTCATAAGGAAATTGCAAGAAAATGAAAATCTCAAAATTCGGATTTTTCTAAGTAGCCCATTCAAACAAATAATTACTCAATGAAAAATGTGGATTTTTATGCATGAATGAAGATCATGATTAATATGGATGTTGGGAACTCATTTTTAATTAGATAATAAGTAAATTCTAAGGATAAAATTATAAAAACATTAGGGGATGTAAGATTGGTAATAATGACTTGTTATAAGGAATCATTAAGGAATTTCCTAATAATTAGGAATTCATAAGAGTCCATAATCAAAGATCATCAAAATCATGCATATATGGAGTTCATTACATGATATTCATGTTAGGAATTCATTCATATACCATTTATGCATGAATCATCAACTAGGAACATTTCTCATCAAAAGCAAAGCAAATTTTTGGAATTGGAAGGTTTACGGAACAGATCTGATCCTACTGTTCCGTGACCTTAATGTTTTCAAAACTTGAAATTAATATTAGAAATAGATATATCTTTCGAAGTAGATAGAGATCGATATAAAATTTACGAAATTCCGAGTTAAAATGACCAAGTTATAGCCGTTTTAAGTCGGAGCTTTTGCAAATAGCGAGAATTCCGAATTCATCTAGTCTAGATGCATAGTTTGGATTAGTTACTTGATGAGAATCTCATTAGGATTATTCTTGCTTGGTAGGTGATCCCGAGCAAGACGACACCTTACCGCCCGATTATTACTACTAGAAAAACCGGCGTCCAATGGCCGAGTGAGTTTTACTTCCACTCTCAATTAATTATTGTGATTGTAATGTAATGGCACTAGTGGTGTAGGCAAAGATAAAAATGGATATGCATGATGGGGTATATGGGAATTATATATGTTTGTCTGCTGTTGATGTGTGGAATGGAACTTAAGAAATATCGGAACCGGGTGTTAAGCTATTGATTGATTAGCTAGTATCTTATATCGAATGTCTGTGAGCACTTGTTGGTCACTTAAAAGAATTGAACTAATGTTTATTCGACTTCAATTGAAATTGGATTCATTCGTGTCACGACGGGGATGGAGTATTAGCATTGGTTGGTTTTTCGTGATCCATAAAATGAATATGTTGGTTAATCGTGATCCATAAAACGAATTTGTTGGTTAATCGTGATCCATAAAACGAATTATTGATTAGTTGACCGTGAGCTTAAACGGCGTCGTACCACAGGATTCGTTAATCTGCTAACCCGGGATGGAGGGCGCAAGTCCATCCACATATGATTTCCGGTTGGTCATATGTTTGTTGAACTCATTTGTTTGATGCATACACTTGCTTGAATAATCACTTGTTTGAATGAATCGTACTTAATTGTGATATGGAAGTTCTTACTCACTAAGCTAGTTAGCTTACGCCCCCATAGTTTTTACTTATTGCAGCACGAATTTATCTGGCTTAGACCGAGGCAAGCCACAGCACAGGTACCGGAGATAGGAGTTTCCCATAGAAGTTTACTTCATTCTTTTTGTATAGACTTCCGTTGGAAACTAAAGGACTCTGGATGACTGTAATGGACTTGATATTATTTTGCGGGGGAATGCCCCTTAGATTTTGTAAAGTATAATTATGCGTTTTGGTTTATTATCTATGGCTAATGAATGCCACATTAAACTATTTAACTCCATTGGTTAAGTATTCTATTGTCGTACAGGAACGCTTTACATCTATATAAGACTCCCGAAGGGCTCGGATAGGGAACTCGAGAGTCTTGTTTAGTATGTAGCAGGCTGTTACGTTTAGGATACCTTATGGGGCGTGACAAGAACATAATCATAATTTTTAACGCTGGGCTGACGGTTGCCGGCGTAGGGTCCAAAGCCGTCGGCGTACATGGATACGCTGCCGGTGTTGGGGGTATTCACGGGCGTTGACCAATCCTGTGTAACTCTCGGAAATTTTTGGGAATTTGGAGTTGGATTCTACATCGGCTCAAAGCCGCCGGCGTAGAATGAAGGCTATCGGCATATCCTTGAATGCTGCCAGTGTTGGCAAGTGTTGAACTTAGTGTAATGCATACTAGTTCAAAGCCACCGGCATTGAAGGCCGGCGTATCCCCTGCACTTTTCATTTTTAAAAACTTTCTTCAAAATTTTTCAAAGCTTGGTATATGATCAATTAAATATTTGTTAAGTGTTCTATAATATAATAGGATGTTTAAATACTCTATTATGATATTGTATTAATTTATTTGAATTTCTTTGATTAATTATATTTGCAACTACATATTTAGTGCTTAAATTAAGTGTGATATTATGATAATCTCATTGAATAGTGATTGATCCCCACTCGGCCACCTCCATAAATTCCCGAGTTAGCACAGGTACGTAGTAACTTGCTTATATGCTTGTTAGGATAGGCATACTTAAATTTGATATAAGTTCTAAATGACTTAAGTATTGCTTGAATTGCTTATGTTTTCACCGTTGAATTCAGTCCGAGGAGCGGTAACTTATCATGATACAATGATATGTTAGTGTAGGCACTTAGGCCAATAGTCATGATGCAATGACTAGGCTCGACGGATAATCGATAGGAAATGTAGTAACTGAGTAACATTTACTTATTCTTGAAAAGAAGTAGTATAATTTAATTCAATGTTTATGGGAGCATGTGAATTAATTTATATTATGGATTGAGATAAGTGAAGTTGAGTAACGGCTATATAATCTATATGATATTATTCTTTTCAGTGTAACATTATCTAGGAGATATAGGTATTCGGGCTATCTATATCAACCCCCTGAGCGTTGTGAGCATTACTCAGGATCCCCAGAATCCGATGGCTTATCCCGGAGTTTGAATACTCCAATGATGATTTGATCAATGAATACTAAAGAAAGATAAATGAAACATTAGTGTTGCATTGCATTTGTCTAGGTATGATTGTCACTACGCTTTTGGGTGTTGTTGCTGTGTACTGGGCCTTCGGCTCACTGCTGCTATTTTTCAGGTGATGATGACTATTATGATGATATGGGCTATGGGTTGGATTGGGAAAAATTTATGGATGACTGGGGCGACTAGGAACCAAGTACAAGATAGCAAGGAAGAAAGTTTTTGAACAAGTTTTTTGGTTTAGATATGTATTTTATATTCTAAATAGAGGCTTGTTAGTAAAGCCTTGTTTGTATATAAAGACTTAAAGTCTAATTTTCCTATTTTGTAAAAACTTATGTAAGTATTGTTGTGTCATGGGCTTAACACCAAGTTGTAAATTATCTCGTTAAATGTTCTATATGAATAGATTACTGAGGTGAGTAATCCTTTTATAAAAAGTCTTGTATCAAGTTGTAGTGGTTTTAAACAAACAATTCACATAAATTGTTAAATTTAAGTCAACCTTACGTATGATATGAAAATATTATATATGGTTGGGGACTTGACTTACTTAATCATAGGATTATTAGGTCGGGTCTTTACAGAAACTCCACTGAGTGTTAGTCCTTTCATAGCGATACCATGGGCGGCGTCCTTCATTACCAGTTAGTTTTCATGGAACCGACAAAACAAAGGTAATCTTGCGTAGAACTGATAGCCTCTTGCCTAAAAAAACCAAGCATTACCAGAGAACCGAAATACTAACACGTAGTAGGCTGCCACATCTTCAAATGCAGTTTATGCAAATCATGCAATGCATGTCCATTTCATTTATAATACCAGTAGTTGTTAATCAAGTTTAAGTCGATCATACGATTTACAGACAATCATCAACATGCTTCATACAACATTTATCATACAATAGAATTGTCTCTTATATTACGATAATTTGTCATTCAATCATACACCACACATCATGCACATCCCCAATCCCACATGTATATCAATTGAATATATATTCCCAATGCAACTATACTACAAGCATAAACAATGTGATAAAGTCAAGTAACTCACCTGTGGTCCTTGCTAAATTGTTGTATGAGCTACCGGAAGTTCGAGAATTGATCTATTTTCCTATGAAAGGAAATAGCAGAGATTCATTATTTGACTATTTCTGTAAGAGAAGCATTCCTAGAATTAAAGGCGTTGATCCCAATTGTCAGACATTAGACTAAGCTCGTTAAATTAATTATTGCATCGTTAAATAATTTAATTGAATCCTTATAGGTGCCTAATTATTCAATATTGATATTTGATATGGTTTTTATTATTTGTATAAAGCTTTTCCAGGTTTTAACCCTTAAAGTAAAGAATGTTTATCTGTTATTTATTTTCATTTTGCTTTCCTTGATTTTAGTTGCTATCTATATTTTTATTTAAGGGATTTGTCTTTTTCTTAAGTCCTATTGCTTTTAGTAGAAGATTTTCATTTATTAATTCTTTGCCTGTCAACCTTATCTGTCTCTCAAATTGATATTTTTATTTATTTAAGGGTGTTCTAGTATCTATACCTTTCAAAAATTATTTTAATAAAATCATATGTTTATGGAGTTTAGATATATCATATTTCTATTATACTTCAATTTTATTTTTATTGCAAAATAAGCTAAGTTTAATTATATAATATTGTCAGTAGTATTAGTTTTGAAATGTTAATATCAATATTAGTAATAGATACAAGTATAATAATAACAACAATTCTCATACTATTAGTAAATAATAACATTAGTGGCAAAAATAATAATAGTATTGATGATAATATAAATATAGTGACATTAACATAAATAATGACAGTATTCATAATCCTAATGATTCTTGATGAAAATACCAATAATACTGAATACTATAATCAGTAGTTATAATAATAGTAATAATCAAAATCATATTAATAGGAATAACAGTAGCATTAATATTGATTTATTAAGAGTAAAAACTGAGTGAATTTCTATTTTGCGATTTCTCATTCGTTTTAGATCCGATTTTGCTGTATAAATAGTCGATTTGATAGTATTTTTCGAGTACTTTCTAGTCGTGGAATGATTTTCAAGAAAAGAGACTTGTACAATTTTTAAATTTATGAAACACATGCATAGGTTTCAAGTGAGTCATAATAACTGTAATCAAAACTTGTTTTGATGATATTTAACTCATTTCTAGTTCGTTTTTTTATATAAATATCATTTTCATAGTATTTTCCGAGTACAATCCATTAATGGGGTTGTTTTTATTAAACACGATTAACATGAAGGAGCGAAAAAAGGCAAGAACAGTCCTCTCTATTCGTACAAATCTGTAATATAATCCAATTTTTGTTTTTGCAATATCTAATCGTATTTACCGTTTTTTAACAAAAAAAGTTATTTCTAGGCTTTTTTGTGTTCTTTCCATTGGTGGGGTCATTTTTGGCTTATAATAAACACATCAATACAATTTATTCAATCTTTCCTAGGGATTTACATAAGTTATCTAAAGTTCAACTTAGTTTTGTTAGTTTAGGTATAGTTTTTTTTTTCCTTTCTTGGATTTGAATTTCTACTTTAAAAATCTTCATTGATGAGTTTATATCCTAACAGTCTAAATATCATCAATATACTATTAGATCAATTTTGATAAATTTAGAGATCAAACATAATGAACACTTGAACTTAATATGATCCTTCCCTTGGTTGGATGCTAGAATGAATTTAGCTCCTCATTCTTGATGAATATAATGATCTAGAAGGTGAGTAATAAGAAAATAATCTGACTAACTAGCATATGTATTTATTTTATTTTCTTACCTTTTTGAGCCTAGATTCCAACTTGGATCTTTGGTAAATTCAAGGCTATTTAACTTGGTTTTTGATGTTGTTTGAAAAAGGGAATTGATTTTTGGATGTGGTTGATGCTAATAGATAAGTAATAAGATAAGCTTATATTTGCTTTAAGAGCTCCTCAAAAGTTGTTTAATGGAGAATTGTGAATGAAAGTGGTTGTTCATTTTTCTTTTTGTAGCTAGGATTTCAACTTGTTTTTATTATGAGCTAATTAGTGTCTAACTTAAGGCTTTACATATATAATGTACTAAGGTTAGGCTTAGTAGGAGCTAAAGAGATTTTTGGTATGAAAAACTTGTCAATTATAGTTGGGAATTTTTGTTTCGAATTTAGTTGATTTGGGTGACGAATTTTGCTACATTTGTACAAGACTTGTGGGCTGATTTTAAGGGGAATTAATTGTATTTGTTTGTTTAGTTAATTAAGGTCATTTATATGTATAAATTTAGAGCTCAAGTTGCACAAAAATTGGGTCCAAAATCGTGTGAAACAAGGCCAAAAATCAAAATTTTCTGCTGCATTTTTCTTACCTCTTTGGACAGATTTCTTCACTGTTTTCAATTAATATTTGGTGCTTGAAGTGTCCATATAGAGGCTTTTAATTGGTGCTTATTTATAAAAAAAAAAAAACAAATCAAGCAAGCTTATAATTTTGTCAAAATCGAAGCTGAAATGGTTGTGTGTGTTGCTATTTTGTGTAAATTCTCCTCTGCTGTAGCTTGCTGTCATCGGAAAGTTCAAGGCCATTTGGGAGCTGTTTCAACTCTTAAACTTGATTTGAAATTTTTGTTATTTAAGTTGATTAACGTGGATTGTTTTGGTTGGATTCATGTCATTTTCATGTTGACTTTGTGTATTCAAATTGGTGCAAAAGTTGGATGGGAATGTTGCAGTTTATATGAATTTCCTCCTACTGCAGCTGGCTTGCTCGTGGATATCAAGGCTGATTTGAAATTCGTTTGTTATTTGTTTAAGCTGCATTTCTTTTGACTTTAAGTTGATCATATGTGAGTTCTTATATTGGTTTGGAGGTCATTTTCATATGAAATTTGTGTTCAATTTGGTGCAAATTTAGACGTAATTTGCAGTCGAAATTCCCCCTGTTCATCGTGACAAATTCTGCATCCTATTCCTCTGTTTCCCGTGCAATCTGTCCGTGATTCTTCACTTGCTTCGGTTTTCATTTTTTTTCATTTGTTGATTCATATCATTAACTAAAATATTTTATCAAATATCAATTTATATATGTATGTTTATATCAATAGGTAAGGTTTTATCAAATAAAGTTATCTAAGTTCCTATAAAGATTTCTAGATTGTTTATAAAAAATTTTTAGTTTAAAGTTACACGATTAATTATTTTTAGTATTTTAACTTAAGTGATTAAATTTTTTAAGTCCTAATGAATTCAAAATTTCTAACAAGTAAACGGCAAGTTTGAAATTTTCATTGAGGTCTAGACTTTTATTCATTGGTCTATATTAGTATCTACCGCGTATTTATAATCCTAGTATTCATATTTGGATTATTGTTTTATACTAATAGGTTTTGTCAATAGACTATATCTTATCAGTTTTGAAATTTAGAGCTACTTCTAATATATATTAAATTATCAGTTCAAGATCAAAATCTCGTTTTTTGTATCTATTAAGGTCAAAGAAATTTTTATTTGGTTTTTCAAACTAGGATTGAGTTTATTACACTCATAGGTCTATTTAAGATTTTTGTTGAATCATATATTTGATATTAGTTCACATTTCTAATTCGTTCATTTTCTAGTAATGAAAATTATTGAAGGTTACATTGGCAATTCAAGATTTTAATTTCTAAAATCTTTAAATCTTTTAATTAGAATATTAGTGAAATTTAAATATTATTTAAGATCTAAGATTTAGATATTAATCTATTTTTTATCTTATCGTATCTTTTGTAATTCTAGTGATTTTTAGTCTAATTTTATAACTTGTAGGTCTAAAAATTAATCGTCTGTTATTATGATTTAAAATTAAGGTTAACTATGATTTCTTGTTGGACTTTTGATCATTTTACCAAATATTTATTTACTGAATAGGACTAATTTTGTAATAACAACATATTTTTGTCTAGTGTTACTTAATAATAACAAAATTGAAAATAGTTTGAACACTATTATTTCATTGTTTAACAGTGTAGATTTATTTTCTAAGTATTGAGCTTAAGGGTAAAGATTCAGAATTTATATTAACGATTGATTTATCATTGTTTATAATTTATTTAAGATTAACGAAGTTACAGTTGGTATTTCGAAATTTTATTTAGATATTCTAATATTTCTAATTATAATCAAATTCATTCATACTTTAACAATTTTAAATCGAGAAAAATTGAAGTGATTTTTACTACTTGTTCCAAATATTCTATATAATTCATATATTAATTTTTAGTATTTGTTAAAATTTGATTATGTAAAATTAAGAGGATTATAGGAGCTACCGAAGTCGGGTCGGTTGTGGCCACCGGAGTGGTTGCCAACATCTTCGAGCTCCTCTAATTTAGATTCAGACTCTTTCTTGTGTTTTTTTTCTCTGTTTTGTCTTTTTATTTTGTGTTGTTGTCTGTTATTGATATGTGTTGGGTATGTATAGGCTCAATATCTCACCTACCTGCTACATACAACTCACTTACTGCTCACCTACCACTCGCTGACATATGTGCTTACCTCATCTGGCAGCTGACTGACATATGCGCTTACCTCATCTTGCATTGACTGACATATGCGCTTACCTCACTCGGCCACTGAAAGCATGTGGAAAAAAATAAGGAAAAAGGGAATTCGCCTCCATGCACAGTCGAATCCAGGTCTCCGTTAAATATGTCGGTGACTCATCCATACAGACTGTACCTGTGCCTGTTCTGGTTTGCTCAGAAATTATATTTAAGGCTTAAATGGACTCAATTAAATAAGTTCATTTACATGGGGTATTTAATTGGGTCCAAAATAAATCTATAATTAAATTAGTATTATATCAAGCCCAAAAATATTTTTTTAATTTATTATTTTTTCTTATATATATTTATTATGATGATTCTTTTTTTTTTTTTGTTATTTGTAATCTTAATAAATTAATTTTTATTATAAATTAAAACCTTAAATAGGTAAAAATGTGATGTCTACAGATATATAAAATATATATCATGGATTATACATATGAAATAGCCACATATGGCATGTATCACGTGTGCATTAAAAATATAGATCATGGATTATACATATGAAATAGTCACATATGGCAGGTATATCACGTGTGCATTAAAAATAATCGAATGCAGTTGAACCATTATTTTTTATTTCCCTACCTCTGTCGTCCTTCTTTTCCCCCCTCCCTCCCTCCAAAGCAAATACCCAAAAACACGAAAATCCTCAATTGCCCTCCGCTTTCCATATCCCAACTTTGTGTGTGTCTCTCTCTATAGCTTATTCTTATAAAAAAAGGATATTTCTTTAAGTCAAGCAGACTTGACAAGTGGTGTTCTCAAAATTATAAAAGATGATCGTTTATGGCATAGCGCGGATGTAAAACCACAATATAGGAACAATATTTAAACTAAGGGTCTATTTGAAATGTCTTTTTTTATTTGTATTTGTATCTTTTTCAAAATAATATATGTAAATATATCCGATTTATATTATATTTTATCTATATTTGATATGTTTGATCTTTTGATGAAAACTGTCAATTTTTTTTATCTATATCTATTTTTTATAAATAATTTGTTAAAAAAATTTTTGAAAAAAATGTTCATATCTGCCGAAAAAAGCCAACAAACAAATATCACAATTCACACAAACCACCTGTCTGAAAAAATCTTAATATCATCTACATGGCAATTTTATAATGGATTTTAGTAATTATTTTTTTAATAAACTATATTTTATCAAATTTTTTATATGTGCTGTAAACATGTTGCCCCGACCATACTAGGTTTACAGTCTAATCCAGGATGGATCATTTCAACTTTGTGGTGGCATCACAAATACAATAATGCAAAATGAGTCAAATCTGTTTACCTCGCCCAAACTAAATAATAGCTTATGGTTCATAGAGTTTGCATGGAAATACTATATTTTCAAATAATAAATCCAAAAATACGCCATATGAAATAGATATTTCAATTATACTCAAGCAAAAACGCATTTAATAGGATTAAGTAAAAAAAATAACCATTTAAAAAAATTTTTACATAAATCCACCGAACGAAAAATTACACAAATCCACCGAACAAAAAAATAATCTCAGGAATAGATAAGTTGATCTCGTCTCTTCAAGAGACGAGATCAATGTATTTTGCACTGATTCTGTCTCTAAAGAGACAAAGTTAAAGATGACTTTATTCAACTTCGTCTCTTCAAGAGACGAGATCAGCCACTAATGACCTCATCTCTTCAAAAGATGAAATCAATTTATCTATTTTTTAGATTATTTTTATCCTAGATTTTAAATTTTTTAAAAAATAAATATTAATTTCCTTTTCCTCATTTAATGAATCCATTCAATTTTTACGAAGGAAACGCATTCACTGAATATACTCAAGTTTGTATTATATTTTTCTTAAATAAAGGTTCAAGCGCCTTCATGAATACCGCATTTTATTTATTTATTTTTTAATTACATAATGCGCCCGACTTAGAAATATATTTGGTGCATTAAGTGAATGTGCTTTAGTGCAATACACAAATAAAACCACTCTCTCCCTTACCATTATAATACTCTCTCTCTCTCTCTCTCACAACACACACAAACACACGTATATTGCATTTCACTCTCCATCTGTAGCTCTCTACCGATTCCTTTCCTAAATTTTTCCAATTTTCACCCCAATACACTCCGAAGATTCTTCTTAAGCATCATCCTAAGGTAAAATAAAACTCGATCTCCTTCTATATGTGGTTTCTTCAGCATTTTGCTCCTTAGTGCAACTACCAACCACCATTTGCTACTTAGAGCAACTGCCACAGAACCCAAAACAAGAATGGATTAACTGCTGTACAATTACTTATAAGACAATCCATCGCAGAATAAGTAGCTTGCACATGACAAATTAAATTGGAAAAATACACGTATAAAATTATCATCCATAATTTTCCATTTTTCTATATACAATTAGCATTGCTTCCTTAGTGAAGTAGTCAGTCAAAATGAGTCAACGAGCAAAGGTAAACCTGAATCAGCAGCTTCAGATTCGATGGTACCCCCAGCTAGTAGTACCGCCAGGGTCTGAATCATAAATATATATACAACTTTATACCTCATCGGAAGCCTAACAAAAAAAACAGTGTCAGTGTTGATAAAGAGAATGCAATTGATATGAATAAAAGATAAATGTACTTGAAGCCAAAAACCGATAATTCTCTTATTGTATGGAGTCCTATAGTTATAACCATTTACCACAATGAGGATTAGAACAATAGAACCTGCTTTCACCGTGTGTTCGTATTCTAATAGGCAACACAATACCTTGTCAATTAGTACATTGATTCAATCATGAACAGGTTTACAACTTCTCAAATCATCTTTTTGTCTGAACTTGCTGCCAAGATTCCAATGAGAAAAGAGACAATACCCACATCCTGCATTGAGAAACTTTAGTTAATTAGACCCAAGCCTTGCTTCAATATATTAATCTCATGCAATACTGACGTGATTTATATAGCACTTTTCAAACAAAATGGAAATGCAAAAATAGTTTAAAAAATGCATCCCTTTCGCATAAAGCATTGCTGAACCTTTTATACTGTTAAGTGACTATGTAATCAAAAAGATTATAATAACTGATTAAACTTGATGTTAGAGAAGAAGGAAGGTGCAGGTTGCCAAATTACCATGTTTGTGTGACAGCAGCACTTGTCCATTGACAATAAGAAAGGAAAATCATTTTCCACGTCTTCAATAGATTTTTATTGCTCTAGTTAATAACCATCACCAGTTGTCTTCTGCCACTATGGCTACTACTACAAACTACTAGTTAATTTTTTTATTTTTTCTTTATTAACTACTACAGTATATGACTATTCCTAAGACTAGCTTATAACAAACTTTACAAAAGGCTTAGAGAATGTCTTCAGCAAAAGCAAAGTGGTAAAATCTTTTGGGGAAGCTGATTTAGAGCTGGATATAAAAGGCATCAATAGCTGCCATTATAGCTTTTACTTTTGGCCTCAAATCATCCAATAAGTCAAGGAGAGAATGTATGATTCTTTTAAAAAGCTTACGATAAAGTATCAGCTGCATAAAATATGGGTAGCCGTTGCAGATCAAGTCCTCTCCATTTTCTTCGTTCAGAATCAATGACTTGCTCAGCCCGTGAGCATGTTGCTGCCAAGACAAACTGAAAGGAGATGCATTTAGAACCACATAAATGACAAATGCACAATTTGAAGATAGAAATGGACATTATACTTAGCATATGGAATTATACTTTCATCACCCAAAGAGAAGCATTTAATAGGCACCACACCATAAGCAATGTTATTCAGGTACTTAATATCAATCAGATATCCATCCCAACAAGATCAATCCAACAAATCCATCACAAACATTCTACGATATCAGACTTATATCCCAGTGTCCTCTTCCTCAAGAGAACAGTGGCTTGAGAAATCTGAGCATTTGAATGTTTCAATGGTATGATTCAAAAATTAGCTGTACCTCCATCACAAAAATTTACTCCAACAAAATGTGAAATAATGACCCTTCATCCAAAATTCCTCCAACTTAATATATCAACAACAAAGACACAAAATGAGCGACCTTAATATTATCAATCAACCTCAACAGTCAGCAGTATCATTGTTCTTCTGCTAGATGCTTGAGGACTAATAATATAATAGAACTGTTCCTTGCTTCTAAGTCTAGCTAATTAGTCCAAAAAAAATAATAATAATTTTGAGCTTAAATATGACCATTACACCCTACCGTAAACGAGAAATGAATAGGATCTATAGGATAAAATTGCCCATCCAACCTATAAGATTCAATGATACTGTCCACCCAACATCTTTTAGAAAAATTCCATACTAAACTTGTCTGCCCTCTACATAATCTAGAGAGTATAAGTTCAAGATATGTCAGTTAGCATCAAAACAATTATATAAGTACATTAGTTTGAAAAGGAAAAAGAAGATAGTTTATTGAGACAATGGGGTTTTCTCACATTGTAAGAAAACCATTATAACTCAGTATAATCAACCATTCTTTCTTCATGAATTGTTATATTTATATCTATAGAAACATATATTTCCAAAACCAAATAGTTTATGCATATTAGACATCATACCTGTCGTTACACCTAATTTAATATAAATTCTAAATGCATAGAAAGTTCCGCTCTTACAAGTACTTCTAAAATCCTGGCCATGTTAATGTTAGGAAAATAACAAAAGTAGCAGTAATAGGAAGTCGGTGGTTTTATCCATGTCAATATGTTTAAGTTGCTTCCATATGATTCAAATATCTGTGTAATTTCTGTCTATGAAGTAATATGTCCTGCTGTTGGGTATTGTTGTATCTTACTGGACATGTGTCCAACAAGTCATGTGAGGAAGGTAATAGTCCACACTGAGAGAGGGGGAAAAAACATTGCAGTTATTAGAATAATTGCTCTTGGAAATTACCCCTGTACTCATAACTATATATATAGAATGGAAGACAGAAAAGAAAGGGATCCAGAAATTTTAGAGTTGTAAACTTCTAAGGAAATTGCAGAGTTCTTTCCATAACAAGCCCTAGCCTAGAAATCATTGGGTTCTCTCATAACGAACCTTGAAAATTATCAAATCAATTCAATCCTATAATATTTAATATCAAATCCATTCATTATGGACGACATAAAAATGCTAAAAAACGATTTAAAGCCTTCTTATTGCTGTACAAGATGATTGGATGCAACTTGAAGCATGGCAACAACCACTTTTAGCCCAGCTTGCACCCTCATCTCAAGATATGTCAAAGCAGCGAATAATAACCCAAGAACTCAGAGCCCAAATAATTTATTCCACAGAGATGACATTCAGATTGACACCAAGGATGAATGGCATAGGAACATACTCAAGCAGAGAAGTAGAATGATGTAAATTACCAGTGGAAAGAGTATAGCCATGACCCCATAGCTCACAAGAGGTGAGAAAAAGAAAATGGCCAGAACACAAGGGTTTCCTGCAGGACATTAAAGTATATTTGAGAGGTAATTCATATAAGCAAAAAGAGACTTAGGTTAATCTTCGACAACTTCATTTATCTTAGGAGGATATAGCTAACATACTCTGCTAAAGAATCTTAAAAAATTATCTAGCATATATGCTATCATTATGGTTATATGAAATTGAATGCATAGTGAACGAGTGAAAGCAAAAGAAGCATTACCAAACCAGCAAAAAATGCCCAATTGGATTCAAAGAAAGTAAGCCTCTTGTCTAAACTCACTTCAGAGAGGTTCCACTTGTACCTAAAGAATTCATTTGGAAAATCATAAGTATATCAGCACAAACAAGAAACAGAAACAAGAGAAACACAGAAAAGATGCCCTTATAAATGCATAATGATGACATACTCGAAACAATAGTAGGCATACATCCAAGAAAGCAGCAGGAAATTGAGTGCCTTTCCAATGTATGGAATAAATCCAATAGCATATACCTTCAAAAGCATTTTGACATGTCAATGGGAAGCAAGCCCATGTAAGAAAGAACAAACAATGCAGTTGTTTTAAACATTAAACTTACAAAAGAATGTAAAGTTAGAAGACTAAGATAAAATTAATTGTAGAGAGAGAAGAGCTATTATAACAATTAGGCCACAAATTTCCCATTAGATTAGAAATATAAAACCACAAACTTTATTTGTCATCTTTTTCAGCAAGAATGAATTGAAAAAATATTGGTTCATATGGGAAACACATTCAGCCCCTATGTTTTTCTCAAGATCAGATTGTCTTGCATAATTACATATGATCTTGAAAGTACCATGCACCAGAGGAAAAGTTTTTTCATGGCTCATCCTATCTTTCCCTTGTGTTAAAACAAACAAAATGAAATTGAAATGTGCTCTACTATTTTTTTCATTGCTGCTAGTATCTCAATGAAGCCACCTGCAACAATGAAAACTCAAAACCAATGGCATTATAATCTAATGGCATCTCTCTAATCTCTCAAGTGAGAAGTACCAAGTTCGATTCCCCCTCCCCGTTGTGATGGCCCAAAAAAAAAAAATGAAAATGAAGACACTGATCTTGTTGATGGCAAATGAGATGGCTCTTGTGCAAGTAAATAGATAAAATATCATGGATGAAGATAACAGAACACACTTCACCTCTAGATGAATAAAATATCGCAATGAAGCTACCTGCTTCAGGTGCTATTCAACAATGAAAACTCAAAAATTCCAATCTCCATAAGTACAGATAAAGGTGGTTCTCTACAATTAGCTAATGAAAATACCAGAATACATTCCACCTCTAGAAAGAAGAAGCTCAAAAGTAAGAGTGAATAAAGTTGCTCTCCAATTCCAATCACGACCCTGAGAATATCCATTGAAAATGAACATTAGCATATAAATATAATGAGAAGAAATATAAGCAATAAAAAATTATTGGCTACTTCAGAAGCCAAATGAGTCAGGTACTTAACCCGCCAAGACCAGCAGATTTTTCTGCAGGTGCTGTACGTTGCAAGGTAGCTTCTCCCCTTTCACTTGAAGATTTCTCCATTGTAGCTTGAGGTTCCACCATAGCATCAAATCCAAATTTAGCTATGTCATTGTACCTGAAACAACTTGTAGGAAACAGGTCTTTATAGTCAACAAAAAATAACCTTACCAAGCAAGAAAATTGGACAAAAGTCTCATTGGGTATGCAAACATGATACATTAAAATCGAAACAGATTGGTACATCAAGGTTTAACTGAGAGATCATATATAATAGAGCACCCCAAGCCCTGAATTAATTCTTGCAATTTTTTTTTTTTAATTTTTAATTCCTTTTATCTTAACGTGTGACAGCAACAACCACATTTGAAACTATTTTTGACAATTTTGTGTAGTTTTGTTGAATAACTTACCAGCATGTAGTAAAATCTAAGCTTTGCTTTTTGTAGTTATGGCTTGGGGATATAAAGGCATATACACAGCTGGGAAAAGAACTAAATCTCAAGGAATAGCCACAAAAGAACCACCCTATGGCAATATATATAACATATTAGCATATGCATCAGTCTCTAGTGAGGATTAGAAAAATACCATAATGTACTTAAAATTAAGCTGAAGATGTACATCGGGTAAAACCAGAACACCTGCAAATACAAGCAAGATTATATAAATGAAACAAGTTGAAGTATTGCAGTTAAAGATGAATTTAGCTACCATGTTTTCCTTAAAGGGAAGCTTTGAAAGATCAGTAAAGCATGCTGATCGATCAACAGTATCTAGTATTATTCTCATTCCTTTTTGATGGTTAGGAAGCACTAAGCAGGACCAGGTAATGCCATGTCAGTGGAACTTTTAAGAGATTTCCCATTAAAGAAGCTACATAGTCAATTCTTTTTATTAAAGGAAAAGAAAAGGTTCTGTGTACGATAAGAGTTTTTTTTTTTTTTTTAAATGTGACATTATCAATGGATCTCTATAAAATAAAATGGATGGCAATTACACACTAAGATCCCCAATGGTGTATCTACAAGAGGGAAAAAGAGCACATTATTTTCAGAGCTAGTGAAAGAAGCTGCTCTTAAGTGACATAAATACATTCTACTGATGCAATATGTGAAACACTATGGACAGACAGTGCCACAAGAACACTCACATAAAACAATTGTAGAAGTCCCAAGCGTAGGAAGGTATAAAGTTTAAAAACACCTCCAAGGGATGATGAATCTTGAAGATGAGGTAAATCTTCAGGTAATATCCACAGAAGTGCAGGGATAACAATGGATCTCAATACAAACATGCTGCAGGAGAGATAAGAAATGTCCCAGTCATCAGATTGTTATTAAAAAACAAGACAATATCTCAAGCAATAGATATGGATCAGTAGATAAACTTGTGTCGGCATGTGTGCATTATGGCAGTGACGGCAGGAATATAGAGATAAAAAATGCACAAGAAGATTCCCAATTGAAACCAAACTTGACTAGATTAAAATTGAAACCTGTTAGCAATTCACATCCCGGAAAAGAAAGTTAAAAGTGCAGCACTCTAGCCAAAAGTTTACCTCCTTCGAAAGCAAATTACCTTAAATACTGAAGAAATTAGAAATCAGAACCAATATTTAAGAATGCCAACTTAGTGTAAAATAAGTATGTAGGAAATGCAACCCACACAATGAACACCCAGTTAAACATACCCACATGATAGTGATCAGCTCAATGTCTTGGGTACACATAATAATTCACAGTGAACACCCTCTTAAATATACCCACATGATAGTGAGCAGCTCAATGTCTTGTGTAGACATAATAATTCACAAATACAACACCCTCCAAAAAGGCAATTAAGTATTTTAACTGTGCATTTATCAAGGTCTCATTCAAGAACCAAAATAGCCCATGCATACTATCTTACAACTATATTCTGCAAGGTGCAAACTCATTTCACAATGATCCTCACACTGTTCCCTTTCTAAACTCTCTCTTTTACCGAATAATTCCTCATTCACCCTATGATATAGCATGTCGTATTTCACATAATCGCTATCAACAAAGGCGGAGATGCAAACTACAAAAATAATTAAAACAAAAGAGTACAGACTCCTTCAATGCAATTTGAACACAAAACCACATCCAAATTTCTCAATTAAAAAAAGAAAAAAAAGAAAAAAGGTATGGGTAAATGCATGGTACCTTCCCAGAAAGATGAACCCATTTAAAAGAAAACACTGCCCAGTCCTAATTGAAAGCTTCTTGGACCTGCCCAAACACCAGAGACTTGATCAACACAACAATTCAAGATCAAAAATTGAAACCAATTCGTGCATCAAAATCAAGTCTTTAACCGAACTTAAACGGTGTGGAGGGGTAGTGTAGATGAAGCAATAGTGAAGAACCTGAAACAAAGCTTGATGACTCTGTGAAGACAGCAAGCTTCGATGAAACCATGAAACCAGAGGGTTGAGACCTGTTTGGCTTTTGATTTGGCTTCAACCAGGAATGGTTTCAGGTTTTCCATGTTGTCGGAACTCGGAGCCGCACCGGATTTTCCTAGTTTGAGAAGTTTGTACTTCTACTGCTTCATCCTTTGGACAGGATTCTGAAAGCGCAGTGCACTACACATCAAGTTGACCTTCAATCGCCAGTTGCTTTTTCTGGTACTCCTTTGGTCGGTTTCGTTTCTATTTTAAAAATATTTTGAAAAAATAATGAAAAGAAAAATTAATGCTTTTGCTCTTTAACATCAGCCATGTCCTTAAGGAAGCCTGCAAGGATATCACCACTTTTTCTTTTTTTTTTTCACATGAATGCTTTAACATTTTTTTAAGTTTTTCTTATTTTATGTTACTTCAATCTAAAATAATAAAATTTTTAATAAACTCATTTTTTTATTTATAAGAAAACCCTAAAAAGTTTAAAAATTGTTTACACCATTCATAAATAAATACTTTGAAGATCTTTAATCTAAGAATCTTTATCAAGATTTCAAGTATAAATACTCTAACTTAACTGTATATAGTCTAATCTTACGTATCACGAAAAATTAATAGAAATTCTTTAATATTATTTTATTCTATGATTAGACTAATTTTTTAAATAAAAAAGTTAAATTCCCTAAGCTATAAGGGTGGTGAATCCATTCAGAAGGGGAAATGAAAATTTCTATTCTCGTTGCACAAAATAGATATTTGTTATAACTTTTTTTTAATTAAAAAAACCATAGCCATTCTACAATAATAAATGTGAAACAAAGGGCAACCTAATTGAGTGCATTACTGCTTTTAAAAATATAAATAATTAGGTGAATCAATTATATATATGAAATAAAAAAAAATGTAGATTTTTCTAATAGTTATTTAAGAAGAGCCACATGTGTTGAACCGTCTAGAATAATTTTTCCCGACAATAAATGATTTTTAACTATAAATTCATTTAATTAATATTTTTTATATCATAGACATATATATAACAAATATGCCACCTTAAACTCCAAACAACCGAGAAAATAATATCTATACATGTATATATAAAATGATTTCTTTAATTTAGTTTCGAATAGATATAAATGACTAAAACACCAATTATCTAATAAGAGCCTATGTGTATTAACTGTAATGTCACATTTGATAAGTTGAAACTATTTGAAATATAACATATGAGAATTAAATAAGTTCTATTCAGATGTGTACATGGAATGGAATGTATTGACTATAGAGTATATTTATCAAAAAGGTGTCTCTTATATTATAGATAAAAGGGTAACTAAACTACGATTAATGAAACCTTACATAATCGAATTTTTTTTAAAAGTTGGTTTCTAAAATTGCATCCAAACATAAAAAATAAATAGAACCTAGAATCACGATTTCTTACAATTTCATTTTGGATTCATTCTGCGTACCAAATATGACACTAGTGTGTGTATACTGATCTAAGCTATTCACATTAATATAATAGATTATTAAATAAATTTAATCAAATAATGCAGTAAAGGTAGATAAAAGTTAAAGTAAACAAAAGATGGATGATTGCATATGCATCCTAATCTATGGTGAAGGAATATATGGGATATGGTATTAAATCTATCTGTCCTTCATTTTATTCTCAATTTTTAGAGTCAAATAACGTGTGGTAGATAAGAACCACATTGAATCCTATGCCCTACAAAATTAGAAGGGCATGGGGATAGAACACATGTCTGGGGTTCTTTAAAAAAAAATATATAAATACAAATTATAAAAAAAAATTATCAAATTAGTGTTTCTATGTGCATTTTGCCTGAAAATACAAATATTTACACTTGTATTGTATCTTTGAGTGGAGATATAGGGACCTAGGCCAAAAAGAAAAAATTAGAAGCTTATATATCGCATAACGGTTGTGCAATACAAGTCTTGGCCTTGTATCGCATGACCAACAAACAATACACATATAATTATATGTGTATCACTCGTTGGTCATGAGATACATGTCCAAAGTGTATCGCACAACCAACGTACGATACACATGTAATTTTTTAAAAAAATTATATCACACCTCCAAGGTATGATACAACAACACTATTTTCGTAACTTTTTTTCATAATATGGTTTTGTGGATTTTTTTTTTAAGTACAATATACACGTAATATTCTTAGGATACGGTGTGCTTATAAAATCTAAGGAAATTGGTCAACAGTTTACCAGTTTTTCCACGTACTTGCATATTCATGAATATGGCAATTTCCATCAAGTTAATCACATATTTTTAAATAACATAATATCATAAGGCACGCTTCATGAATCTAGTGATACAAATCCAATCAAATTATCTCTGAAGTGTTATTAACAAATTGCCAACAGAGATTTAGATTTGCTGATATCAGTTGAATAACAACATTAAATTTATTACAGTGTGTTTAATAATACAAGAACATTTAACCAATCATAATGTAACAAAATAAACCAAACAACTAACCCCTTCAGCTAAGATACAATGGTTATTCTTTAATAGACAAATCAGCTTGAGACTAGAGTACGTATTAAGTTAACATTATATTTTGTAATGCTTGAATTATTAACTAGGTATTTTTATATTGACATATACCATATAATCTATTCCATATACACCTTAAAATACATACCAAAAAAAACATGTTGTATCCTATATTCTATCTATTAAAAATAGATTCTGAAATTTGGAACCACAATCTGTCCGGTAACTTTCCATACACATTCAAAATCCACTTGTTCACATAAAGTGGAGTAGATTTTAGGTAGTAAATCAAGTCCTAAAACGTATAAAGGGTTAATTTGTATTTAAGACTTTAAGCTTCAGGTAAAAAAAAAAAAAAAAAACCCTACCTGGCTATTTGGTTGAATGATAAAGTTCGCTTGTTTTAGGTAACTTAGGTCATGAAAAATAAAAACAAAAAACATAGATCCCAAAGCGCAAAAACATAAAAAAAAAAAAGAAGAAAAAAGAAAAAACTTATGTCATCTTTCCCCTTTATAGAGGACTTAATTGTATTTATATTTTCGATGACTATAATGGAAGTGAGAGGGATTTCATAAACCTTAGAATTTACAATAATTTATAAACAAACTTATAGTCGAAATTAAAATCAAAACCTTAAAGTCCAACCGAGTCAATTCTAATCTTAGAAACATAGACTCATCACATAAATTCTAAGACCCTAAAACAATAGACAAGTTAGATAAGAGGTAAATTACATAGAAAAGTATCAACGTTTATAGATAAATTCATTTAAAGTATCTACGCTTTAAGTTGTTAAAAAAAGGAATCAACGTTTGAAGATTAATTCATTTAAGATATAAGCATTTTAAATGGTTAAAAAGGGGTATCAATATTTTGAAAAGCGAGTCAAATAAGGTATTAATATTTGACCATTAATGAAAATTAGGGAAACTTTATTGAAAATTAATTCAAAAGTTTATACCTTAAATGAACTTTACAAAATGTTGATACATCATTTGATTCATTTTGCTAAATGTTGATTCCCATTTTTAACCACTTAAAACGTTGATACTTTTTTTTTTTTTTTTGCCATAGAAACATTGATACTTTCAATGTAGACATGGGCATGGTTCGATTCCGAACCGGAACCATCACTGGCAATTCCTAAACTGAAATCGGATTCGTTAGGTTATTCCAGAATAGACTATGAACCGTCAGTTTCATGATTCCTAGGTTGTTCTTTCGGCCTAGAATCGATGGAACTGGCAGTTCCACCCTGTTACATTGAAACAAAAATAAAAAATAATATTAGATATATAATTTTTAATATTTAAATTATTTCATATAAATAGTAAAATTTATTTCTTATTTATAATATTTAATATGTTATTATCAACAACACAAATAAATATAGCTTAAAATCATATATAATTAGTTTAAATAAACTTTTTCTAAAAGCAAAATTCATTTTCTTAATAATGTGAGATTATTTTTTGCATTATAATTTTCTTTTATTTTCTAGAATATTTTACAATATCATAATATAAACTATAATTGATATTGGATGTATTTGTATACATATAAATGTACATTATAAATAAATTTTTAAAAATTTTGGCTAAATATATTTAATACTTTTAGATCCAATGATTATTTTGACTTTAAAATTTATTTTATTAAAAATTAAAGTTTTTTTTTTTACTTTTTTTTAAAGATGATTTCATGGTTGCAAAACCAGAACCGGGAACCGGCGGTTCTATGGAACCGAACTGGAAAAATGGGAGACGGTTCCGTTTCGATTCCTCAATTTTAAGACCAGGAACTGATGGTTCAAATTCCGATTCGATTCGGTTCCAAAGTCATGATGATGTCTGCTTCAATGAACATATCACAAACGTTAATATCTTCTAGTGTAATCTACCTATTAGATAAGTGATGGAAACCTTAAGAATAACTAGAGGATAAGGTCTATACCTTAAAACGGTAAGAGTTTCCAAAACCCTTACCTTTCGAACCTTTCTCAATAATAATTTTCGTATTCGATCACCGATACGCAGATTAATGTAAAATATTCCGACAAATAATTAATAATTAAATAATATTAATTCATCATTATAATATTAGATAAAATTTTATCGTTTATAAAAGCATTGGTTATAGCAACTTATATGCTTTTACTTTTCTACGATAAATATTTGTCTTTTCTACTATTTATTACTATTCACATCAATCACTTTTTCTTACAGTGTTCCACACCTATTTTACACTTTCATAAACCTATTATTAGACACATCTAATACATCATTCTTTACATCTAATTTTCTTAATCTTTTCTTTCCTTTTTCTTTTTTTCCCCCCCCCCCCCCCCCCCCCCCCCCCCCCCCCCCCCCCCCCCCCCCCCCCCCCCTCTTGTTATTTATTTTTATTTTTCAATTTCTTTTCCTATTTTAATTCACTCATTTTCTCTCTATAAATGGCACCACACTACCCTCTTATTTTCACTTTACAACTTCTCTTTCATTTCCAAAACTCTCTCAATTTTTCATACTTATGTTTGTTCTTGTAAATTTAGTTGCATTAGGATTAAGGAAAGATAAAATGGAAATTGTATGATAATATATTGAAAGAATATTAAGTATATCGAAGTATATGCTTGTAATAAATTGTATGTTTATGAGCATGATGAAGTGTCTGAAATTGGATGATCACCTGAAAGAAAATAAACTATGATGGCTAGGCTTTAAACGAAAGTTGACACATACACTTCACATGTTAAGTCACATTGCATTCGATATTATACAATTGGTGGGACAAGCGTATGATAGTGGTGGTAGGCATAACCGGTATATCATGTATGTGGCAAGTAGGAGAGGTAAAAACTATAATTGGTGGCTAGTAGGAGCTTGTAATAACTACATAGTTTTGATGGCATATAGGAGCCGATAAGATCTATAAAAATGTTTCTAAAAGAAAGTAGTGGCCGTAATGGGCCGGAATACCAACCCCGAATGAAGGGCATAATTCATTCAACATATGATTCCTCAAAAAACATATGTCTTGTATGCTCATATGCTATGAGCTTGTTGCATCCCATTTGCTTGCTTAATAAACTTTGTTGATATTTCGTTTCAAGTATGAATTTTGGGATTTACTCACTAAGCTCGTAAGCTTACGCCCCTATAGATATTTGCATTCTCAGGAACACCTGTTTTTGTACCTGAGGTCTCCTCTTATCTGCGTAAGTTTTCTTTTGAAGCTTTTGAAGGAAATCTACTTAAAGAATTAGATTAGAATTCATTTGAAATCTTTTATGTAGTATTAAATTATTGTAAAGACTATTTCGATCTTTGGGATTTAGCGGGAGTATGCCCCTAAGAATCATGTAATAGACCTTTGATTATTAATATTATGTTCTATTTTATTTCTGGATTCTTGTATGTTTATTTTTACTTGCTTAGACCACACTTTCCAAAAGCGTCTCCTATTATTGTGCTAGACTCTCTATATGTAATACTAAGACTTTCGCGTGACCAAGGTGGTCGTTCTTAAGTCTTGATATTATATATGGCGCGCTGCCACGTTTATGGTACCTTTCGGGGCATGACAATTTAAGTTGGTATCAGAGATACAAGTTTAAAGGAATAAAGGTAATAGGAAAGAATCTAGAAAAGAAAAAGATATATAGATTGAAACTAAGTAGACAAAGGCCTAGATAAGCTTAGAATTTTCAAAAAGGAAAATAAACGATCTTCCTTGTCTTTTATAGCTTACGTTTGAACTTGTGGAGTGACGAGACTCTTGTAGACTACCGGTTGAAAGTAATGAGCTTATGTGAGGAGTTTGCCCTTGTAGGACGGCCTAGGTCCGCTCGGGAAATGTATAACATGTGGAGGAGAGGACTCCGTGACTCTATGTAGGATCATGTGATAGACGGGTTAAGATATTATGCCATAAGACGCACCAATTGGACCGACATGGAAGTTATTTATGGAATGGAACGACTCATGTGCCACTACAACCACACCCTTATGCTCCAAGAAGCTACGTTCATTTTTCAAAACGACGGACGTCTAGTCTTTCCCGATTTTCGAACTTAGAATTCCATAGGCCCGTTATATATCTATGCCCACGACAAACTTGCAAATCACACCGATTGGGGATGAGCTTATGGAGAATCTTACTTCTTTTGGTACGGAGTTTATCAGAATTTGGGGCCACACCTTAATGAGCCGCCTCCACCACCATCACCGGAAGAAGGAATGCATGAACAAGTCGAATGGGGGGAAGATATGAATCAAGGAACGGAACACAGAGAGCCGCCAGTAAATCACGGATGGGATGAGGATGTTTCCAACCACCAGGAAGTCAATCATGATTTTGGATAGCCTGTTGAACAAACCCCGGATGGGAACTTTTCGAATAGAAGCCGATCTCACACTCCCTTAATAAGAACCAAACCGAAGATGAAATAATGGCAGTATCCGATGGGGAGCGTGCACCGCAAATGGGGTATGATCAAGGAGAGCCGAACACATCTAGGAATCAACCCTCCCACAAAGGAAAAAGAATGACAGTTCGAAGCTACCTGAGGCAATTCGTAGCAAAAAGGCCAAGGATGACTCCTAACCCCAATCACCATGACATGACCCCTTCACCATGAAAGACCAAAGAAGGAAAGAAGGAAAGAAGGAAGGATCCACCTGAGCAATCCCATGTATCCAACAAAAATTTTGTAACCAAATCGACCTTGGATATAAGATCGATTAGAAGTTTAATTTATGTTTTCGGAAAGGTATTTGATGTTGTTGTGTTTTTGGATTTCTTTTGTAAGCTTTAATTTCTTCTATGTATAAGTCTCATGCCCTTGAATGCTTTTAATTTAATGAAGTATTTTGGTTTGAACAAATTTTATTTCTTGATTTAATTATTTAAATTTCTTCTATATGATGTTTTTCTTCACATGTTTATTTCATTGAAAATTTTCACAATTTCCGTAACTTAGTATGTAAAAGACTTAATAATCTAGTATTTACGTAAAAAATTTAAAACAACCGACCTAGAAGAAGACGACCGAGAGTAAGGCAGGCATCGAATAATCCACCCGAGGAAGTTAACCAACCTGAAGTGCCCCCTGTGGCTCCACTCCCGAATCCGCAAGGCGATCTCTAAGCCACGCTTGGTCAATTAACACAGCTTCTTAATGTGTTAGTTCAACAATAACAGATGAACATGCCACACCGCCAGCTCAAGCACCACCCTAGCAAGCACCTTAAGCATCTATATATGGACCAACCCCACCTGATGCTTAATCACATACCATACCTTTGCCGCCTCCACCACCACCCCGACCATACAGGACTTCACTCCCAAATTTCATCAAAAGTAACCGTTACTTTGATGGGGCTTTTGGGAAACCAATGAAGCTGAGGATTGGCTTGCGTAGATAGAACGATCTTTTGCTGCTTATGAAGTTTCTCATCATCTTCGACTAAGCTATGGCACCTAAATGTTGAGGTTTAATGCTCAAGTCTGGTGGGAGTCTAAGAGTAGAGAGTTGCCCATGTCCTATCACTTGGGACATGTTTCGAAATGAGTTTTTGGAAACTATTTCCGATAAGTCTAAAAGCAAGGTATAGTGCGGATTTCTTGCACATGTCTCAAAAGGTAAGATCCATAGAACAATATGAGATGGAGTTCAGCCGACTCCTACAATATGCTCCTGATTCCTATAAGTATAATGAAGAGTTGAAACACCAAGTGTTCTAAATGGATTAGATGAAGATTTGAGGATGCGGTTAGAAGAATTTGACATCCGCACCTTCAAGGAGCTAGTTGAAAGAGCAAGAATTATTGAAGGAGCCAAGAAAAGGAAAGCTGGGACTTCTGAGAAGAAAGTTCATGTGTTTGGAAGGAAATTTCAACCAGGAACAAGCTCTATTTCCCTTCTAAGAGGTTTAAACCTATTAGCCACTTTAAGGGAAATTTTAGTGGACAAAAGGATGTTTCTAAGACAGCAGTAACTTATTGGAAGTGCAAAGGAGCGCACTACCTAAAGAGATGCCCCCTTCTCCAGAACAAATGTTATTTCTATGGCGACCGAGCCATAAGATTCCAGATTGCCCAAACAAAGCTTCTACGACTTGTTTCGTGTGCAAACAAACTGGACATTTTGCCAATGATGTCCTCAAAGGAAATCTACGACGGGAGACCTGTTGGATCTTTCAGGAGGAGTTGCTCCTGCAAGGAGTGAGAATGGAAGTGTGTAAACCCCTCAAGTTTTGAGATTAATTTAAGCTTAAAACCTAATTAGAAAGTCAACCGGAATCCTAAAGTCAACAAAACCTAGTCTTTGCAACCGTTCAAGTCCGGCATTCCATTTAAGTAACCCTATGAAAGTTAGTAAGAGTTTAGTATGTAGAATAGTTCGTAATAACCTGAGAAAGCTTAAAAATATCAGATTAGTTAAACCGCGATTTGTTTTGAGCATAACCGACACAGTTCTCGAAAAGTGTGTCTCGGATTAATAAAAACATTCCGAATATACCGTTAGACTCGTAAAAATATAAGATTTTCAAAAATATCAATTTCATAATTTTTCGATAACTAAAAAATCAGATATCGCAATTATACGCGTATTTTCTTACTACCGGTACTTAAATTGTCATGTCTACTTTACATTACACTATTTTCTACTATTCTACACTATTCATCTATCTTTACTTTTTCTTACAACCTACTCTTACAACCCATACCTCTATTTCTAACAATTTTCATTTTCAATACAACTTCACATATTTCATATCTTACTTTTCATTTACAATAATACAAAAAATAAAATAAAATTCACTCCCTCTCTCCTCTACAATTTGCACTGGCCCCCTCTTCTTTTTCCTCTAAATTGTTTTATTTTCATTAACACAATTAACCTCCCATATTTTCCTATGAATACCCATTTTTCTTGCACTTCTTTCACACCTTCCATACACAAAATTACTCTCTCAAATTCTCTACAAGAATTCTCTCCCAAAGCTCTCTCAAGTTTAGTTCTCTTAGGTAAAACTTCTTCAAGTCTTCTTTATGTTCATTTACTTAGTATGAGCTTAGTGTGTGTTTTTTAAACCATGAAGGTTAAAGAAAGCAACAATAGGTTCATACTTTATTTTTGTTCATGATCTAATTTCTTTATGTTGCTTTTATGTATCTAATCATCTAAACATATCTATGTAGCTATATATATTTTTTAGAGCATATAAGCTCATTTGGTTTGCAATTTATTTACTTTCCTTGCAATTTATTTATATCTTGGCAATTTATTTATTTTCATGTTATCTTTAAGACTAGTCTTTTTAGTCTTAGACTTGTTCTCATCAAGTCAAAACATTTTCTTTTTCTTTATGGGACTAGTCTATTCTTAGTCCTAGGATACCTTGATGAAGCTAAGGTTCCAATATTTGATTTATTTCTTTACTAGCTTATTTTTTTAAGTTATTATGTTTCTTTATGTTTTCATAACTCTATGATTCATATTCATGCATGAACATAATGATTCTTGTCTCAACAAAACAAATGAGGAAAGGTTTTCTCAAAATAAAGATTCTTTTCTAGAAATAAAAGTAAGAAGTAATTTTCTTAAACAAACTTTTCTAAGAAATCCAGAGGAGTTCATAAACATACATAGAAGGAACTTTTTGAGCAAACAAAAGTTTTACTAGAACTTCACTTTTTCATCAAGTATTAGAAATTCTTTTCATGAAAATGGAATGATCTCAAGAAATAAGGAAATTATTTCTATAGATATAGGATTGTTATTACTTTCAAAAAGTGTTAGAAACTAAGCTTAGAAAATAAAAATCATTCCTTACAAATTTAAAAAGACTACAAAAATTAAATTTAGGAAAAGAAAATACTCATTTGAAATAACTTAAGATATTTTTAAAAGCAAAATAAAAAGGAATTTTTTTCAAAGGTTCTCACTTTCTAAAATCTTTAAAAGACTTTACTTTTTCATGGTTTGAGACAACTTCATTAACTTCATACATTTTGATATAAGTCAATAAATATATGTATATTCATTTAAAAGGTTTTACAAACTATTATAATATCTATCTTTTCAAAATGAGCTTTTGTTAAAAGAAGGAATTCAAGTTTGTGAAATTCGTGTAAATCTGGTCACCACGTTTTCGGAATGCAAACGACTTAGTTTGATGAAAATAGTTTTAGAAATAGATAGATCTTTTCGAATAGGTAGAAAACGGTATATAATATGCGAAATTTCTAGCTAAAATGAGCAAGTTATGGCCATTTTAAGTTGAAATTTCCTCCAATCCGATTTTACCGCGATTTTAAGATAGATTTAGAGTTTTCAAGAATAGAAATTTTATGAAAGACTCATTGTGGGTATTTCATCTTGTTTAGCTGAAGGAAGAACCGAGATCACTTTCCCAGAAGACTACTTCGATTAGGAAGCTACCGACATGGAGTGAGTTAATCCTTTACTAAGTTACATTTCCTTGTTTTTGCTTGTAGGTAGTAGCACTAGAAAATAAGGAAAAGATAAAATTATTGTGTGATTTATGATAGCTATTCCTTAAGCTCTTCATTTTAAATGAAAAATACACATTTTGAAGTTGAAAAATAGCTTTTCTAAATATGGTTTCGTTTTAATCCGAATTTTCAAAAATGATTTTTGTTGAAACTAAAATAGATTTTGAGCTTTCTAATACTTTTCTACTACCATCAAGCTATTTCAAGTTATTTAAGAACATAAAACAAAAGTCTAATGCATGTATGAACTTAAAACAACTAGATCTAGTTTACTACACTAGTTGTAAATGCATGAACACTAAGATAGATGTGTGAATATGAATAGATGATGAACATATGCACAAATGATTAATAATAATAACATAGCTTGAAGATAAAACAAGATAACAACAAAATAGCTTCAAATAACAAGATCTATAACATTGTGATGGTAAGTGTCACGCCCCAGCGGATACCCTAAACGTGACAGCCCGCCGTATGCAATATTAAAACTTAAGAATGGCTACCTCAGTCACTCAAAAGCTTTCATATCGGTACAAGGCATACATTCACATCAAAGGGAGACCGGTGAAGTAATGCATTTTAAGATATTGGCAGCGGAACATACAAAATATCACTTAATACAATTCATAGAAGCATAAAGTCTTACAACTTCTAAGAGGCATTCCCCCGATAAATATATAACAACATGGTTCTACTAAAGATAAAATAACTAAAGATAAAATAACTAAAGCTAGAACATTTTAAAAGAAATATACTCTATAACATTCAAAATAGAATTCCTCCAAAAGCTTCTCAAAATAAGGATTCTACCCGGGGAATCAAGGTGGTCTCGGGTACAAAAGATAATCCTGCAATATCAAAAGTCTATAGGAGTATAAGCATAACTTGCTTAGTGAGATATTCCTTATGCAATAGTATTCAGAACAAGCAATCAACCAAGTTTATTAATTCAAGCATATGAAATGCAATAACTATATGATCAAACATTACATATGACTATCCGGTTTCGTATGTATGATGGATTTACCCCTCCATCAATGGTTAGGGAATGCTTTAAAGGCCCCACGAATGACCTCCTTAAAGTTTGAGCGCGTCTTGGGGTTCCAACAAACCGTACTACTAGTCCCCGAGCCTTCCATGCCCAAAGAGATCGATCCGGCTCGGCTACACCTTGAGGCCATATTCCTTGAACGTCCTAACCCTCAAGATGTAGCTAGGCAGCTTACCTTTCCGGTCCCACGCTGAGGAGTTGTAGCAAACTTCTAAATGATATTTTAAGTGATATGCATGAGCAATTTATTATATGGGTATTTCAATATGACATTAAATCATTTAAAGTGATCAAACAATATTTGCACACATAACAATACATACATGGAACATTTATATCAATCACAAATCGGGTTCCGATATACTTATTGTTCATTGATCGCACATAATGATTCACATACATAGTTCCCATGATATCCCACATGCATATCAATTTTATCTTTTCCTAACATCTAGTGCTCTATTCTATAAACACATACGCAAATACATAAGCGTAAAGGAAACTCACTCGTCTATAGCGATCTAGGAGTCGAAGTAATCCTCAGGAAAGACAAGATCGTGATCTTCGAAACCTAAACAAAAGAAATACCCAACACAAGTATTTCATCCAAGATCTATTCAAATTCTATAATTCTATCTTAGGGAATTCGTAAAAATCGTATGAAATGGAAATTCCAACTTAAAATGGCCATAACTTGCTCATTTTAACTCGGAATTTCGCATATTATATATCGATTTCTACCTACTCGAAAAGATCTATCTATTTCTAAGGTTATTTTTATCAAAAGAAGTTATTTAGGTCTCAGAATAGTAACGAACAGATTTGATACGAAATTCAAAACTAGAGTTTTCAAACTTTCTTCATTCAAAAACTTTTGTACAAAATATAGATATATTTGTATGATTGAAAAATCCTTTGAATACACACACACACACACACATATATATATATATATATACTCAAACCATATGCATGAATTTAGTGGTGTTGTCTCAACAATGATCTTGTATAACAATATGTCTTGAAAGTGAGATAAGCTTAAGACTTGTAAAGAATTTAGTTTTGTTAAGAAAATTTCTTATTTTACTATAAGTGAGCACCTCCTTCTTTTAACTCCATTTCTTAAATAAAAGTAATTTTAATCTTTTCAAATTCCATAATTTTACTCTAGTAATTTGGAAAACATAGTTTTTCCTAAATATTTCATGGTTATATGTTCTAAAGTTTTTCTAAAGTTTTGATCCACTTTTAAAAGAATAATATCAATGATCTTATAAGTTCTTTATTATTTTTATTTCCTAAGTAAGGCTTATCCTTAGAAAAGTTATTTTTTTAATAATTTTGGAAAACTTGTCTAAACTTTAGTATTTTTTTTAGAGTGTTGGTAGAAAACTTTGGTAAATGAGTTTAAGAAAACTCTTGGTTAAATTAAGAATTAAGTTTAAAGAAACTTTCCTATTTTGTTGGTTTTAAAAAGAGAGTTTGTGATAACTTTACTCTATGTATTTCTTGGTGAAATCACATATTATTACTAAAACTAGAGCTAAACTTATCTAACTTTAGAAAAATATTTGTTAAGATAAAACTTTAAGTCTTTATGGAAAAATAATTTCTTATGTGATAAAATTTATTTTTAAAGAGAGCTCATTTTTATTACTTAAGAAAACCCATTTCCATTATGGTTGAGACAATAACAATATATTCATGTATGAATGAGAACATGTAACTATGAGAAATATAAAAACAACATAAATAAGATAAATAAAAGCATAAAAGTAAAGTCAAGTATTGAGAACCTTAGCTTTGAGAACCTTAGCTTCATCAAGGTATTCTGGGACTAAGAATAGACTAGTCCTCAAAAGAAAAGAAAAGCAAAGAAAGAAAATTGTTTTGACTTGATATGGACAAGTCTAAGACTAAGAGACTAGTCTTAATAATTGCATGAAATTAAATAAATTACATAACTTGAAAGCAAAAAAATAACAAATGAGCTTATATGCTCTAAATAAATATATATACATAATATACATAATACTTTATATAAGTTAGGTAAGAACAAATGATAATAACAATAACAATAACAACATAATAATAAAGAAAAGAATAAAACATGAACAAAAACAAAACATGGATAAATTGTTACTTTTTTAACTCAATGAGTCTAAGAAACATACACTAAACTCATGTTAAGTTATATGAACATGATGAGTATATCGAAGAAACTTTTACCTAAGGTTTATGTGTTAATTGAAGAAGAAAAGAATAGGTTGTAGTATTATATGGGACTTGGTTTTCTAATGAAAAGAGAGAGCTTGGGAGAGATTTTGGGAGAGTGATTTTATGGAGTGATTTTGGAAGAGTTTTAGTAGGAAATAGGTTGTGTGAAAGAATGAAGGAGAAAGTGAGTATTTATAGATTTTTGGAGTGGAAATTAGTGTGATTAAATTTAATTGAAATTGAAATAAAATGGATGGAAGAGGGAGGGGATAGGCACCGGTTCTAGGAGTGTAAGGGGGGAGAAAATGATTTTTTTGTTTGTTTTGTAATAAAGAAGTAATGTGTAAAGTGTGATGTGATTAAAGTTGTATGGGGAAGGAAAATTGTAAGGTATAGGTATGGTAGAGTGTAAGAATAGAATGTAACAAAAAGTAGAGATAGGTGAATAGTAATGAATAGTAGAAAAGTACTATGAATAGTAGACTAGACAATTAAAATACGGTAGTAAAGAAAATACGCGTAATTAAGTTATATCTGATATTTTTAGTTACCGAAAAATTCTAAAACTGATATTTTTGAAAACCTTATATTTTTACGAATCTATTGGTGTTGTCAAAATATTTTCACTATCCGTTGCACCGAGGCACGGTTTTCGAAAACTAATCTCGTTTAGATCCGAAGGACACTTAAAAATTACGAATCTGATATTTTTAAGCTTTCCTATATTATTGTAAACCATATTCCACAATTATTTCAATTTCGTTTTCTAGGGTTTAAGAACACAGGATTGTCGGATCTAGATTTCCTAGACTAAACATAGAACTAGGTTAATTTTAGGGTTTTGTTTTGACTTCTGATTCCAGGGTTTTCTTGTATTATCGAAAAATGTAGGGGAGTACAGTAAGAATCTCATGTTCTAGTGTTTCCACTTCCCTAACTTGAAGTTCTTGGGGATTTTGTGTGGAATCACACATGAATGATCTTGCCATTACATGTTTCAAGATCCTAAAAGATAGATCTCTTACCTATTTGTTATATGGAGTAAGAAATTTGAAGGAAAAACAAAGTGTGTGTGTGTGTGTGTAGAGGGAAGGGAGTTCACAATTTGGAAGAGGAGAGGAAGAGAGAGTTTTTGCAACAATTTCTAAAGTGAGAGAGAAGAAGAAAAGAAAGTGAAAAGAAGTTGGCATAAAGGAGTTTATATAGACTTTGTGGATTAGGGTTTCCTTGATTAAAAGAAATTAAATAAAACAATTTGAGAGTGGAGAAATGGGAGGGAGTTGCACCGGCTTCATAGGGGAAAGAGAGAGAGTAAAGTTGTTTGAGTTGTGTTGTGTAAGATTTGGAATTAATTAAAGTAATTTATATGATAAAAGTTATATTGGAAAGGTAAATTGTAAGAAAATGATGTAATTGTAAGAGTAGGGTGTAAGGGTGTAAGAAATAGGTTATGAGTAGTTGTACTTGTGAATAGTGTAGAAGAATTCAAAAAGTAGATTTGACATTTAAAGTACCGGTAGTAATAAAAATACGGTAAAAAAGTTATAACTGTAACTTTTATAATCCAAAAAAATTATATAATTGATATATTTGGAAATCTTATGAAATTACGAGTCTAACGGTACTAATATCATATATTTAATATTTCGAGCCCCAAAACACGCTTTTCGAAGTTTGTATCTGATCGGGTTCGAAATAGATCGAAAATTCGCTAATCTTATCTTTTAAAGCATCCTAATATTAATACGAACCAAACTACACCTTTTACTCATATTCCGACTCCTTGGTTTAGGAATACGGAATTACTGGATCTAAACAACTAGGGTTTCTTAGGAATTTGCTGACTTAGGTTTTTTGGTTGACTTTCTGGTTTAGATCTTTGCCAATTTGGAAACTGATATTTTATGTTTATACAACATATTTAATTTGAGAAATTTATTTTAAATTATATTTTTGTAAGTATTTAATATCTCTTAACGTTTTCGGAATTTTTGAATTAGGTTTTATTTCCAAAGGTTAATCATTATTTAATTTATAATAATGTGTAATTGAATTCTATATTACTCGATTTTACAATTCAGAGTTAAGTATGGAATTTGTCGTACGTAGTGGTCTTCAATTTGAAGACCGTTGAGTTCTTATTTTATTTTCAAGGAATCTCATTTTCTCAAGATTAAGAAATTTCTAGATTCGTTCGTGATTTAGGACTAGTCAAAGTTCGGTTATAATTTGGAGTCATTTTTAGGGTTTATTTTCGAAGTTCATTTTAGAATTATTTACTGGAATTTTTCGGGGCTTATACTGGTAGTTTTTGAATAAAGGTTGGCGTTGTAAATCGAAGGTCGGCGGCAAGCTGGCGGCCATTTGCTGTCGGGTGGAAATCTAGAAGATGTAAGCCAGCATATACACCAACGGTGTAAATACAAAAACCGGTGGCATAGATACAAAAGTTGGCCACCTAAACATCTCGGATGAAAATTCTCCACACTCAACGCTGGTTTCTAGGCTGCTGAAGCCATAGAACATATGCCAGTAGTGTACTAATTTACGTCGGTGGTCTATTAGCCGGTGTACAGTTACAAATTTCCTTCTTCAATTAAATCTCTATCACTTGACAAAACCATTGACTTTACATTAAGGTGGTCCATAAAAACATCTTATAATATATCAAATGACACTTCTACCCTCCTTTATAATTTATTTATCTGTATATTATAGGTTTAAATAGGTCGATCTCAAGGTGGTCAAGGACAAAGAGCACCGGCTAAAGTTTATGGCCTCCAACACAAGGATACATGTAGTGTTGACACTATTGCAGGTACGCTCTCTATACTCTTGCATAGTGCTTATGTTCTTTTTTATGCTGATGTGAGTTTTTCATGCATATCTGAGTCATTTGTATCTGTATGTGGGGTGTGTGTGTGTGTGTGTGTGTGTGTTGAATGTATGTCTAAAAAGCTGTTTGTAAACACACATTTGGGGAGTGGAGCTATGCTAGAGATGTGGATATAGAGATAAAAGGTAGGCATCTACTTGCAAATCTAGTAGTCTTGGATATGATAGACTTTGATATAATCTTCAGAGTAGACTGGTTGCTAAAGTATCATGCTGTGATAAATTATCACAACTTGGTAGTGAAGTTTAGTCTACCAAATGGGAATTAGTTTGTACATGAGCTTGAAGTGCAAAGACCTCCAGCTCTACCTACATATGAGTTATAAGGAAGGTCAACATTAGCTATGGCAGCTATGATGATAGAAAGTGAACAAAGGACAGATCTTACATGAATATCGGTTGTATGTGAATACCTAGATGTTTGTCCAGAAGATCTACTGGGTTTACCACCAGAGAGAGAAGTAGAGTTTGATATCAACTTGGTGTTAAGCACGTTACCTATATCCAACACACCATATCGCGTGGCTCCGACAGAACTTGTAAAGCTCAAAGTTTAGTTAGAAGATCTACTCAAGAAGAAGTTTATCTGTAATATACAGAAAAAATATATATATATATATATATTATAAAGAAGGGTAAAGGAATGTCATTTTCTAATTAAGGAGAGGGAAATTTTGTTCATTCCTAATAAATGAGATATATAATAATCATCCCTTATCTTAATGATGGTCAACAAATCCTTAAAAATAATAAATCTTCAATAAATTATAATAAAGGGCAAGAGTTGTCATATGTTGAAAAATGAGAGGGTTTTATGATCCACCCTAGTATTAAGTTGATGGTTTTGTCTACGATCTAGAGATGTTTTAAGAATAGCTTTTAATAAAGGAAAATTGGTCTCTAGGTTACCGGCCTATATGTGTGAATGCGGACGGTTTAAAGCTCTCGGCCTTTTTGTAAAATTGGTGAAAGCCGGCATAAGTGCCAGCTTTCTTACCTAAAATGTTTATTATAAATAGAATTTTAGGGTTTGTATTTCTCATAAGTTCTTCCTTTCTTTTCGACCAGAGAGTATCTATTAGGGTTTTGAGAATGATTGAGAGGGAAATCTGAAGGAAAACAAAATCTTTGATCCGGGTAAGTCAATATAATCAAGATTCGTATAAATTCACATGGAAACTACCTCTTTCTCATAGATTTTCGTGTTTTTGAAAGAGTTCTTTGGAGAAACCCTAGTTTTCAATTAGGATGTGTTCTTCGAAGATTCGATCAAGGAGTAAGATTTGAATCAAGTAAGTTACATCGTAGATTTGAAATGAAAAGATTATTTTCGACGAATCATGTCTGTTCTTATTAATTTCTCAAATCTAGGATTTTGGAGGAAGTTATTCTTTTGGAGTTTTTGTCTAATTATAATTAGAGAAATCTAGGATTTGGATTCAAAAGATTATCCAAGTAAGTTTTTATCCTATTAAAAATAGATTCTATAAAAAGTTTGATTTTCTTTATGATGAATTGTTTGTAATTACTGGAGTTTACAAATTAGGGTTTTGGTGGAAAAGAGTTGTTCTTGTGAGAATTCTGTAGAATTTAATTAAAGAAAAAGGTGCAGTTGAGGATTTCTTGAAAGGTTAGGGTTTTGAAGAATTTTGGGATGTTAGGGTTTGTTTATAAGGATGATGTTTATGGGTTTGTGGATTTGAGGAATTGTTCTTAAAATTGAAAAGGTACGACCTTTCCTTGTTTGCTGTATGTGTTTGCAGGTTTAGTTCTCTGTATGCTTTGTTGTAGGAACAGATGAATAATGAATCTAAAACTATTTGGCTGAATTAAATTGTTTTTTTGGTTGTATTTGGCTATGACCAGTAAAGACCTGACAAATAGTGATACTGGTATGGCACCTTGATGATCTATGCGTGAGGTTGTCTCGAGTGAACTCATACATAGAGATGATTCCGGTAGATTTAGGTGATTTGGCAGTATGGCTGCAGGTGTTTTGGGAGTACCCATTCACCAACATATGTATATAATTAGTTATTTTCCAAAAGTTGGTTGATTTTCAGGAGTCTAAGTTACTCTAAGTTTGGGACTAGAAATTCATAGTCCTGAACTATATTGATTTACTGGCTTAATAAAGATAATAATTTTGTTGTTTGCATTAAATTAAGTTGCATTTCATATATATGTTACGTGTGCATATGCATTTGTTTTGTGGATTAGCGTACTAGGCGATTTCGCTCATTCCTTTCATTTTTCAGGTACAAGTGATGAAGAAGTAGTATTTGATTTATTTGCTTATGATCTATATTTTTTATCATGGGGATGGCGGTAGTGGACCCGACTACCCTGTTGAAGAATAGATTTTGGATACAGGAAATATGAGAAGAATTTCTTTAGAATTTTTGGAAGACTTATGGAATAATGCTTTAGAATATTTATGTTTCTAAGAATTTCTAGATTTTAAGATTTATGATATTATAAATAATTATGATTACGGATTTCTTTTTTATTAAAAGTTATGAAAGGTTTCTTGAGAGTTTCTAGGTAATAATGGAGATTAGAATTATTTGGATTTGTTGGCTTTGGTTTTGCCAACTATGTTTGGTTTTAAATAGGATCTTTTGAAGGATATTATATTTATACGCTATACAGGTTTTGAACTTTCCGAAGAACCCTCTATGTGAGATTTTATGGAGATACTTATGTTATGAATATATTTGTGGTTTTAGAATGTTATAGCCTTTGCCTATCCTATTTAAGAGAGGACACGTGGTAGGTTGTAATTGTCAACAGGTTAGGGCGTTATATTATCTGTCATGCCCTGAGGGTACCCTAGTAGTAGCACACAAACCATACTTGTATACTATTACTAGTTTATCTTAAGAGAACATCATAAATTCAAACAACAGGATCTTTTATTTGCTTCGATGAAAACTAACAAATATGTGTAAGCCAGAAAATTAGTAAAATAACTGTCATAACAAGTATGGAGTAATATAATATTACAGACCAACTTCCTATTCTATAAGCTTCTAAAATACATAAACTGATAATTCAAATACTAGCTAGACAAAAACTAGGAATTTAAAGTAAACAACTTATCTCAAATATCCAAATTCTTCCAGTTTCTAAAGTCTTAGTAAATCCATGCTCCTAGAAGATACTAGCCATGGCCGTAGTGTCAACCTGAAAGGTTTTTTGAGGTATGAACAAAAACATGGGCTCGGTGAATAACAAGACATATTACACATCAACCAAGTTTATTAACAAATCATGTGTAATGTAACAATCAAGCATATGCATAGATATAAGCTTGGATGATCTAGAATCCAAACAGGAAAAAGATTCACGCTCTCTTTTTAGGATTGATGAACATTTACTTCATGACCCACCTACCTAGGAGAGACTAAGTACACAAGAAAATCAACGATTTCTCATTTTAGAATTATCACTTTGATTTTAGGATATTTTAAATGACCATTTCCCGCATCATATCTTAGAAACACCCGAAGTATTAGCAATTTTAAAGCAATACCACGGGCGGCGTCCTTTATTGTCACTTAGTTCTCATGGAACAGACAAAACAAAGATAATCTTGGAAGAACTAATATTTTAGAAAAATCAAGCATTAACAGAGAACCGAAATATTGATATATGACAGACTATCACCCATTTAGTATATGTAATAATGCAGTTTGTATAATGCATGATGGTTTTTAATTATAAAGCTAATAATTTTTTGTTTGACTTATGGTGATCATATATTATACACACAACATATAATATGCTTTTCTCAAATCATCAAACAATCTGTATTATCACTTTTTATTATCTTGGTTTGTCAACCATACAAACAGCTCACAACACACACTTTATAACTTTCTACAACGACATATTATTATCTTTGCATTACATATGCCACGCTACAAACACAAACAATATAATAAATCTTAGTTACTCACCTGCTCGTGATGACTAGTCGTAATAGTCAATTGGAAAGTTCTCGATAGTATTAAGATCACCTAATGAGATGAATAAAAATATTCATCAATACAACATAGATTATATATCTAAACTCCTATGAGTTCCTAAGTATCTTATATGGATATTTGATTTAATATTTATTTTCATGTTGCTTGTCTTTATCTCATTTGAAATTTATATTTTTATCAGGTAGTTATAAAGTTTTTATTTAATAAATCAGTATTTTATCATTACTATTATTGTTACTTTTATATTATTCCTTAATTTAACCAATTATGGTAACTAATATTTATTTTATGTCATTTATTTTCATTGTGTTTCTCTTGATCTTTCTTTATATTATTATCTTGTTATTTTTAGAAGTCAAATTATTCGTAAATTTAACTTATTCTGATTTTCCATTCTTATATATTTATCTATGTAAACTAGAATTAGGCAATTATTATAATCTATTCTTATTAGTTTGGTATAATAAAAATGTTCTCTATTTATAATGGTTATTTAAAGTTTAACACCTAATAATTATTTAATCCTTCCAATGTCAAAATATTTATATCTATTTATTAAACTTAATGTTTCTGTTATGTTTCTCTTTTCTCTTTCTCTCTCTCTCTCTCTCTCTCTCTCTATATATATATATATAGATATGTGTGTGTGTGTGTAATATGTTATAAGCGAAATAAACTTTGTCCAGGGAAAAATTGTTCGTTCATTTTATGTAAAAAAAATATTTTACGTAGCCTCTATTCCAATGTACGACGGCATGAAGACCGCCGGTGTTAGGCACATACACTGTCAGCGTAGGTGTAAGTACTGTTCATGTTCTTTTTTGTTTTTCTTTCATTCGTAACTTATTTTTCTCATATTATATATGTATGTACTTACGTTTAAGCTATTTCTAAGTGTTTTTATATACTTCACATGTATCATATGTGACATATCAATACATATAACATCTTATAATCTCCATAACTTATGATTCCTTAGCTTCTATATATATCATAATATATATATATAGAGAGAGAGAGAGAGAGTGTTAAGGTTGGATATTACCTTGTATGAGCTAGTATGGAGGTGTTTAACCTTTTCTTAAAGCTTGAAACGAACCTAGATTAATAGAAACATTGTTTAAGACAATGCTTAACACTTAAATTAATCTTAGAACGAATTTTTACTTACCTTTCTTATTCATTCCCTAAGCTTGTTGTATGTCTTGTTGGAGTTTTTTTAATGGTTGGGTTTGTAGGTGTTTAATGATGTACATGGAGGACAAATTTTGGTTGCTTTTGGAGTGTTATAATGTCTTGTTGTGGTGTGTGTTATTAGCCTTTTCTGTTGTTCATTAGAGGTGTAAATATAAGTAAATGAAGGCAGCAGCTTGTAGAAGAATCTTTAGCCAAAAGAGGCAAATTTCCCCCACCGAAAACTTATTTGTTTTGCATGAAATTTCTTGCATTAAATGCTCTTGCTTACTTTGTTAAGTTTGATTGGTTTTCTAACATTTTTCCTTGACTTTTGTTTCTCCTTTTTTACTCTCTTGTTTCAAATTTCAGCTGTCTAAAATTTGAGGAAATATTGGCCGCATATTCACTCCAATTTGCACCGAATTTGTCTAATTATTATTATAATATTATTTATTTAATTAGTTATCTTAGTTTAGGGTAGTTTATCAAGTTAAACGGGTATAATTATATCAATTATTTAAGAGTTTTGTCTCCAAAAATTTATTTTAAAGCTTCTACAAATTTTTTAGGTTATCTATAAGTTCAAATTGGAGTTCAAAGTTTACGTGATTAATTATTTTTAAAGTTTTATCTCACACTATTAAAGTTTTCTAAGCTCAATAGGTTAATTTTGGCTTCAGTCTCTAATAGCTTTAAAATTCAATAACTAGTATACTGGTGCAATTCATATATTTTTTTGAAGTTTAGATTGTTAGTTGTGGATCTGTTTTTGCTCTTATTGTGTATTTATAACCCTATCGGTCCATCCCTAAATTATCATTTTCTAATTATAAGCTTTATCGGTTATTCACTTTTTAATGTATTTGAAATCTTATCTAAATTATTTCTATATCTTGAGTTTTCGATACTTACTACTACGAAATCTTGTCTTTGGTATTTATTATTATCTAGTGGACTTTGTTTTACGGGTTGAGACTACACATGGGTTCATTACTACCTGTAGTTTTATTATAGGATCTTTGTTAACTTCTACATTGACCTTCTATCTTTCTATTTATATTCTTAATTATTTTTAACTAGTAAAAAAAATCTCGGGGTTTACATTATCAAACTCGATGTGTCGCCTTATGGAGGTCCAGTTCTGTTTGTAAAGAAGAATGATGGCATCATGAGGTTATGCATAGACTATAGAGAGCTGAACCAAGTGACTATAAAAAATAAGTGCCTTCTGCTAAGAATAGATGAGTTGTTTGATCAGCTGATAAGAGTAAAGGTATTTTCAAAGATTGATCTCAGATCAGGATATCACTAGCTGCGAGTTATAGCAGCTGATATACAGAAGGTAGCTTTCAAGACCAAATATGGGCATTACGAGTTTGTGGTCATGCCATTTGATCTTACTAATATACTAGCCGTCTTTATGGACCTTATGAACAGAGTCTTCAAAGATTATTTAGATCTGTTTGTGGTGGTATTTATAAATGATGTTTTGGTGTATTCTAAAATGAAGGAAGAACATGAAGAACATCTAAGGTTATTTCTAAACAGATTGCACGATGAGAAGTTGTATGTTAAGTTCACAAAGTGTGAGTTCTGGTTAGAACAAGTATCTTTCTTGGAGCATGTTATTGATGGAAATGGAATTTTAGTGGATCCTAAAAAAGTGAAGGTGGTTGTAGAATGGCCAACTCCTAAAAGTGTGTCAGAAATTAGAAGTTTTTTTAGGAATGGTGGGATACCACAGAGAGTATATAGAGGATTTCTCTAAGATTGCACGTCCATTAACTAGACTTACACAAAAAAGGGCAAAGTATGTTTAGAATGAAGACTATGAGAACAACTTCCAACAATTGAAGGAAAAGCTAGTATCTGCACCAGTGTTAGCCTTACCAATGAGTGGTGAGGAGTATGCTATATATAGCGATGCCTCTATACAAGGATTGGGTTGTATGTTGATGCAGGGAGATAGGGTGATAGCATATGCTTCCAGACAGTTGAAACCTTATGAAAAGAATTACCCTACACATGATTTGGAACTGACAGCTGTGGTTCATGCCTATAAGTTATGGAGGCACTATCTGTATGGAGAAAGATTTAAAGTATATACGAATCATAAAAGTCTGAAATATATCTTTATCCAGGGAGAGTTGAATATGAGACAAAGCAAATGGTTAGAATTGCTAAAAGAGTATGATGTGGATATTCAGTATCATCCTAGAAAGGTGAATGTAGCAGTAGACACCTTGAGTAGAAAGTGAGTTGAGAATCTTGTAGCTTTGATAACCTTTGAATGCCATCTAATGGATGATATGAGAAAACTTGAATTGGAGATAGTGACCAAACAAGTAGGTGCAAGATTGGCTACTTGCAGATTCAACCTACCATTATAGAAAGGATCAAAGCAGCATATGTGGGTAATCCAAGCATACAGGAGATAAAGAGAATGGAAGTAGGCAAAGCAATTGAATTTTATATTAACGAAGAAAGTATCTTAAGATATAAAGGAAGATTATGCATGCTAGAACAAGAACTTAAGAAGGAGTTATTGAAAGAGGCTCATTACTCTGGTTATTCTATACATCCAAAAAACGATAAGATGTATCATGATCTGAAGAAGTTGTATTGATAGAATAATATGAAAAAAGAAATTATAGAGTATATATTCAAGAGCTACACTTGCCAGTTGATTAGTATTGAGCATAGAAGACCAGTAGGTGAATTGAAGCCTTTACCAATACCTCAATGGAAGTAGGAGCACATAACAATGGATTTTGTTACTACTTTACCTAAAACAAGAGAAAAGTTTGATTCGGTATGGGTGATTGTGGAGAGGCTTAGCAAAGTAGCTCACTTTATAACAATTAAAATTGGGTATCGATTAGAGCAATTAGCAAAGTTGTATATCAGGGAGATAGTAAGGTTACGCGGCATACCAACTACCATTGTATCGGACATAGATATTAGATTTGTTAGAAAATTTTGGAAAACCCTGCATAAAGCTTTAGGCACTAAAGTTGCTTATAATAGTACTTATCATGCTTAGACGGATGGACAATCTAAGCGCACCATCCAAATTCTGGAAGACATGTTGAGAGCATATGCTTTAGATTTTAAAGGTAGTTGAGAAGAGCATTTGCCTTTTTGCAGTTTGCTTATAACAACTGCTATCAAGCGTCGCTTGGGATGCCACTTTATGAAGCTTTATATGGTAGAAATGTCGGTCGCCACTTCATTGGGATGAAGTCGGTGATAGACAGATTTTGGGACTAGAAATGGTATAGGATGTTATTGATAAAGTCAAAGTAATCAGACAGAACTCGCAAGCAGCCTAAAGTAGTCAAAAAAGTTATGCTAACAAAAGGACAAGACCTTTGAAGTTTCAAGTGGGAGATCATGTCCAAAGGTGTTGTTAGATTTGGTTTGAGGGGCAAGTTATATCCTAGGTATGTGGGATCTTATGAAGTCTCGAAAATGATAGACAATATGGCTTATATATTAGCTTTAGCACCCAGTTTAGATGAGTACACAACGTGTTCCATGTGTCTATGTTAAGAAAATATGTGAAGGATCCTGAACAGATAGTAGCTTTGGAACTATTGGAGGTATAACCAAATCTCTTTACCATTAAAAAACCAGTGAGGATTGTTGATACCAAATAATAGATATTAAGAAGGCGAGTGATCGAGTATGTGAAGGTGCAATAGACCAATCAATCTAAATTAGAAGCTACATGGGAGCTAGAGGAGGTGATGAGGACAAAGTATCTCGAGCTTTTTAATGATTCAGGTAACTTTCGAGGGCGAAAGTTTCTTTTTGGGGGAGAGAGATGTAATATATAAATAAATGATTTATAATAAAGGACAAAAGTGTCATTTGTTGAAAAAAAAAAGGGTTTTGTGGTCCACCATATGAATGTTTTGTCAAATGATAGACACATGATTGAAGACAATGAGATGCAGCTCAAAGTCGCTTAAAGGCCGCTGGCTTTCTCTCTATGCCGCCGGCCTTGGTCATGTATGCTACTAGAATTGAGCCGGCCTACATGGCCAGATTTTCTTTTTCGTTCAAGTGTTTAAGCCACTAGTGTAAAATCTAGGTCGTCAGCCTATAATCCTAAGCCGCCAGCCTCTGTGCTAGCCTTCATGCACAGAAATTGTAAAGCCTCCATGTTCTTTATATAAACCAAGGCTTATTTCCTTCTTTCTCTAAACCCTTCCTAAGTTAGAAAACTCTGAAAAATCTCTCTCTTAAGCTTTTAGAAATCTTAAGAAGTCTATCTATAGTGATCTTGCTTCAAGGATGACTAAGATTCGAAATCTAAGGAGCAATTTAGAGGAGTTTTGAAGATAATCCTAAGTTCTTGTTGGGGATTTAGCATTCTACAATCATAGAAGAAGAAAAATCAAGAAAATAGGTAAGATTGATCCTTTTCAATCCTTTTTAGTGATTTAAAAGTGAAATCCTTTCTGAATTTCTTTAATTATGTTGAAGGGAATCAAATTTTAGAGAAAACCCTAAGATTGGTGATTTTATGGTTTTACAATCAAATGAGGAATATATGTATAAATCTAGGGTTTGTTTTCTTTTTAGTTTAGGGTCTTAGATGATGATGGAATTAGGTTTACCTTATGAAAACATGTTTTGAAATAATTTTGCTTTTATGATAAGGTGTTTTGGTGAAATTAAGGTTTCTGTTCCTAAAGTAGATTAACGTACAACCTTACATTGCTTGTTGATTGTGATTGTAGGCTTATTATTTATAAATTGACATAATAATATCTGACTTTAAGTTGAGTTTGTTGCTTATCTTTTGTTGCGTATAGTAGATCGGGAGGACCGTTGCTACTGGAATGGCGCCCTGATGATCTATACATGTCATTGTCCCAGGTGGAGTCTTACATAAAGATTATTCCGGTAGTTTGGGAGTGGTATGGGTACTGTACTCAAGGTATGTGGAGAGTACCCAACACCAATAAATATATATCAACGTATTTTATATAAAAAACTTGTTTTTATGGAGTCATGAGTTACTCTAGGTTTAAGACTAATTGCAAATGGTTCTAAACTATGTCGTTCGTTGGCTAATCAAAGATAATAATATGTGTTTGTTGCATTAGTTATTAGGTCGTATGTGAAATTATATAATGCATGTTCATGTGCATGTGTTTGTAGTAAGTGTATTGGGCATTTGTACTCATTCCATTATATTTTTCAGAAACAAGTGATGATCTAGTAGTTTTTTATCTGTCGAGCTATGATGTCTATGTAGACAATGAGGAAGATAATAGTTGACCTAACTTTCCTGCTGATGTTTAGATATTCTGGTTTGGATTTAGACGAAGTTGAAGATCTGAAGAAGTTTTATATGTTTTTGTAAATCTAAAGTTTTACGAGACTTTTTACAATATTATAAGTTTGATTTAATTTGACTTTAGTTTATGCCAACTAAGTTATCCAGAAGTTCTATTATTATGAGATATTTTTAAACAGGTACTCTTTTATGTGAGTAATTGAAGTTATACGATTTATCTTTGTTGATTAGTGATAAGTGTCATTAGACCCTTAATTTTGATGCTATTTGAACATTCTTGGTATGTAATTTTTGACATTTCATGGAGAAAAGGACATTTATTTTGTGAAAAATTCATTTCTTGGCTTAAAGATCATAATTGGAAGTTTTTATGATGGTTCAAAGGAAATTAAAGCAATTTAAACAAGTTTGAATCAATTTTGTTCAAGAAGGAAGTTTATGTTTTCATCCTTTTGTTCATCCTTGGCAGGGAAGAACTGGAGGAAGAGGTCAGAATGCAAAAGAGAATTTTAATCTTCATCCTTACCTTCATCCTTGGCCAGGAAGGACGCGAAGGATGCGAACAACAGCTACACATGAAGAAAAGATTTCAGCCTTTTATTCATCCTCACCCAGGGCTGACAGTCGAGGAAGACATCAGAATGCTTTTAAAAAAGTTTTAGTTATTTTTGTCTTCATCCCTGCCCCGATCCTGGCCAGGATGACACCTGAGGATGAACTGGATTTTTCCAAAAGTATAAATAGAGCTCTGTTTTCTTGTTTTATAACTTTTAGATCATTTTCTTAGGCTCTAAAACAGAAATTACGAAGGAAATTACGAAGGACTTTGCTAGGGCATCCATTGAAGATCTCAAGACATCAATTAGGGTTTATTCTTTCTATCATGATTCTTTCTATTTCCTTTAGATCTTTTGTTCTTATTTTGAATCTCATGGAGGAGTAGATTCTTATACTCTTCATCTTGTGAAACCCTAACCATACGAATTAAATTGTCTTTTGATTGATGAATATTCATGCCTTTGTATCTATTCATGTGATTCAATAGTCTTGTGATTGAATTCTGCACAAATTAATTGCATGCTTGATTCTTATTGGATTGAAAGAGGTTTCATTCAATTAGATAGATCTTCATGAATAGAGGAATTGCTAATTTCACCTAGAGGTAGGGAAATTACGATTTTCTGCTATAAAGAATTTAATTCTTGTTCAAGGATCATGATCTTTAATGCAATCCTATGTGATGTTAGTAAGGGAGAGGTCTCTACTATCTCATTTAGGGTTAGGAATTGATTAACTCGATGGAGGAATTGATTTACTTGTTGAGATCCCGCAGTACAAAGCATGAATGATTTATTAATCAATCTTTTATCATAAGAACTTTAGGTTAGGGTGGATCAAGGTGGAGAGTATGTCTTGTGATTGAATTCATCTTTGAAAGCAAACATTAGTTGATCTTAGAGTTTGTTTAATTTTTCTGCTTAGTAGTTAATTGTAGATTTCTCTCCAAAATTTAGGCTAAATAGTAGAGAACCGGTAATACTAGTACTTGTTCTTCAAAATCCCTGAGGACGATACCCTAAAATCTATGCTACATCGAATAGGTGCGCTTGCCTAGCTTCGATCGTAGATTTAATCGGGTTTACAAATTTTAGAAATTAATACGATCGGTAAAACATCATCAATTAGTGAAATAATAGCCTTAGCATGTTCTTATCTAGTAAAGACACATGGTAAGTTATAATACCTTTAGATTAGGGCGTTACATTGATCATATTATATAGATATATATATTTTCATGAAAATTATTCCTTCTTAATTTTAGTTTTTTATAGTTATCTTTTCATATTACTCCATGTACCAACCATGGATAATACCATATGTAACATATAATAAAATATCTTATAACTTATGGATGTATTTAATTCATTAGTTTGACATCAGTTTAATGTTTGTTTCAATCAGACTATTTGTTAAAAGCATATACAAATGAAAAGGAAAAATTTTTACTCATAAACCAACATTAAGATGAAAAACAGACCCATATAGTACTATATAGATATCAATTATACTTAATATGAGTAAATTACATGGGGGTAAGTTCATTTAAGATATCAACGTTTCAAATGGTTAAAAAGATGTATCAACATTTTGTAAAGTGAGTCAAATAAATTATTAATATTTGACCTTTAACAAAAACTAAATAAACTTAATTGAAAATCAATCCATACATGGATACCTTAAATGAACTTTACAAAATGTTGATTTCTCTTTTTAACTACTAGAAACATTAATAACTTATACCCTAGTTGATATGATTTAATATATAATCCATATTGTAAACAATGTTATAAATTACAATAAAAGTTATATGTGTGTGTATTTATATACACCACATACTATATAGTAGATATATAATTGACAATATATGACACATATAACGTAATATTAATATATGTTATAGACAATACATATTATGCATTTGTATCATTTATATTGTATTTTATGTTATGCATTGTATTATAATCTTATAATTAAGATGCTAAATAAATAAAATCCCTACAATTTTATTCCCAAAGTTCATTTAAATACGTATGGCGGCTCAACACATCATATCCAATTTCTAACTTATATTTATTTTTGAGAAAAAGCTATTTTTTAAATTTAAAATTTTAATGTTGTATTATTTTTCTTTTATACAATAATATTATAATGCAATTATACTATGTTATCTTTTAATTAAAATGTGAAAAAATCTTATTTACACATAGGAAAAATCATGTCATTTAACAACATATTTATTACAAAAGTATTAATACCTCATCATCATAAGTAGCCAAATATCAACATTAAAACCCACAGTAAAGACATGAATATGAAAGAAAGAGAATACATTTATAACCTAATATCGGCACTAATATATAACAATGGTAACAATGGAAAATATAACCTAATAACACTAATAATTAATTCAAAGAAAAGAAGTATTAGAGGATTATTTTTTTTATTACAAACTTAGAGGAGATATGGAAATAAATTATAGTTTCTTGGAAAAATTAAGAACCATGTAGATTATTGGAGACTTATGTTGATTAGGATAATATACGAATTTTAAATGAAGACATGTAAATCTTAGGAAATATATACAGATAAATTTAGATATATCATATTATATATAGAATAATTATAAGATATTTTATCAAAATCCTATATGTCATGCCCAAACTGGGTTAAGACGTGTTAGCCACCATGTATAAAACTTACGCATTATACGTTAAGGCTAACTTAATCTACAGTTTATCGTGATCGTTGCTAAATAAATTTTAGATTCCAAAATCGTTGAATTAGATTTTGAAAATAACTAGAGTTGAGAGGAAAAGAAATACATTTCTTTAAAATGATTTTCGAATAGGCTACTTTCATGAGTAGACCATTACATATAATAAAGTAAATTTCTCAAAATGATTTCCAAAAAGGCTACTTATGTGAGTAGACAAACATTTACAAATAAATATCATACCATCAAATACTCGAAGTACACAGTGTCTAGTATCTCAAAATACAACCATGGGCTCATAGATATGGCATCATCAAATCATAAGTTTAAAAAGATGATCAATAACTTTTACCAATAGTATAAACAGTTCAGCGTTCCTAACCACTCAACTTGTTATTAGGCTCCTTCGGTGTCGTCCCATATCCGATAATCACAAGCATCCAGATTATCTCCTGAAAAAGAAAGAAATGAGCCGAAGCCCAGTACGACAGCAACACAAGCACACACGAGATGGGCACACACGCCTGTTCTAAATGCAATGCAACAATCAACAGTTTGTATCTTCAAATTAAAGCTTAGTAAACAATAGTGAAGCACTCACACTCCGATAATACGCTGGGAATCTGGGAGTCCTGAATAGCAGCAACAGCTCAGGGGGTTGATATAGGCAACCCGAGTACCTATATCTCCTATAGGAACATATAGTAAATAGCTTCATCTATGGGCCACAGCCGTTATGCATCTTTATCCATATTAGTCCATTGTGATTAAGTAGAGTAACAGAGCCCATATATCAAATTGCTTAATACAACTTCTTTCCAATATGAATAAACGTTACCCTGATACCGTCTCCCCCATTAGCTACCTGTCGAGCCACTGATAACCATCATTTGCCTAATGTCAATGATGGGGGATGGCCTAGCACCTAACTACCATACTGGTATTGCCTAGCAAGGTTATCGTCTCTCGTACTGAGTTAAATGACCACGCACAAGCAGCAAGCAATCATTAAAGCCATCTTTAAGTATTGATTCATTTAGGATGCTTATCCTAACAAGCAACACATAAGTCACTGCATACCTAATATAAAATCTGTACTCTGAACAAATAGAAGATAGTCCAGACAATACTTTAGAAGGTAAAGCAGAAGGTAGACACAAAGCATATAAATATCTGCTCAGGATATCAATCCATCGATTATCAACTTATACCAACTCATATTAAATACTTTGTTTTCTAGCAAATATTTAAAACAACATACTCCCCTTATTATTCATGGTCTACCACATTACAATTATATTTAAGCCATTTATAAGTTAGTATGATCTTACGAGAGTTCACTAATTAGATTAATAGCTAAATATAAATTGTTGGTTTCTAAAGAATTTACAAAGCCAATATTAGTTAATAAATTTATATGAACTCAATTAAGTCAAGTTAGATATAATTAATCAATCAAGTTCATTTTATATTCAACTTAATCTACTGAACCCTTTTTATGGTAATTAGATCTTTAAAATGGTAATTTAAATAACATATCATATAATTAATCTAATAATCTTTTATTAATTCAAAAAACTCATTTAAAATATAATTATTTTACTTATATTATTTATAATCTATTTTTACATCTAAATATGTTAAGGAATTTAAACTAGTTTCCTATTATGTTTATATTGTGTTAAAATAGCACATTTATTCCTATTTTATTAAATAAATTCCTATAATCAAAATAATTAATTATTCATCTTAAAATTCATATTTTAATATGTGAACACATTATTTATATTATATTTGATTAGAATTAATTTACGTTAGATGCTAATATTCCATTTCCAATAGAAAAGTAGTGTGTACCCTAACTTCAATAAATCAGTTCACTATCTTAAGCACGGGTTCTTAAGCTTGAATTTTTATGTAGACTACCTAAACCATATGTTAACTTGTTAATAAGTTTACTTGGCCTAAACTAATTAGTTAATTAGGGTTTTAATTTCAATTTCATATAATCTGGTTAGAAACAGGGACAACACTGATGACCGATCGGTTCACAAAAATTTAACCATCAAACCGGATGGTTTCTTGGCTGGTTCTTTACACCACATTAAATTAGACTTCTTAATCTTTCAAAACCGTTATAGTATCACCCAAGAAGAAGAAGAAAAAGTCACCAGTTCAGCCACAAACATCTATGTCATCGTTGCTGGTCGAACACCGTTTTGCTTTTTTGTAATTTAATTTTTAAAAATAGTAAATGTATTTCAAAAATCACGAAAATTACATTTGTATATAGACATGTTAAACTATCACTTTTATAAATTTCATCCAAAAATAAATTCATTTAATATTTTATTTAAATTTGATAATCCAAGCTATCCAGATTAATATATATGCATAGAAATTGATTTTTTCAGCATATTTAAATAATCTAAAACATGTTTATTCTATTTTTTATTATCTACTATATACTTATATTTATATTTTACAACTTGAATCATAAATCATAGCTCAAATCATCATCAATAACACAAAATTTCCGAAAATTCTAACATATCAATGTAAACATACATACTTATGTATTTCAATAGAAATTATATTTAGTATATTCATATATTTATTTGATAATTTCATTTCAATAAAAATATATCAATTCAACATATATCACACATACCTTTATATAAACATGCAATGATTTCAATTACTTAAATTTCTAACATACATGCCTATTCACGTATATATATATCGATTTTTTATACTCATACATATATATGTTGATCAATACTTAATCTAAGTTTATTTTTAGTAATTAACAAGAATCTAAATGCTATCAACATAATAAAAAAATTAATTATAATTACTTACTTGTTTAGCAAAATCAACCAAATAGTTGCCTCTACTACTACTTCTACCACTTAAAAGTCGATGAAACTTCTTCAAGCTTATTTTTTCTAACTTCAACCTTGTTCTTAGTCTTTAATTTCACCTAAGAATCAATTGAAATTAATATTATATTTTATGAAGAAATTGAGTAATTAAATGATGGATTAAGAAGGGATTTTCTTACTTTTTCAAGACTTGTCTTGAAGAGGAATTGCTATAGTATTTTTGTGGGTTTTGGGAGATGTTTTTTAGAAGATTTTTAGGGAGATTAGGCTGCCATAAATGGAAGAAGAAATTAAGGTTTTCTAATAGGCATATTTATATTGTTTTCTAGAGTTAAGGACATTTTGGTACTTTGGCTTGATTAAGTGAGCATTTTGGTCTTTTTCTAGGTGTAGAAATCTTCTAGAGTTGATTAAGGTCAATTTGGTCTTTTCACACACTTGATATTTTCTTATGTTCACATTGTAGATATTTAAGGGGTAATTTGGTCATTTCACATGTGTTAGAATTCTGTAGAGTTTAGGTTTTTATAATGTCTGTGAGGGTGTATGGAATGAGCATGGTCTCATGGGCTTTATGGGATTTGATGCATGGGCTTTTGGGCTTAGATTTATGGGCTTGAATATTGAATAATTGGATTTGATCTTATGTCAATGGGCTTAGGGCTTTAGATGATGAATTAGGCTTTTAGGTTATGGGATTTAAGGCATTTAGAATTAGAAATTAAGAAATAAGAAAGAGAATTAGCTAATTGACATTAAAAATTAATTTTAGGAAATCTAATTAAAGGAAAATTAATATCTTACTTGAATTTAGTATTTTAAGAACCTAGGAATTGAGATTTGAATGAAATATCTAGTTTTAAATTTCTAAGATTTAAGGAGTTGGAATTTAGGCTAAAATGTCTAAATTGGATATTTAGGGTTTTAGATGATTAAACTTGATTAATAAAGTTCAATTGATAATTGGAAATGATTGGTTAATTTGAATTTGTTGAAATAAGTAATCGATGTTGCTTAATAGGTTAGATTGGGTATTTATAGTATTAAAATGTCTATTTTCAATTAAATTCCCTTATTATTCCTAATTATGTTAAATTATTAAAATTTTCACTTGTGCGATTAAGGTTTATAGTCTCGATAGATTAAATTAGGATATTATGCTCAAAACACTTCGAAAATTCTAAATTTCATGATTACATATTCAAAATTTTTATTCGAGTCCTAATTTGGTAGATATTAATTAGTTTATATTTCTATCACGTATATTTCAACCCTAGCGATTCATTTTTAAACTATCTTTTACTATCTGCTAGGCCCTAAAAATTAATCGAGTCATTCTACATTTGACATTTATAATTGTAGGTGTATGATTAGAGAGTTATTGACTTGTGTTTAGTAATTTTGTTTTTGATATTTTTCATTAGCTAGGGAAATATCTAACCGAGTCTTACGAGTTTAGTTTTATCCATGTTTTAATTCATAACATCTAAATACATTCCACTTCCTTATCTATTATGTGATTTTGAATTCCTAAATGTCGAATTTGAGATATTAGGTTCAAGTTGATAATTGACAATGATTGAGCATATTGAAGCTAGAAAATTACAGTAATTTGATTAGTTGAAATGAATATTTGTGGTATTGTAATTTCTAAATTCGATTAAATCCATTTGCTAATCCAATTAACTAAAATTTTCTAATTATATTCTACAATTTATGAAATTCAATTTAACTAAACTATCTAAATTCAATTATTAGGTTAAATTTAAAATAAAATTCAAAACTACACGCATTTTTATAATATTTAATTATTACTTTCATAACTTAGGTTGGTAAAATTCAGAGTATTTCACTATAGTTACGTTTAATCGCAAAAGACGAAGATGGTGAGAAGCCAAGAAAAATTATATATGGTAAATAACAGTAAAATTGAAGAAATTGCATATCACTTGAAAAGATGATAAGAGAAGTAAGTGGAGATGAAAGCAAGGATTACTCAAAGTTTCAATACAGTAACAAAGAATAAAGAATAAGTAAGGGAGAAATGGATGGAATTCGAGTAGTCATGAATCATTATAACAAATGGACTGTAGGTTGTTTGAAGAATTAGTTATAGTATAGGACAAGACTAGAGGAACAAATATGGTTAAGTAGTTGATAAGACATAATACTATAAGGCTTGAATCAAGAATAGAGTAAGTGTGTAAATAAGTATGATACAGGACATCATGAACAACTAAGGAGTACATGGATTCATGGGACAAACATCTAATAATGCTAACAATAGGATTTCGAGGATGAAATTTCTTTTAAGGGGGGAATGGAATAGCTAAAAAAAAAAAGATAAATAAAACAAAAGTAAGGCATTGTAATAATTCTACACCGATGTGCCTCTTCCCTATAATAGCTATGTTAGACCATCACACAATAGATAGAACTTACACACCTTATTGGATATAACAAGAAAATAACTTAAGTAAGTACCAATCCCTTTCCTGTTATATTATTTACCTTATCAATTCAAGTCTTGAAAGATCTCATTGGACAAAATCTTTGGAATAGGACATTTATGAATTGAAGACAGTGCATGAAGAATGATTAAATTCTTCATATCTGTAAGTGGTTACTCCTATATGTAGTTTAGTGAAAAAAAAAATAAATAAAAGTATTAACTAGTTTCTATTTTAAAATGAAAAAGGCATTGGGGTGTTAGTTTTATTATGATGGTGACATTGAGTTTGTGGTGGAATTTTGCTTCGAATAAAAGGTAAAAAATTATAATCTTTAATCATGTACTTTAGATTTGGTGATTAAAGAATTTAGGTTATTATCATATTTTATGGTATGGATTAACGACATACTTGATTTATTGGAACAAAATGAGATTGGAAAGGGATTAGAATTCCCTATTTTATCATTAGGGATATTTTTTGAACAAAATGTACTTTTTGGTCAGGAACAGTCATTCATCCAGTAAAGAAAAGGAATGGGGATTCCTTATCTATTCCGCATTAAATGAAACAGACTTTTTTTGATATATTTTTTTGCAAATCAAATGAATAAACATATATTGCATGATATTGAATGTAGAATACTAATTCTATTCCAGTCATGCCATAAGTGTTTTAGAAATCAAGTTTGATCATTATGATTTATCAAGGTCATGTTATGTACTTGAATTTAAGTTTTGAATCTAATTCATACCTTTAAGGTATTAAAAGTGTGAATCAGGTTAAATATTAAATTTGTGGATCATTGATTCCTTTCTTGATATAAGTTGGTATATATAATTGTGACTTTAAGGAGCACAGATTCGTTGTGATTTAAAAGTCATTGAAACGTTGTAAGAATATTCGAAAAAAAAAAGAAAAAAAAGAAAGACCTGCAGGAGTTACCTCTTAATCACGTGTTACGATTTTGAAAAGAATGTAAGATTCATTAAAAAAAAAGGTATTAAAAAATAATATTAAATAATTAGTAGCAATTCTAATGATTAATTTTGACTAAAATAATTATTGTAGTTGCATTACACCTATGTTAATTGAAAATACTAATATAACTACTAACTGTATTGATATGGTAATACTAAATGGAATATTCTAATATACCAATGACTTACAGTGAGCATATATATATATATTTGTCATTAATGAGTAATTAAATAAGTAATTAGATATAATTAAAAAGGTTACCATGTATGTAATAAATTTAGTATCGAATGCCTATTTAAAAGAGTTGAAGTAGTGATTCTAATGAATATTGAAGCCTATGAAAAAAGACAAATCTATTAAATTCAAAATTTCAAATTGATTTAAAAAATGAAAACCATTTCAGTTTGACTTTTCAAGTTATGGTTTACTTAATAGCTTGTAATAAAAGAGCTAGCATTAATAACTTTAGAAGATTAAGGCTGGTAACAATTAATGCAATTAGTGATTGTAGCAAAAAGTAAATATTGCTAAGAATAATTAAAATGGCACAATAACCATAAATATTAATAACAGTCATACATAAGATAAAAGAATATACAACAATAGCAATAACACATGCATATATATAAGTAAATAAATAATAGTAAATTTAAGAATATGTAAATATACATATATGAACATATACAAAGGTATTAATGCACACTAACGATGTAATACTAAAATAAATAAATAGATAAATAAATAATGTAGGTAAGTACGCATATGCTATTTAAAAAAAAAAGTGAGTGGTTGTAATAGTAATAGTTCAATGGTAATAGATGAGTAATTAACTTATTTATGCAATTTAGTTAGTAATTTATATAATGATATATTCAATTTATTTAGGGTCTATTTTGTTACACTGGTTTGGTAACATTGTAACATAATTTTCAAAATAAACCGATATTGAATTGATACATATATGATGCTGATCAAAACTGATAGTCTTATCATAAATTAACAAAACTGAATCGAGTACAAAATTGATACCAATAAGTTATTAATACAGATTTGATACACGTAAAAATTCGACAACCCAAATAATCCCTTAATAATAATATTACCTTAAAGTGAATTTAGATGCACACAATCTTTCCTCTAAGTTTTAAACTATAGGTAATAATCAATGACCATAGTTTTAGGTTGAAATCTTAGAATCACTAAGTGCAAATCATAACATATGTGTTTTTGGGATTCGTCGGTTTTGGAAATTCAAGATATAGGTATGCAGTCACTTGTTTGTTGATTCTAACATACGCATTAAACATGAGTAATACTTAAAGACGGCTTAACTTGTGTTTGAGCATGCGTAATTGTCTCGAGCCAGAGAGCGATGCCCTTGTTAAAGTTATAAGGATTTAACATGGTAGTTAGGCATTTAAGTCATCGATAGTGACTTAGCGGCTAGTTGATGTGGGGAGGGGGTATAGTCTTGGTGTATGGTTAACCCTCTAGAGTGATTTTGCATTCGTGAGTGGTCTAAAGTTGTTGGACTCATTGGACCATACGATGTTGATTGAATGGACTGGTTATTATTTGAATAATGGTTGTTAACCTTAGATAAGTCTAGTTTCTTTCCTGTTTTCTTCCCATCGATAAGATATCGACTTGTCTTATTAACCCTCTAAGTAGATGTATTTGCTTAGTATTGGTCCCACTGTAATAATCAAGAAGGGGGTTTGAATTGATTATTATTAATAATGTAAATTTTAGCCTTTTGAAAATTTTATCCCCTTCCATTGAAAATACGAGAACAAGTTAAGTAAGCAATTTGAACAAAATATATAAAATAAATTGCAGGAATTTAAAAAGAGAAGGGATAGAAAATTATACAGCATGTATAGTGGTTCCATCTTGTGCGTCAGTCCACTCTTCCAGCTCCAAGCCAAAGACCTCGTTATCTACAAGGGTTTGTTCCGCTATATCCAATCAAATTAAATTACAAGATAGTACAATTATCTTTGCTCGATTTTTATAGCTTTTCTTAAGCTAATAATCAATACTACATAGCCTAATCTTGTAATAAAACCAACAAACAAGAAGGCAACTACACGTTCCTTTTTTTACAAAGAAATAAGATTATTAAATGCGAAGGATGCAGCAAAAAAATACATGCACAAAGTTTCTGTTCAAAATAAGCAGCGAGTGATATTGTGTAGCAGCAGCGTACATTTCTTCTCTTTTGCTCAGCTATATATATATATATATATATATCTTCATTTTCTGTCTCAATATTATTAAGGAATTATTAAGGAAGCTCATTTCCGGTTATCTTGTTTTTCACTGTCCAAATCAGTTGTAGATGAACTTGAACGTTATCTTCTATTGTGGGTTGCTCCAAAAATTTTGGATATAATCTTATGTTCCTTATCTCTTCGGTTCAAAATTGATCATTGCTTGTAACTTATCTTCTCCATTGGTTCTTGATATATCATGATAACTCATCAAAGTATTTCTCTTATTTGAAATTTTTAACAAAAAATGGTAAGTTCCGTGTTGATTTGAATAAGATCCCATATGATGTGAAACGAGAACCCTAGGTATATGAAACCTAAGACCCGATAATTGACGATAGAATTCAAACCCAAGGATCGTCTAAGAATTTTGGTGGAAACCGCGACCTGCTGCTTATAACGAAGCAGGAACCTTGGTATAGTCGAAGATGCCACAATTGGTGATGGCAAACCATTGATAAGTCGGGAGTTGAACGCTACGGAAAACTCCCGATATTTCAATACAAGTTCATCAAAGAACTTAAGAGAGAAAACTCTCAATTTCATTCATAGAGGTGATCCCATAATCTGATTATTACATTGAGTGTCTATTAGCCTTTATATATAGGCTATTATGAGGCAGTTACAAAACTGACAATGTAACTGAAAAACATAATTATGGTAGTTATATAACGTAATTGAAAAACATAATTATAATTAATCCTACATCAATAAAGAAATTAGAAAAGCCACAAAAGAAATTCCAAAAGTCATCAAATTATAATGGAGGCCGATAGATTAATCAATGAAGGTCGGCGATGTATTGTGCAGTAGCTCCACAACTTCAATCTTTCGAGTCCCTAATTATTTTGTAAACACCCTTTGTTCGCTTGACTCGGGTTTTTAGCATTGAAACTCCAGCTATTGAATCTCCAATCCCTTGAAGCAAAGCTTTGGACTTGATCTTAGTCGGATTTAAATTTAATGCTTCTAGGATCACATCATTTCATCGTTCTTTGAAAAGATTCGTCCTCGAATCTTTGGAATCTTCGTTCTTGGATTCTTCTAAATTGCAAGAAAGGAAATTAGATCGAGGCTCTATTTCATCTTGATCTTATTGAGGACACATTTCTTTGAGTTCCTGTAGTGATGAATCAATTTCACTAGAAAAAGAAAAATCATTAGTTGATAAGCAAATATCATTCTACAATGTTTCATATTCTTTTCCTCAGTGCTTACAAAGTGTTTTCATTACTCTTTTCCTCTCTCATACTCCTCTCATTTTTTTCATCTTTCTCAATTTTTCTTTACTCTTTTATTTTTCTAGAGCAATCTTTTCTTCTTCTCTTTTCTTGAATTGCCTTGCAATCCTTATTTGATCTTCAATAGCTTCCCATGGATCAAAAGGTACTAAAATCACTCTTTTGGTTGAAAACCAAATAATAGCAATCTTTGCATCCATCATACTTAGCTTTCCTTTTAGACTTCCATGGTCGCCCTAACAAAATATGACCAGATTGCATTGGAATTAAATCACAAAAAAATTCATCACAGTATTTTCCAATAAAAAACAATCCAAACCTACTCAGTCACCATAAATTCTCCACAATCATCCTGTATTTTGTATGGTGCTCCAAGCTTCAAAGTTTTCAAACCCAATTTTTCCACCAACAAGATACTAACAATATTTATAAAACTTCTACTGTCAATATCTAAGTTGCAGACCTTGTCATTCACCAAAGATCTTGTATGAAATATAGGTTTGTTATCATCCACTTGTATTTGACTCATTTTTTTTATAAATTAAACCCTATATCTTAAAATCACAACTTTCACCAAAGAACCCATAATGACATTTTTTCCTTTTTTTTGCACAAATTTCTTTTTTTTTTTAATTACAAGATACTAAAAACTGAAATCTTAATATTAGACAATCAACCAGATTAGACAACTTCTAAAATCGATAAAGAAAACAATAAAAGGATATGGACAATTCGAATTACCTCTAATCGAACTGGGATATGGATTCTTAGAAAAACGTCGGCTCTGATACCAAATGATGTGAAACAAGAAACCTAGTATATGAAACCTAAGACCCAACGATCGACGATGGAATTCAAATCCAAGGATAGTCTAAGAATTCTGGTAGAAACCACGACCCGCTGCTTATAACAAAGTAGGAACCTTGATATAGTCGAAGATGCCATAACTGGTGACGGCAAACCGATTGATAAGGCGGGGGTTGAACACCACGGGAAATTCCTGATAAGTTCAATACAAGTTCATCACAGAACTCAAGATTGAAAACTCTCAATTTCATTCATAGAAATGATCCCATGATCTGATTATTACATTGAGTGTCTACTAGCCTTTATATATAGGCTATTACAAGACAATTACATTTCATAACTGACAATAGAATTGTGGCAGTTACATAACTAACAAAGTAACTGAAAAACATAATTATTGTAGTTACATAACTGACTGAAAAACATAATTATAATTAATCCTACATCAATAAAGAAATTAGAAAAGCCACAAAAGGAATTCCAAAAGTCATCAAATTATAATGGAGGCAGGCAGATTAATCAATGAAAGTCGGTAGTGTACTGTGCAGCAGCTCCACAACTTCAATCTTTCGAGTCCTAAACTATTTTGTAAACACCTTTGGTTCGTTTGACTCTAGTTTTAATTTTAAGCATTGAAACTTCAGCTATTGAATCTTCAATCTCTTGAAGCAAAGCTTTGGACTTGATCTTGGTTGGATTTAAATTTGATGCTTCTAGATCACATCACCATAGAAATCGTGATATTCTTCTTTTGAAAAAATTCCGAAAATTAAACCTGTTCTTCAAAAGATTTGTTGTAAATTGTTGGATAGATATCCATAAAATATCGAATAATATTTTGATCTCTATCTTGAATTCAAAAATTTCGAACAATGGATGAAGCTTCTGTATGTTGTTGTTCCAATTCTGATATGATTCACTTATTGACAAAAAGAAGATCCCTTAAAAGAGATGTCTTGATCTCTAAAAACACTCTCCTTGGATAAGTAAAAAAATCCCCTTGGATATAAACCAACTTAAGTGGAACATATGAGTATATCGCCCAAATATACTCGTTTCTTCAGAGCTAGGTATTCAAAATAATGATTAAAATTGATTTGATGTAAACTTGAATCATCTATGGTAAATTCGATTGAAACTATAGTGCTGTCAACAGTTTTAGAAACCTTCTGTAAAACCTTTTTTGTTTTTGTTAAAACCTTTGTCCTTAAAACATCATTCTGTAATAACTTATGGATAAGCCGTTAAATATTCTTCCTTGGTTCTTCATGATGTAGAACTCATGAAAATACTTATGTATGTTTTTCTTAGTCTAGAAAAACTCAAAACTCATTCCATACAATTTAATTCGCCACTCATCGCGAAACAAATAAGGTTTTGTAAAAGGTACTATGATAGACTTAAAGTCACAAATTTGCACACTTAAAAAGTAATTAGTTTTCTTCTATTTTGTTATCATCAAAACATTCTTTTAAAGAATAACACTTAAGATCCCTTTTGTTCCTTGTTGTGTTTCCGGAGTCATGAGTACTTTATTAGTGCTTGTCGCATTTTAATTAAAGATATAAATTGATGGGTTGTTGATTGCTACATTATGCTCGTGTATACACATTATATGTACTTGTGTTGCTATGTACTAGATTTCGGCTCACCCTTTTGGAATTTTTTTTTAGATATATGTGTGATTGAAGGACCTTTTTTTCAAGGCCTCTAGACTTGGGACCGGGTTCGTCACTTGAAATTAGATAAATTATAAAATATGTTGTTCTGGTAAAATTTTATTTACTTAGTCTAGTTATGAATTATTTAAAGTTATGAGATGTAATACATTGACACCCAAAATAACATCTAGTATTTTAAATAATTATGGATTAATTATGACATGTGAATACTAGTAGTTGAAATATTAATTATTTTAGTATTTTAATCGCAGTTGAATATAATGTGAACTGTTAGATGGTGGATAGTGACGAAATCGATTTTATTAAAATTAATGATGAGATCATAGAATTTCCTCTTATAATGTGGTAATTAAATCTTCCCGACTCTTCAAGTCCTCTTGTTTTGAGGCATGACACTTATGTTTTCATGATATGAGCATAAGTTCAATTATACCTAATTTCTCTATTCTTATAAATTACCTTTAAGTTGTGCTTTATTTTGAACAATGTGACTATTTTCATCAAACCTACTCTTAAAGACCTAATTTATAGTTATATAAGATTTTTGTTTAGACTTAAGATTTATTTTGTCGAGGCTAACTAACTTCATTTTGCATAATGTTAATTTAACCAACATTTTTCAAGCTCTTTAATGGATTTAGGTTCTATGTTAGAAACTATTATGGAATAAAATTTTCTATGATACTTTAAAGCTGTGTCTTTAAGATACCATTTTACGTCATTCTAAAATTGAAACTTATGATTTTAATCCAGAAATAATTTCATGTTTACAACTTCAATTGAAATTAGTTACTTATTTAAGGTTAAAATAAAAATAATTACTAATATACAGTTGCTAAATCACATGTATAAATCAAGATATACAAACATTATACGGTGTATCGTATATTGTGTGTTATAGTCACGATATTTGATTACCTCCTATAACGTGATTACTAATCGCGATATAGCAACGGTATATAAACATCATATCCTGTTTTATTTCCGCGATTTATGTGTAAAGTATTATATCCTGTTTTTAAATGCGATTTTACTATAGTATTTTGGTAATTAATTTTATGGAGTTGTATATCGGTAATATTTTTCTATAGAAACCTTAGATATGTATTGTACTCTTTTAAGCCAAGTATCTTAAGATTTTGTACTTAAGTTTGATTCTTTGAATCATTTTAAAAACACTTTTTTCTCCCTCCTAAACCTATAGACAACAACCCACTTCAATATGATGATTATGTGTTTGTTTGGATGGTCTGTTTTTTCATCTGTATTTGTATCTATATCTGTATTGAAACAATATGTGCAAATAGATCCGATTTGTATTTATATTTTATCTATATTTAATCTTTTCATGAGAACTACCAACTTTTTTTTATCTATATCTATTTCTTAATAAACACTTTATTAAAAAAAATTAAAAAAATAATTATATGTGTCCAAAAAAATTAAACAAATAGACCCATAAATGAATAATATCATCTTTCGGGAAAAAAAAAAAGAATAATATCATCTATGTTGATTTAAGAGGAATATTTTCCTTTGACCTTGTTTGAAAACAATTGACAAATTGACATGGGCAAGTGCCCCCAAACACAGAGAATGGAAAAATAAAAAAAAGAATAAAATCAAATTTCTGAGCAACTAAAAAACCCTTTATTTCCCTTTTTCGCCCCCATAAATTCAAAACTTTTCAATAGTACCCAAAGCTACAGCACCAAACAGCTCTTCCCTTCTCCTTAAACCCTACAGCCAGAGGCGGCTTGGGCTTCCTTTGAAACAGAGGAGCCTCAGCAATATACTTCCTCCTCCTTTTTTCCTTCTTATGGCGCGTAAGAACATCTCTGTAGAGGAGAATCAGAAGAAGAAGAAGAAGAAGGAGACCTATAACAAGCTCAATGACACCGCAAAACCCAAACTTAAACACCACGAACGACATGTAAAAGAAGAGGAAGAGGAAGAGGAAGAAGAAGAAACTTCGGTTCCCACTATCAGGTTGCTTTTAAGTTAATTTATCTTGTTTACGGTTTGTGAAATTTATATCTCCTCTTCAATTAATTAGTATTTTATTATGTTAATTAGGTTTCTTCTGATGATAATGAAGAAACTGGGGCTGAAAATGGTTCTTCTCAAGACGAGGTAATCTTCATTTTCATCACTGATTACTAAATAAAAAAGACAACCAATGTTTTAATTGAGTAAATTATTTTTTCTTTGAAATTTTGAGTTATTCTGTGTTACAGCATTTTTATTGAACGAATGCATTCGCAATCTGGGTTCCTTGTTTTGTAATCTTGTGAAATACTGACAATTGTTTCTAAATGTTTGCGTTCTGATATATGCTCCCTAGGGTACTTCTGAAGATGGATTCGGGTCCCCTGTAGATTCAGAAGATGATCAAGGAAGTAATTCTTCAGAAGATGAGGTATGGTCATTTCTTTCGTCTCTAGTCATTGCAACAAAGCATGTGCGAAATTGATACCGTACATTCTTTTTATGCAATAGGATGAATTTGGGTCCCCCGTAGATTCAGCAGATGATCAAGGAAGTGATTCTTCGGAAGATGAGGTATGATCGTTGCCTTCCTGCGTTGTCATTGCATCACAAATGATGCGAAATTGATACCACACATTCTTTCATCCAGTAAGCACAGAACCTTTTTTATGGTGTAATAAGCACACTGCCATTCTTTACCCAAAAAAAAAAAAAGAAAAGAAAAGAAAAAATTGAGGTATCATCTACTAGTGGCAAGGTTCTGCCTTAAAAGGAAGATGAATTGCTTGTCTTTATGGGCTGTTGTTCATTCCTGTGATTAGGGAGGCATTTTATTGCTTCAAGATAAATGACAATAAAACAAAGTATCGGTATGTGTAAGTTAGAGTTTAATTCGCATTTGAATTGTTGGAACCATGGTGGATGTCAAAGAGGCTATTATTTGGCTACTTATTTTTTTTATCTGGGATCAACTCTATAATTTCTTTTAAGACCCTATCTTATTTGTATCTTAATAGTGAACTTTTCTTTAGATGATATAAATTTTAAAAGAGATGAATAGTTAGTTCCTTTTTCTCCCTTTATTATTTGTGTTTAACTGATTAAGAAATGGAAACTTGTAATGTTTTGAGATTGTATCATCCTATTCTATTGAGTATGTTTAGGTTAAAATAATGACTTTCACCTTCTATAAGATGAGTAGGTTTTATTTACGTACATGTTCCTTCTCTTGGTGATACCTTCTCTGTAGATTTTACTTCTCACCTGAATGCAATTAACCTTGTTGATGAGTAACTGTGGCAGGATGATGTCAAAACAGACGGTGGTGATGTCATAAATGATGGTAGCGGTGAAGTTGATGGAAGTGAAATCTCTGAACAGCAGGAGAGGGGTGAGGAAAGTGATTCTTCAGAAGATGAGGTCTGCTAGTCATCTGTTCTGATTAGGGAGTAGCTTGGATCTTAGTGACATCATTGTTATTCGTTCCTTGATATTTCCAATTTTGCTGGCAGGTTGCTCCTCGAAATACAATTGGAGATGTACCTCTTGAGTGGTACAAGGATGAGGAACATATTGGATACGACCTTGCGGGGAAGAAGATAAAAAAGAAAGAAAGACAGGATAAGCTGGATGCGTTTCTTGCTAGTGCTGATGACTCAAACAATTGGCAAGTTGATTTGATATCAATCTCTAGTCTTACTGCATCCCCTGTCCTTAACTTTTGAACTCCGTGTTTGGTAGTTCACTTGTTTTGTGTGTGTTCTTCCCACCACCCCCAACCAGATTTCATTTCATGCTGCAATTGTAAATATCACAAGTTTGTTATGACTTGTGAGCACCATATTGAATCAGATTTAATGGTGCATCACTGATTTACTACTCTATGATTTATTTATTTTCCTTCTGTTGGAATTGTGAGTTAGTTGCTTAAGGGTGTAAAGGTTGAAGTTGCCCAACTTCATTAGGTCCTTTTTGAGTTTGACCCCTACATGGGTTAAAGCAGCCTGATTTTAAATGGAGGTCAAGCTGAGTTTGAACTCAACTTCATATCATAATCCTAGAAGATGAACTGGGGGCGTTACTACATTGATTAACATTTTTTCTTTTGTGTGAAATATTTAATTCTCTAAGGTTAATTTAAAAACTGGAAATTTGGGGGCTCTGCCATGGGGAACTCCTGTGTCTGTCTGTGGGACAAACTTAAGCTTCTATTGGAAATGGTATTACAGAGTTCAGAATTGAAAATTGACACCCCATCTTACACGTGGGGCTTTCTCTTCCATCTTATGAACTTAAACTTTTGTGTGGGGTCAATATAGGCAATGAAAATCCTGTTATTACGAGTCAGATTTACCTCCCTTGCCGTCAATCAACATTGCCCTTGTCGTGTATATATATGTATATATATTAAAAAAAATGGTCTTTGTAATCATGCATCTTTGGAACTTGCATATATCTAGACATGTATGCATGTGAGGTTTGACCTTTTCAAGCTGCTTTTTGCTGAAGTTTGGCTTTATTCATCAGAGTTGCAGAGTCGCAATTACTTTTGTGGAATTTAACATTGTTATATTAATACATATTCGAGAAATTTTACGAGTTGCCTTGTTGTCTCATTTACCAGTCAGATGATAATTAGTAAAATTAAGGAAAAAGATATCATCAATGTCTTGTGATTTGTCATGAAGAATTTTTTTCTTCTTGAAAGTCTCTAATTTTCTTCTTCATATAACTTTCAGGCGGAAGATTTATGATGAGTACAATGATGAGGAAGTAGAAATGACAAAAGAAGAAACCAAGCTCATTCGAAGGTTGCTCAAAGGAAAGGCTCCACATGCTGAATTTGATCCTTATGAGGTACGTAATCATTATTTTAATATTCTCACAGGCAAACAGCGATCTTCCCTTTTTTTGTGCTCTCTCATGCATCACAGGATTAAATAAGGATATTTAGTTTGTTCAATATATAGTGTTATTGTCATTTATATATATTGTATTTGTCCTTGGTTATGAGCTTGGTTATATTTAGGTTCATTAATTATGAAGTTATTTATTTATTTTATAAATTTTGTGGTTTTTGTGGTTGCTGGTGGGAGTGTTGTTGAGTAAGATTTTTTCTGTATTTTCTTTTTGGTAAAATGTCTGATAAAAGATCAGTACTGGCAGAAGAAGCACATAAGAAACCTATAATATTGAACTAGCCATCAAAAAACAAAAGGGGGCCTCCAAAACAAGACATTTACAAAATTACAAAAGGCAAAATAGAGTAGATCCTTGAAAAAGCCTCAGCTGGACTGCCCTGGTCTCCCCTACCATGAGTATTTCTCTCTCCATATGTGGTAGCACAGTGCTGCTACAGCCTTCTTGAAATAATCACTTAAACCCTTGTTGATGAATGTACATCAGGAGTTATTATGGTTTTTTGTGATGCTGTATAGTTAGACTGTGGATGTGGTAGATAAAGCAGACATTGGAATGTTCAGTAAATTTTTCCCTTTTTCTATCTGAGCTTCTTCATTTCTTATTCTCTTTCTTGCTGTCCTCTCCTTCTTGTCTTTCTACATATTTTTTTGGGGTACAGTTTGTCTTTCTACAATTAGTTCTTCATTAACTTGTAATGTTACAAATGCAGCCATATGTTGATTGGTTCAAATGGGATGATGCTATACACCCACTGTCAAATGCACCAGAACCAAAGAGACGATTCATCCCCTCAAAATGGGAGGGTAAAAAGGTTGTTAATCTCAGAAACGTTTCTATTGGATGAAGTAATTTAAAAATATGCTTTCACCTTCACAGGTTCTATTAGTTATCTCTTTCTTTTATTATCTATTTATTTATTTGATTTTTACATAATGGTAGGATTTTAACAGGTATTTTATTTCCCCTTAGGTTGAATGCTTATTTTTTGCTATCCAAGATCTTAATACTTAATCTTATATGCAGGTTGCACAATTGGTAAGGCGTATACGCAAGGGATTAATAAAATTTGACAAGCCTAAAGAGGAGCCAAGGTTTTATCTGTTGTGGGGAGATGATTCCAGCTCTAGAGAGAAGGCTGGGCATCTGTCCTACATTCCAGCTCCAAAACCAAAGCTACCAGGTACAATTTACCAAGTCTATGATTTGAAATGATGGTAATAGTGGCATTCTTGGTATATATCTACCATTGGCATTTAGCATAACCTCTGATCTGTGATCTTTCTTTCTTCCCTTCTGTCAGGACATGAAGAATCTTATAATCCTTCTTTAGAGTATATTCCAACACAGGAAGAAATCAACTCTTATCAGTTGATGTATGAAGAAGACCGCCCTAAATTTATCCCTAGGAGGTAACCTGGGAGCATCTTTTGAAGTTTAGGATTATTCTTCTTCCCTAAATTCTCTAATGATTTTCATCTCTTTAGGTACAAATCCCTACGCACAATCCCTGCATATGAGAATGCAGTAAAGGATACATTTGATCGTTGCTTAGATTTGTATTTGTGTCCAAGAGTTAGGAAGAAGCGTGTGAGTTAACTTTCTTGAAGAAATAAAAAGACTGTGTCAAGTTTGTTTATATATTTTAATGCTAATTTCAGCATTATTTAATATTTCTGCTCTTGAATATTTCAGCTCAACATTGATCCTGAGTCATTGAAGCCCAAACTACCTAGTCGAAAAGATCTTAGACCTTATCCAGTGACATGCTATCTTGAGTATAAAGGTCATCAGGGTGCTGTCATGTCCATCTCCACTGAAGCTTCAGGGCAGTGGATTGCTTCAGGTATAGAAAGCATTCTTAGATTCTTTGGCATTCAGTTTTTAGATGCAGGAGAACTCGTTAGTCATTTATATTGTTAATATTTTGTGACAAAAGGTTCTACTGATGGAACTGTTCGTATTTGGGAGGTTGAAACTGGTCGATGTGTTATTGTGTGGGAAATTGGGGAACCTGTTCAATATGTGGCATGGAACCCTCTTCCCGAGCTTCCTATTTTGGCAATTGCTGCGTAAGTCCAGAGCCATATCTCGTTAGGTTCAATATTGTTTCCAGATATCTTTTGTTACTTTCTATTGAATAAAAATAAAAGGATATCTTGTGTTACATTGCTTTATTCACAGTGCTAATGATACTATTGCAGAGGCCAAGATGTTCTTCTTCTGAATACTGGCTTGGGGGGTGAAGAAGATCAGCAAAAGGTTGCTGAACTCCTTCGCATTGAAAATCCTACAGCATCTAATGATGGTGAGCAATGTTGCTTTTTTCTTCAAGGACTCTTTGAGTTAAATATACACTAAATTAGTTGCTCTATGGCTGCATATGTTATTTATAGGTGATAAGACAGCAATAGTGAGTTGGCTTCAAGATGACAGGCATAAGCATACAGCCATACGGCTAAAACATTTCAAGGTACCGTTCCCTGTAGTTTTTCTTTTTTCAACAATTTGAAATAGCCAGTGATGTGATATTCCATATGGTTTCATGCAGACTGTGTCGTCAGTTGAATGGCATCGGAAGGGAGACTACTTATCGACAGTGATGCCAGCAGATATCCTTGTTTACTCTTTATTTGCAGCTATTATGGATTATGTATGTTCATATTTCTGGGTTTTGCTTTCTCTTTGAACATGGGTACAAGATGGTGTAGAAAATCATCACATGCACTCTAAAGAGTGTAACTTGAAGGTGCTTTCCCATGTTGTTGCTGGCAACTTGCAAAGAGTTCATAGGGGCACCTCCTTTACTTTACTTTACTTTTCTTTTATTTTTTTACATTATTTCATTTATTTATTTTGGTTAAAGAATAGACGAGGTAAAGGAAGCATGGTTTTCCCATGTTACTTTTGAACCTCTAATTGGAGTGATGATATGAAATTGAATTACATCTAGTGCTTTTATCTTAGGTTAGTCTAAAATATAAGACCTTTTGATGTATTAATCTTATGGCTATATGGTATTTGCTTTAGAAAATATAGTGAAAAGTTAATATTAGTTTTTTTTGGGGCCACATACTGAGTTAATATTACTTATTTGACATGAATGATGGATTATGTTGCAGTGCCAGTAACTGCCTTTGCATTGTCCTCAACATGATTGTTTTTGTTGCTGCTATTGCTAAAGCAAGTTTATGTCTTATTCAATGTGTTGGTCCTTTATTTCTTTTTGCTGGTAGAATATGTACTGAGTTTATCGATTTTGTGGTCATACCTGTATCTTTTCTTGACTGTTCTTACGTGAATCAAGAGCAATTTTGATACACCAAGTCTCCAAGAAGCTCACTCAAAAGATCCCGTTCAAATTGCATGGACTTCCTGTTTCATCAGTTTTTCATCCTACTCGTTCCATCTTCTTTATTTCGACCAAGAAAAATGTACGGGTGTATGATCTTTTGAAGCAAAAACTCATTAAGAAGCTTGAGACTGGGCTGCGTGAAGTTTCCTCCATTGCTATACATCCTGCAGGTACTGTTTTAGCAATTCAATTAATAGTTACTTTAGCATTATAAAATTAATGAGCCTTGGCTTTTTGCCTTTTATTTCTCTCCTGCCTGGATCACATAAATTTGAGATTGATTATAATTGCAGGGGATAATGTGATTGTGGGGAGCAGAGAGGGAAAGCTCTGTTGGTTTGACATGGACTTGTCATCTCAGCCTTACAGAATTCTCAAGTATGTCATGCTGTTTATGTATTTAAGTAACATCCATACTTTATACACTTCTCAGGATTGATGGCATGTTGCAACTCAATTGTTGGAGTTGATGTGGAAAAGGTTGTCTATATGGTGCTGTTTAAACTTGTAAAGTTAAATCTCTGGCGTACAAATGATGAATCTGGTTAAATGCTGGGCATGATAAAACTCCTGCATGTTAACTTCTGATTACATGCTATGTAGACTGTAGAGGTTCATAGAACAGGAGAAAGGGTAATGCAGCTCTTACACTGTAGAGTCATGTTAGTCTTGTATCTTGCATATACCAGCAAGTGCAATTTTTCCTATATGAGTAGAATATGACAGATGGCATGCATTTTGTCATTTTCAGGTGTCACCCAAAGGATATTACCAATGTGGCGTTCCATCGATCTTACCCTCTGTTTGCATCTTGTTCTGATGATTGCACAGCGTATATATTCCATGGAATGGTTTATTCAGATCTTAACCAGAATCCTCTTATTGTTCCCTTAGAAATTCTACGAGGGCATTCAAGTTCTAATGGGAGAGGTGAGTTTCTCCAGTCATATGTTCTAATACTTGAAAAAGAAGTAATGACCAAAAGGTGGTAAGCTTATCTAGATTGACTGTCAGAAAAATGAATTGAAGTGTCTTCTCTTATTTAATGCATGCTTATGCACTTTAGGTTTGAGATTTGGATAGTTGATAATAAGAAACCCAGACCTTTGAATTTGGGCAGTGAGAATCCATTGCATTTAGATTTTATTGCAGCAGTATGTTAGTTGTGAATGTGCTATGCTTTTGTATCTATGTACTCCATTCATGGCCATGGCATTGCATGGAAACCTACACTGCATATTTGATTGACCCTTATGGAATTTTTTAATCTCAGGAGTATTGGACTGCAAATTCCACCCAAGACAACCTTGGTTGTTCACTGCTGGTGCTGATTCTGTGATCAAACTTTTCTGTCATTAGCTAAATTGGAGAGTGACCCTCTCCAATTTGAAGATGCAGATGAAAAGATGAACCCAATAGGCTCTTGTCGTGTAATGTATTCGAAGCTGAAATATATTTCCCAGTTGGGGTATATGTATCTGCCAATTCTTTTGATTAAGATACAGGGAGAGATTTGGTAGGGTAGTCCATCTGTGCTCCACAATTTTGTCCGTGACCCTAAGGGCAACCCCCTTTTTTGGGTATGCCTTTTGTACAATAGCTGGCACTGGCAGTCATAATGATATTAGCGTTGAGATAGTTCTTTCATTTTGTAAGCCAATATCTAACTGAGAACCAGCTTCCTGAGCATGCCGTCTTATCCCATGGATGACTCTCGGATGTAATCTTGTGTTTCAGATTGCATCTGCATTAAAATTCTCTTTCCATTGTAGTGGGATTTTTTGTAAAGAAAATTATTGTATTAATTATGTTCATTTTTCCTGAAAGTTTTTTTTTTTTTGGACCATCTTTTTTTCCTGATAGTTAACAATGGAAAACATGTTCACGGAATGCTTTTTATAGGAGTATTTTATGGGACGTGTGTTCTTCGAATGTTTAAATATTAGCATCTTGCTGTTATACTTGTGCAAGAAGTCTCCTGCCCTAGGATATGTTTATGACCTCCGTCCCGTCTCTTGTGGAAGTACGACTTCCATCCCATGGGGGCTCTATCGCTTTTGTATTTTTCAACCCCTCAGGTGGAGCAGTCTTCTGTCTCTCGGGACTTAAAAGAGAAAAGTACTCTACTTCCCATATAATATAAACAGGCTATATTTGCGATGATCTATGTTTTAGAAAGCTCAAAAGGACGAGAGTTCGGTAAAAGTATTTCCACATTGGCAATAGGATGCTTAAATAAGAGAAATGTATTCATTTATTGTATATTTTGAAAGGAAAAATAATAGGAAGGGGTTCTTGGAAAGTTGGAAGCTTTCGTTAAAAAGACGAGGGGTGACCAGCTATTGCATGAGTATAATATGGAGTCTTATAAATAAAGTACACGTGTAGATTTGTATTCGAAGTCGATGTTACAGTGTTTTGTATTCATGTTGTATCTTATAAAAATCTATAATGTTTTTAATTGAAATTCGTAATATTTTATCTTTCCATTTAGATTTCATATAAAATTATCTTATCTTTAAATATTTACTATAAATGATCCATGGAAAGAAATTTACAAAATAATTTCTTAATATTACAAGTTTTGTAATCTAAAAAATTTGTTTGTGTGAAAGTTGAAATATTTTTACATCAAGAGGAAAAGTAACACCATCTATATAAGAATAAAGTATAAAATAAAATAATTATCCAATTCCTTTTACTAAAATTTCTTAAACTACATTTTATGTACATTTTTGTAATAAAAAAATTTATTAAAGAATAAAGTTAATGGAGGTATCTTTTTATGTGATCGTTTAGTTCACAAAATAATAATAAATTAGGATTTGAAATTAGGTAAACTAAAGTAAGAAGATAAAAAATGATAATATAAGGGAAGAGGTAGAGGAAAAGAGGCCTTTAGTAAGTTAGTATTTTTTCTTTCTATCTTAGATTTTAAGTTTATAGTTGCTTTGAATATATAAAATTATCTTATTTTAAATATTTACAATAAATAACATGTGGAAAGAGATTTACAAAATAATTTCTCAATATTACAAGTTTTGTAATCTACAAAATTTGTTTGTGTAAAGGTTGAAATATCTTTAAATCAAGAGGAAAAGTAAGGGAAAAGGAAAAAAAATATTTGTGTTTTTAAAAAAAATTATAAAATTACCATTGAGATAAAAATAATCCGATTTTACGTAACCTGACCTCGTCTCCTCAAGAGACGAGGTCATCTTCGTAAACACCTCGTCTCTTGAAGAAACGAGGTCAGGTTACCTGCTATCTCGTTTCTTCAAGAGACGAAGTCATTAGTGATTGACCTCGTTTCTTGAAGAGACGAGGTCTGCGAGACTAAAAACTCATCAGACCTCCTTCTTTCTCATTCCCTCTTCTTCTCCGCATCGAATCTTCCTTAAATCCTAAGCCCCAAATTGAATACCCTAACCTTAATTCCCAATTTGTCATCGATTGAGCGCAATTAGCTTCGTGAACTTGTGTTTTTTGATCAGCCGATGCTAAGGAAGAAGCAATTTATTGGAGAGGAGTGTTGTAGGTACGAGAACGAGGACAACGACGAACGGTGACGATTTGTGGTATGAATCCACATTTTTCAAAATTTTTGTTAAATTATTGATGCTACGTTGTTGAGTATTCGTTGAATGTGTCGTGGGAATATTGTATGTTGTAAGATTCCAAATTTTTGCAATTTTTTTAATTGTCGATGCTAAATTGTTGAATATTGGTAGTATAAAATGTGAGCATATTTGTTGTTGTATGCAAAGTTCAATTAATTAGAAATTAGTAATTTATTAGAAATTTTTATATAATTTATTAGAAATTATAATTTATTAAACATTATAATTCAATTAAAGCGATACAAATTTTGCATGATTTCTAATTTATTAGAAATCAGTAATTGATAACATAAATCAACATTTAAAATTATAATTTATTACAAATTAGTAATTTCAATTTTATATGAATTAGATTATAAATTAGTGATAGAAATCAACATTTAAAATTTTACGTGGAAGGAGAAATGAACTTTAAATAAAGTCATACAAATAAAGTAGGTTAGAAATTAGTAATATTAATTTTAAGTTTAAAAACAAAGCCATATCATTCACTCATTTTGCTGATTTTGTTAATACACCATATCAATATACTATTAGAAAATCGAGTTATATATAGTAGCATTAGAAGTTATGTTAAATAAAATGGGGAGTTCAATTCATAAGTGTGCAGTTGCAAATTTCATGCAATGAAGTTATTTTTTATAAGATGGTAGGGTTGATGAGGAAATGGATAAGGCGAAATTTATACTATACACTCATGGCAACATTGTGCAATGAGAGAATGGTTTTGGTTATGATAATCGGTCAGTAGCTGTGGTCAGTGTTAGTAGGAACTCTACGTACGAGCAAATTGTGGACATCATTTGCAATAGATTGAAGGTAAATAGGTGTACACATCGGATGGATCTATATCATAGGGTAGCTATTGGAGATAGGATGCTACGTTATGATATTATTCTAGTGACGGATGATGATGCTGCACAGGAGATGTTGGTGTACACGAAGGGTCAGTGGCTGTTTATGTGCGAATATCAGAAAATACATTGTCACAGGCACATGCAGGGGAAATTGGCAATGATAGAGGTATTAGGAGCGATGGATTAGTAGACTCAAACTCCACTTTAGTTCAAACAATAGGTAATGCACAGGTGGAAATGTATATACCCACCTCGATAGGTGGTCATGATACAGATGCCATGTAAAACTCGTAGGCAAGTGAATCAAGTGACGACTATGATGATGATGAAAACCATAATATCGAAGCTTTTCCCTAACAGTATGCTTATCTCATGGTAGAACCAATGAAGAATGATTGGCACCGCTTCATTGCTCCTACTGACGTTGATGCAGTAGGGAGCTTAGTGGCAGTTCCCTTTTTCAATGCTGAAGTTGGTAGTAGTTATGCTGCATATAATGATGAACAGGAAATGAGTGCTGGTAATTGGAGCTTCGGCGATGAATTCAAGATTGGGATGCGATTTGAGACAAAAAATCATCTCATACGAGCAGTTAGAATGTGGCACATAATGAATCATTATAATTTCAAGGTGGTGGACTCAGACCCAAAATCATGGGTAGTTAAATGTACTGATACGCATAACAGAGGTTGTAAGTGGAGACTCAGAGGCAATTATAAGAAACATGGTGGGTGGTTTCACATCACTAAGTACGAAGGACCCCATATTTGCTTGGATGAAATCACTAGATATGACCATTCTCAGTTGGATTCCACCAGCATGTCTAGAAGCATCATATTAGAGATCCGTAATTCTCCAGATGTGAAGGCTAAGGACTTCCAACTGAATATCTTAAAACAGTTCAGGTATCATGTTCATATAAAGAGAATTTGTGAGGCGAAAAGAAAAGCAATTGAGTAGGTGTATGGAAGTTGGGAAGATTCATATGTGGAGCTTCCTCACTTACTTAATGCAATAACAGAGACAAATCCAAGAACAAAGCTTGAGTGGCGAGTCGTTGATTCAGATACCGTAGGACACGTGTTCTTAGACAAGCTTTTTTGGGTATTCGGTCCTTGCATTGAAGCTTTCCAGCACTGCAGGTATGTTTATTAAATGTGATTGAATTCATTTATGTATGGTTGATATCAACTAACTAACTTATATAGGTTAATTTATTGTAGACCCGTGATTACATTTGATGGCACTTTCCTATATGGAAAGTACAAGCACAAACTACTTATTGCAGTTGTAGTAGATGGGACAAATCATATAGTCCCACTAGCATATGGTCTAGTGGATGAGGAGAAAGCGGACACATGGTGTTGGTTCCTAGCGAAGGTGTTGGAACACATTATCAAAGACTAATCCAACATCTGCTTGATATCGGACCGACATGCTGGTATTAGGAGTGCGGTAGAAGGTAAGAATGCTGTGTGGCTTAGAGGTTAGCCTTGGCACTGGTGTATCCGGCATGTTGCCAACAACTTCAATTCAAAGGCCAAAAGTAAGGAATATAAGGAAATAGTAAAACAAGCAGCCTACCAAACCCAAAGTAGAAAGTTCCATAGATACTTCAATGCAGCACTTCAAAGCAGTCCATGGACGTCACGATGTTTTCACAACTTGCCCCCATGTATGTGGACTTTATCGTATGACGAAGGCATAAGATTTGAAATTGGTACAACGAAGATAGCCGAAAGTTACAATTCAGTTATAAAGAATGCTCGATCCTTACCTATGGCAGCATTGGTGAAGAAAAACTTTTACAATTGTAACTCTATATTTAATAAGCAAAGGAGAGAAGTGAGCGAGGCAATGAGCACGGGTAAGTTGCTCACCGAATATGTTGCAATGAAGTTTGAGAGATGGAACAACATCTCAAGTTCCCATAGAGTTACACTATCAGGAACAAATATTCGAGGTTATAACTGCTCCGCACCCTACCATGTATGGTTGGAAGGGACCACATGCAAAAAGTGGAGTTAATAGCATGCAGATGTACCTGTAACAAGTGGCAGACATACAGAATTCTATGCTCATATGCAATGGCAGTAATTGGTACATTGCACATAGATTGTTTTGCCCATGTAGCACAGTGATACCGGTAGAACAACCAGCTTAGGTTGTATGATCGTTTCTTCATACCTATCATTGATAAGGCCAATTGGACTCGTTTGGACATAGCGAAATGATACCCTATACCAGGACTTATTAGGAAAAGGGGTAGGCCTAAGAAAAAACGATTCCAAAATAAGATGGATATTGGAGAGGGCCCACGGGGTTACTCATGCAATTCATGTGGGTAGCTAGGGCATAACATTCGAAGTTTTCCAAATAGGGGGTTGGCTAGTAGAACAGTAACAGGCCAGTACTGTCGTAGTGGTAATACTTTTGTTATCATATACTTTATTCTACTGTAGTAATTAGACATGCTTTTACCTTATATTTCATTTGCTTGTTTCAATCTACTTATGTTTCTATTGACAATAGCCATTTCTTTATCCTATAAAGATGGATCTAGGACCGACAGATAGCTCATTACTTACAGAGCAGTTTGTTCATAGGTCGAGACTAGCCTGAGAGGGCAGGTAAGTTTATTTTTTGCAATCCACAATTTATAACAAGTAAATTATGTTTCTTATAACTTTGTCGACTTCTCTGCAGGAGCATGTAGCTTTGCACTGTCGCCGTAGAGAGACGAAGTTGAGGCGACAGCACGACATCCCTGCACAATTAGACGATCGCTTAGTGCCATTCCTGTCACAGGCGGGTTTCATTGGGGCGGCCCATATGCCATTCGTTCAGCTGGACTGGCACCTCATCATGGCCTTGGTGGAGAGATGGCGGTCGGAGACACATACCTTCCATATGACCACGGGAGAGTGGTCAGTTACATTGGAGGATGTTGCTGTTCTTACTGGACTACCTGTAGATGGCGACACTGTTACAGGCATGGCCAGGATGGATTGGCCTGCATTATGTGAGGAGCTGTTAGGAATCCGACCTATCCCCGAGATGGATATGGATGGTAGTTGTCTGAAGATGTCGTGGTTAGACAACCACTCCAGAGTGCCACCAAACTATGCAGATGATGTCTTGATCAGACGCTACTCTAAGGTGTATATCTTGTTGCTACTGGGTGGATTCATATTTGCGGACAAGTCATCAAATTACGTCCACCTAATGTATCTGCAGTTGCTCCAGGACTTGGAGAGGCTGGGGTAGTATGTGTGGGGAGCAGCCTGTTTGGCATGGCGGTATAGGAAGCTATGCTTGGCTTCCCACATGGACACAGGGGATATTGCAGGATCATTGGTTGTCTTCCAGATATGGGCATGGGAGCACTTCCCCCACATTGTCCCGATTTGTCGACAGGTTACAGCAGGCCACCCATTGATCAGCCATTGGGATGCGACTTTTGATGTCACCAGTGTATCCACCCACTTACTGATTGAGTATCAGGCATCCTTCGATCGATAGACTGAGTACCAGGTATGATTTTCTTTGCCTTCTTTCCTTCAATTTGATTTTTAATGTGTTGTTCCCTTCAAATTGTAACGTTTTAATATTTTTGTTAATTGGTTGTGTAATTTTTTCCCTTCAACAGGTTGTGTGGGACCCTTATTGGACTCCCTTCCTCCATACTACCAGGCGGCCAGCGACATTTAACGTGCACGGGTCCCATTGGTGTGCTTCCACATAGTTTAGCACTACTACCCAGACAGAGTGCTCCAACAGTTTGGTGGATTCCAAGGGATCCTACACTCACCTAACGACATGAGAGCCTTGCACGAGATTGACATGCGGGGGCGTTCTCAGTGGAACTGGCAGGCAGAGTATGTTAGGTGGATAGTTGAGTGGGATGGTCGGCATGATCGCATTGTCGATATGTAAGATATATCTACCAGTACATCTGATGATTACTTCCAGTTGTACCACGCTATCACCCGACGCTGGATCAATCGCACAGGGGCTATCATACGCTATATGGTAAGGCCATTGACTTGATAACCTATGTAAGGACATGTATTTTGTTTTCATGACTCACTGCTCTACATTTTTCATGTTGCTTGCAAGCAGATTTCATTTATAGAGTCTTAGACATGCATCTAAATATTACTTCTTCCACTGCACAAGATGTTTATCATGTAGTTAAAGAGTTCATGCGGCTCAATTTAAACGATCCACCACCATCAGCACCAGCAGCAGGACCAGCATCTGATGACCCACAGCCACAGCCACAGCCACAGCCTGGTCAGAGACGACGTTTACATAGAGAGAGACGTGGATGGGGACGGGATCAGGGTCAGGAGCGAGGTCGTGGCTAAGGTATACAGATTGTGGACGAGCCTGAGCCGCCCACGTACTGTCATTTGATCAGCCTGGCTCTTCTTAGTTCCTTCATCACGAGGCTAGTCCATCGTCATCATCACATACACATCTGTTGGATATCCCCATGCTAGACCCATCATATAGTGAGTTTCATACCCGCCCTAGCTCCACAAAAGAGGCGACCATCGCCATCACATGATATGGGGGAGAGACTCACAGAGGTAGAGCCAAACCTAGTCCTATTTCATCTATTCAGTGGTGCTGGTGGATATGATGACGGCACAGTTACACAGATTGATCCATCCACACAACATCCTCATCAGCGTACACCATTCACCTGTACCTTTGTGAGACGGGGATGAGGGAGGCGGGACAGAGACCACCAGTAGTAGATAGATGATTTTCTCAATTTTTTTTATTGTTGGATATAGATTCTTAGTTTTTTACGATTATTGTATTCCTTTTCTTGTGTACATTTGATGAAAACAAACAATCGGTCATTGATTTCGTATTTTATTTTCTTTGAGTTTTATCTTATGTTTGTGATGAAAAGTTTGACAATATATTTGTGGTTGAGTGATTTAGGATGGGAACTTCGTTTGGTTGGATTGAGTTTCGGAATACTACTGAAGTTTGAAAGTTGTTTAGTCTTGGGGGAGTATGCCTAATTGCTTACATAGTTGTTTTTATTTGATTTTTTATAGGTTTTGCTATAAATGTAAAAATGAATATGTTTTTTAAGAAACAAAAGGGGAGTGAAAGAATTTGGCCTGACCTTCTCTCTTCAAGAGACGAGGTGTTTATGAAGGTGACCTCGTCTCAAGAGATGAGGTCAAGTTGCTTAAAATCGAGATTGTTTTTATCCTGATGGTAATTTTGTAATTTTTTTAGAAACACAAATATTTTTTTCCTTTTCCGAAAAGTAACGTCATCTATATAAGAAGAAAATATGAAATAAAATAATTACCCAATTCCTTTTACTAAAATTTCTTAAACCACATTTCGTGTGCATTTTTGTAAATTTTTTTATTTTATTAAAGAGTAAAGTTAGTAGATGTGTTCATTTATGTTGAAAATAACAATAAATTAGGGTTTGAAATTAGGAAAAGTTAAGAACTGATGTTACAGGAGAATAGGTAGGAGAAATGAAGCGCTTTAGTAAGATAACATTTTATTTAGGGTTTTTATTATATATTTCTAATTTATCAATATTATTTGGTACCTTTTAACTTAGTGGTTTAGATACTCTTAAAACTTTCATCCTCTAAATATGAGAGTATGGGATCTAGGACGGTGTGTATGAAGATCTTGTTGCCGTAGTTGATCCTAGAAAATCTGTAATTTTATTTTATCTTATAATCCTTAATGCTTACTTGAATATTCTGATCGATAGAGTACGAATGGATATCATTACCTTCGTTTGATAGGACCTGCTTGCCATAATAATTATTATGCAATCTACTTTGCATGATCATTTTCATGTTCGCTTACGGAACAAGGAAGACATAAACTAAGAATGCATTTAATGAATGCTCGCATACTTAAAACCTTTTTTTTTTTCCCTATAAATGTTCAGGAAGCTTTTTATATAAGAGTCAAACATTTGGTCTGTTAGAATTTCACGAAATTTTCATAGACCAAGTGGATAATGAGGGTAAAAAAAAAGAGAGATAGTTGGGCTCGTCTCTTCATATATCTATACCTTTTACCATTCGGCTAAATAAATTCTCCATTTCAAATATTTTATAAGCACAATGAATAACAAACAAAACGTATGGAAACTAGTTTTCAGTTAAAGAACACTTAGTCTATTTGTTTGTGGATAGATTACAAATATAGATATTTTTTTATTTTTTTAATAAATTATTTATTAAAAAATAGATATGAATAAAAAAATAGTTAACAGTCCTCATTAAATGATCAAATAAATTAAATATAAATAAATTATAGATGCAAATTGAACATATTTACATACTGTTTCGATATAAATATAGATACAGATGAAAAATAGATCATCAAATAGATCGTATATAGATGTTTTCTTTGGAAAAAAAAAAAAATCACAATTGTCTCATGCGTGTTCTACTATGGTACTTCACCGAATTCTTTCAGTTGGATCGCTTTTAAATAATTATTTTGTAAAAATGTGACATATCCATTCATTCCTTTCAGATGCATATAACCTAGGTGGATAAAGATTACAAAAAGTGTTTAAAATGGAGGAACCGACTCTATACGATAAATTTCTAGACGATATTACATGTATAATGTACTAAAAAAAATTTTTATAAAATCAAATTGTGGAAAAAAATTATACGAATAGTATCGTTGTACTGCACCTTATTAATTTTTTTTTAAATTATATATGTATTGCACGTTGGATGTGTAATACACCTTTAACCTGTATCACATGTCCAATAAGTGATACACATGCAATTATACATATATCGCTTATTAGACATGTGATATAAGATCGAAACATGTATCCACATTCTATCGGCGATACATAGGCTCTAAAAACTTTTATCGCTTAGATCGCTGTATCTCGTTTTGGATATACTGTACAAGTAGAAATATTTGTATCTCTATCCTAAAATGCGGCATAATGACATTAATTTGATATTTTTTTTTATAAAATTCGTATCTGTGTATTTTTTTGAAATAACGCTAGACACGTGTTCCACATGAATTTCCACTCATGGACATAGATAGAACCAATGAGATAGACATACATGACTTGCAATAAATCGGATATTAACTCAAATAAGAATCATAGTTATGTATGGACACACTAAAAAAAACACATTGATATTAAAGAGTCTTCAATTGTAGTTAAAACACATATAAAAAACAATGGATTTTATAAGGAAATGCTAGTTAGATCTTTTATATTGAAAACATATATAAAGTGTGAATTTCATGAATTTTTGAGTGTTTCCAACTTAGATTTTATTTACATTGAAGTTTCATGTATCATATGCATCTATATCCTGTACAAACATTCGATGTCAACTACAAATAAAACAAAAAAAAGAAATGAAAAAGCAATGCAAATATTAGATCTGAATCATAACACGAAAATCCAAATATTAGAATTAATTTTTATTACGCTCAATTTATAACTCTCACTTCAAACTCAAAAGTTACCAAACCCTAAATGAAAACTCAAATACAAACTCCACGCATGAACTCAAACTCAAACCTAAAATCCAAATACAAACTTAAGCACCAAATTACAAATATACAACTCTTAATTAATGGTTAATGGTGAATAATGTATATTTATACGATATTCAAGAAATATGGTACATATTTAAAAATATTAATTTGAATAAAAATATGTACTACAACAAATTTGTCTATTTGCCTAAAATATTGAAAAAAATGAAGATTCATTTGATCTTGAACCATACGAGTGAAAAAAAGACAATCGAAAATGTACGAACCCCTTTAATAATTATCATAAATGACCTATTTTCAGAATAAGATATACATTATTATATATAAATTCTGGTTTATAATGCACATCATGCGAGAAATTACATTTGTGCATTATACCCATATCCCTTACTACTACTAATCCTCTTCTTATGAAAATGCAATGGCAATGGGGGAGGCATTATTGAAGCTTTCTTTATCTCTCTAGCTTAATTGTTTGGAAACCTTCCTTGCTTAACTTCTAAAAAAGGATTATTAGGTTTTATCGTGTCAAAGAACTTTTTTGTAAATTACTATAAGATTTTTCAGCCATAGTATTCTTTCTTGATTATGCTTCTTCTATCCTCACGTACCTTACTCATGAAGATCGTATTATCAAAATTCTCTTCAACCACTATACCAAGGAAGACAACCTCTACGTAGTGATACTTTTTCAAATAATTGTGAAAACAACTTGCCACCAAATTAAAATTTAGCCATGGATTAACCGAATTGTGGGGGTTCTAGAAAAAAGGTTGTTGAAGGTATTCGCTCAACTGGACTTTCATTCTCAAAACAGGCTAATTAAGACCCTCTCACTAGAAGACAAAATAGGTCATTGTGTTAAGTGATTTACATAAAAGGCTGTTCGCTACCATATTCTCTCGTGCATGATATGCTCACCATTATCAGAGAGACCTGTCTTATGTAGCATTGGTTCACCTTCTCTTAAAATTATTGTATTGTTTGCAATATCAAGTCACCTCATCTTAACTACTCTAATCAAACCCTCCCTTACTACATGTTGACTAATTAAACCTTTGGTCCAGATAATCGTGACAACTATATTCTTTCGTATTCTCAATCTCTTATTGTTGCTATATTCTCACTTACATAAATCCTCTATTGCTTGAGTGTTGAAATGTCAATATAGTCGCTATGTGATGTCTTTTAACTCACACTTGTTGATTGTGTATCCTTATTCCACCAACAATGCTTAAGGATCCATTAGGCTAAACTCAAGACTTTCGGATGAGAATAGAGCACTAAGCAATTCTTAAGCATTGGAGTGCCTACATTGTGACTACCCTGAATGCCTTACCTTTGCTGATGATGTAAGCTTACCGTACCCATAATGTCAGAAGATTCATTAGATTAAGGCCAATACCCCCTAACAAGAATAAAGCATTAACGAATACATGAGTGCCTATGCTAAGGCTATTTCCAATGCCTCTTAGCTCACATTTATTAATTATGCAATACTCTATGCATGTTGTCAAAAGATTTATTAGGCTAAATCAAGAACCTCAAGGAGAATATAGCATCAATTAATAATAATGGTAACAAAAGCTACCTCCAACCATTTCTTGTAAGCTTGAAGTTTTCATTTACAACCAATATTTTTGTTTGCACAAAAATTGACCACAATTCCTTATTCAAATCTTCAACATGAAGGTTGTGATAGTGCTTGACATGATGCATCTTAACAACATGAATAAGATCAACTTTGATGTTGAAATCGATTAATAATACTCAAATTACCATTCGACCATTCTCATTTCCTTTTAAAGTTATGTTTCTACCACATTCACCAATATTGAAAAATGGCATTGGATCCTAAACTGCTATTTAGTTTTCTTAATTTGCTACCACCATGCATGTTGTGCAACGATATTAGAGCATGTGCTACACAGTATAGTGAAGTATCTTGAGTTGCTTCCATCATGATATTTTGAAAAGTGCTCTCATCTTCCTCATCTTTGTTATAAATTTCCTATGAGAATCAATATGAAGATCTTGGACAATGCCTCATCATTATAATTTTCATTGTCATACAAATGGGTGTTGTAAGGCTCCTACACAAGCATTTAGGTCATATGTAGGGGGGAAATCATGGATGAAGCATCATTTGTTGCTCTTGCAATGTTATAATGTAAATATTAGTTTGCAATGTGTGTCATTGTTGATACAGGATGCTTAATTCTTTAGAAATCTCAACATATAGCTAATGTATATTCTTCCATGTGAGCTTTAGTTATTTTAACAGAATCAATATCATCCTTATTGTGCATTAACTCATAAATTGCTCCATATATGAGCTTGATATAAGACCTTAATACATATATAGTGGGAACTATTTTTGATGCTTTTAAGCAACTTATCTAAGATATTTTTTTTCATTTTCAACCTTTTAATAGTGTGGCCTCTTATTGTCATCCACAATATTCTCACACATAAATAATGAGTTTGCTAAAACCTACCATTTCAACTTAAGTATCACAATGTGTAGCAAATTAGTCATCTTAAAACATGTGTGAAATAATGCTTGTAAAATTGGCAAGCGAATGATCAAGAATAATATTGGGAATGAGTGAGATACAGATATCTGTATTATCCATAAAGAAATTCGTTACGGTTTTAGAAAGAAAAATTGTAACTGAGAGGAAATTAGGGTTTATAAAGAGAAAGAAAGTTTGTTTATGTGTTGTGGGGTGGCGTAGCCGGGGGGGGGGGGGGGGGGGGGGGTGGGGTGTTGGTGGGGTGGGTGGTGGTGGTGGTGTGGTGTGTGTGTGAAGGGGTGAACAAAAGAACACCTACATACCTTATTTTAAAAATTAAGTGAAAATGTCATTTAAAATCACAATTTCTAATTATTTGTGTGTGCTGTGTGGAGGAAATTAGAGAGTGATAGCCATAAAGTTAAAATGTGAAATTTAAAAGTGACTAATATAAGTTAAATGAAGGAGCCATAATTTTTTTTTTCCCAAAGTAAATAAATAAACAAGCAAACAAATAAATAAAAGTGCATCCACTGAATGCACATATATTAGTTGAACTTTCTATATATGAGACCTCGACATGATACAATAAACTATGTATGTACCTTCAAGTAAAATACTTTCCATACAAAGTCTACGTGTTCTTTATAAAACTCCATCTATGGTGAAAATACACTTTTTGAATGCGTTTTTACTATTAAATCATTGTAGATCCATAGAAACTCAATGGATTGCGATTGGTAGATATATATATTGTGTTAACATTTGAAAAAAAAAGTGTACTTCAATATTTGAGAACTCTTATGATGATGATGATGTTGTTGTTGTTATTCACAAGGTGGTCAAATTGAGTACAATATACTTATTGCATTAGAGTAATTTCTTAAGAGCCTTAGTTCTTTCTTCTTTAGCTATTCCATTCATTTTACTCCAATGGTCCAATATTTTGAAGATATAATTACATATCACTAAAATAATAGGAGAAAATTATATGATTACCAATCTATTAAAAAATGAAATTACACAAATACAAACCACATAAAATTAATTATCAGAATATTGATGCAAAATCGCGTCAAGTAAACATGATTTAGATATTTATACAATTTACACATGAGCTGTGTTTGTAACATGCAATTCATATATGACATACATGAGTTATATTTCTTAAGAACGATTCATGTAGATGATAAAGTCATATTTCACTCAATTTTCCTTGATCAAATCATGATAACCTTGCTATAGATTTTATAGAAATCAATTGGAAATGGTACTTAAGTATGTTAATTGTGTTGTTTAGGTCGTTAAAGATTTATCTTTCAAACATAAGTAAATTGGAGATGTGTTGTGCAAATTTGGACAACAACAGATTATACACCGGCAAGTTTGCAAAGAACGCTAGAAAAGAGGCGGCCTTCAAGAGAATCAACAAATGTTGCCATTGTTCAATGAAGAAATCCAACCAGCGTTCAAAAATTATAACGTACAAGAGCTAAATTTGATCATATGCTGCCGGCCTTGAGGCAGTGTTAGATGTGATAGAATGCAAATTATTGGAGCCGGCCTTTACACCGTCAGCTTTCACGAGGGAAAATAAAGTGGTTTGTGACTTTTCATTATACGCTAGCAACTGAAATGGTTACGCCACTGGTGTTGAAATGTTGTATATTTATTGCTTGCTCTCGGAAATTAATTTTTACATTAAAGGCTGGTCAAATTTAATTGCCAGCCTTTAATGCTAGCATACTCCCTTGTAACCCTTCATATATATTCATCTTATTGTCATTCGTTCATGAGATAGAAAAACCCTAGGCATGAAATTGAGAATTTTTTCCATTGCTCCTTGAATTAGATTAGGGCATAGACACTAGTTAAGTTTTCTTGTTAATTTGAATAAGGATTCCACACCGGGATTCAAGTGGAAAATGTTATTTGGATTTGGATTTCAAGAACAAGATTTCTTTTACAGGTGATTTTGTTCTTTTTCTTATATTGAAATGTTGGATGATGTTTGATGCTTGATTTCTTGTGTTCTTAAATCGGTTTTGAGTTATAGATCTGATTTATATGATTGATGGTCCCTGTTGTTGATTGAACAATTGTCTATATTCGATTTGTTAATGTTATTTCACATATCAAGAATTTTGAATTAGATCTAGAACTCATGATAGATTAGGATTGGAATTGGAAAATTCTTTTTTAATCAATTTTGTGAAAATCTAATTTGGATTACAAATTACATAGGGATATGGATTTGAATTCAATTAAGGTTTGGTAATTAAATAGATTAGTCGATTAATTACTTTGCTAGGAATAGGAAACATTAATTGGTTAATTTAAGGTAATAGCTTGCTTTGGGAAAAGGAGTTGTTATCTAGTGCTTGATTGTTTAAAAACTGAACCCATTCACAATTTTGGATTAGGCATGTTTTGATTGATAACATACATTCATTTGATCGTTCAGATCTATTGACTCTAAACTTTATCAATTATTGGTGTGAAAATCCAAGATTTTTCTATAGTTTAGTTTTATTAAAAGAAAATACAAAAAAGAGGAAAACATTTTGATTTGCCTAGCTATGAATTAGATTGACATAGTTGATAGCTAGTTCTCACTCCCTGTGAATTCAACATAGTATTCATCGAAATTTTATTATTGCACACGCATCTTATACACTGTCGGTTAAAAATCTGCGCATTTAAAGGAATTTCAATTTAACTAAAAAATTTTAAAAAGCATATGTTGAAAAAGCCTGATCAATATAAATGAATCAAAATGCATAAATCCAATTCATGAAATCCAAAACTTTAAAAAATATATTCATACTTGAATCACCCCTTAAATGTGATTTATATAAATTACTAAATTGCGTCTACAAGGAGCAACTTATGTAAAAACATGTGAATTACATGTCCGATATGCGTTTTGTATCAGTATATTGGTAATTATTTTATATAAGTTTGTATATATATAATTTCTTTTTAAAAAATTGGTATACGTGTATTTCACTCAAATGGCATTAGCTTTAAAGAGAGAAGAATTCTTGTTCTGCAATTAAGCTAGAATGGCGCAAGATCAATCTCTCTTCACTCTGCTACAGAATGTAGAAATGGCAATAAAAAAGAGAGGATGTAAGTAAGAAAACCGCGAGCATACTTTTAAAATCAAAAGATGACGACGGTTGGGCGGTTACCGCACAGGAAGTTTCAATGCAAAGATGAAATTAGCTTTTATAAAACGAATTATTGCAACATGCACTGTGTCCGGTGCATTGGATGGATGGACAAGAGAAACGTGCAGAAAAAAAAAAAAAAATAAAGCTTGGGATCCTACATTCCTACAAAATGTAGGATCCACCAGAAAAACCTATATTCTTCTGATGAATCAAGACTAGCATAAAAAGCTTATGATGCTCAAAGCTGTACAAAATCATTTTGCTACTTATATTACAAGTACAATCATTCATAGCCGTTACTCATTAAAAAAAAAGGAGCAGCAAATCGAATGCCTTTCACCTCTTTATCAACCAGTTGGACAAACTACAGAAGTTGAACGGCTGCAATGGCTGGAATTTTCTCACGCAACTTTTGTGTCACAGCCACCCGAACCGTCATGACTCCTGCTGCAGGACCAGTAATTCGGACTTTTACTATTGGCTCCTCAATCGCTACTAGCTCAAGGGATCCACCTGCTGCACCAACGAGATAGGGCCTTATCTCCTCAAGAACCTGAGACGTTAAACACACAGTTGGCAGTGAAAAATGTTTAAGATTAGTAATGGTTAAGAGTACCAATGAAGCTCAAGATGAAAAGCTCCGAACATGCATAAGGAGCAATGCTCAGTAGGCAGATAGTGATCCATCGTCTATCAACACAATAAAGATGACACACACACGCGTGCACAAGAGAGAGAGAGCTACAAGTTTGAGGTCTAATCAAACATGAACAATCTCAACATCGAATGAAGTGGCTATAGCCTTCTTATGAAAGAAAAAGTTGCTAGGATTTCATGTCTCATAGAAAAGGTTTGAAAGACTAACTTTGAAAGACAAAACAGAAAATGCAAGATATACAGCTCAACACGAAGTGTTTTCAAGTATTGTTTGAGTCACAGACCGACTAGCTTCCATAAAAGATGGAAAAAGAAACAAACATCAAGTTAGGAAAGGCTGGCTGGTTATAATAATTCTCAACTTACCTTCTCTATGTTTTCCTCATTCAGCTCAAGCCCAGTTTCTTCATCTGCAATTGGTTCCACAGCAACTATTTCTGGAATCTTTTCCATTAAACGACGCTCAATGCCAAGCTTCATTGTTGTAACTGAACTTGGACAAGATCCACAAGCTCCTTGTAACTTTAGTCTCACAACATTGCCATCAATCTCGTGCAATGCTACATTACCACCGTCAGCAATAAGATATGGCCGGATTTCATCAAGCACACTATCAACATTCTCTGCAGTTAGTGGAAGTTCCACTGCTGAGTTTGATGTAGCCACAGCCTTCAGCTATACAATATCAAGCATAGGAATTGATAAGCAATACATTCACGGAGCACTGGAAGTAACTCACTAATAGCAAAAGAGACAAACTCAAAATAAGAGAATCTACTTCTAATTTGACCTATTCAGTTTGAAAGAGTAGATATTTTATATTTTCCTTTCGGCCTTGATAAACCATTAGGATTCAGTAATTGTGCACAGTGCACACGTACATCATTAGTAAGGCTGGAGGATCATCCACCACTTGCGACAGCATAGACAAAGGAGGAGGATAGAAAGACCTGTGTAGTCATTCTAGGGAGTTAGATACATGGCAGAAATGGATCTTTCTGAGGATGGTAAGAGAATCTCGTTATAAAGCATAAGAAGCAACTCTCTCTCCCCTTCTTCTTCTTTTTTATTTTTTTTATTTATATTATATTTATTATTAGCAACCAAGGAAACTTCATTTATTTCTTTTTTTTGGATTACAATCGAGGCAAGCTTTGCCATCAACATAGACCCAAGGAACTCATCTCACAAAGCCAGCACAAGATCTTCCATACAATTCTCAGTGTTTTGGTGAAAAGTTGCTGGATAATTTTTTTCAAAAGTAGTTTTCCTTTGGGTAATTGTTAGTTTCTCTTCCCTTTTTTTTCGGTCAAATTGCCCCAAAAGGCAGACTGCAACCCCCCAAAATCCAAAAACAACAAAAAATAAATAAATAAAGGAATTCAGACTTACACAAGTAGAAATTAGTTAAACATCTCTGAACTGCTCCCTAGATGAAAAGGAATTCATTGAGAACTCCACTATGGAATGCCATAACAGATTTTGCTACTCTTCTAAACTTCTATCATACTATGTACATTAAACAACCATAAATGAGAAGCTATTCCACTTTGCATTACCAATGTCTTTGGTTAGGGTAAAAATAGATGACATTCTGAAAAGTCTAGTCCTCATGTTAATGGTACTTCCCTTTTCCAAATGGTACCTCCTTTTATTGAGATTATCATCCTCTCCACTCTCTACTGTCCATCAAAATAACACTAATATCATTTTTATAGTTACCATATTATAATCTATCTCTTATCTTCCATTCAGGTACAGTGAACAGAAAATTACAATACGGTTAGTCATCTAAAAGAATAGATGATGATCACAAGGATCCATTAAAACATAGTACCACTCAGAGAAATTACGTATAAAGATGACATCACTGAAGGGGTTAAGGAGAAGAAAATATTCTTGAAACATTGGTACAAGGATTCCATCAACCTGTTTTTATAACTCTTGCTTCTAGCACAACTGAAATCTCTAGAATAAAACATACTAAAAGTAAACCTTAGGCAAGTAGGAGGAAAAATAATTTTCCATTTCCAATCCCATAGAGAAGGTATGCTATATTTATAGCTCATAGGACTGATGCAATTCACAGCACACTCAAGCAGTTTAATGACGGTGCCAGAATCAGTGATATTCTGATTATAGTTATACAAGATGCCAAAGTTCTGAAAGAAGGCAATAACATATCTAGATCTTTGTGAATCATGGATCCACCATCCTTAAAAGCCAAGTAAGAAGGAAAAGAACCAAAGGAAACCGTAAGTAAGCCCCATTAGATTAAAGTGAAAGGTGTAAGTGAAAAGAATGAAAGAGATTAAGATTGTGTCTTAGCCTCGATTTATGTGACTCCATATCATGCTTCACTACTACTTAATTAATTAATGGCTTTGCAGATACTAACCTTAGGCATCATCAGTTCATCACTACCTAGAACTTCCATATCAAATTAAGCCAGTGGATATCCTTGACCATGTTTCCTTGAAGCTTAATGGTCCTTCAATTCTTCACACAATTAATAAGATAACCTACTCTTGCAAAACCCTCTCCTTCAACTTAGCTCAACGCCTTGACCAACTTAAAAATTATAAACTCAAAACATATGTCAGACTCGGTAACATCAAATGCCAATACTTACCAATGTGCTTAACAATTAAAACTTCGCCCAAACAGTCTAGAAAACCCCAGCTTCTATCAACAATAAATACCAAATTATCCCTATAAAGATCTTCCTAGCTACCCTCCTCTAAGAATTCTTCATCTTCAAATTGAAATTTAACAATATATCGTAAACAGAGAGACAAGCCATCTAAAGTAATTTCCATAACGCATAAGCACATAATCGGCAACTTGAGATTCCGTAAACAATCATCTGCAGAACATGGACACAGACAACAGGGATGCTCAAATCAATACAATAAATTAGACTAACCGTGTCTGTTTAATTCCGCGGGCGATCGAATCCTGGCGAGGGACCGGACCGGATTATTCCTCTTGAAGAAAGAGACATGAGTTCCCAAAAAGCTGGAATACTGTAAAAAAAATACGTACACAAAATCAATTTGACAACTAAAGCAGATATTCTAATTAAAGAAAAAAAAAAAAGATAACTGACCTTAGCGGAGGAAGAAGAAGAAGGGTCTAGGATTTGGTGTGGTCTGCAATAAGGGGCGTTGGCCTTCGCCACCACGGTTTGCAGCATATTCGGTCAATCTCAATCTCAATCTATGTCAAACCCTAAATCGAATATATCGGATGTTAATCTTTCAATCAAAAAGCACCGATTCCTGTGTGACTAAATTTGTGCTTTAATGATGGAACGGTACAGAAGACGTACGGAAGCTTGCGGCTTAGGAGCTTGAGTTTGCTCTCTAAATGGAATCCTCGTTTCCGTTTCCAGTTTGTCCTGCAATGTCGTGTCCCGTTGTATCGTATATTACATTATTATAAATAAATAGTTAAGTTTTTTTTAATCACAAAATAAAAACGTACCTATTAAATTTTTTATAATCTTAATTGTTTTTATTTTTTGGACGAGTGATCAAGAATAGTTGATAGAATAAATTAAATAATAAGAAATATTGTTGAAAAAAAAAAAAATATTTATTATTATTATTATTTCTTCCAGGCGCTGAAGAAGCCGCTTGCCATTGATTGCAGGCCCGCAAATGGCAAAGTGCAATTGCGTTTGGCTTTCTCACTCCCTCCCAGCCATACAGAAGAAAGCGTCTAGTGGGACGTGAACAACTTCAATCGATATTTTACTACGTATTATTAAATAAAATGTGAACAGTGTCTCAAAACCACCTTTTTAAGATTCCTAATAAGAGAATTTATCGTTGGCAAAAAAACAAAAAAAAAAAAAAGAATTTATCGTTGGGAAAAGAAAAAGAGAATTTATCTTTCATTATATGAATGGTTTTTTTTTTGGGCAATTTAGGACGTTCATTTAAAATAATTATCGAAATAGACTTAAATTTAAGATAATTATCAAAATAGATTTTGTATGAGAAAAATTTACCAAAATGCCTCCTTAAAGTCATATTTACAACATGCAATCTTATAAATAGAAATAACAAGTTGAACATGCAATCTCATGGATAATTTTTATTTTTCAAAAATGAAAATAGCCATTGCATGTTGAACATGTTGATTTATAGCCGAGCAATGCTCATGTGATGAGTCATAGTAGGCTATGTTTACGATTATGTATTTTTATGAAATCATATCTTGAATATGCTAATTTTATAGGTATGATATAACCTTATTTATGAAAAAATAAATGGTACTTCACCAAAATTTTTATAAATTTAATAATGATTTTGCAATTAAAATTTGAATGGAAAACCCATTCTCTAACGGATGCTTTACATATATTCATTTCGATAGATGTGGCAAAATGTTAGATCTCATGCACATAGGACAATGAAGTTTCAAATAGTATAGAGCGATAGGTTTAAATTGATTATTGTGCGACACTTGGGATGGTGAGAATGAGAGTGGTTGGGATGCTCTACATATTTGTATTGCTTGATGTAATGGCCTAAATTAAAACCTTAAAAGGAAACAGACTATATAATTAATAGCTTAGTAAATGTTTACTTGTTTATTTTCCTCACTTTATTGTGTTATGAAAATAGAATTTGCAAATGAATTTAACATGCCATGTGGCTTGGGTTCATATGCTTGCTAATATTTCTTCTTGATGAGTTGAAATCATTTGACTAGATTAAAATGTTGCATTTAACTATTTGAATGAATTAGATGGGTAGGAGAAAACAACAAATGCAGTGATGCCTTAAGAAATTACTCACCTCTACATATGATTTTGAGTATCTTGTTAATAGTGAGTAATATGTTTAAGGAATATAATGTGTCACGATCCTAAAAAAAGCCTAGTAGGATTAACCTAAAGTTATCATACATGTTTGCGTATAATATATAAATTTTGCAAGTAGAGATTGCAAAACTTTACTTCATATTTATTATGCAAATCTTAATTGTATAAAAATATTTTGATAGCAGGAATAAGAGTTCCCACAGTTCACCAAAACCGTATGAAACGGTATCCCTGCCAAATAATAAGATAGAATAGATAGCCTCTATAACACAAACTTCCAATATTATACAATTAATCTAATTCATATTCTAGTTTATCCTCATAATTACAAAATCTCAAACTTGTACATATGCATATGATTTACATTCTTAGTTTATCTTCCTGTCTTCAAGAACTTCACTGAAGGAGATCTTCACACATTCTTAGCCTATTCTAGTTATGAATTATTCCTGCACAAAAAACTATAGGAGCGTAAGCTAATCTATAGCTCAGTGAATGACAATACTATACCAACTGTGAGACAAATGTCAAGCAATTTATTTAACAAACATATGCAATGCAACGCTCAGTCATATAATATGCATAGTTTGAACAACCGGAATCTAAATCAATGCAGATTTACGTCCTCTCTTAGAGATTGAAGGTCCAGCTTAAGTCATTCATGCCTAGGAGAGCTAAGGGACTAAGGAAAGAGAATTCCTTTTTAACTCATTTCTTATTTCTGTATATCCATATAAGGATTATAATTTCGACTTCACCTTAGATTTTAGACCCACCATTAAGTATTAACTAACTCATGTCAACTCTCATGAGGCAACATCCTTCGATGTTACTTAGTTCCTATAAGGTGATGCCCAATAACAACGTTGGAGAAATAAATCCATAGAAATATCTGTTAGTGATTGTGCCTAGGCCAATTACTAGATATTGTCATTTGATATATATATATATATATATATATATATAAACAGAGGCATTTCTTTTGTATTGTTTGCATATTTATTTATAATAGAAATCATGAATAATTTATTATTCTAAATGTTCCTAGATGCTCATTATTATGGGAATAATAACGAATTAATCTAGTATGAGTTTTCATTTAGTAAACATGGATGTCTATTTGTATGGTGATACAAATGAAACTCATAGGCATATATTAGATGATGTGTGCTGAACTGAACCATATGAGATCACTACATGGAATATTGTCATAAGTGACTTTCATAATAACTATGTCAACGTATCCTTAGACCTGAAATCACCATAGGTTCCAACATGAGAAACGTTATGTTTCAACTCAATCAAACGTTGTCTTTAACCGGATAATTATAAAGGTTAAGTTTAGGACCTAATGTATATAATGTAGAGGAAGTTGAGTGATTAAGATGGGATTTGTCCCTTTCGTTATGAGAGAGATATCTCTGGGCCCTCGATAAGTGAGACTGAGAAATGCATGGCCATGCTCAAATGAATTGATAGTGTGATGAATTTCATTTATATTATCAGATCACTTACAAATCGAGAAATGATAAGATTGAACAATATAAGAATGACACTCTCCATGTCTTATGTTCAATCTAGATATCATGTGACAAAAAGGATAATGACATAAATTATAGATCGGACAAAAATCGGATTATTGATATTCACTTAATTTGGGTAGACATAATATCTTGCTAGAGACCAATGATGTCTTATAGGTCTAAAAGGTGTTTAGGACCTACTGCCAACATTAGGTGTACCTATAGGGTCACACACAAAAGAACGAATGAAATATATTATGGGTTTATATTTAAACCTATGGGAATTTTATATTTATTATTCTTAAATAGTTTAAGAATAATAAATGATTATGACAGATAATTAATATTTAATGAAATAATGTATTTCATTAAATATTAAATAAATACCTCATCATATATATCTTATAGGGTTTCCTATAGGATTTCATATATGTCTATATAGATCTATAGACAGCCTTTTAGGGCAGACTCTTTGATGTCATATTAGACGGCAGAGAAATTCTGCAAACCTAAAAGAGAGAAAAGAAGAAAAATAACTCCTACACGAATTGGATTCGTGTTCTTGAGTGCTAGCACACAGTCATTCACGTGTGGATACCGTAGAGGGGATTGCGAAACTACGGTTTCTGCAAATCCGATCTGCTGATCGTTTTGAAGCATCAATATAAGGTATATTCAAGAAACCCCTTTCTTGCTCAAATCTAGTCAAGAAACATGGATACTAATTTGATTGAATCGCATGGGTCATCCATTGGGGATGTAGGATTCGTATTTTATGAAAAATAAAATATATTTCCGCTGCATTTTGATTCCTAAATTCCCAATAGTGGTATCAGAGCCACTTGCGATTTCAATCAATTTTTTTTCATATGTATGTTGATATGTATGATTTGTTAAAAAAAAAATTGCGTGTCGTCGGATATTGGATCTGATCTGGATTATTTTGCGTCTGTTCTAGATTTATTTAGTTAGTCTGATATTGTATATGGACGTTTGATATATGCGTTAATTAGATGATAGTGGATATTGATTTTACGGATAAGATCTGTAGTTTTATTGATTTAAAAAAAAATTGCTATTTGCATCCGTATCAGCATCTATATACAAGAGAAGAATAAGGGGTCTGTGTGCATTTGTTCGTTTGATGTTAATTGCATCGGAATTGAAGGTCAATTGTTGGTGCACCTGTTTTGGATATTTTTTTTTTCTGATTTAAATTAAAAAAACAAAACAGATACAGAATTAGGGCATATAGTTTCGACGAGCGTGCAAACAGATACAGTTCGGAACAATTTAGATCTGTGTTTAATTGAATATATTAAAAAAAAATTCCGAACAGTTCGAAATTGTTTACCGATTGGATTCGTCTAATATAGTACAGCAAATTCTTGGGATCCTTTACATATATGATATAGTTCAATTGTTGAACAGATCTGGTTTTTAAAGACAATTGTTCAATTGTTGAACAATTTTTGAGTTTTAAGAAAGGATTTACATGAAAATTTTGGAAATAATTTTAAAGGGTTTTGAAAAGGAATTTTAATTTTTCAAAAGAATTTCCCTTATCTAGATTTGCTATTTCGTATAGGTTTCAGGGGCGCTGCCCCTGAAACCTCGCAAGGGACGCTGTCCCCTTGACCCGTGCAAGGTGTATGATAATTTTCCATGATAAAATAATAGTTAACATAATATGTACTTATAAAGTGTTGTGTATTATGTGTATGACTATTATATGTGCTTATGTTATGTATATGGTGCATAGTATGGCCCTAAGACCTATGTGATTGGCAGGTTCTATTCCTTTATTTTTATGGGTTGTAATTTCATAAATATGGCTTGCGTATCGTTTTTGTTTTATTGTAACTAGTTGTAGGACTTTTTTTATCTTTTTCATTATTGTAATAAATACATGAATATGTAATGAAGACCTTCTCTAATCCATGATGATGGAGAAGCAAGGATCAAGATGAAGATACAAACAAGTTTTCAACTCATGACCATTAAAGTTGGTTTTCACCTTAGGATTGGACCATTGATCTTCATATTGGCTTATGAAAATCAATATAGATTAAAAGGGCCATGCTATGACACATTTTCTTTTATATAAGCATGATGTATCATGTGAGATGATATTTGTATATGTATGTGATACTATATTACCACTTTGTATGCTTAATTATCCATCATACATGATGATAAAATGGAATATTAAATAATTAAAATCCCTCAATAATTTTAAGTTGAATGCACCCATAACTAAACACCTATCAAGAGTTCGATCACCAAAATGTAGGTTTGCCAAAGTAGAGTGCATTAGGTTATCATAGTAAGGCAGGATGAGTAATAGTGCTACTCATGAGTTTAATATGGTTAGACTTAATTAGGCTATCAAAATGATTTTAGGCCTAAGGCATTAGATGGAATTTAAATACGCAGTGATATATGATGTCAAAAATTCCATAAACAATCTAAGAATTACATGTGATGTAATTGGTAAAGAGTTACCTACCTAAACAACTTAATTTTAAGTGTCATGCCAAAGCTGACTTAGAGTTAAGTGAAATATGGATCTTAGCCCACTAAAATGCAATAATTAAATATGAAGTACATTAATAAAAAGGGTTATTAATTTTAGTGGGAGTTTTAATTTTATGCCTCAATTATATATATTAAAATAAACTTTGCATATCTAATTGTAGATCAATGGCTACAAACAACACATCAAATTTATCATTGCGATCCGTCCTTGAGAAAGATAAGCTGGTTCGAACTAATTTTCTTGATTGGTTCAGAAACTTGAGAATTGTTCTCAAGCAAGAAAAGAAACTTTACGTCCTTGATGAGCCCATTCCTGAGGAACCTCCCGCTAATGCTCCAAGTGCTGAAAAAGGATGCTTATAGGAAGCATTCTGATCACTCTTTGGAAGTAGGATGCCTAATGCTTGCAACCATGAGTCCAGAACTTCAGAAGGGTCTGGAAAACATGGAGGCTTATGAGATGATCCTCCATCTTAAGGAAATGTTCCAGCAGCAAGCTAGGCATGAGAGGTATGAGACTACCCAAGCCTTACATTCTTGTAAGATGATGGAAGGAGGTTCTGTCACGCCCCGAAGGGTACCATAAACGTGGCAGTCCGCCACATATAATATCAAGGCTTAAGAATGGCTATCTTAGTCATGCGAAAGCCTTAATATTATATGTAAGGCGTCTAACACGGTAATAGGAGACACTTTTGGGAAGCATAGTTTAAGCGAGTAAAGATAAACACACAAGGATCCAGAAATAAAGTATATCATATCATAAATAACCAAAGGTCTGTTACATAATTTCTTAGGGGCATACCCTCGCTAATTCCAAGAATCGAGATAAACTTCACAACATCCAAAATATTACATCAAAGATTTCAAAGGAATTCTAATCTAAGTCTTCGAGTAGATTTCCTCCAAAAGCTTCAATATAAAACGTACACGGATACGGGAAGACCTCGGGCACAAAAATAGGTGTTCCTGAGAATACAAATATCTATAGGGGTGTAAGCTTATGGGCTTAGTGAGTAAATCCCAAAATTCATACTCGAAGAAAATTATCAATCAAGTTTATTATTCAAACGTATGAAATGCAACAACCACGTGAGCATACAAGACATATGACTTTCCGGGAATCATATGTTGAATGAATTACGCCCTTCATTTGGGGTTGGGGATTCAGGCCAATTACAGCCACAACTTTTAAAAATACTTTTATAGATCTTACTGGCTCTTATACGCCATCAAAACATGTAGTTATTACAGGCTCCTACTAGCCACCAATTTTGTAGTTTTTACCGGCTCCTACTCGCCACTTACATAATATACCGGTTATGTCTACCACCACTATTATACACTTGTCCCACCAATTGTATAGTAGTGAATGCAATGTGACTCAACATATGAAGTGCATGAATAATTTCTTTAATTAAAGTCTAGTAGTTACTTTTAACTTCTTTCAAGTGATCAACCAATCTCAAACAATTCAAGATATGAATGCACATACAACTTTATTACAAACAAATGGAGTTTCGATATACTTAGTATTCCTTCAACATATTATCATACACTTCTTTTTTATTTTTGCTTAGATTCTAGTGCAACTAATTTTACAAGCACAATCAAGAGTATGAAAATAACGGGGAATAAACTCACTCGGCCATGATGACACCTTTCTTGAATTGGATGGTTCGTTCGGAAATTCCACTTAATCGTAGTAATCCTCGGGATATGAACAATCCTCCTCGTGATTATCTAATCAAGAAGAATACCCAAAATGAGTATTTCATGAAATTCTATTCTTGAAGATTCTAAACTTTCCTTAAAATCGTACAAGGAGAAATTCCATTTTAAAAATGGCCATATCTTGCTCATCTTAACTCGGAATTTCGCGTATAATATACCGTTTTCTATCTACTCGAAAAGATCTACGCATTTCTAAGCTTATTTCCATAAAACTAAGTCATTTGTGTTCCGAAAAGGTAGCGATCAGATTTGCCACGAATTTGTAAACACTTGTTTTCCTTAAAGCTCATTTTGAAAAGATAAATATTTCAATTATTTTGTAAACTTTTGAAAGGTATATATATATATTTGTAATGACTCATAACAAATGTATGAAGTAAATGAAGTTGTCTCAACTTTAAAAAGTAAGGTTTTAAAAGATTTTGAACTTGAGATTCTATTGAATATTTATTCTACTTTTGAAAGATCTTGAGTTATTGAGATGAATGAATATTTTTTTCTAATTTTAATCTCTTGTAATTTCTTTAAATTCCTAAGGTGTGGTTTTATTTTCAAAACTTGGATTCAAAAAGTAATAAAATGACATTTTTATTTCTTGTAATGATTCCAAAAGAATTTCTACTTCTTGATGAAAGATAAGTTTTCATAGAACCTTTTGTTTATGTAAGAAAATCATTCTTATGCATGTTCATGGGTTTTTAGAAATCCGTTTTCCATATTTATTTCTTTAGAAAGAATCTTTAATTCAAGAAAACATTTTCTCATTTATTTTGTTGAGACAAAAACATTATGTTCATGCATGAATATGAATCATAAGCTATAGAAATGTAAAATAATAACTTGAAAGCTTAAGTAAATAAAGTAAATCAAGTATTGGGACCTTAGCTTCATCAAGGTACCCCAGGACTAAGAAAAGACTAGTCCCGAAAAAGAAAAGAATTGTTTTGACTTGATGAGGACAAGTCTAAGACTAGAATGACTAGTCTTAAAATCAACTTGAAATTAAATAAATTGCATTGGAATAAATAAATTGCATGAAAGGTAAATAAATTGCAAGACTATGAGCTTATATGCTCTAAATAGTATATATAGCTATATAGATATATTGGATAGTAATAAACATAAAGGAAATATAGAGAAACATAAAGGAACATAAAGGAATTGATGTTATGAACAAAAACAAAGTATGAACCTATTGTTGCTTTCTTAACCTTTATGGTTTTAGAAAACACACACTAAGTTCATACTAAGTAGATGAACATGTGGATTTCTTGAAGGCATATTACCTAAAAGAAAAAGAAGAGAGGAGCTCCTTGTAGAAGACTTCTTGGAAAGAATTCTTGAAAGAATTTGAGAGAGATTTTGGTATAGTAACTTTAGAAAAGAAGTGGTGTGAAAGAAGTGAAGGTATGAGGGGATATTTATAGGAAAATGTGGGAGATAAATTGTGTTAATTAAATAATTGGAAATTAAAACAAATTTAGCATGGAGAGAGAGGGCCGGCGCCATTTGTGTGTGTGGGGAGGAGAGAAATTTTTTTTTTTTTGTTATTTTGTTAATTAAAAGTAAGAAATGAAAGATGTGAAGTTGTATTGGAAATGAAAATGTGTAAGAAATAGGTGTATGGCTTGTAAGAATAGGTTGTAAGAAAAAGTAGAGATAGATGAATAGTGTAGAATAGTAGAAAATAGTGTAATGTAAAAGTAGATATGACAATTAAATACCGGTAGTAAGAAAATACGCGTATAAAAGCGATATCTGATATTTTTAGCTATCGAAAAATTATGAAATTGATTTTTGGAAATCTTATATTTTTTACGAGTCTAACGGTATATTCGGAATATTTTTACTATTCCGGGCTCCGGACACGTTTTTCGAGAATTGTGTCGTTCGGGTTCGAAGGACATCGAATTTCGCGAAACTGAAACTTTTATAAAACCTATGGTTATTACGAACTATTCGAGCTAATTATCTCAACTTCGTTTTTCAGGGCTTGAGAAAACGGCAATGCCGGACTTAAGCGGTTATGGTAAACTAGGGTTTAGTTGACTCTGGGAAATCCGGTTGACTTCCGATTAGGGTTTAAACTATAATTCGGATCCAAAAATTTCGGGGATATACAGGTTCAGTGAGTGCCCATGTCCTAAAGATGAAAGGATATATTGATCATCTTGATAGGCTTGGTTTTCCAATAAGTCAGGAATTTGCTACAAATTCGATCCTAAATTCACTGACAGATAATTATGACCAGTTTGTCGTGAACTATACAATGAATAATATGGACAAAACAATCTCTGAATTACATTCGATGCTCAAGACTGCTGAGGTCAATATCAAAAAGAAGAAAGTCTCGATGGTTCAGAAAGGAAAAGGCATGAAGAAGAAAGATAAAGGCAATGCTAAGGCTAAGAAAAGTTCAAAGCCTAAGCCCAAGCCTAAACCAAAGGCAAAGCCTCCTGCTTTCACTGCAATGAACCAGGTCATTGGAAGAGAAACTACAAACTCTATTTGGAAGATTTAAAGAAGAAGAAGAGTAGTGAGACTATTCCTTTAGGTATTTATGTTATAGAAATAAATTTATCTACTTCTACTTCTTGGGTATTAGATACCGGATGTGGATCTCACATTTGTACAAATGCGCAGGGTCTCAGTAGCAGTAGAGATCTGAAGAAGGGCGAAGTCGACCTACAAATTGGAAATGGAGCAAAAGTTGCTGCTCTAACTGTTGGGACTTATGAAGTGATTTTGCCCAGTGGGCTTTTGTTAGTGTTGAACAATTGCTTTTATGCTCCTACTTTGAGTAGGAATATTATTTCTGTTTCTTGTTTAGACAATTAAGGTTTCTCTTTTATTATTAAGAATAATAAATGTTCTATTTATAATAAAGACATGTTTTATGCAAATGCTGATTTACATGACAGTCTTTATGTTCTGAATCTGAAACCTGATAACAAAACTATCTATAACATAAATACTAAGAAACTTAAATCCAATGATTTAAATATGACCTACCTATGGCATTGTCGTCTTGGTCATATAAACGAGAAACGCATATCAAAACTCCATAAAGATGGAATTTTAGATTCATTTGATTTTGAATCATTTGAAATATGCAAATCTTGTTTATTAGGCAAGATGACGAAAGATCCTTTTACTGGACATAGTGAAAGGGCAACTGATTTATTGGGTCTGATACATACCGATGTATGTGGTCCATTAAGCGTTGCTGCAAGAGGAGGTTATTTGTATTTCATCACATTTACTGATGATTTCAGTAGATATGGATATGTCTTTTTGATGAGGCATAAGTCTGAATCATTTGAAATGTTTAAAGCTTTTCAGAATGAAGTACAAAATCAGCTTGGTAAGACCATTAAGGTACTTCGATCAGATCGAGGTGGAATATCTAAGCCAAGAATTTAATGACCATCTTAGAAATTGTGGAATAGTTTCACAATTAACTCCACCTGGAACACCACAGTGGAATGGTGTATCAGAAAGGAGAAATAGAACCTTACTAGATATGGTTCGATCTATGATGAGTCAAACAGATCTTCCTCCATCCTTTTGGGGCCATGCCCTAGAAACAGCTGCATTCACGTTAAATCGTGTTCCTTCTAAGGTGGTAGAAAAGACACCATATGAGATATGGACTGGAAAAAGGCCTAGTCTGTCTTTCCTCAAGATTTGGGGTTGTGAGGCTTATGTGAGACGTCAAGCCTCAGACAAATTAGGACCTAAATCAGATAAATGCCTTTTTGTGGGATATCCAAAAGAAACCAAAGGATACTACTTTTATAATCCCTCTGAAAACAAAGTGTTTGTTGCTCGGAATGGTATCTTCTTAGAAAAAGAGTTTATCTGTGGAAGAACCAGTGGGAGTAAAGTAAATCTTGAAGAAGTTCAAGATCCACAAAATAGTGTAATACCGTCACTGGAAAGTCAACAAGGCACACAGTTACCTGTTGACCCTCCACAAGTAACACAAGACCCACGCAGGTCCGATAGGGTACGACATCAACCTGAGAGATATGGATTTCTCATAACAGATAGTCGTGATGTGTTGCTCATAGATCAAGATGAGCCCACTACCTATCAAGACGCCATAATGGGTCCAGATTCGAGAAATGGTTGGATGCCATGAAATCTGAATTGCAATCCATGCACGACAATCAAGTATGGACTTTGATTGATCCCCTGAAGGTACTAAGACCATTGGGTGTAAGTGGGTTTTCAAAAAGAAGACTGATATGGATGGCAAAGTGCATACCTTTAAAGCACGACTAGTGGCAAAGGGCTTCAAGCAAACTCATGGTATAGACTATGATGAAACCTTTTCACCAGTTGCTATGCTCAAATCCATCAATTCTCATTGCCATTGCTGCGTATTATGATTACGAGATATGGCAGATGGATGTCAAAACAGCGTTTCTTAATGGAAACCTACTTGAGGATGTGTATATGACACAACCTGAAGGTTTTGTTCATCCTGAAAATTCTGGAAAGGTTTGCAAGCTTCAAAGATCCATTTATGGATTGAAGCAAGCATCTCGGAGTTGGAATCTTCGTTTTGATGAAGCAGTCAAAGAGTTTGGATTCATTAAAAACGAAGATGAACCTTGTGTTTACAAGAAAATTAGTGGGAGTACAATTGTCTTTCTAGTGCTATATGTAGATGACATATTACTCATTGGAAACGACATTCCTACCTTGCAGAAGGTCAAGTCTTGGTTAGGAAAGTGTTTCTCAATGAAAGACTTAGGTGAGGCTGCCTATATTTTAGGCATTAAGATCTATAGGGATAGATCTAGAAAAATCATTGGCCTAAGTCAGAGTGCATATATAGACAAAGTACTGAATAGGTTCAGTATGCAAGATTCAAAAAGAGGATTCTTGCCAATGTCGCATGGTATAAATCTCAGCAAGACTCAATGTCCTATGACAAAAGATGAGCGAGATCGCATGAGTAAGATTCCTTATGCTTCAGCTATTGGATCAATCATGTATGCCATGTTGTGCACTCGACCAGATGTGTCATATGCATTGAGCATAACCAGTAGATACCAATCAGATCCCGGTGAACCTCACTGGACAGCAGTCAAGAATATTCTTAAGTACTTAAGAAGAACTAAAGATGTATTCTTGATATATGGAGGATTGGAAGACGAGCTAGTTGTAAATGGTTACACAGATGCAAGTTTCCAATCTGACAAGGATGATTTTAGATCGCAATCTGGATATATATTTTCCTTGAATGGAGGTGCAGTAAGCTGGAAGAGTTCAAAGCAAAGCACTGTAGCAGATTCTACAACAGAAGCTGAATATATAGCAGCATCAGATGCAGCTAAGGAAGCAGTTTGGATCAAAAAGTTCATCAGAACTAGGTGTTGTTCCTAGCATTACGAATCCAGTAAACCTTTATTGTGACAATAATGGTGCTATTGCGCAAGCTAAGGAACCCAGATCACATCAACGATCAAAACACATACTCAGACGATATCATCTCATTCGAGAGATCATCGAGAGAGGAGATGTGAAAGTATGCAAAGTTTCAACTGATGACAATGTTGCTGATCCACTTACCAAGCCTCTTGCGCAGGCAAAGCATGATCATCATACTAGGTCAATGGGTATTAGATACATGTATGATTTGGCCTAGTGCAAGTGGGAGATTGTTAGTGATTGTGCCCTAGGCCAATTACTGGATATTGTCATTTGATATTTATATATATATATATAAACAGAGGCATTTCTTTTGTATTGTTTGCATATTTTTTTATAATAGAAAATCCATGAATAATTTATTACTTTAAATGTTCCTAGATGCTCATTATTATGGGAATAATAACGAATTAAATCTAGTATGAGTTTTCATTTAGTAAACATGGGATGTCTATTTGTATGGTGATACAAATGAAACTCATAGGCATATATTAGATGACTGTGTGCTGAACTGAACCACTATGAGATCACTACATGGAATATTGTCATAAGTGATTTTCATAATAACTATGTCAACGTATCCTTAGACCCGAAATCACCATAGGTTCCAACATGAGATACGTTATGTTTCAACTCAATCAAACGTTGTCTTTAACCAGATAATTATAAAGGTTAAGTTTAGGCATAATGTATATAATGTAGAGGAAGTTGAGTGATTAAGATGGGATTTGTCCCTTTCGTTATGAGAGAGATATCTCTGGGCCCCTCGATAAGTGAGACTGAGAAATGCATGGCCATGCTCAAATGAATTGATAGTGTGATGAATTTCATTTGTATTATCAGATCACTTAGAAATCGAGAAATGATAAGATTGAACAATATAAGAATGACACTCTCCATGTCTTATGTTCAATCTAGATATCATGTGACAAAAAGGATAATGACATAAATTATAGATCAGATAAAAATCGGATTACTGATATTCACTTAATTTGGGTAGACATAATATCTTGCTAGAGACCAATGATGTATTGTAGGTTTAAAAGGTGTTTAGGACCTACTGCCAACATTAGGTGTATCTACAGGGTCACACACAAAAGAATGAATGAAATATATTATGGGTTTATATTTAAACCTATGGGAATTATATTTATTATTCTTAAATAGTTTAAGAATAATAAATGATTATGATAGATAATTAATATTTAATGAAATAATGTATTTCATTAAATATTAAATAAATACCTCATTATATATATCTTCTAGTGTTTCCTTTAGGGTTTCATATATGTCTATATAGATCTATAGACAGCCTTTTAGGTCAGACTCTTTGACGTCACATTAGACGGCAGAGAAATTCTGCAAACCTAAAAGAGAGAAAAAAAGAAAAATAATTCCTACACGAATTGGATTCGTGTTCTTGAGTGCTAGCACACAGTCATTCCCGTGTGGAAACCGTCGAGGGGATTGTGAGACTGCGGTTCCTGCAAATCTAATATGCTGATCATTTTAAAGCATCAATATAAGGTATATTCAAGAAACCCCTTTCCTGTTCAAATCTAATCAAGAAACATGGATACTAATTTGATTGAATCGCATGGATTCACCATTGGGGATGTAGGATTCGTATTTTATGAAAAATAAAATATATTTCCACTGCGTTTTGATTCTTAAATTCCCAACAATATCTTGGCATTACGGCAAAGCTGAGGAGTTAATACATGACGTGAATACTATGCAAATGCAATTTATGTTGTCATGTAATGCATGATTGTTTAATTAAATAGTCATATAATATTACGTTCATTTATTAAGGTGACCATTCAATTAACAAACATTCATTAGAAACAAAAAATCAATGACAGTAAACAATATGTGACCACTTTGATTTTTAATGGGTTATCAATCAAAACAATCCTAACAGCACACGAGTATGTGATAAGGTAAATGTTATCTACTTGTCATCTTAGTTAAGTAATATTAATCTTCTGGGAATTCCAAAGGTTAATCTGCTCCTTATATGAAGCAAAATAGTAAACACTCATCACCTTTCTTACTATATATTTTATTAAATTTTAGTATTCAAACTCACTTTTAGCTCATTTATTTATGGTGTGCATTATTATCTTGACCGAGTTTTAATAAATTAATTTCTATTATCGCTTTCCTATGATCTAATCAATGCTGAGCAAGTGTACCTATCGCATATAGTATAGGAATAAAATATAGGGTCGTATTCCTAGGGATCGTCAGCAAGTACTACTACTCACCTTCTTAATTCTTATATAGTAAAATGAATCAATTAAGAATTAAATTAAATAACTAAACAATTTTCAACTAAAACTATGTTCTAATATAAATTAACAAATAAAGTTGACTTAACAATTAACAGGCTAGACTCGTTTCACCAATTAGTTAACATGTACTACAATCTCATTAGTTGTTGAGTTCTAACTACGGGATTCCAATTACTAGTTCAATATCTCTCTCAAGTCTATTAAACCCTAATTATAGCCTTATCTATTGGAATCTCTTCCGAGTTAACAACCAACTACAATTGCATACAAACATGATCCCAAGATAATTAAAATTTTACAAGTAGAAGATTTCACAACCTTATCACTAAGCATCATGAGCAATCTCTCTCTATAACTTAGACCTATTTCACGGGTAGATTTCTCAATCTCATTCTGTAAAAATCTATTTTAATCCTAAGTCGTGCACTACCTAGAATTAGAATTAAATTAAGACACAATAAAGATTAGAAATTCCTACAACTTAAGCAATCAGTTCAATGCAATATATGCTAACCTATGGCTACACGAATCCTAATAATTACTCACTCATGATGTATACAAAACAACACATAATGAGATAGATAAGAAGAAGAGATAGAAAACAACCCTTAATGATTGAAAAAAAAACTTCACTATCTTGTACAAACAATGTCTTACACTAGTATAATGACAAAGTAGTAGGATGTATTACAGATAGTTCCAAGTGCAAATGTAAGTGATGTGTTTTATATTGAAAATTAATCATCATCGCAATGGTTAGAAGAAGTATTTATATGTTCCCTCCATTCAATACATCTGACGGACGACGTTAAGCATCAGTTGGGCTTCATCCCTCTTTGAAAAAACACTTGAATCTCGAATTGGTGTGAAGAAAAGAGAATTGTAACCATCACCACGGTCGTAAATCAGACCGTAATGTGCTTTATAAGGATGGTTGCGGCCGTAATCCAGGCCGTAATATCCTCTATACATAAATTCCTCATCCATTTATGACCGTAAACTTTTCCTTAAAAAGACCGTTCTATAAAATCCTCTATACATTACGGTTGTAAGTGAGGTCGTAAGCTCCTTTGTGTCTTAACTTCCTCTTCAAATTATGGGCGTAATTGATGCCCTGATGTAATCCGTGGAGATCACACCCTAGATTAGGACCGTAGTTAAGGCTGTAATCTTCTCTAAATGTATTTTCTCCTTCTTTTGTTATAGATTACACCTATATTTGTATATGCATCATCATCCAAGAAGTTCACCTCTTGGATTTCGATCGTAATCTAACTTGAATGACTTGTTTAGCTTCAATGCTTGTTGATTTTCACCCAAAACTTGCTTGTTGTCTTATTTATGCCTGAAATGAATATATTTACTCTTTAAGTACCATTTATCTTCAAGTTAAACAAGAATTAGTACATAAATAGTCATAAATATGACCAAATGAGTGTAGTAAATGGCCCCTATCAATTTACACTTGATTGAAACAAAGACTTATATTAAAACCTATTTGATCAGACACTAAGTAGAAACCCCGCTAAGATATAGACAGTTCTTCATTGCCTATCAAATAATCTATTTTCCTTTGTTTATAAATAATTTATTTTCAAGTTTTAAATAAATCATTAACGTTTTGGAAAATACTTAATTATCTTAGTAAACAACATTTGAAATAATGTACTTCCTTTATTATTTAATGCCTAACATACTATAATAAAGTAAAAGGGTACTTTATAAGGAAGAATCTAGCCCCTCAATTAAAAAAAAAAAAAAGATTACGAAATTTCTAGGGAAGTGATTAGATAATAATGTCAGTGGATTCGTCAAAAGACGGAATAAATTATATAGATAGAAGTGTAGTGTATGAACCTAATTTTTCCATTTGGGTGCGCCCATATAATATAAATTAAATCGTGAATCATATGAAAATATTTTAGTGTATGCATAGATGCTAGGTTCAAAACAGTAATGGATTTGATTATGTAAATTTTATTTATTTGTTTTTTATATAATTAGGATATAACTTAAATTTACATTTTTCATTGATCCCGGTTCAACCCATAACCCCCCAACATATTTAGGTCAATGGGATCCATTCTAGACAACAGTAGATATATATGAACATATTGATATTGGTAAACAATAGTGATCATAACATTAATAAGTAAATAAATAAGTAATGTCCATAAGTACATACACATGCAATGATCGAAAGAATTCAATAGTTGTAACAATAATATACAAGTATATATGTATATATAAATAGGTAAATAGCTAGACATCTTTGAATAACTTAATAGTAATAAATGATGATTAATTGCATCATGAGGATTAGCTAGTAATTTATATTATAAGTATAAATGTTATATATATATATATATATATTTTTTTTTTAATTTTAATCATAAATCTTGAACAAATTTAATATCAATATCTAAAGATAAAACACTAAAAAGAGAGAAATAATGACATATCATATTTTTTTCGTTTTAATCATATATTCTTAATAGATTCAATGCCTTTATATAGATATTAAAAAAAATTCATGCTTGAACTTTTATAATATTTTTATAATTAAACATGAATAAGAACTATAAAAATTTTAATAATTGGGGGTAAATTAATTAAACATAAATAAAGACTATAAAAATTTTAATAATTGGGGTAAATCAATGCTTATAAATACCGGGTTTTTATTTTTATTTTTTAAGTCATCTTTTGGAGAGATGAGGTTACTTGTCTCTTCAAGAAATGAGGTTAAGATCAATTTTATCTTTTAAAGAGATTGTAATATACAAAATAATTATAAGTGATAAGTGTTCACAAGCTACCAGATTTTAACATGCCTTTATGTTGATGTTAAAAATAAGTTAAGTTTGATCAATTCCGTGTTAATTGAATCAAACTTTGTATTTTCTGTATTTGTACACTGCCTCTTGGAGAATCTATGCCGCCGGCGTAGAGACGGCGTAGGATTGGAACAATAGTGTTTTTCTTAACGCTGGGAGGAATGCTTCCGGCGTTCACTAGGTTTTATCTCAATACCGGCATGAAAGCCGCCGCGTAGGCAAGGATTTGCTGCCGTATGAAGGAAGAATTGAAATTCTGGGATTCAAAGCCCCGATAAAGGCTACCGACGTTCGTGTGAATTTGCCAGCATATGGTGTATGCCGGCAAGATCTGCAAATACGCCGTCGGCGTATGACCAAATTTCTATAAATACGAGACGCGAAAAACATTTTCGATAGATTTTCTTTATATTATTTTCTCCTTCGTGTAAGAGAGTTTTGGAGTGTTCTTCGAGATTTATGCTTGGAAAATCATTGGGAGAGTGTTTTTGATCCAAAGTAAGTAATCTTAACCTTCTCATTTGGATTTTATACAAATTTATACAAGATTCTTAGAGTTTGGCTGAATTTTTATATGAAGATTTTTAGAGAAAAACCCTAGCACGTGTGAGATCAGTGAATTGGTGAATGTGAGACGGGTTTTAGTGATTCAAAATAGTAAGTAAATCTCCTCTATTATGGATTCCAACAAAATAGGATTTAAACAATCCTTATATGTTCTTTATGTTATGCAAATTAGGATTTTGGTGAAAATATTTATTGATTGTGGAATTTTGTGTAGTTCCTTGTTATTCTTGAGGATAATTGTGGAGTTTGATCATAATAGACAGTGCAATAACGGAGATTTCTAAATCAGGTTAGTGTAGATAGGTTGATTTATATTAAGTTTGATTTATCTATGAATGTTGGTGATTTGATATATGTTGATATGTTACAGGATTGAAATTTGGAGTTGTTGTTTGGTATCGGGTTTGGGAGTTTGAGAGTTTGGTGGTAGTGGCTGTTTGTGTTGTGGTTTGGTTTTCTAGTAGTTTTTGACGGTTGTCTTTAAATAGTTCAAGTTATCTCTTGAATATAAAAGGTACGACCAATCCATTGTTTGATGTATGCGTTTGTAGATTAAAATTTTTGTGAATGGATGTAGGAACAGAATTGCATAATAAACTTAATAAATATTCAACTTAATAATTGTCTGTCTAGTTGTGGTTGGCTTTGACCAGTAGAGACCTGGCAGACAGTGATACTGGTGAGGCACTCTGATGATCTTAGTGTGAGGTTGTCCCGAGTGGACTCGTACTAAGATATGATTCCGGTAGAATTTAGGTGTTCAAGAATTGAGATGTTTGGGGAGTACCCACTCATCCATATATGTATATGATTACTTATTTTCAAAATCAGTTGGTTATTTTTAAAGTAGAGTCCGAGTTACTCTGAGTTCAGGATTTATGTATAATGGATTCTGAACTGTGTTGTTTTGCTGGACTAAATTAGATAATAAATTGTTGTATGCATTTAGTTCAGTTGCATTTATTTATACATGCTGCTTGTGCATAACCTTGTTTGAACTGGATTGGATATCATCGTACTAGGCTTCGCAGCTCATTCTATTATATTTCAGGTGCAAGTGATGATAGTGTGATATATGATCTATTGGGTATTGATATCGTTTATGAGGATGGGGATGGCGTTAGCGGTCCTGACTACCTTGCTGATGACTAGTTGTATAGTCATAGATGACATAGGATGGATCAAAGAAGACTTTTTATGTCTGGTTGTTATTCAGTGTTAGATTCATGTTTTGTTCATTGAATTTTTCAGTTGTATTTGGAGTTTTATATGTGGTAATAGTTTTAGGGTATGGTTCGACTTGTTGACCTGCAATTATGTCAACAATGTCTAGTTTTCTGATTATGGAGATATTATTCTTATCAGAATGTTTATTTATGAGGACCACATGTCTTCTTTTATACCTTGTGAGTTATATAGGTGTTATTCATGTTATTTGTGGCAATTGAAGCCTTAGTGTGTTCTATTAAGGGAGGATACGTGGCGGGTTGTAATGCCAACAAGTTAGGGCGTTACAGAGATGATGTTATTATAGTAATCTTATCTTTTCAAGAGACGATGTTCGTTTATTTACACTAACCTCATTTCTTGAAGAAACAAAGAACTTACTTAAAACGTTGTCTTTTCAAGAGACTGAGTTCAATTTGCTTATTTCTAGATTATTTTTTTAACCAATAGTATTTGTGTAATTGTTTAGGAAAAGGAATAAAATATTATTATTTTTAAAAATAATTACGAAAATACTACTAGGATCAAAATAATCCCAGTTTTAGGTAAGTTGGCCTCGTCTCTTCAAGAGACGAGGTCGTTAGTCATTGACCTTGTCTCTTGAAGAGACAAGGTTCTCACTAGCAGAGGACCTCATCTCTTTAAGGGACAAGGTGCCACTGTGTTATAAGAGACGAGGTTCGCGTCTATATATGCTATGCCTATCTTTTTCTTCCTCAGTCTGGTTGCAACGAAAAAAAGCCCAAACTAATTGGAAACCCTAACCCTCATTCATTAAAATCAAGCCTCTTTTTCACGCAATTGAGTCCGTATATTGGATTATTTGGATCACTAAACGTTGTGGAAGTGTTAATTTGGTGGAAAAGAGAAGCGATTCGTGCGAGAAGACCCACATTATTCCGCGCCGAAGTCGAGTTGGTATTGTGTTTTTCTCTTAATTTTTTTTTCGTTTTTGTTGTTGTATTGTTGTATAGTTGTATATTGGGTTCATGGGTATTTCTTTCATTGAAATTGTTTAGTACATCATGTGGTTTTATATTTGATTAGTTATTGCATTATTTTATAACTGTATGAGATGATTAGTACTGCGTTTTTTTAAAGTAATTTTATTTAGTGGCACAAAAAAATAAAATAAAATATGAACAAGTCTTGTTTTTCATATGTGTTGAACGATATTAAATCAATTGTGGACCGAAATCGATTAGTTTGAACGAGCATGTTAGACTTAATAAACTGTAGGTTTAAATAATTTAATCGCAATATAGTTGAATTAGATTATTGTTAAATTAAATAGGGATAAATAAGTGCATATGGCTAAATTAATAAAATAGTTCCATCACGTAGTGTTAAATATACTCTTATAAGACCAAGGTCGATATAGTAGTATTAGGAGTTATGTTAAATATTATGGGAGTGCAATTGATAAGTGATGATGCAACTTTCATGCATTCGAACTATATTTTATGAGATGGCAGGGTCGGTTAAGAAATGGATAATGCAAAGTTTATACTATATGCTCATGGGAATATTGTACAAGGTGATGATGATTTTGGTTATAATAAGCAGCCAGTTGCTGTGGTTAGTGTTAGTAGGAACTAAAATATGAGCAAATACTAGACATCATTTGCAATAGACTCAAGATAAATAGGTGTACACATCGGGTGGAGCTATATCATAGGGTAGTTGTCAACGATAAGACGCTGCGTTAATATTTTCTAGTGACCGATGATGATGCTGCATAAGAGTGTTGGTGTACATTGAAGGGTCAGTGGTTTGTTTATGTCCAGATATTTGAAAATGAGTTGTCACAGGCACCTGCAGGAGAAATGGGCATTCATGGAAATATTGGGAGCCAAGGCTGAACAAACTCTAACTCTACTCCAATTTAGACAATAGGCAGCGAATAGCTGCATATAGGTAAGTTTCAAACGTGTGCACTGGAATTGACAGACGGTCATGATACGAATGTCATTCTGGACTCCACGGCAAGTGATCAAGTGATGACTACGATGATGGTAGAAATGATAATATCGAAGCTTTTCCCTAACAAGATACTTTTCCAGAAGTATAACCAAGTCCGTGCCAGTGCCTTTTCATGCTGAAGTTGGTAGTGGTTATGTTGCATATAATGATGAGCAGGAAATGAGTGTCGAGAATTGGAGCTTCAGTGATGAATTTAAGATTGGGATGTGGTTTGAGACTAAAGATCATCTAATACGGGCAGTTAAATGTGGCACATATCGAACCATTACAATTTCAAGGTGGTCAACTCGGACCCAAGATCATGGGTAGTTAAATGTACCCATACTCATAACAGAAGTTGTAAGTGGAGACTTAGAGGTGGTTACTGTCACGCCCCAAAGGGTACCCTAAACGCGACAGTCCACCACACCCGATATTTAAACTTAAGTATGACAGCCTTAGTCATCTCATAAGTTTACACATTGAGTGTAAGGTGTACTTACACAACTTTTAGGATCACACTTTGATTCGAGTAGTCTTAAGAAAGCATACATAACATTAAGAATATAAATCACAACAAGATAAATAATTAAGTTTTACAAAATCCAAGGGGGCATACCCCCGCCAAAATAATGGGAGTCTTCATCGTTTAGCTCCAAATTACAAATATCTGAGTCTACATTAAAGAGATTTTCCTAGAAGTCCACGCCTATACTAGATCCCGACTTCCTCAAAAGCTCTTTAATCAATATGATAACCTGCACAAAGTATCTCTTGGAACAACCAAAAATAGGGACTGCAACACAAAAACTATTGGGGTATAAGCTAATTGCTTAGTGAGATTCATTTCCAAGTAACATACTCGATCAAGCTAAAATATTTATACAAGCAAGTTATAATTAAGCAACCATATGAATGCACAAGCATATGACTTTCTGGTAGTCATATGTGAATGGATTTACGCCCTCCTTTGGGTTTGGGGTAGTTCATAAGTCATGCAATAAAGTTCAATGTTGGTCCATAAGACATGCAACCATAGTCCAATCTTAAGTGGGGTGTCCATAAGACATGCAACGACAATTTTAATGTTGGTCCATAAGTCATGCAAACCATAGTTTCATTAATTAAAGACCGTTGCCCCAAATACACCTTTGTCCACCAAAGGCATACTCGACAATGATATATGACACACTATGTGATATGCATGTACAGTTTATTCATATAATCATGGCATATTAATTAGATAATTTAAAAGTGAACACACAGATTTCAAACAATCCAAATCTACTAGCTCATACAAGGTTATTGCAACAAATCTTGCCTCGATATACTTATCGTTCATTCATGCAAGTTTAGATACATTCAATCACCATTTTATCTTTTCCTAAGTCTAATGTACTACTACAAGCACACAAGAGCATAATTAATTGAGAAATGAACTCATTGTCACATGTAGTGAAATCCATAGTCGTAATAGTCCTCGGGGAATGGTAACCCGTCCTCCAAATTACCTAAGTACAAAGAATCAATGAGTATCTCTTATGAAGTTCTATTAAACTTAACAATTTTATTTACTAAATTCGTCAATTTTCGACTAGGTTGAATTTTAACTTAAAAAGGTCATATCTAACTCATTTTAACTCGGAATTAAGCTTATAATATACCGATTTCTATCTACTTCGAAAGAGCTATCTATTTCCAAAGTTAATTCAAACTTTTAAAGTCATTTAAGGGTCGGAAACATACTGCACAGTAGGGTTGCGAAAATCCAGATTTGAGCCTTTGTGAAAAATTGCATATTTCTCATTTAACTACTTAGATTAACTTATTGTAGTCCTAACTTGCAAGGAGATTCTCAAAACAAAATTTCAAAAGAGACTTCTAAGAATCCATTTTTATAAAACCGAAATTTGGAATTGAAACTCATTGTCTTAATTTGAGTGATTCCTTTACCAAAACTTACTTAGTTCAATGAAAATAATTTTCTTATATTATTATCATTATGGCATTCCATTTTCCATGTAAAATACTTGTTTTGAGATCTAAAAGAAGGTTTTCAAAATTGGTCTCCCTTTAATTACGAATTTTCTCTTTGAAGTTTACAATGAAAACAAGACCTAAATTTTGTCTTTCACAAAGCTCTTGATTTAAGCAATACTTTTAGGAAAAATCATTTAAACTTATGAAAATTCATTCCTTAAGATATCTATACCAAGAGCCCTTTATATTTTTGTCTAAATCTTCATTTTAAAGTTGAATGATGGGTTCCAAAAATGGGTCTTCGTCTAGATCCGAATTTTCATAAATTTATTTTGAACGTATCTCTTGAGAAAATTCATCAAAACTCATGAAAAACAACCCATTACATATTATATCTTAAGAACCCTTCATTTCTTGAATAAAATCCTCATTTTTGAGTTGGAAAATATGTTTTTATTTTAGATCTTTGTCTTGATCCGAAAATACCATTTTTGTTTTTGAAAGTAAACTTTGAAAATCAACTTTGATTCTTGTAAGATGAAGTCTTGATGATATACATCCATCAAACCTTCATTTTCTTAACAAAAACTACCATTTTAAGACTTGAAAGGAGGTTTTTAAAATGGTGCCTTGACAAATTACGAATTTACTTTTTCATTCAAACTCAAATCTAAGATCTACTCAAAATACAACCATAAAAACATAAGAAAAACTTGGTAGTAGGCCTTAAACTTCTAGATCTACACATAAACATAACTAAAGCTTTGTAAAACTCTAGATCTACAAGTTATCACAAAAATAAGAATATAAACAAACCTTCAAGATAACAAATATACTAATAACAAAAAGAGATCATCAACGAGAGGAGTGTTTCAATTTTTAGCATCATCATCCATAGCTTTTTAAGCTTGTGGAATATCCTTTGATGCATGAAACACCCATAATATCATCCTACAACTTCCTATGGAAGTTAAAAGAGAATGATTACCTCAAATATTTGCAAGAAAAGTGTGTATGAGCAAGGAAAAAAATGGTGGCAGCTTGTTCTTAAGAAGAACAAAGCAAAGAAGAAGAGAAAGGAAAGGGAAAAAGAGAGAGGAAAAGTGTAGGGTTTGTAAAGGTAAAAGAGAGAAGGAATGAGATACTTAAATAGAGATGAAAGTGTGATAAATAATTGAAAAAAAATAAAACAAAGCAGCTGGAAGGCGGGGGGAGGGGGGGTTTGCTGGCGTGATTCAAGTAATGTAGGGAAGGGGATTTAGTTGAGTTGTAATTTGTAATTTTGAAAGTGTAACTTGTAGCTTCCATTTCTAACTAAAAGAGACTTTAAAATATCAAATAAATGATTAAAAATAAGGAAAAGTGGATGATTTTTAGGGGATGGTCAGCTGCCATCTTGGGAAAATGAAGTGTAAGAAAAAGCAAAAGAAATCATAATAATGTGTAGTAATGATAATGGATGTATACTTGAGGTATGGGTTGAAAAAGTGCCTTTTGACTAAGAAAATATATAAAATAAATTAAGAAAAATATTTTTAATTAAGTGGCAGAATTTTTATGATTTAAATAACATAATCAAATAAATTATTTTTAGAAATTTAACAAATAAGTTACCGGTAAGAGTAAAATAAGCTTATATGAGCTATAATTGATATTTTTAAAATCCAAAAAATTATAAACTTGATATTTTTGAAATCCTTATAAAAATACGAGTCTAAAAATCTTAAAGATATATTTTTAATTTTTCGAGCCTCGGGACACACTTTCCAAAGCAGTATCCAAAACGGGTTCAAAATAAGCTAAAATTAATCCAATCTGATATTTTTAATAAATCAAATATTATTACGGACTTTTCTAAACACTTTAATTATTTTTCGATTCCTCGATTTACGAACTCGGGTTTGTCGGATCTAAACTGTAGGGCTTTACTCAACATCCGTTGACTTAAGGTCTCCGATCGACTTTCCGGCTTAAGGTTAAGGCTTGAGAAAACAGGGGTTTACAGTTACAAGAAGCATGGTGGGTGATTTCACATCACTAAATATGAAAGACCCCATACCTGCTTGGATGAAATAACTGGATAAGATCATTCTCAGTTGGACTCTACCAATTCCAGGTGCATCATATTGGAGATTTGTAATTCTCCATATGTAAGGGCGAAGGACCTCCAATTGACCATTTTAAAGGAGTTTGGGTACAATGTTCATATTAAAAGAGTTCGTGAGGGAAGAGGAAAGCTATTCGGCAGGTCTATGGAAGTTGGGAAGATTCATATGTGGAGCTCCCACATATACTTAATGCAATAACGGAGGTTAATCCAGGAACAAAAATTGAGTGGAGAACTTTTGATTCAGATACCACCGACCACGTATTCTTAGACAAACTGTCTTGGGCATTTGGTCCTTGCATTGAAGCATTCCAGTACTGTAGGTATATTTTCCATACATGATTAATTTACTTACAACATTAATATCCATGAACTAAGTTATATCTATTAATTATTTGCAGACCTATGATCACAGTTGATGGCATCTTTTTGTACGGCAAGTACAATTACAAACTGCTTATTGCAGTAACAGTTGATGGGGGCAAATCATAAAGTTCCACTGGCATATGCTCTAGTCGATGAAGAGAGTGCGGACACATGAAGTTGGTTTCTTGCAAAAGTGTTTGAATACGTTATCAAGGACCGATCCAACACCTGCTTGATATTGAACCGACATGCTGGCATTAAAAGTGCGATTGAATGTGAGAATACCGTGTAGCCTAGAGGATGGCCTTGGCGGTGGTGTATTCGACACGTTGCTAGCAACTTTAATTCGAAGGCCAAAAGTAACGAATGTAAGGAAATAGTTAAGAGAGCCGCATACCAAACCCAGAGAAGAAAGTTCCATGGTTATTTGAATGCAGCACTACAAAGCAATTCTTGGACATCGCCATTTTGTCGCGAATGCCTCCATGTATGTGGACTTTATCTTACAATGGAGGTGTAAGGTTTGGGATAGATACATCAAACATGGCTAAAAGTTACAATTCAGTTATAAAAGATGTTCGGTGCTTACTTGTGGCAACGTTAGTGAAAAAAACATTCTATAATTCAACTCAATATTTAATAAGCAAAGACAGAAGGTAAGCGAGGCAATGAGTATGGCTAAGTTACTCACAATATATGCTACAAACAAGTTTGAGAGATGGAACAACATCTCAAGTGCCCATCGCGTAACTTGTTTCGACTACCAGAAACGGATATTTGAAGTTGTAACTGCTCCACGCCCAACGATGTATGGTCAGAAGGGGGATCACATACAAAAAGTTGAATTGAAAGTAGGCAGATGTACTTGTTGAACTTTATGTTCACGAATGATTTTGATGAGAATAATTATTACACTATTAATTATTTAAATATCCTTAATTGTTTAAATACTTAAAATTTATATATATATATATATGCTTTGTATTTGTTATGCTGTTGTTTAAGTTTTAATAAAACAAAAAGTTGAAGAAAAGTCAAAATAAAGCTATCGAGCCCAGTAGAAGAAAAGTGGAGGTACTATTCATTAGATAAAGATAAAATACTAAGTTTTGGGCAAAATCGTAAAGTCAAGGGCTAGAGTTTTAGGCAAAATTTATAAAGTCAATTGCTGAAGTTTAGGCCTCAACCTCAAACCTCGACTTCAGAAAGTTTGCCCTCGACTTCAAAGAGTTTGCCTTCGACTTCAGAGAGTTCGCCCTAGGCATTTAAAAAAAAAAACAAAAATTTTTTTTGGCTCGACCTGTTCTTAAGCATGACAGTAAATTTTTTTCTAATTATTTATTATTTAATAATATAATAATATAAGTAAAAGGAAAAAAGAAAAAAGCTGTTGGAATGCATTTAATGCATGTCTCGGACACATTTAATGCTCTTTCAATGTTTTTGAACTTTTACATGTTATTAAAACTTTAAGTACATTAAAACAAGTATGGGTTATTAAAAACTTTTTTTATAACGGGCAAATTTCTTATCAAGAGCTATAAATAAAATTTTCCTCTTCTCTTTGAGAGAGAATAAAAAGAAATATATTAGATTTTTGAACGCATAGTAAAAATAAAAACAACATTCCGTAAAGTTTTTTTTTACTTATGTTTTTGTTCTCTTTCTCATTAATTTGTAAATTTTTTTTAAGAGAATAATTAGTGCTCTGTTTCGAAATTTGCTGATACACTTTAAACGAGAGTTTTTTAGCATTGTTTAAGATTTACAAAAGTTGATCATCTGCTCGTTTAAGGAGCTCAGTTTATAAAAGGAATTTGTAAAATTCCTAAAGTATTTTCTGTTGTAAACCTGTTCAAGTAGGAGCGTTTCTTTGTAAAGGAAATTTGTATATTTCTTTAAGAGCTTTTCAATTTGTAAATCTGCTCATATAGGAGCTGTTTGAGAAAAGTCCTCAATGGAGGCAAAGAGAAGTCTTCGTAGAGGCAAAGAGAAGTCCTCAGTGGGAGGTATTTGAAGTCTGGTCTGGAATTACCAGCATCGTCCTAATTGCGATTAGGCCGGAAGTCTTTCGTGGAAAGCAAAGAGAAGTCTGGTCGTGTGTTACCAGTACAATACTTGATTTATCAAGTGGAAGTCATTTGTGAAAGGCAATTGTAAAAGTCCTATATTGTGATAGGCTCTGCTGTAATTCATTGTCTAAGAGGTGTATTGATTTTGGAATAATCAATACAGTGGTAAAAATCCTCTTTGAGGCATTTGTACCGTGGAGAGTAGGCAGTGGGTCGAACTCCACGTTAAATCCTTGTGTTGCTTGTCTTCCTCCCTCTCTGCTTCTTTATCTCTACTTATTTGTTAATTAGTTTTAATTAGTTTTTTCCACTGCATCTGTTTGTTTAAGTCAACTCTTGTCTTATCTTAGTTCATTAATCTGGTTTGATAAAATAAAAAAATTTGTAATACTTAATTCACCCCCCTTAAGTATTCCTTGTGTATTATTTCTAACAATTAGTACCCGAGCCTGATCTCTAGTTGGTGATTGCTTAAACATAAAAGAGAAAAGATCATGACTCCTAATACACTAGGATTCTTGGAGGGTTAGGATATAAATAGGCCACCGCTTCTTAGTAGGGGTAATTACCTTTATTGGAAGTATAGAATGAATATATTTTTGAAAGCTCAACATAGATTAATATAGAGAGTAGTTGAAAAATGACCTTTTACAATTGAAAATAAAAATGAAGATCAATATTCAGAAGATGATTGGAAAAACTAAATTATAATTAAGCTGCCATGAATATTTTTCATTGTGGATTGGATGAAAGTGATTTCAATAGAGTTTGTACTTGTAAATCTGCTAAAGAAATCTGGGATGAACTTGAAGTAACTTATGAAGGAACTTTAAGGATCAAAGACACTAAAATAAGCTTATTGGTTGGTCAATTTGAAAGTTTTCAAATGCTGCTTGGTAAAACAATTGATCAAATGAATGATAGATTCATTGATATCATTAATCCTTTGAGTGTATTGGATAAGAGCTTTACTAATGTTGAAATAAATTCAAAATTGCTCAGATCATTACCAAAGAAATGGGAAGCAAAACGGACAGCAATAGAGGAAGCCAGAGATCTTAGCACACTGACAAAAGAAGAGCTTCTTGGTGCACTCAAGACTCATGGGCTCATCAAGAATCAAAGTGAAGAATACCAAAAGAAGGCTATTGCTCTTAAGGCAACCAACGATGATTCTAATAAGGAGGAGATAAACGAGGATGTTGTGTTGTTTGCAAAGAATTTCAACAAATTTATGAAGGTTGACAGCTTCTCAAAGTTTAGAAAGGAAATGAAGGATGTTGTGTGCTATAAGTGCTAGAAACCAAGACATATCCAACCAAACCGCCCACTCCTCAAGAAATCACAAAAAAGATCTAAGAGGGAAGCACTTATTGTTGAACTTTATGTTCACGAATGATTTTGATAAGAATAATTATTACATAATTAATTATTTAAATATCCTTAAGTGTTTAAATACTTAAAATATTTATATATATATATGCTTTGTGTTTGTTCAGCTATTATTTAAGTTTTAACAGAACAAAAAGTTGAAGAAAAGTCAAGATAAAGCTATCAAGCCCAGTAACAGAAAAGTGGAGGCACTATTCATCAGATAAAGACAAAAGACTAGTTTTGGGCAAAACTTGTAAAACCAAGTGTTGGAGTTTTGAGCAAAACTATGAAGTCAAGGGCTGGAGTTTTAGGTTAAACTGTGAAGTCAATGGTTGGAGTTTTGGGTAAATCAAAAAGTCAAGGGCTGGAGTTTTGTGCAAAATAGTAAAGTCAAGGGCTGGAGTTTTGGGCAAAATTTATAAAATCAAGGGCTGGAGTTTTGGGCAAAATTTATAAAATCAAGGGCTGGAGTTTTGGGCAAAATTTATAAAATCAAGTGCTGGAGTTTTGGGCAAAATTTATAAAATCAAGGACTGAAGTTTAGGCCTCGACCTCAGACCTCGACTTCAGAAAGTTTGCTTTTAGACAAAATTTATAAAGTAAAGAGCTGAAGTTTAGGTCTCAATCTCAGATCTTGACTTCAGAAAGTTTGCCCTTTGACAAAATTCATAAAGTCAAGGGTTTTAGTTTAGGCCTTGATTTCAGACCTCGACTTCAGAAAGTTTGTCTTTGGGCAAAATTTATAAAGTCAAGGGCTGAAGCTTAGGCCTTGACCTCAGACCTCGACTTCAAAAAGTTTGCTCTCAACTTTAGAAAGAAAAGTGCAGTTAGAATGCATTTAATGCATGTGTCAGACACATTTAATGCTCTTTTACTGCTTTTGACTTTTACACGTTATTAAAACGTTAATTATATTAAACACAAGTATGGGTTGTCAGAAACTTTTTGATAACGGGTAAATTTTTATCAAGAGCTATAAATAAAATTTTTCTCTTCTCTTTGAGAGAGAATAAAAAGAAATACATTAGATTTTTGAATGCACAGTAAAAACGAAAATAACGTTCTGTAAAGCTTTTTTTTTTAATTGTGTTTTTGTTTTCGTTCTCGTTCATTTGTAAATTTTTGAAGAGAACAATTAGTACTCTGTTTCGAAATTTGCTAATACCTCTAAACAAGAGTTTTCTAACACTGTTTAAGATTTACAAAAGTTGATTATCTACTCGTTTAAGGAGCTCAGTTTGTAAAAAGAATTTGTAAAATTCCTAAAGTATTTCCTATTGCAAATCTGCTCAAGTAGGAGCATTTTCTTGTAAAGGAAATTTGTATATTTCCTTAAGAGCTTTTCAGTTTGTAAAGCTGCTTATATAGGAGTTATTTGTAAAAAGTCCTCAAAGGAAGCATTTGTAAAAGAAGTCCTCGTAAAGGCAAAATTAAAAGTCCTCAGTGGAGGCAAAGAGAAGTCATCAGTGGGAGGCATTTATAGGCTGGTCTGGAGTTACCAGCATCATCTTAATTGCGATTAGGCGGGAAGTCCTTCTTGGAAGGTAAAGAAATGTCCTAAGTGGGAGGTATTTGAAGTTTGGTCTGGAGTTACTAGCATCGTCCTAATTGCGATTAGGCGAGAAGTCCTCAGTATGAGGCATTTGAAGTCTGGTCGTGTGTTACCAGCACAATACTTGATTTATCAAATGGAAGTCCTTTGTGAAAGGCAATTGTAAAAGTCCTATTGTGATAGACTTTGTTATAATTCCTCGTCTAAGAGGTGTATTGATTTTAGAATAATCAATATAATGGTAAAAGTCATCTTTGAGGCATTTGCACCGTGGAGAGTAGGTAGTGGGCCGAAACTCCACGTTAAATCCTTGTGTATGCTTCTCTTTCTCATCTCTTTGTGCTTCTTTATCGCTGCTTATTTATTAATCAGTTTTAATTAGTTTATCCGCTGCATCTGTTTGTTTAAGTTTTCTCTTATCTTATCTTAGTTAATTAATTGATTTGATAAAATAAAAAAATTATGGAATACTTAATTCATCCCCCCCTTCCCCCCCCCCCCCCCCCCAATCTTAAGTATTTCTTGTGTATTATTTCTAACACTTGTTGTTATTTGGAGTGATGAAGAGTTATCAGATTCTGATGAAAAGAGTTTGCTTCATGGACAATCCACGATGAGTAAACAATCCTTCAACTTCTTGCTCTAATGATGAATTACTTGATATGTATAAAAATGTTTATAAAAAGCTTAAAAAATCTCAAGAAGATAATAAACAACTTAAAAATCTGATGCAAAATGCTTTAGTTAGATAGAAGAGTTTCGAGATGAATTTAATGAGCTCAAAACTGAAAATGAAGAAAAGAAGAAATAATACAACTCTAGGTTCTGAAAAGATAGTTTGCATGAGAATCTTAGGAGCATGAATATGAAAATTAATGAAATTAGAAATAAAAATAGGAAAGTAAAAACAAAAAATAAAATTCTGGTTGAACAGAATGATAAATTAAAAATTGAAAATGATCTTTTAGATTTAGAAATTAAAACTATAAAAGATGATAATAAACCTGCATCTACTAGCAACAACTTCAATAACAATGAACTTTTGAAAGAGCTAGATGAGCTAAGAACAGAAAATATAAATCTGAAATCTAGCTTAGATGATTCGAAAGTTGTCATAGCTAAATTCACACAAGGAGAGAAAAATTTAATTACTCTCCTTGGTGAGCAAAAATCTGATATCGACAAACATGGAATTGGCTATGATAGGCACAAGAATTATAAGTCTCATAAGACTCAGTTTGTAAAAGCCACTTATGGCACTTGTAATTATTGTGGCAAGTCTGGCCATATTGCACACAAGTGTGCAATAAGGAAGGCTTTGCTCTCGGGTCATAAAAGTAAGTATGTTTGGGTGGTTAAGAAAGAAGTTTTATCTGTTTTTAAGCCAAGAGGATCCAAACAAAAATGAGTACCAAAGAAATAATAACTTGCTTTGTAGGGATCCTCAAGTGGCAGTAACAAATGGTACTTGGACAGCGGAAGCTCTAGGCATATGACCGGAATTGCTTACAAATTTTCAAAGCTGGACTTGATGGATCAAGGGAGTGTTACCTTTGGTGATAATAGAAAATAAACTGTTTTGGGTAAAGGTAGCATTATCCTTAATAAAGATCTTGTTATTAATAATGTGTTGTTGATAGATAATCTAAAACATAATCTGCTTAGTATAAGTCAACTTTGTGACAATGGTTTTAAAGTAACATTTTATGTCAAAAGATATACTATAAAAAGAATTGATAATAACTAAATATGCTTTGAAGGATATAGACATAAATATATTTACAAAATTAATTTAGATGATTTTAAATCATCAAGTCAAACATATCTATATTTTCAAAATGATAATAGTTGGTTATGGCATAGAAAATTAGGACATGCTAATATGAAATTAATTTCAAAAATTGCAAAGAAAAATCTTGTCAAAGGTTTAACAAGTTTAAATTTTTAAAATGACAAGATTTGTCAAGCATGTCAACAAGGAAAGCAAATTAAGACTTCTTTTAAGGCTAAGGATGTAGTTTCCACTTCTAGGCCATTGCAACTATTACATATGGATCTTTTTGGTCCTACTTAAACTTTGAGTTTAGGAGGAAAAAGATACACTTTGGTTATTGTTGATGACTTCTCTAAATTTTCATGGACTTTCTTTCTTTCCTCTAAAGACAAAACCAGTTATGTCTTTTTTAGATTTTGCAAGAAGTCCAAAATGAAAAAGGTCTTAATATAGCTTCAATAAGAAGTGATCATGGGGTAGAGTTTGAAAATCTTGAAATGAATAATTTTTGTGAAAGATATGGTATTGAGCGCACTTTTTCAGTATCTAGAACCCCACAACAAAATGGTGTAGCCGAAAGAAAGAATAGAACTTTAATAGAAATGGCTAGAGCCATGTTGTGTGAAAATAATTTGCCAAAATATTTTTGGGCCGAAGCTATTAATACTGCTTGCTATATTTCGAACCGAATTTTTATTAAAGCAATCACAAAGAAAAATGTAAATCCCCAAAATTTTTGGATTCGAATTATAGTTTAAACCCTAATCAGAAGTCAACCGGATTTTCAGAGTCAACAAAACCCTAGTTTACCGTAACCGCTTAAGTCCGGCATTACCGTTTTCTCTAGCCCTAGAAAACAAAGTTGGAATAATTAGCGATAATAGTTCGTAATAGCTATAGGTTATATAAAAATATAAGAATTTTGAAATTCAAGTGTCCTTTGAACCCGATTGGACACAGTTCTTGAAAAACATGTCCCGGGACTTGGAATAGCAAAAATATTTCGAATATACCATTAGACTCGTGAAAATATAAGATTTTCAAAAATATCAATTTCGTAATTTTTCGGTAGCTAAAAATATCAGATATCGCATTTATACGCCTATTTTCTTACTACTGGCATTTAATTGTCATGTCTACTTTTACATCACACTATTTACTATTATTCTACACTATTCATCTATCTCTACTTTTTCTTACAACCCACTCTTACTACCTGTACCTCTATTTCTTATACATTTTCATTTCCAATACAACTTCACATATCTCATTTCTTACTTTTAATTATCAAAAGACAAAAAAATTAAATTCCACTCCTCTCCTCTTCATTTTTGCACCGGCCACCCCTCTCCTTTGCCCAATTTGTTTTATCTTTATTTTATTTAATTAACACGAATTATCTCCTACATTTTCCTATAAATACTCTCTTATACCTTCACTTCTTTCACACCACTTCTTTACTAAAGTTACTCTCTCAAAATCCCTCAAGAATTCTCTCCGAGAAGTTCTTACAAGAAAGCTCTCTCTAGTTTCTTTTTTTAGGTAAACTTTCTTCAAGAAATTCCTATGTTCATCAACTTAATATGAACTTAGTGTGTGTTTTCTAAAACCATGAAGGTTAAGAAAGCAACAATAGGTTCATACTTTGTTTTTGTTCATAATCTCAACTCCTTTATGTCTCCTTTATGTTCATAACTATCTAAATATTTATATAGCTATATATATTATTTAGAGCATATAAGCTCATTGTCTTGCAAATTATTTACCTTCCATGCAATTTGATTACTTCATTGCAATTTATTTAAGTTATACTTAAGACTAGTCTTTCTAGTCTTAGACTTGTCCTCATCAAGTCAAAACTTTCATTTTTCTTTTCTTTTCTTTTCGGGACTAGTCTTTTTCTTAGTCCCGGGGTACCTTGATGAAGCTAAGGTCCCAATACTTGATTTATTTCATTATTTGCTTATTCTTTTAAGTTATTATGTTCCTTTATACTTCTATAGTTTATGATTCATATTCATGCATGAACATAATGTTTTTGTCTCAACAAAAATAAATAAGGAAGTGTTTTCTTAAACTAAAGATTCTTTCTGAAGAAATAAATGTAGAAAATAGATTTCTTAAAAAATCATAAACATGCCTAGAAATGATTTTTCTTAATTAAACAAAAGGTTTTATAAAAGCTTATTTCTCATCAAGTATTAGAAATTCTTTTGGAATAATCACAAGAAACAAAAATATTCTTTTATGAAATTATTATTACTTTTAAAAGTTGTTGGAATCTAAGCTTAGAAAAATAAAAAATTCTTTAGAAATTTAGAACAATTACAAGAAATTAAATTTAGAAAAAGAAGCACTCATTTCAAGTAACTCAAAATCTTTTCAAAGTAAAATGAATGTTTCAAAAATTCTCAAGTTCAAAATCATTCAAGACTTTACTTTTTTATAAATTGAGACAACTTCATTTACTTCATACATTTGTTATGAATCAATACATATGTGTATATATCTTCCAAAAAGTTTATAAAAATACTTGGAACATTCATCTCTTCAAGTGATGTTTTATTTAAAAAGAGGAACTCAAGTTTTTACAAATTCGTAGAGAATCTGGTCGCTGCTTTTTCGGGACCCAAATGACTTAGTTTTATGAAAATAAGTTTAAAAATGTGTAGATCTTTTTGAGTAGGTAGAAAACGATATATTATTTGCGAAATTCCGAGTTAAAATGAGCAAGTTATGACCATTTTAAGTTGGAACTTCCTCTTATACGATTTTACCGCGATTTTAAGAAAAGTTTAGAATCTTCAAGAACAGAAACTTCATGAAATACTCATTTTTGGTATTCTTCTTGATTAGATAATCTCGAGGAGGATTGTTCGTATCCCGAAGATTATTACGATTAGTGGAAATCCTGAACGACTCATCCATTTCAAGAAAGGTGTCATCATGGCTGAGTAAGTTCACTTCCCGTTATTTTTTTCATACTCTTGATTGTGCTTGTAAAAATTAGTTGCACTAGAATTTAGGAAAAATCAAATGGAATTTGTATGATAATATGTTGAAAGAATGTTAAGTATATCGAAACTCGATTTGTTTGTAATAAAGTTGTATGTACATTAATATCTTGGAGTGTTTGATATTGGTTGCTCACTTGAAAGAAGCTAAATATAACTACTAGACTTTAATTAAAAAGTTGTTCATGCACTTCATATGTCGAGTCACATTGCATTCACTACTATACAATCGGTGGGACAAGTGTATAATAGTGGTGGTAGACATAACCGGTATATCATGTAAGTGGCGAGTAGGAGCCAGTAAGAATTACGTAAATTGGTGGCTAGTAGGAGCCTGTAAATACTATAAGTTTTTTATGGCGTATAGGAGCCTGTAAGAACTATAAAAGTGTTTTAAAAGTCGTGGCTGTAATTGACCTGAATACCCAACCCCGAATGAAGGGCGTAATTCATTCAACATATGATTCCCGAAAAGTCATATGTCTTGTATGCTCACGTGGTTATTGCATTTCATTTGCTTGACTAATAAACTTGATTGATAATTTACTTTGAGTATGAATTTTTGGGATTTACTCACTAAGCCCATAAGCTTACACCCCTATAGGTATTTGTATTCTCAGGAACACCTATTTTTGGGCCCGGGGCCTCCCCATATCCGTGTAAGTTTTCTATTGAAGCTTTTGGAGGAAATCTACTTGAAGACTTAGATTAGAATTCCTTTGAAATCTTTAATATAATACTTGGATGTTGTAAAGACTATCACGATCTTTGGGATTAGCAGGGGTATGCCCCTAAGAAATCATGTAATAGACATTTGGTTATTAATGATATAATATATTTTATTTCTGGATTCTTGTATGTTCATTTTTACTTGCTTAAACTATACTTCCCAAAAGCGTCTCTTATTACCGTGCTAGACGCCTTACATATAATATTAAGGCTTTCGCATGACCAAGGTAGTCATTCTTAAGTCTTGATATTATATGTGGCAGACTGCCACGTTTAGTGTACCCTTCGGGGCATGACAAAAAACCCTATGAGATATGGAAAGGAAAAAGACCAAACATTTCTTATTTTCATCCTTTTACCATAAATTGTTATATCTTAATAAATGGAAAAGAATATCTAGGAAAATTTGATGCTAAATCTGATATAGGAATCTTTCTAAGATATTTTTCATCTAGTAAAGCATATAGGGTATATAATAAAAAAACTTATGTTGTAAAAGAATCAATACATGTTGTTTTTTATGATGGTTTGACTTCTATAAATGTTAATAATGATGTTGATGATGTTTGTGATGGAATAAATGATCTTTCATGTTCCGATGTTGAAAATTCTGGTACTATTTCTGCTGTTGAAAAATCTGCTGCTATTGATGATGTGTATGAGCATGTTAGTAATCTACCTAGGGAATGGAAATATGCTAGTTCACATCCTAAAGACTTAATAATAGGTGAAACTTCAAATAGGGTACAAACTATATCATCTCTTAAAAACAACCAATCTAGTTTTTCTATAAAAACTTGAACCTAAAACCTTGGAATAAGCTTTAAAAGATGAGTTTTGGATTCAAGCCATGCAAAAAGAACTAAACCAATTCACTAGAAGTGAGGTTTAGAACCATGTTGCAAGGCCTGAAAAAAAAACTATCATAGGAACAAAATGGGTTTTTAGAAATAAAATGGATGAATCTGGAATAGTAACTAGGAACAAAGCTAGGTTAGTTGCTAAAGACTGTACACAAGAAGAGGGGATAGATTTTGATTTTGCCTTGGTTGCAAGACTAGAATCCATAAGAATGCTTTTGGCATATGTTGCTCACAAAGATTTTATCTTTTATCAAATGGATGTCAAAAGTGCTTTTCTAAATGGTTTCATAAAAGAAGAGGTCTATATCGAGCAACCACTGGGTTTTGAAAATAATGAATTTTCTAATCATGTTGTTAAATTGAACAAAGCTCTTTATGATCTCAAGCAAACTCCTAGAGCTTGGTATGAAAAACTTAGCAGCTTTTTGATAAATAATGGATTTTCAAGAGGAAAATTTGATACAACTCTTTTTTTTTTTTTATCAAAAATCACAATTCTGATACATTAATCGTACAGATTTATGTAGATGACATTGTGTTTGGTGCTACTAATTCTTCACTTGTTAAGTCCATGCAAAAAAGAATTTGAAATGAGTATGATTGAAGAACTCACTTATTTTCTTAGGCTACAAATTTAGCAATAAAAAACTGGAACCTTTATTAATCAATCTAAATAAACTAAAGATTTGTTAAAAATGTTTAAAATGGATAATTATAAGTCTAAACCTACACCTATGAGGACTAGTATAAAACTAGACAAATATGAAAAAGGTAAAAATGTTTATGAAAAGATGTATAGATGCATGATAGGTAGTTTGTTATATTTAATAACTTCTAGACCTGATATCATGTTTTATGTGTGTGTATGTGCATGATTTTAATCTTGCCCAAAAGAATCTCACTTAGGTGCAGTCAAACGCATCTTCAAGTACCTTGTGGGCACTATTGAAATTGGCTTGTGGTACTCCAAACATAATTCTTTTAAACTTATTGGGTACTCTGATGCTGACTTTGCTGGTAGCAAAGTAGATCGGAAAAGCACAAGTGGCACATGCCATTTTCTTGGTAATTCTTTAATATCTTGACACTCAAAGAAGCAAAATTCTGTTGCATTATCAACCGCTGAAGCTAAATATATAGCTAGCAGTTGTTGTGCACAAATTTTATGGATGAAACAAACTTTATTAGACTTTGGTTCAAAATTTGAAAGTATACCAATTCGGTGTGATAATACAAGTGCTATAAATTTGACTGAAAATCCCATACAACACTCAAGAACCAAGCATATTGAGATTAGACATTATTTCATTCGTAATCACGTTCTAAATAAGGACATTTGCTTGGAATTTATTGATACAAACCATCAGCTTACTGATATTTTTACTAAACCCTTGAATGAAGAACAATTTTGCACTTTAAGAGGAGAATTGGACATGTTAAAAGTTAATGAGTGCTAAAATATTTTTGAACCAAAAACTTCTTTGAAAATTTGATCTTAAGTCTCTTAGTTGATAAATATTGTAGACTTTAGACTAAAGTCTGCACTTGCATGCATGTTGTGTTTGTGCTTGTGCTTGTGCGCCAATGTTTGTCTTCTGTAATTTTTCTGTTGTTATGAATTTATTTATATCCTCCTATGCTTTGTAAACAAATTTAATACAAAAAAGTAAAACAAAGGTTATTTGAACCAGGATGAGATACCTTTTTTTTAAGAAAATTTCATTTTCTCTGTCTCGGTTTTTCATAAGAAAAAAGAGAAGGAAAAATTTGTTTTACAAAGTGGGAGAATTATTTTTTTCGAAAAGTGCTTTTGATAGGGGAGAAAATAGATTTTGTTAACATTTTTTTTAACAAAGTCCGTGTTCTTCTTTTCTTTATTTTTTTTCTTTTTGATGAGAAAGGGAGAGAAGTATTTGCACAATTAAGAATTATTTTAGAATTGATTGTGCATATTTATTCTCATAAAAAAGGGGGAGATTGTTAAACTTTATGTTCACGAGTGATTTTGATGAGAATAATTATTACACGATTAATTATTTAAATATCCTTAATTTTTTAAATATATGCTTTGTATTTGTTCTACAATTGTTTAAGTTTTAATAAAACAAAAAGTTGAAGAAAAGTGAAGACAAAGTTATCGAGCCCAGTAGAAGAAAGATGGATGCACTATTCATCAGATAAAGATAAAAGACTAAGTTTTTGGTAAAACTGTGAAGTCAAGATCTGGAGTTTTAGGCAAAATCGTAAAGTCAAAAGCTAAAGTTTTTGGCAAAATCGTAAAGTCAAGGGTTAGAGTTTGGGCAAAATTTATAAAGTAAAGGACTGAAGTTTAGGTCTCGACCTTAGACCTCGTTTTCAGAAAGTTTGGCCTCGACATTTAAAAAAAAAAAAAAAAATTTTTTGGGCTCGACTTGTTCTTAAGCATGATAGTAAAAGTTTTTTGTAATTATTTATTATTTAATAATATAAGTAAAAAGGAAAAGAAAAGAGTTGTTGGAATGTATTTAATGCATGTGTCAGACATATTTAGACATATTTAATGCTCTTTCAATGCTTTTGAACTTTTACACGTTATTATAACTTTAAGTACATTAAACACAAGTATGGATTGTTAATTTTTTTTTTTTTTTTTTATAACGGGCAAATTTCTTATTAAGAGCTATAAATAGAATTTTTCTCTTCTCTTTGAAAGAAAAAAAAAACTGGAATTTTTGAACGCACGGTAAAAACTAAAACAACCGTCTGTAAAGTTTTTTTTTTTTTACTTGTGTTTTTGTTCTCGTTCTCATTCTCATTAATTTGTAAATTTTTTTAAAGAGAACAATTAGTGCTTTGTTTCGAAATTTGCTGATACACTCTAAACGAGAGTTTTTGAGCACTGTTTAAGATTTACGAAAGTTGATCATCTACTCGTTTAAAGAGTTCGTTTGTAAAAAGAATTTGTAAAATTCATAAAGTATTTTCTGTTGTAAATCTGTTTAAGTAAGAGCGTTTCTTTGTAAAGGAAATTTATATATTTCCTTAAGAGCTTTTCAGTTTGTAAATCTGCTCATATAGGAGCTGTTTGGAGGCAAAGAGAAGTCCTCGGTGAGAGGCATTTGAAGTCTGGTTTGGAGTTACCAACATCGTCCTAATTGCGATTAGGCGGGAAATCCTTCGTGGAAGGTAAAGAGAAGTCCTCAATGGGAGGCATTTAATGTTTGGTCTGGAATTACCAGCATTGTCCTAATTGCGATTAGGCGAGAAGTCCTTCGTGGAAGGCAAAGAGAAGTCTGGTCGTGTGTTACCAACACAATACTTGATTTATCAAGTAGAAGTTCTTTGTGAAAGGTAATTGTAAAAGTCCTATATTGTGATAGGCTTTGCTGTAATTTATCGTCTAAGAGATGATTGATTTTTTGGAATAATCAATATAGTGGTAAAAGTCCTCTTTGAGGCATTTGCACCGTGGAGAGTAGGCAGTAGGCCGAACTCCATGTTAAATCCTTGTGTTGCTTCTCTTCTCTCTTTTGTGCTTCTTTATCTCTGCTTATTTGTTAATTAGTTTTAATTAGTTTATTCCGCTGCATCTACTTGTTTAAGTTAACACTTGTATTATCTTAGTTAATTAATCTAGTTTGATAAAATAGAAAAATTTGTAATACTTAATTCACTCCCCTCTTAAGTATTTCTTGTGTACTATTTCTAACTGTACCTGTAACAAGTGGCAGACATACATAATTCCATGCTCCCATGCAATGGCAGTAATGGGAACACTGCACATAGATTGTGTTGCCCAAGTGGGACATTGGTACAGGTGGGAGAACCAGCTTAAGGTGTATCGTCGTTCCCTCATACCTGCAACCAATAAAGCTAATTGTACTCCTTTGGACATTGCCGAATGGCACCCCATCCCAAGTCTTATTAGGATAAGGGGTAGGCCTATGGAAAAACACTAAAAGAATGAGACAGATATTTGAGAGGGTCCACAAGGTTACTCATGTGATTCATATGGGCAGCAGGAGCATAACATTCATAGTTATCCAAATAGAGGGTTGGCTAGTAGAATAGTACCGAGTCAGTTGAGTCCTAGTGGTAAATCTTTGTATGTTTTGTTTGATTGTACTTATCTAACATGCTTTACAATTTTTTTAAGGTCATTACTTTCTCCACTAACAGTGTTCATTACTTTCCCTGTTACAGATGGATATAGGACCTAGCGATGACTCTTTACTTTCGAGGCAACCTGTTCATAGATTGAGGTTGGCCTGTGAGGGGAAGGTAAGCTTTTGTCCTAAACTAATTACTTTCCACATAGCAAGATTGTTACTTATAAGTTTAATGACTTTCCTGCAGGAGCATGTTGTTTTATATTGCCGCCGTAGGGAGGCGAGGCTAAGGCAGGAGGATGGCAAACTTGCACATCTGGACGATCGACTGGTACCATTCCTGTCACAGTCGGGTTTCATTAGAGCAGCATAGATTCCTTTCATCCAGCTAGATTAGCACCTCATTACAGCTTTAGTAGAGAGGTGGCGCCCGAAGACCTATACCTTCCACATGGCCACAGGGGAGTGGTCTGTGACGTTAGAGGATGTAACAGTCCTCACTGTCTTCTTATCGATGGACAGGTAGTTATGGGTACTGTTCGGATGGACTGAGCGAGATTATGCCATGATTTCTTAGGATTTCAACCAGTGCCTGGGACTCATTTGGATGGTGGTCATTTGAAGATGTCCTGGCTGAACGCCCAATTCAGAGTGCTACCGGATTTTGCTGATGAGGTGACTATTAGACGTCATGCCAGGGCGTACATCTTGATGCTGCTAGGGGGTTCATTGTTGCGGACAACTCGTCCAACTACGTTCATTTGATGTACTTGCAGCTGCTTCAGGACTTCGAAAGGGCTGGCTTGTACGCATAGGGAGTAGCCTGTTTGGCATGGCTATCATGTAGCTATGTTTGGCTTCCGACATTGACATTGGGGACATTGCAGGACCTTTAGTTGTCCTACAAATATGGGCTGGGGACCACTTCTCTTACTTGCGCCGGTGTGTCGAGAGATTACCGTAGTTACATCGGGATGCCCACTCACCAGCAATTGGGGTGCAACTTTTGATGTTACTTGTTCAGCCACCTACTTACTGATCGAGTATTAGGGATGTTTGGATCGACAGACCCATGGCCAGATACGATTTTCAATGTCTTATTTGCTTCAACTTCGAAGGTTTAGATTCTTCCATTAATTTATATAGTACTTTATTTGTTGAATAGGTCGTCTGGGAGCCTTACGTTGATATCATGGACTCCCTACCTCCATACTGCTGGGAGGGTAGTGACATTTGGTGTGCACGGGTCCCGTTGGTGTGCTTCCATATTATTGAGCACTACTATCTAAACAGAGTGCTCAGATAGTTTGGTGGCTTCCAGTGGATCCCAGCTCCACCTGCCGACATGAGATCCATCAATGAGATTGACATGCGAGCGTGGTCGGAGTAGAATTAGGCGGCGGAGCATGCTAGGTGGGTATCTGAGTGGGATGGTAGGCGTGATCGCATTGTACAGGTGCTAGATATGCCGATTAGTACATCTGATGATTACTTCGACTGATATTATGCAATCACCAGACGCTGAGTCAGTCGTACAGGGGCTATTATGCGCTTCATGGTAAGCTTACCGACTACATAAGCTGTACATGAAATGTGTTATATGTTTTTTCATTCACTTATGTACATGTTTGTTCTTGCTTGTAGGCATATTTTATTCATATAGTCCCCCACATGCCTCTGGAGAACACTCCTACCACTGCACGATATGTCATTCATGAAGTGGATGAGTTCATGGGACTCAATTTGAATGATCCACTGCGACCACCACCACCACCAGTACGAGATGACCCATAGCCACAGCCAGCATAGAGATGACGTCCACGTAGAGAGATACGTGGGTGGGGACGGGGTCAGGAGCGAGGCAGGGCCCGACAATTAGAGATCCGAGATGAGTCTGAGCCATCTGACGTGCCAGGATTTGATTAGCCAGGTCCTTCCTAGTTCCTTCATGATGAGCTTGGTCCATCATCTACATTCTACACTTATCTGGGAGGCACTCCTATGCCAAAACCCGTCACATAGTGAGTTTCATACCCCCCTAGATCCACAGAAGAGGCGTCCGTCACCATCGTATGATATGAAGAAAGGACTCACACAGGTAAAGCTAGACCCCATCCCATTTGGTCAGTATAGCTCTGGTGATGGAGATGATGAGGGTATGCTTACACAGATTGATCATTCTACATAGCACCTCCATCTGTGTATATCATTTCCCCGGACATTTGTGAGACAGGGACGAGGGAGGCATGCCAGACAGCAGCAGCAATAGTAGACATTAGTAGATTTTTTCTTTTTAAAATTATTGTCTATAGATTATTACCTTCTATGATGCTTGTTGTATATAGATTCTTAGCTTTGATGATTCTTATATATCATTTTTCTCTATACATTTGATTTATTTAAGAAATAATCGGCCGTTCATTTATTATTATGTTTGGGTTTGGAGCTGTGTTTGGATGAATTAGGTTATGTAGTTTGGAAGTTATTTAGCCACGATTGATGATAGTTGACGAATGATTTATATACTTACTTACATATGATTTTGACATATTTCATTAATAACGTAAAAATGACTAATTTTTTGAGAAATAAATTAGGGAGGATAGTGGTTGTACTAACCTCGTCTCTTGAAGAGACGATGATAGTGTTCTGCACCAAAGAGACGGGATCAATGACTAATGATCTCGACGAGGGTAACTTGTCTATTTTGATTTCAATGGTATTTTCTTAATTATTTTTAAAAATAATAATATTTTATTTTTTATTCCTAATTGTTTTTTAAAAAGTTATTATTTTTTTTTTTCCTTATCCCTAGAAACGCCCTTTTAAATTAAAGCAAGTGCTAGTCGGCACTTTCCGGTTCGCTGAGCCCCACGGCCGACAGGGCCATCGCGCCTCTTTTATGCCAGTCTTCTGAGTAAAGCATAGCCATGTTTCAAACTCCCAAAAAACCGATTTTGGAGCTTATTCAGGTACGCTTCTGCCTCGAAAAAGACTGCTCTTTTTACATTTCCTTTTGGTCTGTGGTGGTGTATAGGGTTATGTTGAACTTCTTCAACACCATATATGTGTGTGTGTGTGTATAGATGTTAAAATGATAATCTTGTCAGTATTATACTGATGGTTGCACTTAACATAGTGATTATTATTCATTTATATTATAGAAGGTTCCCCTTAAGAATAATAATAATAAAAAGAAGAAAGGAAAACCGAAAAACTCTTCACATCTTGATTACACATTTCATGATAGAAAGGGCAAGGAGTTTCTTTCCCGGGCATTTGCACAATTTTTGGATGATTTGGAGTTTCTATTCGCTTACGAGGGAAACGCTATTCCAAATGTTTTTCCATCAATAGCGCATGTGTGGAGAATAAGCTCATGGAATAGGTGTTGATGCAACTAAGCAGCCTTTGCCGTTCGAGGTGGGGTTGACAAATTTACCTTGAATGGGATTTTAGCACATCAAAAGTAGTGTTGCTCAATCAATTGTGAGCATCCTTAGCTTATCTGAAGAGTTATTGGGTTTTTATGTTTAATTATGTTTTTTTATTGTAAATAAATATGATTTTTTTTTTAATTTTAGGAAAACATGGATTGTTTATTAAATACTTTGTGATGATATGGATGATTTATGTATACACAACTTCCACGCAGAAGTTTTACTTCCTGAGCAATTAATGCTCGAATGATAAGAAACTATTCAGAATCTCCCATATATATATAATACATATGACCAAACAAATCTGAGATAGGGGTATGAGCCCCCTGTATGCCTTGTACTGTTATGGTTTTTGGGTTGGTACGTGTGATCTTGCATCCCTGCTTAAACACTGCAAAACCTATAGGGTGACAAATGAAGCATCATGACCCACGGCTTTACTTGCTTGATTGGAGTATAAGAAGGTGTCAATTCCAAATTTGTGGAGCAATTTTAAGGGAACAACTCATACGAAATTACCAAGAGAATACAAAGAAAAATAATAATAACTCGCTTAGATTTTTCATGTTGTGGGTAAGGGATGTTGCTCACAAGGGATGTGGATCCTTGCTTACATGAAGGCAATACCTCTTCTAGATCCATGGAAGTAGTAGTGGGTCTCTCACTTAAAAAAGTTAGTTAGGTTCTCCTTCCTTGCAATTGTAAGGACCTCACCTCAATATATTAGATATCATTTTTTTGATAGCTCAACTTGTTAATTATATTTTGCTAGCTGTAGAAAGATGTTTGGGAAAGTCCAAGATGCAACTTTCTTGAGAATATTAATTTTCTTTCCCTGTCGCAATTTTGAAACTCACCTATTGAAGGCACCCTGATGCTTAGTACTGTCTCCAAGTTAAATTTGTTGAAGGTTGTGTTGAGAAAACTCAACAACAATCACCCAACCGATATATCTGCTGGAGTAAGGGTTTGAGAGAAAAGCTGATAGGGTGCCAAGAATTCAACGCATCTCTTGCAAATTGAGAGAATGATAAGAAAATCTTTGAAGAATTTATCTCTTGAGTACTGCAGAGAAATCATTGTTAAATAAAAAATCAAGGATGAATTGGCTTAAGTTAGTGGATCGCAATACCTCTTAATTTTTTTTGTTCCCTTGACCAAAAGCCTCCTAGGGATGGTATTTATTCCTGACTCCTGAGTGGATGTTGATAGCAATCACATTTCTACTGCTTCCAATTGAAGAAGTCCCTCCATCAGCTTTTTTATGAAGCTTTTGCATGAACCTTGAGCCCCATCTCATTTTCATCGAGACTTGAAGCTTTTACAACAAAAAGAATTCATTGCTCTGGCTGGGAAAGCTTAATAAAGCCAGTTATTGATCAAGAGGTCAAGGAAACTTTTTTTGTTGTTTTCAAAAGATAAAGCCCCTAGGCTCAGTGGTATAATTTATAAAGAGTGTGTGTGTGTGTGTGTTTTTATTTTTTTAAATAAAATACTTTGGATATCATTGGCTTGGAGGTGTGATTGCAGTAAAGGATTTCCTAGCATCTAGGCATTTCCTCAAATCCATCAATTCCATCGCACTCACTCACGTTGAAAATGCTTCTTTTTTAACTGTTTGTCGGTTTATTGCATTCTGCAATACGTTGTACAAATGTATCTTTAAGATTTTGGTTTAAAAAATCAAGCTTGTGATTCCTTACCTTGTAAGGAAGGAACAAACAACTTTTGTGAAGGGTAGGAGAATTGTTGATAATGTATTAGTTGCTTAAGAAATCCTACTTGGGTATTTTGACATCACCTGAAGTTATCACAAAAATTCCAAAGGGTTGAGATGTGCTATCCAAGTTAATATCATGATGCATATGACAATGTTTGTTGGTGTCTCCTTGAGCAATTGCTAAGGGTCATGGACTTTTCTCCTTGATTTACCCATTTGATCATGCAATTTGTAACCACCTTATGTTCTCATTGAATTCAGATGAGGAAATGGTTGGTTTTATCATGGCTTTTATTTCCCCTTACCTACTTGTGCTGGTAATGGAGCTCTTTTCTTGTATAATAAAGGAAATCATGTCTTAGGAAACCTTTAAGTTCCATTTAAAGCATGGAGAAGGAATACTTACCCATCTTTGCTTTGCTGTTGTTGCTGTGATCTTTGTAAAAGGGGATATGCTTTCTATTTCTCTCACTAAGGCTAGCTGAATTTGGGGATTTTTTTGGCGTAGTTGCAAGTCAAACTAAAGCTAAGTGTTTCTTAGTGATACCACGACTGCTGTTAAGCAAGAGATCTCACATTTATTGGGCTTCTCGCTTGGAGACCTACCTGTGAAAAACCTGGAATCTCTTACTTCCTGTAAGTTGACAAAAGACACTTGTTAAGCTTTTTGATAGTTCTTTCACAAATTAGCCATTGGATGAATAAGGTGCTTTCTTATGTTGGAAGAGTGCAATTGATTGAGTGTTTAACTCTTTTCATCACAAATCCATTGGTGCTTTATGTTTGTGCTACCTAAGAGTCATCTTAAAGGACCTAACTATGAAGCATAAGCACTTTTTGTAGAATGGAATTGATGAAAGTAGGGCTAAAGCAAAGGTGGCTTGGGAAGATGTTTATGGGGTAAAGAAGAAAATGGGTAAGAGGTCCTTGACCTATCCTTTTAGAACAATGTGGCCACCTCAAGCACGTGTAATGCCTTTTTTTCTTGATGTTGAGAACTCTCTGTGGTCTAGTTGGGTGTAATTTGGAATCCTAAGGTAAAAGTATTTGGAGCATCAAAATTCAAGGTGAAGCATCTTGGTCATGGCGCAAATTCCTTCATGCAAGGCCATTAGCAAGAAACTTGTTGGAATGGGAGGTGGGGGATGGGAATAATATACCACATTGGTATAGTGGAAAGCATCCTAATGGTCCATTGGTTGGTTAGATTGGTGAAGCTATTTATAGCAACCGAAACTGTTGTTGCTTTTTGTTATAATGCAGAGGAAACTCACATTCATCTCTTCTATAAATGCAGTTTGGGATGGAAGTATAGAAGACAATCCAAGATTACATTCAAGATTTAAACAATGTTTCTTACCTAGCCTCAATTTTTTTGAGTTTTCAACCTATGGAGCTCATCTATGGCCGTCTTGATAGAAGGCTAGCTATTGTCATTTATTATGTTTGGAAAGAACAAAATGTGCATATACTTGGACTAAGTTCTCAATCCTTTGATCTAGTTGCTAGATGCATGTTAATTTTTTTTTTATATATTTATATATATATTTTATAAAGCCATGAGATGGGTTGCTCATGTGTTTTTATTGCCAAGATATCCATCCATGCACCATTTTGTTTTGGTGCATTGGTCGATTTCTTGGGATTCTTGTTATATTCCTGTCTTGTTTTTGTACAATGGGTAGGGCCAATATTTTGATTTCTTGGTGTATTGATCAATTTCTTAGGTCTCTTGTTGTGTTTCTATCCCGTTTCGTACAATGGGTAGTTCCCTTCTTTTGTAATTTTGTCCATATTAATGAAAATTAAAAATCTAATGTTACTTAAAAAATTGTATTGTTTGAGGTTTTTTTTATTTTTATTTTCTTTTTCTTTTTCTTTTGGGGTCCACTGTCTTATTCTGTATGTAATCTGTAGCCATTTAAAGTCTAATCTTTGGAAAACTATCTATTTGTATGTTCTCCATTTCTATATCATAATTATGAGGAAGGTGGTGATTGGATAAGAGAATTGGGATGTGAAAATCCATGTACTTTTATTAAAAAGGTTTAAAAAATATATTTAATGCATTTGAAAGGGAGATTTTACTTGGTATTTTTGTAAAACTTAATAGAGTTGAGAATGAATAAGTCCAACTTTATAGGGATTATTAGATATTTAATGTGTAAGAGGAATATATGTACTTTCATATTTCCATTTCTTTGTACCTTATTTTTGGAAAATATAGGATTTGAATATATATCAAAAAGAAAAGAAACTAAAAAGAAAAAAAAAGGGTAAAAAAAAATGTATCGTAAACTGACATTAGGCTGCTAATTAATTTGGTGATGCCCATTTATGCTTTGTGATGATTCCATAATGATTGTAGTGCAGAATTGAAGATAACCTGACGGAGGAAAAAGAAGTGATAAAATGTTTTCAATTTAATGTAATTGTATTGGTAATTCTGATAGATTTGCAAAATAAATGAATTTTGCATGTTTGCATGGCTTTCTACTACTACATTGTCCAGTTAGAATAGGCTAAATGCATAAATATTTCTTCTACCAACAGGCTGAAATGTTGCTGACTTTTGTACGGAGACACTTCTCAAGACTATCCCAGCCACCAGCCGCACGAGTCATTAGGGTGACCAACAATGTAGCTCTTTTGGATAAACCTGAAAAGAAGGATCCAAAACCTCGACAACTGCTGTCTCTGCCCCCATTCCCAGCACCGCCTCTGCCTAACTCTTCTAAAAAAAACTCTTCACATGTCACTTCTATCAGCTGGGTGAAGTACTACTTCTATGGAGTCCGGAACTCCATAATCGAATCCCTTTTTAAAAAGGGTCTTGTGAGTCATTCCTTACATATTTGTGTTCTTACTTGAGAGAAGACAATCTTTAATTTACCATACATCCAAAATTCTCCTAAATCTGTTGAAAATTACTCGAAGACTAAGTATAATAAATAAGAATAAGAAGTTCTAAATGTATAGAGAAATAGTGTTTTTTCATATTGTGATTTGATGTAAACTTGGCAAGTCTATTTTCATTTTATTTCAGGTCCAGATGCAATGCCCTGGTGTGGGCTGCTCCATGAAAAAGGTATAGACAACTGCTGTTGGATCATTAGTTAGGCTGTAATTGTTGTCAACTGATATGAAAAGCCATGTCCAAATTCTGTTCTCTTTCTATGTCAATATGTGCCATCTTATTGTTTGAAAATATTTGAATTTTTTTATACCATATGTAGTTCTCATGTGGGTTTAAGTTTCCTGCAATCATACAGTTCATTTGCAGATACGGCCCAATGAGGTAATGGAAGTAGGGGCAAGAGTTTATGTACCCGTTTCAGTAGCCGAGACAAGGATTTCCAGGAGATATGACACAATACCAAGTGGTACACTGTATCCCAATGCTGATGAGATAGAGTACTTGCAGAGGCTTGTCATTTATAAGGCAAGTCTTGAAAAATAATTTAGTTTTATCCATTCATCTTCAATTGGCAATATAGTTCAGTTTTCTTCATAAAACTTATTCTATAATAACTTTTTAGTAGATTTCAATGCACTATTTATGAGAAGAAAGGAAATTTTTCCTTGTTATTCAAAGCTGACACATCTCAAAATTCAAACCAAAACAAAAATTTGTGAACTATATCAACAAGATAGTGTCTATTGTCTAAATCTATTTGATCTAATCTAGATTCTTTCAAATAAATCTCTCAAAAATCTTTCAATGCTGTGCCTTAAGTAGGTGCATAAAAATCTTCATGGCCAATTTATTGCTAAACTTCACAAGGCTTGATTGTGCCAACCAATTGATTATTAATTTAGCTACTTGTATTGTCAGTAGATAATGTACGCATATGGTTTTAGCTTCAATTTTTCCTTTTATTTTTTATTTTTATTTTTTTGGGATGAAATGTTGATCAATCTCATCTTGGTTGATTCAATCATGTTGCACTGGATTATTAGCAATGCTTATGGCAGCTTTGTTATCACCGTATAGTTTTATAGGCATGCTTGGAGGTCTTTCTAATTCTTGAAAAATCTTTGTCAACTACAGTGTTTCACATATTCCATTCACTAAAGATTGATACTCTGCTTCAGCACTACTTCTTACTACAGCATATTAACATCTTACTCATCCAAGTAATGCATGTTCTCAAACATAAAAACAATAACTAGATATGGTTCTTCTATTAGCCAATGGACCCATGCAATCTACGTCAGTGAATAATTGAATGTTTTTACTTAGATTTTTCAAACAACGATCCTTTCCTTGGAGTTATTTTCAAATCTCATATTCTTTATAGTGCATCATGTTATTGACATGGAGAGTGATTGAGTTGACTATCAACACTTATTGAAAACTTAATACCAAGATGAGTAAGGGGTTGAGAAATGAGTCTTCCAACAGATTGTTGATACTCTTAATGGCAATGCTTGAACCTTAGTTTTGGTGTATACATGCATCCTGGAATTTGTGAATTAAAGAGTAAAAAGAAAGAGAGAGAACCCAATGAAATATGCTTGATTAGTAAATAAAAAGCACACTATACTTGTAGATGTGTGTGTATATATATAAAGATATTAGAATATACTACCCTAAGTAAGGTGGAACCTATATACTGCTCAACACTCCCTTGAAGCTAGAGCATACATTCATAAAAAAAAAAAAAAAAAAAAGAAGTAAAAAGAAAAAGAAAAAGCTAGAGCATATAAATCATATGCATCAAGCTTGTTCTAAATGTATCTGATATGAGGAAAATATCAACCAATTGATCATTTGAATGGACATAGCTAGTATTTTATCATGAACTAAAGCAAGGTCAAGACCAAACGTAGCAAGAATACAAACTATGAAGAATTTCTGTCTAGGCCAAATCATCCTTGAGAGATTGACCAAGAGGAAGCAACGAATTATATTCAACCTTAATTGATGTCAATCTACCAACAAAATCAGTAATAGACATACCTGACCGTCTCAAATTGAGCAAATTAGAAATTACTGAGTATAGACGATGGATATCATCGGTATAAAGAGCTTTTGCTTGAGTCCAAATATCATGGCAATCGCTATAATGGTTGTAAATTGGACGAAGAGATGTATCAATTGACTCATCTAGTTTGGTGATCAAGTAGTCTTGTCAACCTTGACCCATATGCTTTAATTCCACAACCTTAGACCAAGATATGTAATTTGAACTTCCCATCAATTTTTTTTTAGTAGCAATGGCAGGGATGGAGACAAAAAATTTGATATAGTACCAGATTTTGATAAGAGATTATCACTGACCATGTTGAATTGAGGAAAGCCCCGAAAATGGTGTAACAAAAATGAAGATAGAAAGCAACTAATGGTGGACGGCAGCGGACAATGGCAGCAAATGGAATCTGGTGTTTTTGGGTTGGATGATTGGACAACCTTGAACCAAAAAATCTAGTGCGTGACACCAGAAAATGGCCCGAGAAGCAGGATGATGTTGGATTCGATGTTGGCGGCACATGAGGAGGGTGTTGGCTGCGAGCTCTGTGGCCAGCGACACTGGAGGGGAGATGAACACGGTGATGGGATTGGATTTGAAATCCAACGCCAGGAAGGGGGGCAATCAACAATGACAGCTGCTAGAAATTTAAGGTTTTTAGGGTTTGTATTTTGACGTTTTTTCTTTTCTTTTTAAATTAAGGCTTTCTCTAAGGCTCTAATACCATGTGACTCAAAGAGTAAAAAGGAAGAAAGAGACTCCAAGGGAAATATACTTTATTACATAATAACAAAAAGTAAACTGTATAAATAATTTGGGACCTATATTCAACTCAACAGTTTCTTCAAGCCTTCTGTACTTGGGATTTGTATAACATATAGAAGGTGTATGAACAAGAGTGGCCTGAGGCTCAGGACTTTTATGACAAAAGTTGTAGAAACAAAAGTGATCCAAGACTCACCAACTGGCAAGGAAATCAATGGATCTTAACTTCATCAATTGATATTTGCCCTTGAATAGTGTTGCTTGAGTACCAATATTGATGTTCAAAAAATGAGACATCACAAGACACGTAAAGTGTCTTTGTAGGAGGGTAAATTCACCTTGCGATATGGTGCAGTCTGTTTCTTTGCTTGACACTGCTAATTGTCTTTTCCAAAGCAAGGTCTTCAAATTCAGATAAATGAGGAAAGCATGGTACTCTATAATTTATGTGCCTAGTCAATCTGCTGACATATAACAAAGTGCATTTTAATTTGGTATCATAAAGAGTATAATACAAATTTCAAATTGGACAAATTAAGAATCTGTTCTCCCTTTGCACACGGCACTACCATCAACCACACATATCTTAGGTTCTTCTTTGTGTTGACAATAATTCTGAAAATTGCGTTATTTTGAGAGTAAAGAATGATATATCAAACTTTTTCTGAGCTCCTGTCACCGTTGAATTTAAAATTTTAAGGGTTGATTTACTTGTACTCATCTTTACTTTTTGATAAGTTGAAAAAAACACTTTCATTTGATCAATGATAATTTTAATTTTGGGGGTTTTATTAAGTCTACCTCAAATATCTGGGTTGACTTTGCCTGCGTCCAGGTTTCTTGGTTCCATTGATCTAAAAAGCAACCTACATCCTTTATGCAAACCACTTTATGGAGTTGTTTGTAAGCAATCACTCCTGTATTTTAGTTTTTTATTTATTCATTTTGCTGTAGAGTTATAGGATCGAGCTGAAGCTTGGATACATTTATCTGGGCCAAATCCTATCAACTATATCAACAAGGTTATGTCCAAATTTATCTCCAACAAATCCTTTGACACAATTGATGTGCTGCATTCTCTCAGTCAATCTCCTTCTTTTACTCTATTTTAGATGTCATTACTCTTGAGCTCCTTGTTTTTTGGGAAATCTGTTTCAGTTATGTCTAATGTGTATCTTACTATTATTTCTGAGCTTAACCACTCCGTTATCTACGTTGCCAAATTTGTAATATAATGCCAAAGCAACTATGGAAAATTTCAAGTTCAGTTTCCAGTGACAACACATCCCAATTCTGAATCATCCTGTCCATTAATAACAAGTAATGTTTGCTGTGCAAAGATGAAACAAAATTTTTATGGAAATTGATTTCAAGTAGGCTGTATATGAAGAGCTAAACTGCAATTTTTACCTCTCGTTTGAGTTCCATTCAGATTAAATTGCTTCTGCTTGTAACAGCCAATGAGATGCTCTTTAGCCACTGTATTTTGGTTCCAGCATATCTATTGCCTATTTGCTAGATTTACATAGCTCCAATAACTTTTCAGGATTCTGCTGTAATTGTGCTAAATAAGCCCCCCAGACTGCCAGTCAAGGTAATAATATTTTGTTGACCACCTTTATGTGCAGAACATATTGGCATTTCCACTTACGATTCAATTCGGCTCTGTCATTTTAGGGAAATATGCCAGTTCACAATAGTATGGACGTATTGGCAGCTGCAGCACTGTCATATGGTTCTGATGAAGGTCCAAAGTTGGTAAAGTATAGTTCTTTTCTCCTGTGTATTGTTGCCTGCAGATGTTTTTAACTTACCTCACAAAATGTTCTCCTTTGTTATCTTTATTCTCTGGTCTATCACAAGTCATATTTACCTGATCTGGGTTTGATGAGGTACCCATTTAAAAACGTTTTGTGAAGAGTTTTCTTCCCATTGTATGATGGTTGTAATCATTTATATTAAATCTACGACCTCCCAAATCCCAACCAACCACCCCACCCCACCCATCCACCCCCCACCCCCCAAAACAAACACACCAAAACAACCCCAATTGCAAGGGTAAAGTTATCATGATACCTTGGACAGTCTTGAGGTCGCAGTTTAAATTTTTCTCTGTTTTTCTTCGTAAATTTAAGTGCTCCATGTCATGACCTCTCTATCTTGTGATTATATTTGTAGCCATCCATTGTTTTTTCATGTTGAAATTTCAATAGGTGCATCGCCTTGATAGAGAGAACAGTGGCATTCTCCTTCTGGGAAGAACGACAGAAAGTGTAGATCAACTTCAATGGCTCTTCAGTGATGGAAACAAAACTGTCTCTTCGTGCAAGGTAATAATTTCATGTTTTTTGCCCATTCACTTTTTTTTTCATGATTTTACAAGTACAATACCGTATCATACAGCTTATAACCTAACGTAATAATACTGTGAGTCTGTTCTTTATTGGGGATTTATTATGCATCTTTGTCCCTTGCACACATGCAAATATAGGCATGGAATGATGCATGTGAGGCAACTTATCAGAGGTATTGGGCACTAGTTATTGGCTCTCCAAAGGAAAAAGAAGGCATAATTTGTGCTCCGCTTTCCAAGGTTTTCCTTTCTCTCTCCCTTCTCTCTCTCACTCTGCACACGCACACATGCAACAACTTAGAAGCATCCTTTTGAATTTCCTTTAAATACTGAATGAAGGTAGTCCTTGATGATGGGAAAACGGAAAGGGTTGTCTTGGCTTCTCGATCGGGCTTAGAAGCTTCACAAGAGGCTGTGACAAAATATCGGGTTATGGGTCCAACAATAAATGGTTGCTCTTGGATCGAACTATGTCCTCTTACCAGCCGAAAGCATCAGGTAATGCACGATTGCTTTATCAACCTTTTCTTTTGTTTCTTTAATCTTCTTCAGTTAAACTCTTTACGTGGTGGACATCAAATTGATATGCATGTCAAACTTCTTTTATCCATTATTGATGGTTTTGCTTTTCTTCACATTTATTTTGTATGACCACTCTGTTTATATCTTAATAAGAGTTCAGAACATGCTTAAGTGACATTAAAGGGAAAACAGCATAGTAATGTTCTTTTTCCCAATCATCTAGCAAATTGGCTGACCTGAAATGAGATAGCAGGATTTCTTTCTTTCTGTCTCCTTCCTCTTTTTCCATTTTTTTATTTTTCATTTGATGTGTGTGTTGGTGGTTTGTTTTGGGTGGGGTGGGGTGGGGAATGGTTGGGTGAGGATGGGAGGATGAAAGGATAAGAGGTGGAAATACACAGGAAAGATTATGCAAATCACACCAAATGTATGCTATAGTTTTGTTCTACATAAGTCTGGACCTGTAGCCTAATTTTTCCTTCGCTTGTGGTTAAGTCCCAATCTAGTTCATCAATTGATCAAGACGAGGAAATTGTATAAGTACCAATCTGTTCAAATAAAAATTGCATAAATGCGTAATACACAAAAATAATTACTAAAACACTGACATAAAATCCCTTGTAGTACTGGCGATTCGTGTTTTTGCATACAAGTCGCATGTAGTACATGGAACTCATGTACAAGTATGAATAGTACTTTTTATATGCAATTCATGTATGAATATATTGAATCGTCCTTTAAAGATACGATTTAACACTGTAGAATTTTTGCTAAATCACATTTTGTTTATGTGATGTAGTTGTAAAAAAATAAAACGCCTATTCTATATGCGATTTTATATTGGTAATTTGGTAATTAAAATTATCTCAATTATATTCAGGTAATTTTTGTTCTTAGGGTTTTTAGACGTGTTTCACCCTAATTGAGATAGATGAGGGCACCATCCACTTAGTGTTCTATTCAATTATAATGGGTACAACTGTACAAGTTCCCTGGTTAGCTGGTGAGGGGCATAGCAGATTAATTATAGTCATTGCTGTACTAAAGTATAAAGCTACAACCAATTGTATTCTGTCTTCATTTATCTGTATAATTGCTTATAATAAAGTGGCCTTTTAATGACTACAGATTCTTGAATTGAAAATGCTATAGCTGGATTCTGCACAAGGGTTTCTAGTTTACTCTTTCTGGCTCAATGAGAGAATATTTAGTAAGAAGTTCTTCTTGCCTTGCGCACATTAACGGTTGCATGTATGTGCAGCTCCGTGTTCATTGTGCAGAAGCACTAGGCACACCAATCGTGGGCGATTATAAGTATGGTTGGTCAATGCATCGAAGGTGGAAACAGATGCCTAGAGTGGACTATGAGCCCAGTTCAGGGGAACCATATAAGCTGCGGAGGCCTGACGGTTTGGATGTCCAGAAGGGAAGTGTGTTATCCAAGGTGCCTCTATTGCATCTTCATCATAGGGAGCTTGTAATTCCAAACATTGCAAAGTTCCTGGAGCGATTGAATGGTGATTCCAAGATCTTAAATCCAATGCTTATTTCTATGTCAGATATGTTGCGTTTTGTTGCATCAATGCCTAAGCATATGCAAATCAGTTGGAATCTTACGTCATCTTATTTAGTATAAGAAAAAGAACAGCGTAGATCTTTTCTTTTCCATTTTTCCCTATGCTTTTCTTTAAAGTACCACATTTTGTTATATTACGGGACCCCCATCAAGGGAGGAAAAAAAAGGGGTAGATATCATCTACTACATATTTATTTTATTACTAAAGGAATGCTAACTCCTGTGCCCAAAATAAGTAGGCCAAAACTAACCGGTACTAAGGTGAACTAATTAAATAACTCATTTAAATATAATAAAATTATAATATAATTTTAGTTAGCTTTTTATAGAAGGAATACAAAGCTTCTTGGCGAAAAAGACAGGGAAAAGGAAAAAAAAATATATTTAAAAAATTATGAAAATATCGGTAGAAAGAAAATATTCAGTTTTGGATAAGTTCAAGAGATGAGGTTGATGTTTTCATATTAACCTTGTCTCTTGGAGAGATGAGGTTACTATTAAACAGTGACCTCGTCTCTTCAAGAGACGGAGTTATTATTAAGTAGTGATCATGGTCTGACCTCGTCTCTTCAAAAGACGAGGTCAGCTCTATTAATACACAAATTCTTTGAAAATCACAAATGACTCCTTTATTACATATTAATTGTTATAACATGTTAAAATCATATAGAATGACCCATATAGATTATTCATTAGTTATCATCCACCATGGCTAAATAACTTCTAGACTTCATAACCCAACCACAATAGTATTCACAAACCCAGTTCATCAAAAAACACAGTGGTAAACCCAATTCATTCAATCATAGTAGAATTGTAAAACCATTCATGGCAAACATAAAAAAACTCACAATATAGAATAATTGAATGAATAATGTGTTAAATACATGAATGTTATGTTAACTACGATCACCAATGAGAGAAAAGAATCTATATACAATAATCATAAAAAATAAAAATCTACATAATAGCTACAACTATGTGACATAAATGTAGCAAAAGAAATGACATAAACCAAACAAATACCACTACGACTTGATTGGCCCATAAAGGTCCTACTAGCCGCTCGCCTACTAGGACAACTTCTGATGTTGTGGCTTGTCTGCCCACACGAATCGCTTGAATAACACCATGGGAGCATAGGATTTTATACGTCTGCCCTTTTTGCATGTGTATCTACCTGCTTGCAACTCCACTTTGTGAAAGTGATCCCCCTTTTGGCCATACATTGTAGGGCGTTGAGCGATTAGAACCTCAAATACTCGTTTGTGGTAGTCGAAACATGTTACTCGATAGGTACTTGCTACATTGTTCCACCTTTTAAACTTCATTGCAACATACGATGTAAGCAGCATATGGTGTAAGTACTATACCCGAATTCATTGCTTCGCTAGCCTCTTGTCTTTGCCTGTTGAGTATGGAGTTGCAATTGTAGAATTTTTTTTTTTACTAATGCTGCCACAGGTAAGTACCAAGCATCTTTTAGAACAGAATTGTAACTTTCAACCATATTTGTTGTACCAATTCTAAATCTTATGCCTTAATCATAAGATAAAGTCTATATACATGGATGCAACTTGCGAAAATATCTTGACGTCCATGGGCTACTTTGCTTTGCTGCATTGAAGTAATCATGAAACTTTCCCATTTGTATTTGGTATGTTGCTCTTTTAAGTAATTCCTTACATTCCTTGCTTTTGACATTTCTTGCTTTTGGCCTTCGAGTTGAAGTTGGATCAAAACCCTATAAATATGTTGTTACTATTGTTGCATTGTTGTATGGGCTAGGGAAACGTGATATTGATGGGGTTTTGTTTTTTTTTTTTTTATTTTTTTTATTTTTCCGTTTCAATTCCATCCAAATGGGGCAATTTTTTTTTTATTTTTTTCCACTCCGCCTTCTCCCCTCGCGGGCCCCCCCCCCCCTCTCTCTCTCTCTCTCTCTCTCTTCTTTTTTGGTGTTTTAGTTTGTTTTAATTTATTTAATGTAATTAATGTGAAATTGTGATTATACAATTTAGTTTTTGAAATTAGGAACCACATCATGAAATCATATATTGGTATACATCATATACATTTAGAAGACTAGGGTGAATACAGTAGTATTAGTATGTATGCTTAAATATTAGATGAGTGTAATAAATAAGTCATGGTGCGAATTTCATGCATTCACCCTATGTCTTATGAGATAATAGGGTAGGTGAGGAAAGGAAATGGATAATGCCAAGTTTGTATTGTACGCTCATGGCAATATTGAGGAAGGGAATGGTGGTTTTGGTTATGATAAGCGGCCAGTTGTGGTGGTCAGTGTTAGTAGGAATTCAACATATGAGGAAATACTTGGTATAATTTGTAATAGACTTAAGGTAAATATGTCTACACATCGAGTTGAGCTATATCATAGGGTAACTATTAGAGATAGGATGCTACGCTATGATGTTATTCAAGTGACTGATAATGAGGTTGCACATGAGATGTTGGTGTACACTAAAGGGTCAATGCCTGTGTATGTGCAGATATTTGAGAACGATCTGCTTCAGGCATCTGCAGGGGAAGTAGGTATTAATGGAAATATTGGTAGCCAAGGCTGGTAGACTCAAACTCAACTTTAATCTAGATAATAAGTAGCACATAAGTGGAGATGGGTAACTTTGAAAATATTGCATTTGATTGGGCATGTGATAATGATACTAATGTAATGTAAGACTCCTCGGCAAGTGAATCTAGTGATGACTATGATGATGAGGGAAATGATAATGCGGTAGCTTTTCCCTAGGAAGATGCTGTAACCGGCGTACGGCGTAGTAGAAATGATTGGCACCGTTTTGTGGCTCCCACAAACGTTGATGCAATTGGGAGTTCAGTGCCAGTACATTTTTTCACTGCTGATGTTGGTAATGGTTATGCTGCATTTGATGCTAAGCAAAAAATGAGTGCTGGCAATTGGAGTTTCAGCGATGAATTCAAGGTTGGGGTACGACTTGAGACTAAAGATCATCTCATACAGGCAGTTAAAATGTGGCATATATTGAGTCATTATAACTTTAAGGTGGTGGACTCGGACCCGAGGTCATAGGCAGTTAAATGTACTGATGTTCATAAAAGGGGTTGCAACTGGAGACTCAGAGACAGTTACAAGAAGCATGGTAGGTGGTTTCACATCACCAAATATGAAGGACCACACACCTGCTTAGATAAATCACTGGACAGGACACTCTTAGTTGGACTCGACTAGCATTTCTAGGTGCATTATACTTGAGATTCGTAATTCTCTAGATATGAGAGCAAAGGACCTGCAATTGACCATTTTAAAAGAGTTTGGGTACAATGTTCATATGAAGAGGATTCGTGAGGTAAAGCGAAAAGCTATTGAACTGGTGTATGGAAGTTGGGAACAGTCATATGTTGAGCTCACGCATATACTTAATGCGATAACAGAGGCAAATCCAAGAACAAAGATTGAGTGGAGAACTGTGGATTTGGACACAGCAGGACACGTCTTCCTTGACAAACTCTTTTGGGCATTTGCCCCTTGCATTGAAGTGTTCCAGTATTGCAGGTATTTTTGAATATATGCTTATATTTATTTACAAATGATTGATGTTGATGAACTAAGTTATATCTGTTAATTGTTTGTAGACTCGTAGTCAAAGTTGATGGGACCTTTTTGTATGGCAAATACAAGCACAAACTGCTCATCGCAGTAGTAGTAGATGGGCTAAATCATATAGTTCCATTAGTGTATTGTCTTGTCAATGAGGAGAAAGATCACTCATGGAGTTGGTTCCTTGCAAAATTGTTGGAACACGTTATGAAGGACTGTTCAAATATCTGCTTAATATCTAACCAGCATGCTGGCATTAAGAGTGCAGTTGAAGGTGAGCATGCTGTGTGGCTTAGAGGGTGGCCATGGTGGTAGTGTATCAGGCATGTTGCTAGCAACTTCAACTTGAAGGCTAAAAGCAAGAAATGTAAGAAATTAGTTAAAAGAGCAGCATACCAAATGCAGATGAGAAGGTTTCATGGTTACTTCAATGCAGCAAAGCAAAATAGTCCATGGACGTTGAGATATTTTCGCGAGTTACATCCATGTATGTGGACTTTATCTTATGATGAAAGCGTAAGACTCAGAATTGGTACAACAAACATGGCTGAAAGTTACAATTCCGTTCTAAAAGATACTGGGTGCTTACCTGTGGTAGCATTAGTAAAAAAGAAAAACCTTCTACAATTGCAACTTTATATTCAACAGGCAAAGACAGGAGGCTAGCAAAGCAATGAATTCAAATATGTTACTTACACTGTATGCTGCAACGAAGTTTGAAAGGTGGAGCAATGTAGCAAGTGCCCATCGGATAATGTGTTTCGACTATCACGAACGATTATTTGAGGTTCTAACCGCTCCGCGCCCTACAATGTATGGCCAAAAAGGGGATTACATTCACAAAGTAGAGTTGTGAGCAGGCAGATGTTCATGCAATAAGTGATACACATATAGAATCCCATGCTCCCATGCAATGGTAGTAATGGGAACTCAGCAGATGGATTGTGTTGGCCAAGTAGGGGTATGAATGGGCAAGTCAGCTGCAGGTGTGTGGGCGTTCCTTCATACCTGCAACAGATAAGGCTAATTGGACTCCTCTCGACATTCCAAAGTGGCACCTCATCCCAAGACTTATTAGGAAAAAGGGCAGGCCTAGAGAAAAACGATTCCAGAATGAGATGGATATTCCAGATGGCCCACGAGATTATTCATGTGATTCGTGTAGGCAGACAGGCCACAACATCAGAAGTTGTCCTAATAAGCGAGTAGTTAGTAGGACCCTTACAGGCCAGTTAAGTAGTAGTGGTATTTGTTTGGTTCATGTCATTTCTTTTGCTACATTTACATCGCATACTTCATCTACTCTTGCTTCGTTTTTTGCATATGCTTTTGCTAACACTATTCCCTATTTTCTTAATTACAAATGGATCCGGGACTCCTCGATGACTCCATACTTATAAGGCAACTTATTCATAGATCGAGGCTGGTATGAGAGGGACATGTAAGATTATTTCCTCATCCAATTACTTAGATCATCTAGACAAAGTTTTTCATGGATTTATTTTCAAATGCAGGAGCATGTGGTGTTACATTGTCGTCGTAGTGAGGCAAATCTCAGATGGCAGGATGGCATGCCTGTAGTTTTAGATGAGAGACTTGTTCCATTTCTATTTCATGCCGATTTCATAGGTGTTGCTCAGATATCGTTTGTACAGTTGGATTGACACCTTATTACAGCTCTACGAGAACGATGACGTCCATAGACAAACACCTTTCACATGTTGACGGGAGAGCAGACTTTGACGTTGCAAGACGTTGCTGCACTCACCGGTCTGCCCGTCGGTAGCCATGTAGTTACTAGCACCTCTCGGATTGATTGGCCAGAGTTATGCCACAAATTACTGGGAGTTAGACCACAGGCCTGTGTGGATATGGATGGTGGCCAGCTGAAGATGTCATGATTAGATACACACTTTAGAGTGCTACCTGATCAGGAAGATGACATCACCCTCCAGTGATATGCTAGAGCATATATTCTAGTGCTATTGGGGGGCTTCATTGTTGTAGAAAAATCATCGAACATGGTTCACGTTATATATCTTCAGTTGCTCGATGACTTAGAGAGAGCAGAGTAGTTCGCATGGGAAGCAGCTTGCTTGGCATGGCTATATAGGCAGCTATGCATGGCTTCTCATGTAGATACAGGTGACATAGTAGGACCCCGAGTAGTCCTGTAAATTTGGGCATGTAAGCATTTCCCACACATCGCTCCGCTGCGATGACAACTCGCATCAGTTACCGCAGATCCTCCATTGATCAGTTATTAGGGTGCTACTTTCGATGTCATTCTCCCCATACATTTTTTGTTCAAGTATAGGGGGTGTTTCAATAGATAGCTCCCAAACCAGGTATCGGTTTGTATATTTTATGTGTTCACATGTATATAGTTATGTTGTATTTACTAATGTATACTATAATTTTCTTTCTTCTACAGGTTGTTTGGGACCCCTATGCCATTATTATGGATTCCCTCCCCGTGTATTGCCAAGTTGGCAGTGACATATGGCGTGCTCGAGTCCCCCTAGTTTGCTTTCATATTGTCCGGCACTATTACTCGGATAGGGTGCTCAGACAATTTGATGGATTCCAGGGGATTCCCAAACATCCAGTTGATATGAAAGTTCTATATGAGCTAGACTTATGACGGTGTTCCGAGTGGAACTGGGCGACAGAGCACGCCAAGTGGATAGCTGAGTGGGATGGTAGATGAGATTGCATTGTCGAGGTGCTAGATATTCCTACTAGTACATATGTAGATTATTTCGACTGATACTATGCGATCACCAAGCGTTGGATCAGTCGTACAGGTGCCATTATTTGGTATATGGTAAGTTCACCGACTACATAAACTATATATGGATTTATATTGTGTTTGTTATTCACTGATCTACTTGTTTCCTCTCACTTGTAAGCAGATTTCATTTATAGAGTCCCAGACATGCCACCAGAGGACACTCCTACCACTGCACGAGATGTCATTTGTGTAGTGGATGGGTTTATAGGACTTAATTTGAATGATCTATCGCTAGCACCGGCACCTGAAGACCCATGGCCATAGCTTGTACAGAGACGGCAACTAGCTAGAGAGAGACGTGAGCAGGGATAGGGTCGGGGTCAGGAGCGAAGGTAAGCCCGAGGTGTACATATCAAAGACGAGCCTTCGCCCTCGCATGTGCACGTATCTGATGAGCCAGGCTTTACACATTTTCTTCATTCTGAGCCTGATCGATCATCATCATCATATGCTTATCTACATGAGACCTCCATAGCAGACATAACATATACCGAGTTTTACATCACCCTTGCTCCACAAAAGAGGCAACCGTCACCGCCACATGATATGGGGGAGGGACTCACTCAAGTAGAGCCAGACCCAGTCCTATTTCATCCTTATGGTGCTGGTGGTGGAGATGGGGATGCCACACTCACTCAGATGGATCCAACCATGGAGCTTCCTCATCAGGATGTCCACCAGCGTACACCATTTCCCTGGACTTTTGTCAAGCTAGGACGAGGGAGGCGGGGCACCCAGCAGTAGCTGTTATGTAGATTTTCATCTTTTATGACTCTTGTATATGGATTCTTCTTTTCTGTTATTGGTGTTTGTAGTTAATATAACATTCGTGTACTTAACACATCATTCATTTGATTTTTCTATATTCTGAGTTTTTTTATGTTTTCTGCGAATGGTTTTACAATCCTGTTATGATTGAATGAATTTAGTTTGCCATTGAGTTTTTGATGGATTGGGTTTGGGAATACTATTGTGGTTGGGTTATGAAGTTTGGAAGTTGTTTAACCATGGTGGATGATGGCTAATGAATGATTTATATGGCTCATTCTGTATGATTTTGACAGGTTATAACAATTAATATGTAGTAAGGGGTCATTTATGATTTTGAATGAATTTGTGTGTGGGTATAGCTGAAGAGACGAGGTCTTACTTAGCCTGATCTCGTCACTAACTAATAGTAACATCGTATCTTGAAGAGATGAGGTTATGTGAAACATTGACCTCATCTCTTATCGAGACAAGGTCAAGCACTAACGATTTCGTCTCTTGAAAAGACAAAGTCAACTTGCCTAAGACTAGGAATATTTTTTTTCCAGTGGCATTTTCGTAATTTAAAAAAAAAATAGTAATATTTTTTTTCCTTTCCCCTAATCTTTTGCCTCACCCCATTAAAAGAAAAGTGCCACATTCCATTATCTCAATCATCTGTAAATATTAAAGGTTAATGCAATCTTGAACTTTTTTTCATTAAATTATTTTATATTTTAATTAGGTCGGTGATTATCATCATCGCATTGAACATTTTTCCTATAATTTATTTCATATTTAATTTAATTAGCTTAGTCGCAACAAAAAAAAAAAAAAAAAAATTAACTTGGTTGTTATTATCATCATTTTGCCACTTGCATTGCCCTTGAGCGGGTAATTTGCATAATTAGGTGGGTTTTTGATGGGTGACAAAGGCTGTAGCCTTGTAAGATAGGTTTCCCATTTTAATATTTTATAATAGTGATGGATATGAAGTGGTACATCCAAGTATCCTATATCAATCGTGGAATCTTTACTCTGTAAGGTTTACTATACTTATCTTACAAAAATTCTTAATTAATAATATTGAACATAATAAAATAGGGAAGATTCCACTTTCATCACTTGAGTTTTGGCACTTTGATATTTTAATAACTTGTGTTTTTATTTTTGGCAGCATGTACCGTGGAGTTGTTCTTTGTAATGTTATAGTTATTTGTCATTAAAATTGGCAAAAAAAACTAAAAAAGGGGAAAAAAATAAAAAAAAAAAAACTCATGCAAAGCAAAAATCTAATAGTCTTACTTAACATCCCAAATCAAAACAATTCAATTTTCTTTCCCTCAAGTCATAACCATATTACTTGTTGTTATTCTCTATCAACAATACATTTCAGCTCTCTCTAAGAAAACTTGCATCTTTTATCTATTGCTACTCCAATGATGATTCATCTACCCATTAATATTTTTCAACTTATGCTTGTTGAATATGATAGTTAAAAATTGTTGTCCATTTTTTATTGACTATGGAAACACCATTCACATTTTTTATTTTGGGGAGAAAAAATAGGTTTTTGTGACTTGCGAGAGAAAAAGTTTTGTTTTTTAGGTGGAGATTAATTCTTATTTATCCATCGATTTGGAAAAAAAATTACATAAATACAATTTAGACAAAATTAATTACCTAAATACCATCACTATATTGCATATCCAACAGGCGATACACTTGTATATCGCATCTCACACAGGCGATATATGTATGTATCGTGCACAGGTGATATGCACGTGTATCACTCTTACAACTAAGGATGCAATCGGGCCGGGTCATCATAGGATACTTAATCCGCTTGACTCGATAATGACCCTATAAGGTCACGGGTCAAGTTTGGTAAAAAAATATGTTAACCCTGTAGGGTTTCTATAAGCCCCTGGATTTTTCGATACTCTTAGAAAATAATCCTAGAGCTAATATCAAAACCTAAAACCGACCCAATTTAAAACGAAACACTAGAAACTCTAAACAAGATCAAATATGAAATTTCGTAACCTTAAGAAAAGGAACACCCTAAAAAACAAAATAAAAATCTAATAATCATTTGACTCGGAATCTCTACGCTAAAAAAAAAAAACCATCTATTTGATCTTTAACAATTAAATCAAGAAAATTATAAGATGATAAAATTGTAAAACCCTAGATTCCTTGATAGCCTTATAAGTGAATCTTAGAGTCATGACAAAAAACTAAAACCTTAAAGTCAAATTAAGTCAACATTTAACCTTCGAAATGATCGACTCGATTAGTCAATCTCGAGAACTGTAAAATATTAAATAAATCATAAAATTAGAATAAAATTAAAATATTAACCAAATATACAGCATAAACAGAATCCCCTAGATTTTATAATCTTATGAGTAAATCTTAAAGTTGGAATTGAAATCGGAACCTTAAAAACCAACCTGGGTCAACATTAAGATCTAGAGGATTTAGATCCGGTAAGACCGTGTTAGAAATCCTAAAGCAGGAAAAATAAAATTGTCACGCCCCAAGGGGTACCCTAAACGTGACAGTCCACCGTACACAATACTAAAGCCTAGGAATGACTACCTCAGTCACGCAAAGGCTTCCATATCATGTACAAGGCGTGCATCACAACTAAGGGAACGCATCGGAGTAGTGCAATTTAATATTGATAATAAATAAATAACAAGGCAAAGAGAATACTTATCATAAAACGTATTGCATTGCAATTCTTAGGGGCATGTCCATCTATTATCTTCAAATAAATATACATCACTATTCATATAAGTCATTAAAATCACTTATCTTATAATTCTATTTCCTTCATAGAAGCTTAACTATCCTTCCATGATTTTCTTAATGTCATGATCCTCGATTTAAGCCACGGGTATACCTGTTTCAACAAAATCTATAGGGGTATAAGCTACAACTAGCTTAGTGAGATATTCCCTTTCATTCGCACCATTAATCAAACAAGTTCTTTTAGATTTTCACTCATATGCTATGTAAACAATGCATCAATCACATGATTACGCAAATATATATAGTTACCCAGAAACCATATATAGAACGGATTTACCCCTCCGTATCAAAGGTTAGGGAATCGGGGTTGAAGGTCCTCGACCTTCTATTGCTAGTCCCCAGGTCCTCACCCACAGTGTTCGGTTGGCTCGGCTCCGAACCTAAAGTCGCTTTCCTCGAGCGATTTGGATTCTCCAAGAAAGAACATGGCCCGTGGCACCGCATGATCACAGCCAATTCAACTCTACGCGTAGGAGTAGCAACCTTCCGAAATAGATGTGACTTGACGGATGCTATGCGTGAGCGTTTTAATTTTCTTAAGCCAAACCTTATTAAGGTTTATTAGGGGTGATCAATCAAATTAGCAAATAATAAACAATCATACAAGTAAGTAAACGAAATTATTAAACAAGCAGTTCGAAGTTGCGATATTCTTAATTCTCATTTCATACATAAACATAGAATCATACATACATAATCCCGATTTCCCCAAATATATATATATATATATATATCCATTTTTATCTTCTCTTAGTATACTAATGCCGCTACTTTACAAGCACAAGCAAGGTAACGAAATTAGAAGGAATAACTCACTCGTCCATTTTGCTATCTTCTTAGTCGTAGTAATCCTCGGATAGGGTATTCTCGTATCCTTCGTTACCTAGACAAAAGAAATACCTGGGATAAGTCTTCCGTGAAATTCCTATCCTTGGATATTCTAAACTTTTCTTAAAATCGCGGTAAAATCGTATAAGAAGAAATTCCAACTTAAAATGGCCATAACTTGCTCATTTTAACTCGAAATTCCGCATATAATATACCGTTTTCTACCTATTAGAAAAGATCTATCCATTTCTAAGGTTATCTTTGTTTTAAGGTCATTTGGGTTCCGAAAACGTTGGCTACAGATTTAAAACGAAAATTGCCAAACTTTTACAAATCCGTTTTCTAACTCAACTTCATTTTTAAAGAAAATCCTTTTACAACAATATAAGCATATAAATATATAGTTGATAAACACTTTGAATATATAGGTAAGCTCACTTTATATGCAAAAATCCGAATGGTAGTGTCTCAACAATTTATTTCATAAAACAATTCATTAAAACTTTAACTTTGAAAATTTCTTTACAAGTATTTTAAAGAAACTTTATATTTTCCTAGATTGTTATGAATGAGTATATTTTTATTTTCTTCATTCTTTTTCCAAGGAAAAATAAATTTTCTTGTAACCTTAGTTTTCCATAAGTTTTACTTTAAAAATCAAATTTATCACAATTATATTAAGTTGATGAAAACCTTTTCATATTTTGTATTTAGGATGGTTTTAGAAAATGAGTCTTGTCTTCTTATATTCATTTCTAAAATATAAGCTTTTGTTTTCTAAAACTTGTTCTTTCATTTCTTTTGAAAAGAATCATCTTTATTGATAAAATCTATTATTGTTAATCTTACTTTATTTATATTCTTTTGAAAATAAGTTCTTTCTTTTAGAAATTTAAAAACCATTACTTTTCCTAAGTGGTTCATAACTTTATGAGTTGATTTTTATATTAACTTTGAAAACTAGTTTGTTTCTTAGTTTAGAAAAGAGTTTAAGTCTTAAACTTTTAATATTAACGATTTATTTTTCTTAAAACTTAGATTACCATAAAATACAAAGAAAATATTTATTTCTTACGTTTTCTTGATAAAACTATTTTTTTTTATTTAAGAAAACTTGAGAAAACTTGTATTACTCTATTTCTAGGTTGTTGATAATAACTTCATGATTTTGTGGTAAATCACCTAATCGAAATTCTAGCTTTGAGTTCCTTTAGTAAAGTAAAATTCTATTTTTAGATTAGTTGAGACATTAACATTATGTAGATGCAAATATCATGAGCATATAAAATAATAAGAACATAAGAAAATAATAGAAACAAATAATAAGCAAGGAAATAAAATATCAAGCATTGGGAACCTTAGCTTCATCAAGGAATCCTGGTCAAGTATTGGAGCCTTAGCTTCATCAAGGCATCCCGGGACTAAGAATGGACTAGTCCTGAAAAATTAAAGAAAATAAATAAATAAAAGATTGTTTTGACTTGATATGGACAAGTCTAAGACTAGAAAGACTAGTCTTAATAATAACATGAAATAAATAAATTGCATAACTTGAAAGTAAATAAATAATAAATGAGCTTATATGCTCTAAATAAATATATATACATAATATAAGTTAGATTAGAAGCAAATAATAACAATAATAATAACAACATAATAAAATAGGAAGCTTATGTACAAGAACAAAACATGAACATGTTGTTACTTTTACTACTCATATGAGTTTCAAAACAACACCATAGTTATAATAAGTTACATGACATGAGTGAATAATAGTTGGAAGAAATATTTATCTAAAGTGTGTAAGTGGTATGAAGGTGGTAGATGAAATGGGTATTGTGGGAGTAATGATATGTGATAGATAGTTTATGTATAAGGAATGGTTTTTGTGAGGAATTGGTTTAAGAGAGTTTTGGTAGAGAGAATTCTTGGAGAGAAGATTTGTGGAGAGATTTTGAGAGAGTTTTGGTAGTGAAATGAATTGTGTGAAAGAGTGAAAGAGGAAGGGGGTATTTACAGAATTTTTGGAGTGAATTTTTTGATGTAATTAAATAAATTGAAAAAGAAAAATAATTTGTTGGAAGTGAGAGAGGGGGCACCGGCTTGCTTTATGGGGAGTGGAAATTGATTTATTTTAATTTGTTTTGTGTAATAAAGAAGTAATGTGTAAAGTTGTATTGGAAAAGAAAAAAGTAAGAAAATAGATATATGGTGTAAGAATAGGTGTAAGAAAAAGTAGATATAGGTGAATAGTAATGAATAGTAGAAAAGGACTATGAATAGTAGACTAGACAATTAAAGTACTGGTAGTAATAAAAATACGTGTAATAAGGCGATATTTGTAATTTTTAGCTATCGGAAAATTCTAAAACTGATATTTTTGGAATCCTTGTTTTTTTATGAGTCTATTGGTATAAACGGAATATTTTTAAATTCCAAGCTTCGGGACACGATTTTCGAGAACTGGTCCCGTTTTGAGTCCGAAAGACACTCGAAATTCGTAAATCTGATATTTTTATGTTTCCTATATTATTACGAACTATTCTAGACCATTAACTTAATTTCGTTTTCTAGGGTTTGAAAACACGGGATTGCCGGATCTTAAACACTAGGGTTCGTTATGGGTTTTATTGTCTTTAGGGTTCCAGTTTGACTTCCGGTTTCATCGAGATTTTCGTAAGATCGTATAATTTTCGAGTTTTGATCGTTTTATATTTTTAGCTCGACGTCTATGGTTTATTTTATTTGTGATTATTTAATAGTTTTTAGTTCTTGGGATCGTTTAACCGAGTCTAGGGTTATGAGCTGACTCCGTTTGACTTTTAGTGAAAATTAAAAATTGTGATTCTAAAATTTTACCAAAAGATTTAGGATTTTATCATTACGTTGTTAAGCAGTATTTGGATCTAGCATTTCGATTCGCATTTTAGGAATTGGTAGATTATTTAATTGGCGTACGGACGTTGATTATACCGGTAGTTGGATTTTATATTTTGTTTCAAGGGTTCTCGTTTTCTCAAGATCCAGAAAGCTCGTTCTTTATCTTATTTGGAATTAAGTTTTAACTTGATTCGATTTTTAGGGTTTCATTTCCAGTGTTTTGACTCGGTCTAGAATTGGGTATTTATCTTGAGTTGATTTTCGGGATTTGTATTTTGATATTAGGCTTCTAAGATTATTTTTTTAAGAATTATGAAAATTTCGGGGGTTTACAAAGATAACCTTAGATTATATTTCGAAATAATGTCTTATGACCTAAAAAGATCATATTCACCAAAATTTGCCTGTTTCGAACCAAAACGGGATCAATTTTCAAAATCAGGGTCCTGGCATGCAAAACAATAAAAATATTCAAAAGATCAATCTAGACTCGTAATATAGTAAGAATTCATAAAAATATTAGTTACAAATTTTTTGGCTTCTAAAAACGTCATAAATAGCCTATTTACGCATATTTTTCTAACTACTGGTAATTTATTTATCTTGTTTACTATTCAATTACTATTAATCTATCTCTACTTTTTCTTACTACCTATAAACCTATTTCTTACATTTTCTTTTTCAATATTACTTTCCACTTAACTTCTCTTACACTTTACTTACTTTTTATTACTAAAATTAATTTTTAATCACATTTTCTCTCTTTTCTTTACAATGGCCGGCCACTCCCTCTCTCATTCCTCTTGTTTTATTTTCTTTTTCATTTATTTTAATTCACTCAGAATTCTACTCTAAAACTCCATAAATACCTCTTCCCTCCTTCATTCTTTACACATTCATTCCAAAAATAACCAAACTCTTGCAAAAGTTTCTCTTAAAATCTCTCTCCCCCTCCTCTTGCAACTCATGCCACACACACACACCGAAACACCCACATTTGTCTTCTCAAATTTTTCTTTCATTCATCTACCACTCTAGGTAAAACTCTAAACTCCTTCTTAAGTCATGTTAACATAACATGAAAAATATGTGTATTTGGTTTCCAAAGTCCCCATGAGCTTATGCTAGGAAATGGAAATGTAGAAATAACATATTGTTCATGTCTTGTTTAACTCTACAATTTCATTTATGTTATGTTATGTTATGTCATGATGTTTTTTCTAACCTTAACTTGATAAGCATATGTGTGTGTGTGTATATATATATTAAAGCCTAAAAGCTCACTAATCTAACTTTTATTTATTGCTCATATTTCATTGCTTATTACTTATTTCTTGCTAAAAATAAGACTAGTCAAATTCTAGTATTAGATTTATCTTAAATCAAGTCAAAACAAATATGGGACTTGTCAATTTGTAAGTCCCGAGAGTCTTGAAAAATAATCTAAGACTCCATATTCTTTTTCTTATTGTTTATTATGTTATTTACATGAGATTAGAAATATTCAAGTCTCGAAGAGCCTTATTAAAGCTTAGCACTCCCATAATTGTCTTGCTATTTTGTTTTATTTTATGAGACTGATATTCTTTCAAGTCTCGAGAAGCCTTAAAATAAATCTAAGACTTCTATGTTTTCTTCATTATGCTTTTCTTATTTTCCTAGGTGAACGGGATTTATTCAAATCTCGAGAAGCCTTGATATTAAGTTAAAACTTTCATATCTTTCTATCATTAATTTCTATATGGGTCTATGCCAATAATTTGTTTCTTAGTATCGCTACAATATTCTCCCTCATGTATATGCATGGTCATAAAGTGATATTGTTGTCTTAATGAAATCTTCAAAAATGAGAAAATTGATTATTTTTTTAAGACTTAACTTGCAATAATTTATTTTCAACACTTAGGAAAGATTATCATAAAAGTAGCTACTTAGCTAAATTTTCCGAAATCTCAGATTGAGTTATCTAAGAAGACAAACATTGATAATTTTTTATTATGCAAAATGTTATTTCCAATACTTAGGAAATCCTTTCATTAAGAATTTGAAAAGAAACACCCAAGTATATATTTTTTCAAATTGCCAAAATGAATTTCTCAAATATAAATGTTGATAATTCTTTGTTATATAAAATTTTCTAAAAATCTTATTTGCAATACTTCAACAAACGTTCTTATTAAAAATAAGAATTTAAAATAAGTCATTTACCTAAATTTTCTCATATGCCAAAACTTAAAACATTTTAAAAGATGACACCACTTAGAATGATTCTTCTTCACAACCACATAAAAATTTATGTTTTCAAAATAATTAGTTAAAAGAAGTTTAATATGAAAATGAAGTATTTATGGGCTCAAAATAAATATAAAATCATGATTTTATTTAATTAATTTTCACATTTGCAAAATCTAAGGATTAAAATTTTATTTAATAATTGAACTTAGGAAAATTTCAAGGGAGAATGTACTTAGAGTTTATGTCTCAATAAGTAAAACCATGTCTTGTAAAATAAATTGTTAAAATAAAATTTTTGAACAAATATAAGACCTTTGAGAATTAAATATATATATATATATATATTGAACTATAATTTTTGTTGTTAAGTCACATGTTTATAAAATAGTGAATTTAATCACAAGTCAAAGGATGATTTTTCATAAAACTCAATATTTCACAAAGATTGTTTACAAAACTTTACTTTTAAGACAACATCACTAGGATTATGCATATAATATGGGTTATTTGAATACAAAATTAATTTCAAAGGTATAAATATTTATATGTTTTCTATAAAGTGTCCAAGTGAAGTAAAACTTTGGAAAATGCAAGAATTAAGGGCTAGGAATCGTAGGACGAATCCTTACCATCCTTTTTGAGATCTTAATGGCCTTAAATGTTAAAAATTACCTTAGAAATGAATAGATCTTTTCGAGTAGGAAGAAAATGACTATTAATATGCAAAATTCCGAATTAAAATGAGTAGGTTATGGCCGTTTTAATTTGAAATTTCCGCAATCGAAAAAAAAATGAAGCGAATAAAATGAATAGAGTTAGAAAATTATGTAGAACCTCTATGAATACTCATTTTGGATATTTCTTTTATTTAGGTGACGATGAGTTTGACATACCATTTTTGGAAGATTATTTCGACTAAGAATTGCTCTATGGATAAGTGAGTTTTTCTTCCTTAATTCATTACCTTGTTTATGCTTGTAAAGTAGTTACACTAGTATGATAAGAAAAGATAAAACTAGATATGTATTGGGGATTATCAAGGGATAAGCATGCATTTCTTTTGCTTGGGTGATTACATGAATATTAAGCATATCACAACACTAGAATGTTTGTTTAGCTATATTTATTCATTTATATGCTTGATCGCTATGTGTGTTCAAATTGATTGATCGCCTTTAAGGAATCATAATATGGAATGGCATTAATAAGAAAGTGGTCACACATAGTATTCCTCGAGTCACACTTTAGAAGGCTGTTACTCCTACGCGTAGGGTTAGATAGGCCGCCAGTGTTGTGGGACATGGGCCATGCTTCTTCCTAGGGAATCCACATTGTTTGGAGAATGAGACTCTAGGTTTGGGGCCCTGCTAACCAAATGCTATAGGTGGGTGCTTGGAGACTAGTAGTAGAAAATCACGTAGACCTTCATCAACAATTCCTTAACCCTTGATATGGAGGATATAAATCCGTTCTATGTGTAGGTTCCGGATAACTATACATATGTGTGATTTTCATGTGAATGTTGCATAAGCATAGCATATGCTTGACTAACTAACTTATTTGTTTATGATTGTCGGTGCGAATGACGGAGAAATATCTCACTAAACACGTTATAAGCTTACACTTCCATAGACTTTTGTTAAAACAGGTATACTTGCAACTCTATTCGAGGATCAGAACGATAAGAAAATCATTGGTGGATTTTTTAGCTTTTATGGAAGAAGTGGAGTATAGGCTGAATTTACATTCTTGAATTTTTTTTTATGAGAAACATATGATATGTTAATATTTTGGAGATTACTAGGAAATGTATATATAGAGATTTGAAGACATTAGCAGGGGTATGCCCCTAAGAATTGTAATTGACCTTATTTATAATTAATGATTTATATTTCTCTTGCCTTATTATTTAAATTGTTATCAACATAAATTGCGTTACTCTGATGTCTTCCCTTGTTGTATTGTATGCATTGTAAATGATATGGAAGCGTTTGCATGACTAAGGAAGTCATTCTAGGCTTTAATATTGTGTATGATAGATTGCCACATTTAGAGTACCCCCATAGTATGACAGTTTTGAGGCAGGTTCAGGTCATAACAAAGACCCATTGGGTAACCCAAACTTACCAAATTATTTATAATTTAATATAATAAAATAATAAAAGGAAAGTGATTTTTTAATTTCAAAACAAACCCTAAGTCAGTCCCTACACTACTCTACACATTGTACCCATATTCGACTATTTCTTGACGTCAATCCCATCCCATTCGTCCATTCTCGTACACCATACTTCTTTTCATTGTTCGTTTCTCGTTCTCCGTCACTAGTGCCATTCGGACATTCCCATACACCATACTCCTGTACTTACTTCTAACATCAATCCCGTTTGTATCTCCATCACCAGTCGCTTGTCACTCCATCACCCCAACCACTCGCTATCATAACACATACCCACCTAAGTCCAAATCCGGCCTCCTCATCACTCGGGTGCCATTTACCAACGGTGACTATGGGCTCAAGGTAACTTTCATTTTTCAATCCACTGTTAGATGGATGCTTTGCTCTATGGAAATCCTAAGAAACCAAGTTTGTTCGTTTCTTCATTTTTTGACTGCTAATTGATTCCTCCTGCTTCTTATGATAGTTATTTCGATGTTCCTTAGCTGTGTTTTTTGTTTTTTTAATTCTAAAGTGCCTTGGATGTATCTATCTTATGTCATTTGTTGTAGGCCTTTTTTATTTACTTGCTTATTCTTTTTCCAGCAAAGAGGACTTTATTTTAAAAAAAAAGGAAAGAAAAAGAACATTTTTTAGTGAATATTGATTACAAATGGAAGAAGTCGCTATACTATGCTTAACACAAAATGTAAAATATTAACAACTTTTAGAGAAGAGATGGGATTTAATGACAATTCAATGACATAATTATTTTTCAAAATTTCATGAGTTCCAAAATAGATGTCACCAAGTTTTGGTTTAGGTCCAAAATCGAATTGGCAGGTTGCAGTTCCAAAATAAACTTTGTTTCAATCATGAATTCCTTATATTTAACTATAAGAGAAAAGATATTAAAAGAAGTAGTTGAACAAGCCAAAGAAGAAGAAGGAAAAACCCACCCAAGTATGAAGCTATAATGGCTAAATCATACATCTTCTTGTAGCTTTTTAATGTAGAAGAAAATAATAATAAAGGAAAGAAAAAAAGGATAAAGGGTTGACGAGCGGGGTAGGTTAGGGTTAAAACCCTATAGGGGTGGGTTTAGGTATTGAGGAAAAAAACGAAACTTATAGGATTGCGGGTCGGGTCTACGTGACCCTATAATGAATTGCGGTAGGTTCGGGTCTTATATGACTCACCCTAAACCTGCCCTTATTGCATTCCTACTTGCAACATGCGATACTTATGTGCATCGCTCGTGCAAAATGCGATACATAATTTGGTTAATTGTTTTATCACATGTTAAATATACGATACACATGTAAAATTATGTATCCCATATCTAAGATGTCATATAAATAATGGTATTTAAATAATCATTTTTGTCTAAATTGTATTTATGTAATTTTTTTTCTTGGGATAGTAAATATGTGTTTCACCCATTTTACGTATGTGGGTTTAAACATCTCAGTGCTTTGTTTGTTTCTACTTTTCTTTTTTTATCCTTTTGTTTTAATTTGTTTGCAAATAACTATGACATAATAGACAATAACTCAAATACTATCAAAAATCAAAACATAGGTTACCAAAATGTCAAAGTGAGAAAATTCAGGTGACTGAAATGGAATTTCCTCAATGAATATAATATTAACCCAATACATATTTAAGGCCCAAATCCACTTACCTATTTGAAAAAGTAAAACCTTTAAGTTTTGATACATCCTCTGCTACGTTATTAACCTTCAATTTCTTCCCACAAATAATAGGTGTTCCCACCTTTAACCCCTTTCCTATTTCTAAAATAAATAAACTCTAAGGTAGGCCTTTATAAATATATTTCTTCAAATACCCTTGCAAAACGCATGCATAAAATGTGATTCTATGGGGTGTTTTGTTTGAACAATTTTTACTGAGAAATCTCAATGCATATGCTATTTATGAGTCACATGTCTTCCTTTTAAGATTGATCCTGTAGAGAAGCATCATGTCATGCTTTTTTAAGAATCCATAGGACTCTTCCAAAGTACCAGACAACTTTATTAGCTAAGTGTCACTCAACAATATGGAAGTAGATCAAAGTAATTTGGATGAGCAAAGTTAGGCTTGATTCAACCTAATTGATCCTAATTTACTATTTTTACTTACTTTAGTTAGGTGGCACCTCTAAATCAATCAATAAGTAGGTTTCTTTAATTTCTAATTAAGGGTGTACATAAAATGGAAGGGATTAATCTGAACCAGTTTGAGGAAGTAAAATTAGACCAAATAGGCAGCTAAATTAAAACAATCCGACCTTTAGGGTGTGAAAACTGTAAACCACACTTCTTAATATCTAAAGACTTCAATTTCAAACACGAGTGGATTACTTAGGCCGGTCAGCAAAATCACCGGGTGCAAAGTAGTATTTTCTAGAAAGTCCGAGTCGTATCCACAGGGAGCTATTGGCTAATTACTAGAATTAAACTTTTACCCTAATCTAAGCAATTGATTTTTCAGATGTGTAATTAATCTATGTTGATCTATATTAAAAACTAGATTTCAAATGATTTCAAGACTAAAACCTTATGTTCCAGCAACTATAACGAGAGATTTAGGTTTAGGAGATGCAAATGGTTTATGAATGATGTATTTCTATTCTCATATGAAATGATTCATGCTTTAAATTAATATAACATTGATCACTTGGGATTTGATCAAATTCATCTAAGAATTGCTCACCTCTCGATGTAACAAAATCTTTCATAGCATAACTATCCTATTAAGATAAGTGATCTATGATTTCAGGTTAATAGCATTTTGCGCTCACCAAAATTACTATTCTAGTTAAGAATACAAAACAAGCACCGTTAAGTGACCCAAATTTGTAACCCTAACCGCATAAGGATTAATGAATTCTCAAGTTCTATCACAGATTTGCATATTTCTATGACAAATCATATTCAAAAACCTAAGTTTTGCTTGTACGGATCATTGAATCCTTCTCAGTATCTTTAATCCTTTCTATCTAATCTATGTTGATGGCATAAACTAAACAGATTACAAACAAAGATAATCAAATTCCCAAATAATCAACACCAATATTAATTCAATTCATGCATCAAATCATCGAATCCATTCATACATATTCATAATTGACAATGAAAACATTCATCTCAATATACAATCAAGCTTAAACATAAAAGAATAGAGATTGAAAACACCTTAAAATTGGTTCCTTTTCAGAAACGGGAATTTCCAAATCCAAAATCCCACAATTGTAGGCAACGCTTGATTGTAGCTAAACCCTAATCCACTCTAAATTGCTAGAACATTAGGGTCTTAGTGCCCTAAAAGAAAAACAAACAAGAACATTTTGTTTCCTAATATTTCTCAGTATTTTTGTGTCTCTCCTCTGCTTTTGCTTTCTCAAAACACTGTTAAATAGAGCAAAATTGCGTGAAGAATACAAACTGACATAGGTGTACGCCGGCAGTTACAAAATGTACTCCGCCTGCGTAAATGTGGATCTGGCCGGTATTCTTTGTTTGAAAAGTGCCTCTTCAACTTACGCTTGATGAACACTGGCTGTGTTGCTTCAAATCTGGCCTGCGTAGATCATCATTCAAAATTTCCTAGAGGATTGTACGCAGGAATGTACACTGGCTGCGTTGAATCCCAGAAGGCCGGCGTTCCTTGCTTCATCAAACCCTACATTGGCTGCGTTCAAGCCTACGTTAAGGATTTGCAATCTGTGGACAAAGTACACAGGCTCAACACCGGCTACGTTGATGCAGAATTTGTCGGCGTAACTCCTTATTCCAAATGCTTGCTCCAAATTTCTTTTACCCTGGCTGCGTTGATGACTGCGTTAAGAAATTGGGTTCTGTGGTTGGTCTACACAGCCTCTATGCCGGCGGCATTGGATGCTTTTGAGCCGGCGTACATGTTGATCTTCAACCAATTGTTTTGGAATTTGCTCATTACTTCTTTGTTGACCTGATTTCACAAAATTTACACTTATAAATACAAATTCCACTTGATTTCTATCAAATCTGTATCAATTTTATCCACAAAATGTATGTAAAATATGAGTTCATCAAATTCCCCCACACTTGAATTGTTGCTTGTCCTCAAGCAAATTTGATAAGAATCCATCATAGATTGTACCAATTTCACTAATTTATTCAAGCATCTTCTCAACTTGGGACTTGCAATTTTAATGACCTACTGCTCAAATCAACTTGTGAGCTTGTGATTGGATTACTAAAATCAAGATTCAAAAGTTAATCTGGAAAAATCAAACTTTAATCTTCACTTTTAACAATAAAACTATCTAATCCAAAAGTAAGCACAATTCCACTAAGGAAAAATACCCATTTAAACTTCAATGGATTTTTAGCATACATATAATCAAAGTAACAAAGAATGAAAGCATATAGTATCTATTCAATCCCTAGATTATCTCCCCTTTTATTGCAAGTCTTATTTTTATTGAATTTTTGCATTCTCTTTTCTTTTCATACAAGCACTTCTTTTTTTTTTTTTATTTGTTTGGGAGGTTTTTGTCTCTATCTTTTATTTTTGAACTTTTGCCCATTCCTTCCCTTATCGTTATAGTGAGTTCATTGAGTCGGCACATCTCGGGCTTATCACCCAAGTGACCAGGTTTTAAGATACCTCTAAGAACTCTTCCTCACTCTAACATTTGAGTTTGGATACTCATAACTCATTTTGAGTTAGCGGAGTAGTGGCTATGCTTGTTTCTTTTGCAATTCAATACTAAGACTTTTTTATAGGGAATCACTAAGAAATGAATTTCTTTTACTTCTTTCACTAATTGTTAAATGACTTCTCAAAAGGAAAATCTAGTGATTATATAATAGCTAATTATTCCTAGAAGTAAACCTAGTTATTTTTCTCAAAAGGACTTAACTTACTCTCAAACTTCAAATTTTAGGGCTAAAAATAAAGTAAGTTTGCTTCTTAGAGATTCAACTTCTCAATATTGACAAAGTAATCCATTCACAAAAGTTAATGAGTAAGACCTTTAGCAAGTTACTTCCATTTCAATTCAGATGCTATCCACCATATTTTGAAACAAATCTCAAGATTCTTATTTTCTTTTAAAAAAAATTTTGACCTTAAATATACTAGATCAAGAACAATTAGTGTGGGTACAAGCATCATGAATATAACTCATATTTCACCAGCCATCACCATGTTTAGTTTCAATAGTATCCTTCCCCCACACTTAAGATATACAGTGACCTCACTGTACGAAATAAAACAAACAGAGAAAGGAAAAAAATGAAACTAATGACTTTCCTGAAAAAGGGTGCATGATCAATCTAATCAACCAAAACGATAGAGTGTAACTGCAAGATGCTGCCCTGTGATAACTACAAGACAAATAAAAAAGATAAAGGAAAATAAGAAGTTAAGTTCTAATCATCTACAATCATAGCAAAACAAAACAAATCAAAATCCATAAGGCTAGCAGGGACTCTAGCTCTCTGCCTCCGTGCTGGAGCCGCTATCATCATCTGTGGATGTCTCATAATGCAATTGTGACCCTTTCTCAAAATTGATACAACAAAACATATCCTTGATCGCCTGAAACATCTGCTTTCTAAACCCCTTGTTCTTCCTTTTTCTTGTTTCAGGATAGTCAAAATCTGATCATGTCCTTGCTCTAATCTATCTAGGGTAGTAACCACCCTATCCCAATCCGATATAGAAGGAGCTGAAGAGAAACTGGAGGAGGCGGAGCTGATGATGAAGGTGGTAGCTCAATAGGAATATCTCCAGGGAAATATCCTGATAATCCTGCTCCTCAACCACTGGTGGTGCACACCTCTTGGAACTTTGACCAAACCAAATCCCCTGAAAGGAGTAGATGTAATTCTTTTACTTGGATCTCCACATCCCCTTCAGGTTCTCGGAAATTTGCATTCCCTTCAGTAACTTGGTTGTATATCCTCCACAACACAAGAACTTTGTTCTTATGTCATCAGCTTGTCTAAAGATGAAATTCGCCACTTCCACTCCAAGATCAATCCAATGATTGCCAATGATGCTTGTAAGCCCCTAGATTTTTCGATAATATTAGCAAACCCTAAGAACCGGAAGTTGAAATGAAACCCTAAAGTTAACCTAGTTATACGATTAGTCTAGTGGATCTAGATCCGGCACTCCCGTGTTCTTAAACCCTAGAAAACGAAATTGAAATAATTGTGGATTATGGTTCGTAATAATATAGGGAAGCCTAAAAATATCATATTTGAATTTTTCTAGTGTCCTTCGGATCCGATCGGGATCAGTTTTAAAAAACCGTGCCCCGGAGCACCGGATAGCAAAAATATTCCGACAACACCAATAGATTCGTAAAAATATAAGGTTTTCAAAAATATAAGTTTTAAAATTTTTCGGCAACTAAAAATAACAGATATAGGCTTTTTACGTGTATTTTCTTTACTACCGGTATTTTAATGGTCTAGTCTACTATTCATAGTACTTTTCTACTATTCATTACTATTCACCTATCTCTACTTTTTCTTACACTCTATTCTTACACTCTACCATACCTATACCTTACAATTTACCTTCCCCATACAACTTTAATCACAACACTTTACACATTACTTCTTTTAATACAAAACAAACAAAAATAATTATTTCTCCCCCTTACAAGTACCAAAACCGGCGCCCCTATGCCCCCTCTTCCATCCATTTTTTTCAATTTCAATTAAATTTAATCACACAAATTTCCACTCCAAAAATCTATAAATACCCCTTTCTTCTTCCATTCTTTCACACAACAAAAATTCATACTAAAACTCTCCCAAAATCACTCCACAAAATTCCTCTCCCAACATCTCTCAAGTTCTCTCTTTTCCTTAGAAAATCCATTCCCACATAATACTACAACCCATTCTTTTCTTCTTCAACCAACACATAAACTTAGGTAAAACTTCTCTTATTTACTCATCATGTTCATATAACTCAACATGAGTTTAGTGTATGTTTCTTAGACTCAATGAGTTAAAGAAGCAACAATTTATTCATGTTTTGTTTTTTTCATGTTCTTATTTTCTTTATGATACTATTATGTTATTATTGTTTCTAACCTAACTTATATAAGTATTATGTATATTATGTATATATATTTATTTAGAGCATATAAGCTCACTTGTTATTTATTTATTTTCAAGTCTTGCAATTTATTTATTTACTTGTTTTATGCAATATTAAGACTAGTCTTTCTAGTCTTAGACTTATCCATATCAAGTCAAAACAATTTTATTTCTTTGCTTTCTTTTCTTTGAGGACTAGTCCATTCTTAGTCCCGGGATACCTTGATGAAGCTAAGGTTCCCAATACTTGACTTTACTTTTATGCTCTTACTTCATTTATGTTGTTTTTATATTTTTCATAGTAAAAAACTCTCATTCATACATGAATATGTTGTTATTGTCTCATCATAATAGAAATGAGTTTTCTTAAAATAAGAATAAGAACTCTTTTTAAATATAAATTTTGTCACATAAGAAGTTATTTTCCTTAAAGGTTTGAAATTTATCTTAAACAAATATTCTTCTAAAGATAGTAACAATATATGGTTTTTACCAAGAAATACATAAAGTAAAGTTAATATAAATTCTCTTTTCAAATAAATAAGAAAGTTTCTTTAGACTTAAACAAAGGATTTCTTAGATTCAATTGTCAAAGTTTTCCACCAACACTAAAGTCTAAGATAAGTTTTTCAAAAATAACTTATAAGATGATTTCTTTTAAAAGTGGAACTAACCATAAAGTATTTAGAAAGACCTTGTTTTCCAAAACGCTAGAAATAAAATTCATGGAAATCTTGAAAGAGTAAAATAACTTTTTGAAGGAATAGAGTTGAAAGGAGGGAATACTCATTCATGATAACTTAGGAAATTTTTTTTTCAAAAATAAAGTTCTTTTCAAGCCTTAAGCTTATCTCACTTCCAAGACATTTGTTTTATAAAACCATTGTTGAGACAACACCAAATTCATGCATATAGTATGAGATTATACATATATTCAAGGGATTTTTCAATCATATATCTATATTTTTGTACAAAAGCCCTTGAGTGAAGTAAAGTTTGAAAACTCTAGTTTTGAAGTTTGGAAAAATTCGTATCAAATCTGTACGCTACTATTCCGAGACCTAAATAACTTCTTTTGATGAAAATAACCTTAAATATAGATAGATCTTTTCGAATAGGTAGAAATCGGTATATAATATGCGAAATTCCGAGTTAAAATGAGCAAGTATGGCCATTTTAAGTTGGGATTTCCATTCCATACGATTTTACGAATTCTTTAAGATAGAAGTATAGAACTTGAATAGATCTTGGATGAAATACTCATGTTGGGTATTTCTTTTGTTTAGGTGTCGAGGATCACGATCTTGTCTTCCCCGAGGATTACTTCGACTCCTAGAGCGCTATGGACGAGTGAGTTTCCTTTACGCTTATGTATTCGCGCATGTGCTTGTAGAATAGAGCACTAGATGTAGGAAAAAGATAAAATTGATATGTATGTGGGATATTATGGGAATTATGTATGTGATTCGTTGTGTGCGATCAATGAACGATGAGTATATCGGAACCCGATATGTGATTGATATAAATGTTTCCATGTATGTATTGTTATGTGTGCAAATATTGTTGAATCACTTTAAATGATTTAATGTCATATTGAAATCCTCTTATAATAAATTGCTCATACATATCACTTAGAATATCATTTCGAAGTTTTGCTACTACTCCTTAGCGTGGGACTGGAAAGGTAAGCTGCCTAGCTACATCTTGAGGGTTAGGACGTTCGGGGAATAAGGCCTCAAGGTGTAGCCGAGCCGGATCGATCGCTTTGGGCATGGAAGGCCCAGGGACTAGTAGTACGGTTCGTTGGAACCCTAAGACGTGCGCAAACTTGAGGAGGTTGTTCGAGACCCAGTTCAAAGCATTCCCTAACCACCGATGGAGGGGTAAATCCATCAAACATACGAAACCGGATAGTCGTATGTAATGTTTGATCATATGATTGTTACATTCATATGCTTGATTAATAAACTTGGTTGATTGTTGTTATGAGTACTATTGCGTAAGGAATATCTCACTAAGCTAGTCATGCTTATACTCCTATAGACTTTTGATATTGCAGGATTATCTTTTGCACCCGAGACCATCTTGATTTTTCCAGGGTAGAATCCTTATTTTTGAGAAGCTTTTGGAGGCAATCTATTTTGAAGTTATAGAGTAGATTTCTTCTAAAATCTTCTAGCTTTAGTTATGTTATATTTAGAACCATGTTATTATGAATTATCGGGGGAATGCCCCTTAGAAGCTGTAAGACTTTTCTTTCAATGAAATATATTGAGTGTTATTTTGCATGTCTCGCTGCCAATGTCTTAAAATGCATTACTCCACCGGTCTCCCTTTATTGTGAATGTACGCCTTGTACCGATATGGAAGCTTTCGAGTGACTGAGGTAGTCATTCTTGAGTTTTAATATTGTGTACGGCGGGCTGTCACGTTTAGGGTACCCGCTGGGGCGTGACAATGCTGAAGAGGTAAAACATGTCAAACGAAGTCACTTTACTGTAACTTGTCTTCTTACAGCTCACCATGTGGGCAATGATGTGGTGGATGATCTTGTATTCCACTTTAGAAAAAACGGATGCCACCGACTTGGAAGCCACAAAAGGTTCTGTTAAAGGAGCTGTCAATTGTAATCAATATGCCTCCTGAGTCATTTCATCTGCTCCTTTAGGCCAAGAATTTGTCAGCTGCAAATTATCTGCCTCGCTTTCATACAAACCCAACACTCGTCCCATAGACTTTAATCTAATCTCATGCACCTCTCCATAAGCTTGGAATATAAATTTTGACCTTTCTCCTTCTGATTCCACCTTCAAAGTGGAAAGAACTTCAAGTGTGAGATTCTTATATGCGGGTTCTCTCCATTCAAACAGCTTCAACCAAGCCGGATCCCAAATCAACTCAACAACCTGATTTCTAATCCCAAACTCATCCAACAACTCCCAATCCATGTACTGAGAATTGATGAAATCCATCTTCATTAATCGTCTCTTGTTGTCTTTGGCGTATTGCTGGCTGGATAAAACATTTCGGGCTTGTGCACTTGATGATGAATTAGTGGTTCGTGGTCTTTTTTTGTCTGGGGGCCATATCTGCAAATGAGCACAATAGGGAAGCTTTAACAGACTAATATGACAGCACCAACCAAAACCATGAAGCCTTGTGCTAGTGTCTGTGAAACAATCAAAACTAGTCCCTAAACATTTGCCTAGATCATGTTAAATCTTACAAATCAGACCCCAAACTCAACAAATCACATTAACATATCATCAGATCAACAACTCAACTCAACACTTGCAAGTGGAATAGTTAAAGGCAGGCTGTGTGGAAAGAAACGTTGGTCACAAATTGATCCTCAATTCACTGTTTAGCAAAGCAAAAAAGCGCAAAAACAATTCACACTTCCTTCTAAAGTAACCGTAGCATCAAAAAAATGAGACAAAGTAGAAACAAATATGGGCACACACGAAATCATTGTCTAAATCAAGTACTTAATTGCAATCAATCATCATGAACACTTGAATTAAGCAAATTTTGCATTTACACCAAAAAGCCCCAAATTCGTTTTGCAAAATTATAAACACATCAACATAAACCCTAGCTCATGAATAATGATCAAAACATGCTAAATGTGTAATCTAATGAAATTCAATGCAAAACAACCATCAAAATATCTCAAATAAACTCCCGAAGTCAACCAACAATTCGAACATCCAAATCACCCTTCATACTTCACACGGTTCATCACACTTTAACCCTCATACACACAAACTCCTCCACCCAATTCGAGCCACTACAACATACATAGATATGTTGGATAGATGAACAAGATAAAAAAAATTGGATAAAGATCTTACTTGATAGCTGCAAAATAATCCAAGAGAGGAGGAATGCCAATACACACCGAGAGGAAGTTGGGGAGAAACAAATAAGAATGAGAGTAGTTGAAAAAGTGATGAGAAAAATGTAGACAGAACCTGTTAATTTTTGAGTTGCAGGTCCTACGCCGGCAAAATTGTCGACTACGCCGGTAGCGTTCAAGGCGGTGTTGTCAATTCAACTTTCAATTTCCGAGATAGAATGGCAGGTAGTGTATGTGTTCTACGCAGCCAGCGTACATGTCTACGCTGGCACTACACAGGCCGTGTATCTATGTTTTCATCATTTTTTTTAAAACACCTTAAGAGTATAATCCATTATCCTGTGTAATTTGTAACTAAGTAGTTTAAGATTACTTACCTCACCTGTTTCTCAAATGGATTTATCCAAAGCTCCAAGAATAATTTGCCATGATCTGAAAACTAAAAAAAAAAAATTAAGAAAATAAACACATGGGTTGCCTCCTAAGTAGTGCTTAGTTTAACGTCGCTTAGCCCGACAGTTCAATTGGTGACCATTGACTTGAAATGACTTGTCCCCATCTCTCTTGATCTCATCCACTCCATAAGGATACACTTTGATGATTTCAAATGGTCCAGACCACCTAGACCGTAATTTACCCGGGAATAACCTTAACCGAGAGTTATAAAGTAGAACTTTTTGTCCTTCCTTAAACTCACGATATAGGATTTGCTTGTCATGTCATTTCTTGGTTTTCTCCTTATAGATATGAGCATTCTCAAAAGCATCATTTCGAAACTCATCCAACTCATTCAATTGGAGTAACCTATGTTCACCAGCAGCTTGTCTATCAAAGTTCAAAAACTTTATTGCCCAATAAGCTTTATGTTCCAACTCTACAGGGAGATGACAAGCCTTTCCATACAACATGCGATATGGGGACATCCCAATAGGATTCTTATAAGCAGTGTGGTAAGCCCAAAGTGCATCATCAAGCTTTAGCGACCAATCCTTCCTTGATGAATTAACTGTCTTTTCAAGGATTCGCTTAAGCTCTCTATTAGATAGCTCCACCTGACCACTTGTTTGAGGATGATAAGGTGTAGCAACCTTATGTCTCACACCATACTTTGCAAGTAAATTATCAAATTGTTTATTGCAAAAATGAGTTCCTCCATCACTAATAATCGCTCGTGGTGTCCCAAATCTAGTGAAAATATTTCTTTTTAAGAATTTAAGTACTCCTCGTGCATCATTAGTCGGAAGCGCAACAGCTTCAACCTACTTAGATACATAGTCAACTGCCACAAGGATATACTTGTTGTTGAAGGATGATGGGAACGGTCCCATTAAGTCAATCCCCCAAACATAAAAAATTTCAATCACCAGTATCCCATGCTGTGGCATCTCATGCCTCTTGGAATTATTCCCTGTTCTCTGACATTGATCACAACTCTGCACATATGCTCTGCAATCCTTGAATAGAGTTGGCCAATAAAATCCACATTGAAGAACTTTTGCAGCAGTTCTTTCAGCACCAAAATGACCACTAGTTTCTCGATTATGGCAATGATAAAGTATATTAGCAATTTCAGATGCAGGTACACATCGTGTCACGCCCCGAGGGGTACCCTAAACGTGGCAGTCCGCCGTACGCAATACTAAAGCCTAGGAATGACTACCTTAGTCATGCAAAGGCTTCCATATCATGCACAAGGCGTACATCACAACCAAGGGAACACATCGAAGTAGCGCAATTTATATTGATAATAAATAAGTAACAAGGCAAAGAGAATACTTATCATAAAACATACATATTGCATCTCAAGTCTTAGAGGCATATCCTACTTCAATAAATATACATTACTTATCATACAGGTCATTTCATATAAAGATCCTTACAACATTACTTCATCTTATGATCCCATCTCCTTCGTCGAAGCTTAAACATCCATCAATGACTTCCTTAATGTCATGATCCTCAATTTAAGCCACTGGTATACCTGTTTCAACAAATCTATAGGGGTATAAGCTACAACTAGCTTAGTGAGATATTCCTTTTCATTCGCAACACATTTTCAAACAAGTTCATTTATTTAATCACACATATGCTATGCATACAATGCAACAATCACATGATTACGCGAATATATATAGTTATCCGGAAACCATATATAGAACGGATTTACCCCTCCGTATCAAAGGTTAGGGAATCGGGGTTGAAGGTCCTCGACCTTCTACTGCTAGTCCCCAGGTCCTCACCCACAGCGTTCGGTTGGCTCGGCTCCGAACCTAGAGTCGCTTTCCCCGAGCGATTTGGATTCTCCAGGAAGGAACATGGCCCGTGGCACCGCACGATCACAACCAATCCAACTCTACGCGTAGGAGTAGCAGCCTTCAGAAATAGATGTGACTCGATGGATGCTATGCGTGAACGTTTTATTGTTCTTAGGTCAAACCTTATTAAGGTTTATTAGGGACGATCAAACAATTTAGCCACAATAAACAGTCATACAAGTAAGTAAACAAAATTATTTAAACAAGCAGGTCGAAGTTGCGATATTCTTAATTCTCATTTCACGCATAAACATAGAATCATATATATATACACATAATCCTGAAATCCCCAAATAGATTCGTTTTTATCTTTTCTTAGTATACTAATGCTACTACATTATAAGCACGAGCAAGGTAACGAAATTAGAAGGTATAACTCACTCGTCCATTTCGCTATCTTCTTAGTCGTAGTAATCCTCGGGTAGGGTATTCTCGTGTCCTTCGTCACCTAGACAAAAGAAATACCCAGGATAAGTCTTTCATGAAATTCCTATCCTTGGAGATTCCAAACTTTTCTTAAAATCGCGGTAAAATCGTATAAGAGGAAATTCCAACTTAAAATGGCTATAACTTGCTCATTTTAACTCGGAATTTTGCATATAATATACCGTTTTCTACCTATTCGAAAAGATCTATCCATTTCTAAGGTTATATTGATCATAAAAGGTCATTTGGGTTCCGAAAACATTAGGTACAGATTTAAGACGAATTTTCTAAACTTTTGCAAAAATCCATTTTCTAGCCTAACTCCATTTTAAAGAAAATCCTTTTGTAACAATATATGTATATAATTATATATTTGATAAACACTTTGAATATATAGGCAAGCTCACTTTATATGCAAAAATCCTAATGGTAGTGTCTCAACAATTTATTTCATAAAACTATTCATTTAAACTTTAGCTTTGAAAACTTCCTTTCAAGTATTTAAAGAAACTTTATATTTTTCTTAGGTTGTTATAAATGAGTATAATCTTATTTTATTTTCTTCATTCCTTTTTCCAAAATAAGCAAATTCTCCTTTAACCCTAGTCTTTCATAAATTTCATTTCTAGTGATAAAAGATTAATTTATTTGTCGAAAACCCTTTTCATTATTTGTTTATTTAAGATGGTCTCAGAAAATGAGTCTTGTTTTCTTATATTCCTTTCTAAAATATATGCTTTTACTTTCCAAAACTCGTTCTTTCATCTCTTTTGAAAAGAATCATCTTTTATTGATAAGATCCATTATTGTTTAATCTATTTATATTTTTTTGAAAATGAGTTCCTTCTTTTTAGAAATTTGAAAATCATTATTTTTCCTAAGTGGGTTCATCACCTTATGAATTTATCTTAACTTTGAAAAGTAGTTTGTTTTCTTAGTTTTATTTCGAAGTTTTTAAAAGAGTTTAAATCTTGAGCTTTTTGTAAAGACTTTTAATATTATATTACTAAAAGCTTATGTTAACATAATATACAAAGAAAATATTTATTTCTTATGATTCCTTGAAAATCTATCTTTGTTATTTATGAAAATGTTGAGAAAACTCCATTTCTATGTTGTTGATAATAACTTCATGATTTTGTGATAAATCACTTAATCAAAATTCTAGCTTTGAGTTTATTTAATAAAGTAAAATTCTATTTTTAGATTAGTTGAGACATTAACATTATGTAATTGCAAGTATTATGAGCATATAAAATAATAGGAACATAAGAAAATACTAGAAATAAATAATGAGCAAGAAAATAAAATATCAAGCATTGGGAACCTTAACTTCATCAAGGAATCCCGATCAAGTATTGGAGCCTTAGCTTTATCAAGGCATCCCGGAACTAAGAATGGACTAGTCCCGAAAGATTAAAGAAAATAAATAAAAGATTGTTTTGACTTGATATGGACAAGTCTAAGACTAGAAAGACTAGTCTTAATAAGATAAATAAATTGCATAACTTGAATGTAAATAAATAACTAAATGAGCTTATATGCTCTAAAAAATATATATACATAGTATACATAATATTTATAATAATAATAACAATAATAATAACAACATAATAAAATAGGAATCTTATGTACAAGAACAAAACATGAACATGTTGTTGCTTTTACTACTCATATGAGTTTCAAAACAACACCATAGTCATGTTAAGTTACATGACATGGATGAATAGAAGATGGAAGAAATATTTACCTAAAGTATGTAAGAGGTATGAAGGTGGTAGATGAAATGGGTATTATGTGAGTAGTAATATGTGGTAGATAGTTTATGTATGAGGGATGATTTTTTTGAGGAATTGGTTTGAGAGAGTTTTGGTAGAGAGAATTCTTGAAGAGAGAATTTGTGGAGAGATTTTGAGAGAGTTTTGGGTAGTGAATGAATTGTGTGAAAGAGTGGAAGAAGAATGGGGGTATTTATAGAATTTTTGGAGTGATTTTTGGATGTAATAAAATAAATTGAAAAAGAAACAAAATAGAGATTGATGGAGAGGGGGAGGCGCCGGTTTTGGGCATTGGGGAGAGAGAGTGAGTTGATTTTTGAGTGAAATTTGTAAGAAAATAATTAATATGTAAGGTATGATTTGATTAAAGGTATGATTTGATTAAAGGTGTATTGGAAATATAAAAAGTAAGAAGATAGATATGTAGGTGTAAGAAATAGGTGTAAGAAAAAGTAGAGATAGTGAAATAGTAATAAATAGTAGAAAAGTACTATGAATAGTAGACTAGATAATTAAAGTACCGATAGTAATAAAAATACGCGTAATAATGCGATATCTGTAATTTTTAGCTATCGAAAAATTCTAAAACTGATATTTTTGGAATCCTTGTATTTTTACGAGTCTATTGGTATAAATGGAATATTTTTAATATTCCGAGCTCCGGGACACGCTTTTCGAGAACCGATCCCGTTTGGGTCCGAACGTCACTCAAAATTCGCGAATCAGATATTTTTATGTTACCCTACGTTATTACGAACTATTCTAGGTCATTAACTTAATTTCATTTTCTAGGGTTTGGGAACGCGGGATTGCCGGATCTTAAACACTAGGGTTCGTTATAGGCTTGTTGACTTTTAGGGTTCCGTTTTGATTTCCGATTCTGTCGAGATATTCGTAATATCATATAATTCTTTTGAGTTTTGATCGTTTCGAAATTTATCTTTTATTTTATTTTATTTTATTTGTGATTATTTAATAGTTTTTAGTTCTCGGAATCGTTTAACCGAGTCTAGGGTTATGAGTTGACTCAGTTTGACTTTTGGTGAGAATTTGAAATTTGTGATTTCTGAAATTTATCGAAGGTTTTAAGATTTTGCTGTTGATCGTTATTTGGATATATTGTCTTGATGTGCGTGTTAGAAAACGGTTAGGTGATTTAATTGATGTACGGGCGTTGGTTAAACTGGTAGTTAGACTTCATATTTCGTTTCAAGGGTTCTTGTTTTCTCAAGATTGAGAAAACTCGTTTTTGTTCTCATTTGGAATTAAGTTTTAACTTGGTTCGAGTTTTAGGGTTTCGTTTCTGGTGTTTGACTCGGTCTAGAATCGGGTGTTAATCTCGAGTCGATTTTTTTCGGGTTTTCAAATTTTGATATTAAACTTCTAGAATTATTTTTAAGGATTATGAAAATTTTTGGGGGTTTACACATCGTCTAATCACTTGGTCTGGACAACTTTTAAAAAGAAATGGCTCATCCCAAAAATAATATTTCATATCTGATAAAAATTTTCGTTTCTGGTGATGAGTGATTTTGTAAGGCAAAATTCCAGCTACCAAGTAATTAACAATATCTGCATACCAAGGTATCTTTAATTGAAACTTCATAGAGATATTCATCAGGGAATGACTCATTAATAGGCAACTCATCTTTCTCATTAACAATTCTGGAAAGATGATCAGCAACAACATTCTCCACTCCCTTCTTATCTCTAATTTCAATATCAAATTCTTGTAACAGCAAAATCCACCTTATAAGCCTAGGCTTTGCATCTGATTTTGCTAATAAATACTTAAGTGCAGAGTGATCAGTATAGACAATTACCTTAGAACCGATGAGATATGATCTGAATTTGTCACAAGCAAATACCACGGCCAGCAATTCTTTCTCTGTGGTAGCATAATTTCGTTGTGCTTCATTCATCATTTTGCTAGCGTAGTAAATTACTTGAAAAACTCGGTTCCTTCTCTGACCAAGTACTGCACCTACTGCCATATCGCTTGCATCGCACATAAGTTCAAATGGTAGCTCCCAATCTGGTGCTACAATTACTGGTGTAGTAGTCAATTTTTCTTTCAAAAGCTCAAAAGCTTCCAGACAAGCATCATCAAAGGAAAAAGAAGTATTCTTTTCTAATAAAGCACAAAGAGGTCGTGAAATTTTTGAAAAATCTTTAATAAACCTCCTGTAGAAACCTGCATGACCAAGGAAACTTCGTATTCCTTTCACATTTACCGGTGGTGGTAACTTTGAGATCACCTCAACTTTAGCTTTGTCTACCTCTATCCCTTTTGAGAAATTTTATGACCCAGCACAATTCCTTCTTTCACCATGAAATGACACTTCTCCCAATTTAAAACCAGATGAGTGTCTTTGCATCGCTTGAGCACAAATGACAAATTCTCCAAACAAGTTTCAAATGAAGCTCCATAAACAGAAAAGTCATCCATGAAAACTTCAATAAATTTTTCAATCATATCTGAGAATAATGCCATCATACACCTTTGAAATGTTGCTGGTGCATTGCATAAACCAAAGGGCATACGTCTGAATGCAAACGTACCGTAAGGACAGGTGAATGTCGTCTTTTCTTGATCTTCGGTGCTATTGGGATTTGATTATAGCCCGAATATCCGTCCAAGAAACAATAATATTCATGCCCAGCTAGCCTCTCTAGCATTTGGTCTATGAAGGGAAGAGGAAAATGATCTTTACGGGTGGCATCATTCAACTTTCGATAATCGATGCACACCCTCCATCCAGTCACAGTCCGGGTAGGTATTAACTCGTTCTTTTCATTGTTCACAACTGTCCCCCCTTTCTTAGGTACCACTTGAGTAGGACTCACCCACTTACTGTCAGAGATTGGATATATGATACCAGCATCAAGCAACTTTAATACCTCCTTCTTTACAACTTCTTTCAAAGTAGGGTTGAGTCTTCTCTGTGGTTGGACTGTCGGCTTACATTCAGCTTCCATGAGGATCCGATGAGTAAGACAGACGGATGGATTCCATGAATATCTGCAATTGTCCACCCAATCGCTTCCTTATGTCTTTTAAGCACTTCAATCAACTTGTGTTCTTGTTCAATGATAACTCCACAGAAATAATAACTGGGAGTGTATTATTTCACCTAAAAACACATACTTAAGGTGACTAGGAAGCTGTTTCAACTCAAGTTGAGGTGGTTCTTGTATGGATGGACTCAACTTCTTTGTACTAGCCTCTAAAGGCTCAAACTGAGGTGATTTTATCCAAACTCCAGCAACTTCATCCATCAAGTGATTATCTACTTCCTCATTAGGGCTGTCACATCATCCATACTCAGTAGCAAGTCATCTTCCTCAGGAGAAATTAAGCTCATCATCACTTTCATGTGAAAACACATGCTTGGGAAACTCACCCATCTCAGAATTATCCATGCTGTATTCCTGAGTCAATTGATCAATAGTATCAAGATGAAAGCAAGTATCATTACCAGCTAAATGTTTGAGAGATCGAAATACATCAAATGTGACTTGCTCATCCATAGCGTAGTGTCAGTTTTCCTTGTGCTACATCAATTAAGGCTTGTCCAGTAGCCAAGAAAGGTCTTCCCAAAATTAGAGGAATCTGGTCTTCAGCCATATCAAGAACAATGAAATCGGCTGGAAATAAAAATCTATCCACCTTGACCAAAACATCCTCCACTATTCCTCTTGGATGCTTAATGCTTCTGTCAGCAGTTGTAAAGACACCGTAGTTGGTTTGCAATCTCCTAGACCCAATTTCTTAAAGATTGAGAATGGCATGAGATTTATGCTTGCTCCTAGATCGCAAAGTGCCTTATCAAAGTATGATTCACCAATGATACAAGGAATAGTGAAACTACCCGGATCCTTTAACTTTGGAGGCATCTTGTTCTGAAGAATAACTGAACACTCATGAGTGAGCATAACTGTCTCATGTTCAGCTAGGCGTCTTTTCTTTGTAAGAATATCCTTCATGAACTTTGCATAAGATGGCATGGATTCAAGTGCATCCATGAAAGGAATATTAATGTGCTTCTTGAAGACTTCTAAAAACTTCTCAAATTGATGATCCAGTTGTTGCTGCTTCAATCTTCCAGGAAAAGGAATGGGTGGAACATACGGCTTCATTTCTGGCTTTCGTGGCATACTATCTTCCTCTTTTCTCTTTCCTTTTTTCATTACTTGATGAGGGTATATTAGTAAGGTGTCAGATACCTTCTCATCATTTTCCTCATTCCAGTGCTTTGGTCATCAATCATCTTTCCTTTCTGTTCCTCATCAGTCTTTTTCCCATCTTGATTTCTTCCTTCATTACTCTTAGTAATTTCTTTTCCACTTCGGAGAGTGATTACCTTCACATCTTCTTTCGGATTTTTGTCAGTGGTACTTGGAAGAGTACCTTGAGGTCGGTGCCTAGATGCTTCAGACAACTGAGCTAACTGAGTTTGCAAATCCAAAATAATGGAAGCTTGATTTGATTGTTGTTTCAACACTTCTTGCAAAAGCTCAACTGTCTTATCCTTCTCCTTTTGTGGTTGGGAATGTTGTTGAGGCATCATTTGTGGTGGCGGTAATGCTCTAGGTGCATTTTGATTGCTCCATCGAAAGTTTGGATGATCCCTCAATCCAGGATTATAAGTGTTGGAGTATGGATTGTAATTCCTAGCATTCCTGTCATATTGATTAACATAGTTAGCTTGCACATTACCAGAATATGAAGGAGAATCTTCCACAGGGTACTCCAAATAGCTCATGTGAGGATCATCATAAGAGATCATGTTCATGTGTGGCTTATGACTTGGTCCAGCTCCTGACATAGGTTGCATGTGTTTCATCTGTGCGGTAAGTGAATCCACTTGTTGTTGTAATTTGGAAACCGTCTCTGATTCATAAATGGCACTAACCGGTTTTGGTTTGTTCCGTTCATTATGCCAGTGAAACGTAGTACGAGCCAACCCATTAATCAGATCATAGGCCTCAGGAGCACTTTTATACATCAAACTGCCACCTGCTGTTGCATCAATCATTGTCTTCAAGGAATCTCCAAGAGATGTGTAGAAAATTCTCATTTGATCATGAAGAGAGATTCCATGATGAGGACAACGTCTAAGAAGCTCCTTAAATCTTTCCCATACTTCATATAGGCTTCACCTTCATATTGCCGAAAGGAAAAGATTTCATTCCTCAATTGGATCGTTTTGTTGGGAGGAAAAAATTGTTCCAGAAACTGTTGTGCCAACTGATCCCAATTAGTAAGAGAATGTGGAGGTAATGAATTTAGCCAACTTCTTGCCTTATCCCTTAATGAGAAAGGGAATAATCGAAGGCGAATTGCATCAGTGGAGACCCCATTACTCTTGATTGTAGAACAGATCTGCAAGAAATTCTTCAGATGATCATGGGGGTTATCAAAACTGCTTCCTCCAAATTGATCTCCTTGCACCATTTGTATCAGTGATGGCTTTAATTCAAAATTATTGGCTTGAATAGCAGGCCACTCAATAGATGGTGCAACTCCATCAACTGTGGGCATGAATAGTTCCCACATTGGTCTGTGAACCTCATTTCCTGGAGCTGGAGGGTTATTGTTGTTGCCCATAACAGGAACAGGCAATTGTTGCTGCCCAATAGGAGGATTTTCATTCTGTCGCTCATTGAGGTGGGGGATTAATTTCTTGCTGTTTCTTTCCATTGCTCTCGTATTATCTGCTCGTCTTTCTCTTAGTCGGCGGTGATAAGTCCGATCAATCTCAGGGTCGTAGGGTAAATCTTGGACCTGTTCACCTGACATACAAGAACACACGAATCAAGGTAAATTTTTTTTTTTTTTAGAGAATATGCTTAGTCTAAGGGTGTAAATCCTATTCTAATATCAGCAACCGAAGCTCCCCGGCAACGGCGCCAAATTGAAACTGCAGTAAACCACACTTCTTAATATTCTAAAGATTTTAATTTCAAACACGAGTGGATTACTTAACCGGTCAGCAAAATCACCGGGTACAAAGCAGTATTTCTGGAAAGTCCAAGTCGTATCCACAGGGAGCTATTGGCTAATTACTGAATTAAACTTTTACCCTAATCTAAGCAATTGATTTTTCAGATGTGTAATTAATCTATGTTGATCTAATTAAAAACTAGATTTCAAATGATTTATCAAGAACTAAAACCATATGTTCCAGCAACTATAACGAGGGATTTAGGTTTAGGAGATGCAGATGATATATGAATGATGTATTTCTATTCTCATGTGAAATGACTCATGCTTTAAATTGATATATAACATTGATTACTTGGGATTTGATCAAATTCATCTAAGAATTGCTCACCTCTCGATGTAACAAAATCTTTCATAGCATAAACTATCCTATTAAGATAATTTATCTATGATTTCAGGTTAATAGCATTTTGCTCTCACCAAAATTACTATTCTAGTTAAGAATACAAAACAAGCACCGTTAAGTGACCCAAATTTGTAACCCTAACCGCATAAAGATTAATGAATTCTCAAGTTCTATCACAGATTTACATATTCTATGACAAATCATATTCAAAAACCTAAGTTTTGCTTGTGCGGATCATTGAATCCTTCTCAGGTATCTTTAATCCTTTCTATCTAATCTATGTTGATCAGGCATAAACTAAACAGATTACAAACAAAGATAATCAAATTCCCAAATAATCAACACCAATATCAATTCAATTCATGCATCAAATCATCGAATCCATTCATACATATTCATAATTGACAATGAAAACATCTCAATATACAATCAAGCATAAACATAAAAGAATAGAGATTGAAAACACCTTAAAAATGGTTCCTTTTCAGAAACGGGAATTTCCAAATCCAAAATCCCACAATTGTAGGCAACGCTTGATTGTAGCTAAACCCTAATCCACTCTAAATTGCTAGAACATTAGGGTCTTAGTGCCCTAAAAGAAAAACAAACAAGAACATTTTGTTTCCTAATATTTCTGTATTTTTGTGTCTCTCTCTCTTTTGCTTTCTCAAAAACACTGTTAAATAGAGCAAAATTGCGTGAAGAATACAAACTGACATAGATGTACGCCGGCAGTTACAAAATGTACGCCGCCTGCGTAAATGTGGATCTGGCCGGCGTTCGTTGTTTGAAAAGTGCCTCTTCAACTTACGCTTGATGAACACTGGCTGTGTTGCTTCAAATCTGGCCTGCGTAGATCATCATTCAAAATTTCCTAGAGGATTATACGCAGGAATGTACGCTGGCTGCGTTGAATCCCAGAAGGCCGGCGTTCCTTGCTTCATCAAACCCTACATTGGCTGCGTTCGAGCCTGCGTTAAGGATTTGCAATCTGTGGACAAAGTACACAGGCTCAACGCCGGCTGCGTTGATGCAGAATTTGCCGGCGTAACTCCTTATTCCAAATGCTTGCTCCAAATTTCTTCTACCCTGGCTGCGTTGATGACTGTTAAGAAATTGGCTTCTGTGGTTCGTTCTACACAGCCTCTACGCGCGGCGTTGGATGCTTTTGAGCCGGCGTACATGTTGATCTTCAACCAATTGTTTTGGAATTTGCTCATTACTTCTTTATTGACCTGATTTCACAAAATTTACACTTATAAATTCAAATTCCACTTGATTTCTATCAAATATGTATCAATTTTATCCACAAAATGTATGTAAAATATGAGTTCATCAGGGTGCTTAAGGGTATGGTTGCTTTACCGTACACATCGCCTCCAAGCGACATGTGCAAGGCTTTTGTTAACTAGGTGAGTTGCTAACCAAATTTTAATTGTGAAATCATAATAAGGTTTCGTCTTGCCTCGAGCGGTACCCTAAATGTGGTAGTCCATCATACACAATATTAAAGCCTAGGATTGACTATATTAATCATGCAAAAGATTCCATATTATGCACAAGGTGTTTTTCACAGTAAAGAGAACACATTGTAGTAGCCCAATTTATGACGGCATTAATTAAATAGCTAAGCAAGAGAACTATATATCATTAAACTTGAATAAGGTTAATTAAACTTCTTAGGAGCATACCCCAACTAATAACCACAAATGGTTCGGATTTTATAGCTATTCACAATAATCTGCCAAGTAAACATGCATCTATATAAAAGGTCTCCAAAAAAACTTCACTTCAAGCTTCCGAATCCTTCTTTGTGGTTTCAAAGTCTACTAGAGATTTCCTTGTCATCTCATTCCTTGAAATAAGTCTCAAGTATATCTGTTTCAAACAAGATCTATAGGGGTATAAGCTTACAATATGCTTATTAAGATATTTCCCTACCACTCACGCTACCATAAATAACCAGACAAGTTTGTTAGTTAAAGCATATGTTGTAATTATGCAATTATCACATGAAAATCACACATATGTATGGTTATTCGGAACCTATACATAGAACGGATTCACGCCCTCCATATCAAGGGTTAGGAAATTGTTGATGAAGGTCTCTACGATCTTCTACTACTAGTCCCTAGGCATTTGCCCATAGTATTCAATTGGCACGGCTCTAAACCTTGAGTTACAACAATGTCGATTCCCTAGGAAGGAGCATGACCCATGTCCCATCACGATTACAACCCATCTTACTGTACAGGTAGCAGTAGCTGCTTTCCAAAATGTGGCTCGATAGATACATGTGTAACTTTTCTTTTGTTATCACCAATCCGTATTAAGTTCATTAAGGGCGATCAATTGAACACAAATAGCAACAAAGCATATAAACGAATAACCATAATTAAGCAAACATTCTAGAGTTATGATATACTTAGTATTCATTTAATCACACAAGTAAGCAACACATGCTTACTCTTGATAGTCCCAATATATGTCCATTTTTATCTTTTTCTTAACATGCTAATGCAACTATTTTACAAACACAAACAATGTAATAAATTTAGGAGGAGAAACTCACTCGTCCATTAGAGTAATTCTTTGTCGAAACAATCTTTCGGAAATAGCACGTTAAATTCCTGATCACCTAAACAAAAAAAATACCCTGAATGAGTATTTCAAAGAGGTTCTACTTAAGTTTCTAACTCTATTTATTTTATTCGCGTCATTTCTCCTGTTTATGAAAGTTCCAACTTAAAATGGCCATAATGTGCTCATTTTAACTCAGAATTTCGCATATAAGTAGTCGTTTTCTATCTAATTTGAAAGACCTATCTATTAATAAGGTTATTTTTAACATTTAAGGTTTATTGATTTTTGGAATGAGTCGGTACAAATTGCTTCCCAAACATTTTAGCCTATGCTTTTCTTATGTTTTCAATTTTTTACTTTATTCAACACTCCAAGATAAACATAAAAATATTTTGGTCTTTAGAAATCATATAATAGCAATATTATCTCATGTTAAATGCATGATCCTAGTGATATTGCAAAAAATAGAATTTTTGCAAACAGTCTCTTATAAAAGTTGGTAAGTTAAGTTTATGGAAAATCTTCTTTTGGATTCTTAAATAAAATCACCAACCTTAGTTTGTTGTAAATCTGATACTGGGCTAAGAAAAATTTTTATATTCATTTAATTCCATAAATACTTTATTCTTGTAATAACCTTCTCTTAATTAATAATTTTTGACATATGAAACTTTATGGGCTGTTGGAAAATTTACTCTAGGTTGATTTACATTCAAAGATACCCTTGAGGGTCACATGAGAAAACTAAAAAGTTGACTTCTTCCAAAGTTTTATTTCAACAAAAGATTGGATATGTGTTATAGATAGATTTTTAGAAAAATTTGTATGACAAAGAATTATCAATATTTGCATTCTTACAAAAAACTCATTTTGATATTTTAAAAAATTTAGTTGTGTAACTATTTTTATTACCATATTTCCTCAGTATTGAAAATAAGGTCTTTGAAAGTCATTTTATAAAATAAGAAATTATCAATTTTCACATCTTTGATAGTTTATTATGACAACATCACTTATGACCATGTATGTACATGAGTAAAAATATCGCTACACACTAAAAATAAAATCATTAGCATACACTTATCAAAACATAAAAATTAAAGATAGATAATAAAAAAAAGCAAATATAAAAAATAAAGGCATGGAAGTCTTAGCTTGTTATCAAGACTCCGCAATATTTGAATAAATTCTAGTCACCATTAAAATAAGAAAAGCATAAAAGAAAAAAAAAAAAAAAAAAAAAAAACAAGGAAGTCTTGAGTCTTTTTCAAAACTTCCTGAGAATTGAAATAATTCCCGTCTCATAAATAAAGCAAGATAAGCAATAAGAAAATATGAGAGTCTTAGATTATATTCAAGGCTTCCTAAGACTTAGAAATGAACAAGTCTCCTTTTATTTTGACTTGAAGATGGACAAGTCTAAGATTAGAAATTGATTAGCCTTATTTAATAGCATGTAATAAATAATATGCATGAAATAAAAGCATTAAATAATGAGTTAGATTAGTTGAATATTTAGGCTCTACAAATATATGTATTACACGTGTATATATATGTTATCATATAAAAGTTAAGTTAGTAACAAGAACAATACATAAATATAAACATGAATATGAAGTTAAACATAATATAAATAATATGTTGTCTTTACATTTTCATTCTCTCGCATATGCATCATGGGGATTTCATATGGAAAATTCAACATCCATATTTTTCATGTCATATAACATAATCTATGGAGGAGGTTTAGTGGTTACCTAAAATGGAAGATGAAAGAAAGTTTGTGAGAGACACAAAAGGGGGAAGGAAGCTCACTGTTTGGAAGAGGAAAAAGGACAGAGAGAGAGTGTCTCTGAAAAATGAGAGCAAATGAGGCGATATTTATAGAGGAAAAATAGAGGGAATAAAAGATGTACAAATAAAAGAACAAGAAAAGAAAATGGAAGGAAAAGAGGGGGGGGGGGGGGGGGGGGGGGGGGTGTGCAACAGCTACCATAAAGAGAGGAGACAGAGAATAAAAATTAATTTAATTAGAAAGAGTGTAATGAAGTATAAAAGAAGTGAAGTAAAAAGTGTAGTAAAGTTTTATGAGAAAAGATAATTGTAAGAGATGCAAGAGATAGGTGTAAGAAAAAGTAGAGAGAGGTGAACAGTAGTAAATAGTAATTAATTATAAATGAACAATAAACAAACAAATAAATTACTAGTAGTGAAAAAATACGTGTATATAAGCCATAACTGTCTTTTTATAAGCCATAAAAATTGTATTTGACATTTTTATGAATTCTTATTATGTTACTAGTCTAGATTGTTTGTTAGGATATTTTCTCTTGTTTTGTGTGTTGGTGTCCTGATTTGAAAATTGATCCCATTCGAGTTTGAAACAAATGAATTTTTGTCGAATCTAATTTTTATTGGGTATATGATATTTTTTCGGATTATAATCTAGGGTTATCTCATTTTTATTGTCTTAAGGTTTCAAGGGCGGTCTTGTCGGATCTAGGGCCATTAACTTATTATTGATATAGGTTGACTTTTAGGGTTCTTGTTGGGATTCTGATAGTAATAAGCAAGATAGTATGGTCAAGTATTGGAAACCTTAGCTTCATCAAGGTAACCCGAAACTAAGTCCCAAAAAGATAAAGAAAAAAAAAAAGAAAAAGAAAGGCAATAGTAAGAGAAAATATAGTAATAAGCTTGTTAGTGAGTTAGTGAGCATTTAGGCTCTAGAATATATTATATATATATTATATATTCTTGTTGTAGAATTGTGTATAACACTGAACCGACCAATGTTATACAACATCCTGAAGGAAAAGTAACCATTCAGTTTTCTAGGAGATCTCTAGATCTACCCAGAAATAATGTGGAAATTAGGACAATGTCATCTTCTTCTTCAAGAAGATCTTTTGACTTACCTCCACCTGTGATTACTATTCCTCCTCCGGTACCTCCTATGAATGTTAGAGCTCCCCCGAACCAAAATAATCCTCCTTCTGTTGAGACTACTCTTGAAATTCCAAATCAAAGCAATCCGTCTTTGATAGGAATTGTGACTGGAGATAATGGTTTACCTAGATCAGTTCACCAACAAACTGATTATGAAGAACCAGCCTTCTCAGAGGTCAAGAGGATGAACTCAACGTTTTAGATAAACCTTTCACACCTGACAGAAATATCTAAACAAAGAGTTTGGTTCAACCAAAAATGAGAAAATCAGGAAATGGTATTTTAATACTTTTTCTGATTTTAAAAATGAAATCAAAGATGAATATTACAAATTCATGTTTGATAATCAAACCCAAATATTATTCTTTGATTGGTTCCAGGAATATTATTTGGCCCCTAAACAAATCAATGTTATAAACCATTGTTTTACTTGGCAGATTGGTGATGGACAAACAATTGAGTCCAACCATCCACCACTCACCCAATTAAAACAAGTTTATAAGAGTAAGGAGATTACTCTGGCACCTTTCAAGTCTTCTGATAAAGAAGAAAATGGAATCAGGAAAATCATTGAGCAAAATAACTTTACCAATCAACATTTGCACACTATGGGCAAATAGTTGGACATAATCGAAGTTATTTTGGATAATGATAAACCCAAAGTTTTCCCAAATGCTTCTTTAAACATTCCAAAAAACCCCTCTAGAGAACTTTTAAAAGATTTAGAGAAAAAGGAAATTAAGGCTCCTTTGATAAAACCTTTTGAATTCCCCAAAAAACCTTCTAAAGAATTTTTAGAAGCATTAAAAAGAAAATCAAAAGAACAAATTGATTTCAACAAAACCCCTAATACTGCATCATCTTCTTATACAAAACTCATGAACTTGACCATTGCGGATACCCCTAATCAAAATATCAATGTTTTAAATGAAACTGATAACGAATCAGTTAACAGTTCACTTTCGAACAAATTGATCAAATCAATAAAGTTACCTGGAAAGAACCCCAGAAACTTTACTATCAGAGAGCAACCCCTCCTGATGTTTTAATCGAAGAAAATGATGAAAACAATTATCAAAACAAATATTCTGCAGGATCCACTTATGAATGGAACATAGATGGAGCCTCAGAACAAAAAATTCTCAATGTTTTGAATCAAATGATAATGTTTTCAAACACCAACAAAGCAAATGATACAAGTGATTATCACATCGCCATAATGATAATTTCGGTTTTACTGGACATTAAAAGGTTGGTGGGATAATTATTTGGATGATGAAAGAAGGAATTTTATTCTTACTTCATACAAAGTCGATGAAGAAGGAATAAAAATCCTTGATGAAAATGATGAACCTATCCCCCATATGGTTAATACTCTCATATATTCTATTAGCCAACATTTTATTGGTGATCCATCTCACTTTAGAGATAGATCCTTAGAATTGTTGTCTAATATGAAATGTAAATCATTAGGAGAATTTCACCCATATAAGGATGTATTCTTCCAAAGGGTCTCCTTAGAAATGATTGTAATCAAGCTTTTTGGAAAGAAAAGTTTCTTGCAGGATTACCTAATCTCATAGGTGATCAAGTAAGAAAATAAAATTAGAGAAGATTACAATGGTGAAATTCCTTATGATCAACTTTCATATGGGAATTAGCCTCATATGTTTCTAAAATTGGAACAAATCTTTGCACCAACATCAGACTTCAAAAACAATTGAAGAATGAACAAAGAATGAAACACAAAAGTCTTGGTGACTTCTGTGCCCAATATGATCCCTCTTTTGAAAATAAAAAATCAAAGAACAAATGTACTGAATGTTTTTCTCATAAAAAATCTAAAAGAAATTTCAAAAAGAAGAAATTCTTTAAGAAAAATGAATATGAGAAAAAACAACAGAACAACAAACCTTCCAAAAAGAAAGAAAAACAATTTTGGAAAAAACTTAAATGTTTCAAATGCGGAAAAATTGGGCATACGGCAAAATTCTGCAAAATCAATAACAAAATCAATGAATTAAACCTTAATGAAGAAACAATGGAACACCTTTTGCAAATTTTTGCTGAAAATGATTATTCCTTGATTCTGATTTATTTCCTCCTCTGACAATGAAGGAATTCAAGCCAATGACATTGAATCCACTTCTTCAGAAGAAATATATGTTCTAACCAAAGAAGAAGAAGATATTCTTCTAAAGTTAGACCAAATACCTGATTCCGAAAATAAGAATACATTAAGAAAATAGAAAAGCAGAGTATGAATCATATCATACCAAAGCTCCCCTATAGTCTTAATGAAATTCTTGAAAAAGGAAAACCAAACAGAAAAAACCAATCTCTGTCAATGATCTTCATTCTGAAATAAAAATTCAGAAAGAAGAAATCAAAGAATTAAAACTCATGCAAATGAAGTTGCAACAAGAATTTCTTGATTTCAAACAAAGTTTAAATCAGGAAGATTCTGATTCTGAAGAAAACAATATTGAAAAAATGAAGTCTTCAGAATCTCAGGACCAAGATGATTACCTTCTACATCTTGTAGAAGTAACCACTAGAAAATGGATCATCAACATCACTTTGAAAATCAACAATGAATTCATCTTGGAAACAACTGCATTATTTGATCGGAGCAGATTTAAATTGCATAAGAGAAGGGTTAGTACCAACAAAATATTTTGAGAAAAACAACCCAATCTCTTAGTTCAGCTTCTGGTAACAAACTACAGATTGATTTCAAGTTAACAGATGTTAAGATAATGAAAGATAATGTTTCTTATAACACTGCTTTCCTTCTTGTCAAAAACCTTAAGCAGAATGTTATTCTAGGAACACCTTTCATCAATCTTATCCAACCTTTAAGGTTAATGATCAAGGCATTGAGACTAAATATTTGAAAAACAAGATCATTTTTAATTTTGTCTCAAAACCTAGAATAAGGTCATTAAACCAATTAAAGGCAAATTCGATTTCAGAATTGAATTGCCTGATTCAATCAAAAGAAAAGCATTTGGAATTTTTACAAAATGATTTATCTTTCTGTAAAATTGAAAAACAACTTTTAGAAAAAACTCTAAAAGAAAATGTTTCTAAATTACAAAAAGAAATTCAAAAATCGATTTGTTCAAACCTACCAAATGCCTTTTGGAATCGAAAATACCATATTGTTGATGTAAGCCCCGGAAAATTTCAATAAATAATTTTAAGATGAACTTCGAAAATAAACCCTAAAAATCACTCCAAATTAAAACCGAATTTCGATAAGTCCTAATTCACAAACGAATTCAGAAACTTCTTAATCTTGAGAAAATGAAAATCTTTAAACAATAAAATAAGAACTCAGTGGTCTTCAAATTCAAAACCCCGACGTACGAAAAATTCCATATTTAACTCCGACTTATACAAACAGGTAATAGAAAGCTCAAAAACAAATTATTAAAAAGCAAATAACGATTGACTTTCGAAAATATAACTCAATTCAAGAATTCCGAAAACATTAAAAGATATTAAATACTTACAAAAATAAAATTTAAAATAAATTTCTCAAATTAAATATTGTATAAACATAAATATCAGTTTCCAAATTGGCAAAGGTCTAAACCGGAAAATCACCCGGAAACCCTAACCAGAATACAATAGTGTAAGTCCGGCAATCTAGCGCCCCTAACCCTAGAGGCCGAGATGTAGTTTAGATATGTAGAATAGCTCATAGTAATATGAGTTTGTTTAAAAATATCAGATTGGTAAATTTTTGACCTATTTCGAACCCGTTCGGATACAGACTTCGAAAAGCGTGTCCCGGGCTCGAGATATCAAAAATATACCAATAGTACCGTTAGACTCGTAATTTCATAAGATTTCTAAATATATCAGTTATATAATTTTTCGGGTTATAAAAGTTACAGTTATAACCTTTTTATCGTATTTCCATTATTACCGGTAATTGATTAGTCTTTTGCACTATTCATTTTTATTTCATTACAAAATTTTATTATTTTATAAAGCCTTATATTTTTAGATAAATATTTATATGTTATAGAAATTTTGTTTTTCTAAAATTTAATTCATTTCGGGTCTTTACGGGATCAGATTCTGTTTAAGATCCGATACTAAAAATAAAATAAATTAATTTAATAATTGGAAAAATATTTCAAAAATATTGTTATTTTCATAAAATATTTTTTTAGAATTTTTCGGGTTATAAAAATATCATTTATAGCCCATATTCGCGTATTTTGATCATACCGGTAACATATTTGTTAAAATACTAAAATAATTCAAATAATTATTTAATTTTAATTATGAAAATCTGCTACAATTATTTGGAATATTTTCTAATTTTTTATTTTGTTTTATTTTATTAAGAAAGTACTCTTACAACCCATCTTTTCAAGTACACCTTACACATATCACTTCCTTTTCACTTCAATCTTTCTACACATAATCCCACACTTCATGGCAGATTTTTCCTTCTTTATGGCTGCCATTGTCCTTCATTTATTCCTATTTTGACTAAATTAAATAAATTCTACTCCTTCTTTAAGAAGCTACACATACACATTTATTACACAAATTAAATTCAAGTCAAAATTCAACAAAACACACTCTCTCTCTCTCTCCCAATTCACGTGAATCCCCTCCCCAAAATCTGCCCTTGTTTTATTTTTTTTCTCTCTTTCATTCATTTAATACACTCATTTCTCTCTCCCTTTCATTTACTCATTCCTTCCTTTTTCATTCTTTAGTCTTTCTCTCTCTTTTTTCCTCTCTTTCTTCTTCATTTCCTCTTGTTCCTCCATGGAAAACAAGCTGCCCCCTTCTTCTTTCATGGCTTCCACACTTCATTTTTAAAGATTTCTAAGCCAATCTTCTTCCTAAAGCTCCATAGGTGATATAGGTAAAGTGTAATGAAGGTTTCATGCATCAAATGACCTTCCATAAGCTTAAAAGCTTAGGATGATGATGCCAAAAATGAAATCTTTCTCTTCTCCACTTTTATTATCTTGTATTGCAATTATTTTCTTGTTTAAAGTTGATATATTTTGTAGATCTAAATTGTTGTAGCTTTGATTTTTGTTTATGCCATAGATCTTGTCATTTAAGTTGTTATTTTTGTTATTTCTTATGATTCATGCATAGATCTATCATCCACATAGTGATTCATGCATTTGAAACTAGTTTAGAAAACTAGATCTAGAGTTTTGGAGTTCATGAATGCATTAGACTTTTGTTTTATGTTCATAAGCAACTTGTAATAGCATGAGGATAGTAGGAATGTGTTAAGAAACTCAAGATCTATTTTATTTTCAACAAAAACCATTTTTGGAAATTCGGATGAAAATGGAACCATATTTAGAAAAGTGGTTTTTCAACTTCAAAATGTGTATTTTTCATTTAAAATGAAGGGCTTAGGGTATAGATACCATAAATGAAAGATTTTGATAAGTAAAGTTTAGATCCATGATGTTTATAGCTTATTACCATGCATTTGTTTATGTTTATGTTCATATTAAGTATAGATCTTAGTTATGAACTCAAACAAAATTATGAAATTCGTATTTTGGCAAGACCAATATTTAAAAACCACTTTCCAAGTGTCAAAATGTAATTTTTACTTAAGAAAATGAAGGCTTAATATATGTATATCATCAAGACTTCTTTTTACAAGAATCTAATGTGATTTTCAAAAGTTATTTTCAAAACAAAAATCCTATTTTCGGATTTTGGCCAAGGCCTATTTTAAAAACATGTTTACCAACTCAAAAATGAAGTTTTTATTTAAGAAATGAAAGGCTCTTAGGATAGGATATGTAAGGAATGGATTTTCATGAGCTTAGATAGATTTTATCAAAAGATATAACCAAAAATGAATTTTGTAAATTCGGATTCCAACCAAGACCAATTTTTAGAACCCATGTATCAATTCCAAAACTCATGTTTTATGTGAAAAATGAAGTATATAGGTAATAGATATCATTAAGCAATGATTTTTACAAGTTAAAATGAGTTTAGGCATGAGTAAGGAGTTAAACAAGTAATGGAATTAAAATGAAAAATTATTGGTTAGTGATCAATTGTCAAAATTCGTAATTTGAGATGATGCATAAGTAATCACTTAGTATTTGAGCTCAAATTGCAAGTTTTATGTGTTAAATGAAGTCCTTAGACCATTGATATAGTAAAGCCTTAAATTTTAATGCTTTAAACAAGTTTTTCCTAAAGGAATCACTCAAAAAAACAATTTTTACCAAATTCGGATTTTGGAATCAACCCCACTTGAAAACATGTTTACAAAGTGTAAAATGGAAATTTTATGTAGAAATGAAGATCATAAGTAATATATATAATGAACACTCAATTTTGACAAAAAATAATTATATTTTCTTAAGTAACAAAACCAAAACAAATGGAAATAATCAAAGTTAGGAAACTAGATTTTTCATAAGTAATTGTTGTTATGGTCTTGCAAAATAAAAGTTATAAAATTTCCTTTTAGCAAAAATCATCAAGATCATGCATACATTAAGCTCATCTCATGTCATTCATGTTAGGAAATCATTCATATTGCATGTATAGCCAATTTCTATAGTAGGAACATTTCAAACTCTCACAAAACTATTTTTCGAAAATTGAAATTGTTGCTGCCCTAATCTGATCCGAACTTTTCGAAGCTTCAAAGTTTTCAAAACTTGAAAATAATATTAGAATTAGATAGATCTTTCGAAGTAGATAGGAATCGATATATAATTTGCGAGATTCCGAGTTAAAATGACCAAGTTATGGCCGTTTTAAGTTGGAATTCCCGCTTAGGACGAGAATTACGAATTTGATAGTTTGTATAAGATCGTTTAGATTAGTTTGAGTTGAAATACTTATTAGAGTATTTCTTCCTTTTTAGGAGATCCCGAGATCGACGATTCCCTGCTACCGAATTATTATTACTAGAAGACCGGTGATCCAATGGCCGAGTGAGTTTTCTCCTTGTTTTGTTACCTTGATTGTGCTTGTAGTTAGTTGCATTAGAATTATAGGAATAAGATAAAAATTGATATGAATGGGGATGGGAGATATGATGAGACTGTGATGAATGTATGCCAAAGAATACTAAAGCATATCGAAACCACGATTTGATTGAATAGTTGCACCGTTCATATTATTTTTGTTATATGTGTGATATTGGTTGGTCACTCTAAGGAATGTATAAATATTTGTGACCCAAGCAAAAATTAAATTGGTCATGCATCGCATTGGACATATTGCATTTGGTAGCATGCTACTCCTACGCAGGTCGATCGGTATGGTCCGTGGATGACTCGTTTGGATAACGAACCCGGTGCCAGAGCTCATTCAGGGGTACTAAGGCGCATGTGGATGCATTCTTGGATGAGCCTAGCCGAGTCGAGTGCTAAGAGCCGAGGGCTTGGGGACTAGATGCGGTCGTGTAGACCCAATACCATTCCTAACCCCAGATACGGAGGGCGTAAATCCGTTCGGTGTGTGGGTTCCGGATACCCACGCATAATTGCTTGCTCACGTGTTTGTTCATGCATAGCATATGATTGACTAATACTTGTTTGTTATGGTACGGAATTAAGGGAATTCTCACTAAGCTAGTGTAGCTTATACCCCAATAGTTGTTTAAATGAACAGGTTATCTCAAGAATGCAAGGTGGGAACCGAATTGGCTGAAGTCGGGAATGACTTTGGGATTTCGGCAAGGAATACGAATGGTTGAAGTTATCTGCTAGTGTTATGATTTGTCTTGTAATAGTTTGTGTAGGGAAGTCTGTGGATGAATGTAATTGGAGTTGAATGATTTGTATTTTGAAGTGTAGTGAATTGTATCTGAAGTATAGTAAATTTGTATTTCCTTTACATTGTTACTCAAGCTATATCAACGTAAAATGTATTACTCCGATGAGTCTCCTCCATGTGTTAGACGCCTTGTACATAGTATGGAAGCCTTCGCGTGACTGAGGTGGTCATTCTTAGGCTTTAATATTGTGTACGGCGGACTGCCACGTTTAGGGTACCCTTCGGGGCGTGATAGTTGATCTTCCTTATGAAAATGATTTTGATGAAATGAACATTCCTACCAAGGCAAGACCAACACAATTGAATCAAATTGTTCTAAATCATTGTAAATAAGAAATCAATGATTTATTACAAAAATCCTTAATCAGAAAGAGTAAATCTCCATGGAGTTGCTCGGCTTTTTATGTCAATAAAAACGCTGAGATTGAGAGAGGAACACCTAGACTTGTAATTAATTACAAACCTCTCAACACAACACTCAAATGGATTAGGTATCCAATACCTAATAAAAGAGATTTACTCAATCGCCTCTACGGTGCTAGAATGTTTTCAAAATTTGATATGAAATCTGATTCTGGCAAATTCAAATTAATGAAGCCAATAGGTATAAAACCTCGTTTACTGTTCCTTTTGGGCAGTATGAATGGAATGTTATGCCATTCGGTCTCAAAAATGCACCTTCTGAGTTCCAGAGAATCATGAATGAAATATTCAATGATTTCTCCAACTTCATAATAAATTATTGATGATGTGTTGATATACTCTCCAAACATAGATCAACACTTCAAGCATGTTAAATTTTTATGAACGTTGCTAAGAAAAATGGACTTGTTGTTTCCCCAACAAAAATTTCTCTTTTTCAAACGAAAATTAGATTTTTGGGATTCAACATCCACAATGGAACTATATTACCAATCCAAAGGTCAATAGAGTTCACTTCCAAATTCCCTGATGAAATTAAGGATAAGAACCAACTTCAAAGGTTCTTAGGAAGTCTTAATTAGTCGCGGATTTTTTCCCTAACTTAAGTATTATCTGCAAACCATTACATGATAGACTTAAGAAAAATCCTCCTCCTTGGTCTGATAAACACACCAATGTTGTTAGACTAATCAAAACCAAAATCAAAGAAATACCTTGCCTCAATATTGCTGACCCATCTCTACAAAAAATTGTAGAGACTGATGCATCTGATATTGGTTATGGGGGTATTCTCAAACAAGTCAATAATGGAAAAGAATGTATAGTTCAATTTGTTTCCAAACACTGGAATGAATAATGAAACTACTCCACTATCAAAAAGAAATTTTAGCCATTGTTTTAACAATTTCAAAATTTCAAGGAGATTTGTTAAACCAAAAATTTCTTTTAAAAGTTGATTGTAAGTTAGCAAAAAATGTTTTACAAAATGATGTTCAAAATTTGGCTTCCAAACAGATTTTTGCCAGATGGCAATCAATTCTATCCTGTTTTGATTTCGATATTGAACACATCAATGGAAAAACCAATGCACTACTTGACTTCCTCACCCGTGAATTTCTACAGGGAGATGCCTCCCAAGAAAGACAAAGGAAAGGGAAAAGCAGACCCCCCAAAAAAGAAAGGTCTCACAGACATTAAAACATGGCTTAATGTAGCCAAACCCTTTGCAATAAATGAACCATCCTCTCAGGAGGTTCAACCCTAAAAAAATGAGCCATCTCAAATGGTTCAATCCCCTTCTCAGAAATCTTCCCAATCAACGGAAGATTTATCCTAATTTCTTACCCCTGAATTGATCAAGGTACTGGCAATGGCCCTTAGCCAAGCAAACACCAATACCATAAAGGCCCCTAAGGCAAAAAATACACCTAATCCTTCAATGGCCCTAGTGGCAAAATGTACAGAAGAGGAAGGGAAACCTCTTAAAAAATCTCATACTTTGATAAAACCATAACAAGAAGGTATGGTTCTTTCTCGAAAGAAATCACACCAAAATTTTCAAATAACTGAGGAGGCTTCTTCCTCAAGGAAGGATATTGTCCCTCACAAAAATGTTCAAAAATCAGCATTTTTTATAAAAGCCATTTTCAAATATATCCTCCCAGCAGAGAAAGATGTATTTGAAAAAGACCCTTATGAATATGCAAGTAAAATGTTTTCAGAAAAATTCCATTTTATTCCAAATGACATTTTCAAAACTTTGGAATTCTATAAGAAAATCTTAACTGAAACTCAATCAGTTTCCTTTAAGCATTTTCAACAAAATGGAATAACCCTTTATTCAACTGCTAGAATTCGCAAAGTTTATAACTTTAGTGAATGGACTAGCACATTTGGAAACCCTTTGAACCCATCAACTTTAATATCCCGATCACCAATGCTCAACCTAACCACCGAATGCAATATAATTATTATGATTATAAGCAGGCTTGGTGGAATGCTTTCTTCCGTTCGAATGCTACACGGACTCATACATGGCTCATCTTCTTTGAAAAATGTTCGTATAGAAACCTCCCCTACTGGTTTGCAAGCTGGTGGGATGAATTTGGAGCTGTGAATGAGATCCTTCATCTAAATCCTTAAAACCTCATGAAAATTTTTTTAAGAAAGAAATGATGTTTTTTTTACATATCAGCGTTTCATGGGTAATGAGTTGGTTCTATGAATATAGAACCGATAATGCAGCAACCATTCTCACCATAAGATACAAAGTCAAATGGTGGGATAACTACGGAATTTGGGACAAACTTGAAGAGACTGCTATTATCCAATGGATTAATAGCCATTCAAGCAGTGCCTCAACAATGTCAACACCTGAACAACAAAGCCCCTTCTTTCATGATAAAGGATTTATCATATCAACCATGTCACAGGCTAAAACACCAGAACAGATGAAGCAGCTTCTGGAAATGGCCTTGGCAACCCTCAATGAAACCTCTACTGGATCAGCCAATGATGAAGAATCAAGCATCAGTGGAGACTCTAATGAAGGCGATTGTTATGGTATCAATTTAGCAGAACCATGACAAAAGTCCACCAATGTAATAGTGTAGGACTTAAATGTATGAAATACGTAGAATGCTACGTATATTTATAAGTCGTGCACTTAAAATTATACACATTTTTTGATGTACAAAACTTGTACATCTACCATGTATCACGAAGGATACTGTTTTTTACTCTTGGATAAAACCCGAAAGCAAAACAGTAACACCTTGGATTCTCTCAACTTTTATTGTTCACAACAGTAAAACCACATGACTATTCACTGTTTAAATAAGTGAACTGTTGGCCATTATGTGTATTGTTCACCACAGTACAACCCTTATTTCTTGCTTATATAAGTAGACTTCTTCCCACATACTCAGCACCAGTTTTCCACACACAACCAGAGAATACTCTAGGCAAAACCTTGTGAACCAAACCCTGCGAACAAAACTCTCCAGAGCAATTCTCATTCCTCCTTCACTCTCTCATCTCTCTCATACGTTCTCCCATTCCCTCTCCCACTCACACCCATACACTCTTCCACTCACTCTCTCATCCTTCTTCCTCTCTCTCTTACTTCTCACATCTTCTCTTTCACTCTCACTGGTCCCTCAAGATTCACAACGTACATACATATGCGTCTGTCTTGAGGTATATGTTTCCCACCTTCAGTATATGTAATATATTTTCCATTAAATAAAGAATTTGTTTATGTTCTTGCTTTCTTTACTTATTGCTTCATAAGTAGACCCCTCTTGCTAAGGAATACCTGGCGTGGTGGTTGAAATTTCTTATTATCTATGTTATTCCTCATATATCTTCTCATATATATTTCATCTTGTTGTTGAACAAAGCATAGTCATGCTAAGTTACATGACATGGAAAATAAATGGTAGAAAAGATAAGAGTATTTACCTATAAAGAAAGTATGGAAGTGGTAGTGTAGGAAAAGTTTGGATAGTGTATGTGTATAGAAAGTGTGTAGGAAAAATGGGTAGTAGAGGGAAGAAAAGAGAGATTTTTGAGAGAGAGTGTTTGTGGAGAGAATTTGGGAGAGTTTTGATATGGTAAATGAATGTGTGAAAGAAATGGAGGGAGAGGGGGTACTTATAGAATTTTTGGAGTGAAAATTGTGTGAATTAAATAAATTAAAAAAGAAAAATAAATGTGTGTGTGTAGGAGAGGAATGGCCGACGCGATGGGTGAGGAAGAGAGAGAGAGTGATTTTTTATTTATTTTGTATTTTTGTTGATTAAAAGTAATAAGTTGTAAGGTTTAATGTGAATGAAGACGTATGCAAAAAGTAAAAAGTAGATAATAGATATGTATAGTATAAGAATAGGTGTAGAAAAGTAGAGATAGGTGAATAGTAGTGAATAGTGTAGAATAGTACTGTGAATAATAGATAAGACAATTTATTATTGGTAGTAAATAAAATACGCGTAATTAATCTATATATAATATTTTTAGATACAGAAAAACTATAAAACTGATATTTTTGAAATTCTTGTATTTTCAAGAGTTTATTGGTATTATCGGAATATTTTTACTGCCGAGTGTACCAGGGCATGGTTTTCGAAAACTGATCCTGTTCGGATCTGAAAGACACTAAAAATTATTGAAAATGATATTTTGATTCTTTCTTATATTATTAAGAACTATTATCCACTACTATTTCAATCTTGTTATTCGAGATTAAGAGCATAGGATTGCCGGATCTAATATACTAGGGTTTGATGTATATTTGTCGGCCTTAGAGTTTCCGGTTGACTTCCGGTTTAGGGTTTAAACATAAATCGTAGCATAAAATCTAGGAGATCACACGTAAAATAGCTTAGAGTTTACAATCATCCATTAAAATAGAAATATAAAAATTCAAATAGTTTTTCCTAGAGTTTGTTTGATCCTTTAATAAATAGGGTCACTCTCCAAACTCGTCGGTCTTGAAACTCATAAAATCATAGTGGAGATCTACATATGAATCCTCTAAATACCTGAAATCGGTAAAATGTGAGCAACGAAGCCCAGTACATAGTAACCAAACATATACAAGCATGTCATGCACACTAGGCTAGTGCAATAAACAAAAATTAAGTTTGTTTAGGTTTAGGTTAGCAAACAAGTATTCCCAATGTCTCAGAAATACTAACACACATAAGAGTACTCATGACTCTCGCCAAATAATAGATTCTCCTCAGCAGATCAAGCATCGAAAGGGGGTTTGATAAGTCCAGAACTTACTAAAAAGAAAAATAAGGAAGTAGTCTTGTACAGATCAATTCTGCACAAGTGGCCATAATGAGCACAGTCCATTGCAACGTTTTGCAAGAGCCCATACCCTGCATAACTACATTGCAACTTCGCACACTCCTAGTTAATAGTTTGGTTTCGAAATATCCCCTATCAACTACCCACCTCCTTACCACATTCTCCATGGGGGTTAGCGCCTACAATTACCACATCATCCCAAAATTGCGATCAGGCTCGTAACCCAGTCCAGGGGTACTACTCTTAGAGTAAGCGGTCAAGCAGCAATCAATAATCAATTTAGCCGAGTTTAAATTCATAGTTTGGTTATTAATATTATCCTAGCAAGTAACACGTAATTATTGTGCACCTGATAACTAAAGTGATCCTCGAGTCTCTCTTCAAAGCTTAATATCCAAAATTGTACATGATTGAAATTGTAGTCAGTTCATGATTAATTATCTTTAATTCTTTTATATTGTTTGTTATATCTAGATCTCCTTGACGTAACCATTTAACTTAAGATCATGTTTGGAGGGTTATTTAAGTTTACAAAAGAAGTTAGATTAAGTTTGGTTCAATTTGAACAAGGATTGAAGAAGGAAAAAGGGGTTGGCAAAGAACACGACTGGTACAAGAGGGGATGCATCTCCCTGTGTTCTGGTAAATGACTGGATAGGTTAGTTTGTTTTGAGCGTAGTTTTTCTTTATTTGGGGGTTTAGAGATAAGCACAGGGGGAACATGGTTGCATGTATCTCCTTTGTTCTTCTATGCTCAGGGCATCTTTTAAGACGAAGAGAAGCACAGAGGGAACAAGACCTCATGTATCCCCTCGTGTTCTTGTGGTTTCAAGGCATCTTTTAAGACAGAGAGAAGCATAGGGGGAACACAACTTCATGTATCTCCTCATGTTCTTCTAGATTTCCAAGTGTTTTTAAACAGAGAGAAGCACGATGTCATGTTCCTGTCATGCTTTTTCCGGGTTTCATGTTTTCTTCACATTTTATGGGTTAGGGAGAAGCACATGATGTATATGAGCTCGTATACCAGTCGTGCTTTTCTAAGTTTGGGGAATTTCACGTTTAAACTTGATATTGTTGTCAAAAACATGTTTTGGGACAACTTTTGGTGACCTTAAAGGTATTAGATGGTCATAATATTACCATAAGATCTAAGCCAAGGTTGCCATGGTCAGTCCTTTAATACCCTTTCCTTGCTCTAATCTATTATAAAAAGAAAATAGGGTGCTACCCTTTTTTATCAATAAGACCGCTAAGTGAATAATACCATTTACATGCCTTCGCCAATGTTCCTAACAAAGAAAATGAAAACAAGTAATAAAGTTTTTTTATACACTTCCTTTTCAAACCTTATGACCATAAGTAATATATGTTTATATATGATTAAGATAAAAAGATATCTAATGCGACATCCTGCTTTGTTTATAGGAGACTACTCGAGGAGATCATGCAACAATAGGGTATCCTTTCCAAAGAACGATGAGAACAAAAATCACCCCTACCACTAGACGATTAATAAAAGAAATACCCAGAATGAATATTTCATAGAAGTTTTACTTAACTTCCTAATTTTATCTTGTTATTTTTGTCAAAATTCGAATGAAGGGAAATTCCAACTTAAAATGGCCATAGCTTGCTTTTTAAACTTGGAATTATGCATATTAGATGTCGTTTTGTACCTAATCGAAAGATCTATCTAATCCTAAGGTTATTTTTTACATTTAAATCCATTTGGGTTTCAAAATGGGTCAGTACAGATCTGACTGAAGGTTCCAACCGTCAAATTGCATTTTTCTTAAGTTTTTCTTCACTTGGACACTTTATAGCAAACTTATAAATATTTATACATTTGAAAATCATTTAATATTAACAATAACTCATTTTATATGTATGATCCTAGTGATGTTTTCTTAAAAATAAAGTTTGCAAGTAATCTTTTTGAAAGATAGAATTTTGTGAAAGGCCATTCTTTAACTTGTGATTAAATTTGCTATTTTGTAAGCATGTCGCTTAACAACAAAAATTAGTTCAATATATATTTTGGGATCTCAAAGGTTTTATAGTTGTTCAAAGATTCTTATTTAACAATTTCTTTTATAAAATATGGTTTTACCTATTTATGACATAAAACTTGAAGTGTATTTCCTTTTAAATTTTCTTAAGTTTGATTTTTAAACAAGATTTTAATTCTTAGATTTTGTAAATAAGAAACTTAATTAAAGAAAATCATGGTTTTGTATTAATTTTAGAGTTCATGAATATTTTATGTTTATACTAAACTTCTTTTAACTAAATATAAACATGAATCTTTATGTGGTTATGAAGAAAAATCATTCTAAGTTTTATTACCTTTAAAATGTTTTAGGTTTTAGCACAAGGCAAATTAAATGAATGGTGTGTTCTAAATCTTTATTATCATAATAGCTATTTCACTATTAATAGTTTTTCAACATTTGTGTATTTAAAGAGTTGTTGGAAGGAAACTAAAATTTTGAGTTGTTACAAATGAGTATCTTTTATTATAACTATTGTTTTCATATTTTCTTAACTTCGTAAATTTTTATATTCTTAAAAATTGGATTCCTTGGTTGTCTATCAATTGTATTTTCTAAGTGAGTTTTTAAGTAGTGGGTTGATTTTAAACTTAACTTGAAAATAGTTTTGTTTTTAGTGTTCATAAAAGTGTTGGTATAAACCATCAAATAAATTTTTAAGAAAATTTTGTATAGAAAAGAATTAGCAACATTAAAATTTAATAATAAATTTATTTTAATATTTTGAAAAGGATATAGTTTAACCATTATTCTAAGTCTTAGTGTAGGTTTCTTCTAAGTGTAAAAAAATTTATGTTTCTTGAGAGTATATCCTATTTTTTAAGTGAAAGAAAATAAATCCTTATATTTCTTTGAAAACTCTATCAAGACAATAATATATAATCATGTGAATATGAACTTGTAGTTATGTAAGAAAAATAACTCACATGAAAAATAAAAGATATAGAGAATTAAATAAGCATATATATAGGAACAAAAATTTTTGGAAGTCTTAGCTTGTATTAAGGCTTCCAGAACTTAGACATCGACAAGTTCCATAAAAAGAAAAAAAAGCATAAGAAAACTTAAGGAAGAGAAAATAAAAAATTGTGGAAGTCTTAGATTTATTCCAAGGCTTCCCGACTTGGAGATATAAGTCCCTTAAAGGAAATAAGAATAGCAATAAAATAATCATGGGAATCTTAGATTAATTTTCAAGGCTTCCTAGGACTTAGATTGTGGACAAGTCCCCTTTAGATAGTAAAATAATTAAGAGTAAAACAAATAAAATGGAAGCCTTAGATTTTTTGGACAAGGCCTTCCTAAGACTTAGATTATGGACAAGTCCCCATGTTATTTTTGACTTGATTAATGACAAGTCTGAGACTTAGATTAAGGACACGTCTCAAAATATAAATAAGAATTAAATAAATAAATTGCAAGAAAAAAAATAAGTGCAAGGAAATAAATATTAGATTAGTGGCAATAAGCCTTAAAGAATATAAATATTACATATACATATTAGAATATAAAGAGTTAGGTTAGAAATATGAAATAAGAAGAAAGAACAGATTATGATCATAAATATAACATTGTGACATGAATAATATGTGCCTTACATTTCCATTCCATAGCATATGCATTATGGGAATTTCATATGGAAAATAATTAAAGACATAGGCATTCATGCCACTTGCATAAAAAATATGTATGAGGAGGGTGTTTAGTGTTTTTACCTAAAATAAGAGATGAAATTTGTTTGTGGATGAAAGAAGGAAGGAAAGTGTTTGAGAGAAGTTCTAGAGAGAAAAGTTATGGAGAAAAATTGGTAGAGTTTTGTTATGGTGAAAGAAAAGTGTGTAAGGAGTGAATGAGGGAAAGGGTATTTATAGAGAGAAAAAGGAGGAAATAAAAGATATAAAAATAAATAAAACAGAAAAGAAAATGAGGAGAAAAGATTAGGGGGGCAGCAGCTGCAAATAATTAAAAGAGAGGGAAAAAATTAATTTAAGTAGAAAAAATGTAATGAAGTGTAAGAGAAGTTAAGTAAAAAGTGTAGTAAAGTTTTATGGCAAAAGAAAATTGTAAAAGATAGGCATAAGTGTAAACCCCCAAAGTTTTACGATTGGTTAAGCTTAAACCCTAATTAGAAGATCAATCGGAAATCTTAAAAGTCAACAAAACCTTAGTCAGACACAACTTTAGTCTAGAAATCCCGTGTTTATAATCCTAAGTGAGTAAGTGAAAGATTAGTATGTAGAATAGTTCGTAATAATATGAGAAAGCTTAAAAGTATCATATTAGTCAAACCGCGATTCGTTTTGAACCCAATCAGATACAATTTTTGAAAGACGTGTCCCGAAGCTCGAAATAGTAAAAATATTCTAGATATATCGTTAGACTTGTGAAAATATAAGTTTTCAAAAATATCAGTTTTATAATTTTTTGATAGCTAAAAATATTAGATATCGTAATTATACTCGTATTTTCTTACTACCAGTACTTTATTTGTCATATCTACTTTACATTACACTATTCATTACTATTCTATACTATTCATCTATCTCTACTTTTCCTTATAACCTGCTCTTACAACCATACACCTATTTTTTTACAATTTTCATTTCAATACAACCTCACATTTCTCACATCTTACTTTTCATTAATAAAAATATAAAAATAAATAATTTTCTCTCTCTTTCCCTCTCAATATGCACCTCCCCCTTCCCATTCTCCTCAATTTATTTTATTTTTTATTTATTTAATTAACACAAATTACTCTCCACTTTTTCCTATAAATACCACCTCTTCCTTTCATTTCTTTCACAATTTCATACACTACCATTACTCTCTAAAATCTCTCAAAAGTTCTCTCTAGTATTTGTTTCATAGGTAATACTTCTTTAAGCTTTCCTCATGTTCATTTGCTTAGTATGACATGTGTGTTTTCTAAATTGAAGTTAGGAAAGCAACATGTTCATACTTTGTTTTTATTCATAAATATATTTTCCTTTATGTTGTTCATATCTATATCTAACTAAATATATCTATGAAGTTATATATATATCTTTTAGATCATGTAAGCTTATTTGTTATTGCAATTTATTTACTTTCTTGCAATTTATTTATATACCTTGCAATTTATTTACTTTCGAGTTATTTTGAGACTAGTTTTTCCAGCCTTAGACTTGTCCTCATCAAGTCAAAACAATTTCTTTTTCTTTGGGATTAGTCTATTCTTAGTCCCGAGAAGCCTTGAAGAAGCTAAGGCTCCCAATACTCGACAATAATTATTAAGATGCTTATTTATTTCTTATATTCTTTATTATCTTATCTTGTGATATTTTTAGCTTTTATAAACTACATGATCATATTCATGCATGACTAATAAGTTGTTGTCCAAATAAAAATGAATCTTTTTGATAAAAGAATAAAATTTGATCAACGTTTTTTCAAAGAGTTAGAAAAATATTTTCAAATAAACCTCTTTTAAAAGTTTATGTAAAACTCATCATGAAACTTCAAACTATTAATAAAAGAAGTTTCTTCAAAGTCTAAAGATATTTCCTTTTCAAATAACAAAAGAAGTCTTGATATATTAATAATAACTTGATACTATTTTCACTAACTTTCTAAACCAAAAGCTAAATAAGTTTTCAAAAAATCAACTTGTAAAGAAAATGAAAATAAATTTTCAAAGAATAAACACATCAAGAACTACTAAGAAAACTTTTGGAAACTCTATTTTTTTTAATTCCTAGGAATAAATTTTGTAGATAACCTCAAAAGACCAAACTTGATTTTCAACTCACTTTTGATAAACTAAAGAATCAAAATATAGTATATTAGATTTTGATCATCCAAAAATTTATAAGTTAGTTCAACCACATAAAGTAAAGTCTAACAAATCCAAATCTTCCAAAACACTAGAAAATGTTGTTTTAAGGAAATTAATTAAATAAGACAACATCTATAGCATCATGCATAATTATGAGTCTATTTATATACACAAGGAATTCTTTTCAAGTAGATACATATAGTTTTACTTAAACATGCCTTAGTAAAGGAAGGAATAGAAAATGTTGTTTTTCAAGAAAAAGAATTTTCGTGTTAGATCTGTACCCTTCTAAACCATGACCCAAATGAACTTTTATAGTAAAAGTAACCTTAGAAATGGATAGAGCTTTTCGAGTAGGTAGAAAACAATATATAATATGCAAAATTCCGAGTTAAAATAAGCAAGTTATGGCCATTTTAAGTTGGAATTTCCTTCAATACGATTTTACGGCAATTTAGAGATAGATTTAGAATCTTTAAAGTAGAAATTCTATGAAAGACTCATTTCGGGTATTTCATCTTATTTAGGTGAAGAAGGAAACGATATCACCTTTCCCGAAGATTATTTCGATTAGGAGCGATCGACATGGAGTGAGTTAATCCTTTACTAATTACATTTTATTGATTGTGCTTGTAAGTAGTAGCACTAGAGAGTAAGAAAAAAGATAAATGAATAAATGTTGTGTGATTTGGATTCATGATTGAATGATGTGGTTGTTGAATAAAAGCTAAGTATATCGAAAGAAGAATTGATGAATGATTTATGTTTTCTTGCAATAGGTATGATGAATATTGTTTTGGTCACCTTTAACTTGAAACTGACAATAAATTTGAAAGACCAATATTAAAAATAATTCATGCATGACATATTGTGAGTCACATTTTAATTTTTTACTACTATTCTTTGTGTGAGGAAACGAAGAGTTAGTGGTAGCTAGTAGGAGCCGGAAAGTCTACATGAGCTAGTAGGAGTCGGAAAGTCTACATGGGTAAGCAAGAGCCGGTAAATCTATAATCATTGATGGTCGTATGGGCTGGTAACCACCCAACATCCGACATGGAGGGTAAAATCCATGCTACACATGGTTTTCGGTTAATCGTGTGTATTTTGTTTGTTCATGTGATTGATGTATTCCCATATGATTGTCTAAAATACTTGTATGTTTTATGAAAATGCTTTGAAGAAGGGAGTTATCTCACTAAGCTAGTTTTGCTTATATTCCTATAGCTTTTTGTTACAGTTTGGTTACTTGTGGTTGGCACCAAGGAGCACCTTTTGTCAGGTATGAGCCAAAGCTACTAGGAGTTTTTGGAAGAAGTTTACATATTTAGTTTTGGATGTAGACTTCTAAGAGAAATCTCTATTAACATGTATGTTTTTAAGATGGTTCAGACTAGCAAGACTTTAAGTACCGGGGAATGCTCCTAAGAAGTTGTAAGAATTTTATCTTAATGATTATTACATGCTTATTTTTATAAGTTATTGTATACTTTTATTATCTGCTTAAACGTAATACCCCTTTGAGTCTCCTACTATCTTGGATGTAAACCCCTAAATTTTCGGAATCGGTTTAGCACAAAACCCTAACCGAAAGTCAAACGAAACCCTAAGGGTCAACAAAACCCTAGTTTACCGTATCAAGCTAAATCCGGCATTGCCGTTTTCTTTGGCCTGGAAAAACGAAGTTGGGATAATTAGCTCAAATAGCTCGTAATAACCATAGGTTTTATAAAAGTTTTAGTTTCACGAAATTCGGGTGTCCTTCGAACCCGATCGGACACAGTTCTCGAAAAACGTGTCCGGAAGCCCGAAATAGTAAAAATATTCCGAATACACCGTTAGACTCGTAAAAATATAAGTTTTCCAAAAATATCAGTTTCGTAATTTTTCGGTAAGTAAAAATAACAGATATAGCTATTATACGCGTATTTTCTTACTACCGGTACTTTAATTGTCATATCTACTTTACATTACACTATTCATTACTATTCTACACTATTCTTTTATCTCTACTTTTTCTTACACCTATTCTTACACTCTACATAACCTATAAACTTAACTTTTTACCTTTCCCATAACTTTATATCACATCTACCTTACATATTACATCTTTTAATTATCAAAAAGTCACAAAATTAAATCTCCTCCCCCTCTAAAGTACAATGGCCGGCGCCCCTCTCTCTCTTCCCCCTCAAATTGTTTTAATTTTGCATTTATTTTAATCACACAAAAATCACTCCTCAAAATCCTATAAATACCCCCCTCCTCTTTCACTTCTTTCACACATTCACTATCCACAAATTCATACCAAAACTCTCCCAAAATCTCCTCTCAAAACTCTCTCAATTTTTCCTCTCAAAGCTCTCTCAAAATAATTCCACAACAACTTCCACCAACAACAAAAACCCATAACCACATAACCATATCAAAGTCTTCTTTAGGTAACCCCTTTATAATTCTTTCTTCTTCTTCATGTCATGTAACTTTACATGACCATAGTGTGAGTTTCCAAAGACTACAAGTTATGGAAACTACATTATGTTCATGTATTGTTCTTGTTCATGCCCATCCAATTATGTTTATGTTGTTGTTTATATATCTATACATATATATACATATTCTTTAGAGCATATAAGCTCACTTGCAATTTATTTACTTTTCCATTGCAATTTATTTATTTATTCCTTGTTGAAATTAAGACTAGTCTCTAGTCTTAGACTTGTCCTCATCAAGTCAAAACAAGCTTTTCCTTCTTTCATTTCATTTTATTATGGACTAGTTTATTTTCTTAGTCCCGGGAGCCTTGAAAAAGCTAAGACTCCAATACTTAACTTTATTATTTATGCTTTATGTTGTTTCGTTTATTATTATTCTCATAATCATGTTCATCTAGATTGTTGTCCAAAAGTCTTATTTTCTAAAGATAATGAAACTAAAGAAGGCTTTTTGTCACTTAGGAATAAGTTTATATGAAACATAAAAATATAAGATAACAAAAATAAACTCATTCATTTTCAAGTTGCAAAAAGAATTCACTATGAATTTAGAAACCAATTTTTACTTAAAAAACTACTCAAATCTTTGTTATTCTACCTTGTTTCCAAAAGAAAATAATTGTTGATACAAAAATGATTCTTTTTATAAGAAGATGGATGACTAAGGAAATTTTTAAGTAAAGACCTTGCAAACAAATAGGCAAAGAAAATTTATGGTTTGAAAATAATAAAGTTATTTCTTTTCAAGTTACATGAAGAAGTTAATAAGGTTATAGAAATTAGTTTTTCTACAAAAAATCCTTAATTGTTCCACATTGTTTTTATGAAGAAAACAATTTTCATGCATGGATAATTACTTTAGAAAAATATGAAACATGAGAAAGAAATGAGAAATATCAAGTGAGAATTTTTACAAAACAAGTAACAAAGGAATTTACACAAGAAAAATGAAAAATAGCATATTTTCTAGAAAACTTCAAATATAGTATTAATGTAACTTAGAAAGTAGAAAATCTTATTTTCAAAAGTCACTTAGAAATGAAAATAAAACCAACATAAAACGTTTTTTAGAAAATAAGAAAAAAAGGTTTCATTTCAAAAGAAGTTTACAAAAACAAATTCCGAAAAGTTTCAACCGACATTGTTTTACCTAAGAAAAATAATTGGACAACAAGACACTTGAGCATGCTTAAATATGAGTTATATAGTTATAAAAAAGATAATTTTTCAATATATAGATAACTAAGTATTTATCAAACAAATTTTGATTCTTGAACTAAAGTTGTTTTACTTGGAAATCCGTGTGGTGAATTTTATCGCCACTTTTTCGGAGCCTATATGACTATGTTTGTGGGAAATAATTTTAGAAATGGGTAGATCTTTCGAGAGATAGAAATCGGTATATTATATGCGCGATTCCGAGTTAAATGACCAAGTTTTGGCCATTTTAAGTTGGAACATTCTTCTATACGAACTTTAACGTTCTTTGACATTGTTTTGTCAAAATTCAAGAAAATCTTCAAGAAAAACTCATTATGGGTATTTCTTTGGTTTGGTGGTTCCGGAGGAAGGATTCTTCACCCCGAAAACTATTACGATTAAGTGGAGCATGTGAACGACTCATCCGCTTAGAGGAATAGACGGCAATGGCATCGTGAGTTACTTCCCGTTAATTTTCTCATACTCTTGATTTTGCTTGTAAAATTAGTTGCACTAGAATCTAAGTCAAAAATCAAAATGGAGTGTATGAAAATACGTTGAAGGGATACTAAGTATATCGAAACTCAATTTGTTTGTAATAAAGTTGTATGTGCATTAAAATCTTGAATTGTTTGAAATTGGTTGATCACTTGAAAGAAGCTAAATGTAATTACTAGACTTTAATTAAAGAAATTATTCATGCACTTCATATGTTGAGTCACATTGCATTCACTACTATACAATTGGTGGGACAAGTGTATAATAGTGGTGGTAGACATAACCGGTATATCATATAAGTGGCGAGTAGGAGCGGGTACGAATTACTTAAATTGATTGCTAGTAGGAGCCTGTAATAACTACAAGTTTTTGGTGGCTAGTAGGAGCCTGTAATAACTACAAATTTTCGATGGCGTATAGGAGCCGGTAAGATCTATAAAAGTGTTTTTAAAAGTTGTGGCTGTAATTGGCCTGAATACCCAACCCCGAATGAAGGGCGTACATTCATTCAACATATGATTCCCGGAAAGTTATATGTCTTGTATGCTCACGTGGTTGTTGCATTTCACATGTTTGAATAATAAACTTGATTGATAATCTACTTCGAGTATGAATTTTGGGATTTACTCACTAAGCCTATTAGCTTATACCCCAATAGATATCTTTTACAGTTCCCGTACTTATGGTTAAGGCCACATGGACCATGCGGGCAGGTAATCTCTTTTGAACATTAGAAATCTGAATAAAGTATAGCTTAGTATTAGCATGTTAATATGTATATAATAGATTAGTAATTTAGGGAGTTGTCCCGAAGTTTGTAAAAGTATTTGCCATGAATAAATAATTATTGTGATTCTTCTTTTCTTAATATGTTTTTATATCTCCTTAAGCTTCTTATTTCCATATATGGTCCTCTAAAATTGTGAAAGTAAGCCTTACACTTAATATAAAAGCTTTTGGAAATGACTAAGGTTGTCATACTTAAGCTTTAATATTGAGTGTGGCGGATTGTCACGTTTAGGTACCTATTGGGGCGTGACATTGGAAGCATGCCTTGCACGTGGTATCGAAGCTCTTACGTGACTAAAATTGTCATTCATTAGCTTTAATATTATATGCGGCGGATTACCACGTTTAGGTTGCCCTCTAGGACGTGACGTAAGAATAGATATAAGAAAAAGTAGAGAGAGGCGAATAGTAGTAAATAGAAATAAATAATAAATGAATAGTAAACAATACAAATAAATTACTGGTAGTAATAAGAATACGCATAAATAAGCTATATTGACATTTTAGAAGCTGAAAAATTTGTAACTGATATTTTTATGTATCGATAAATTATTAGATGATATTTGAAAGATGATTTGATATTATTTTATAATTAATTGTTATCCTAAATTTATTATCTAGGTCTGTGTACTAAAGGTCGGGTACCGAAATAGTATTTTAGCCTTAACTGTTGAATTTTTTTCCCGAAAAATTTATATATGATATTTTATGAATATATCGATATATTTTTAGTATAAATTTTTTGTCGGAATATTTTTCTTGTTTTGTGTGTAGGTGCCAAATCTAGAACTTCATAAAAGCTTTACAAACTAAGGTCTACAGGGCTTGAACCGAACCCCATAACCAAAAATGCTATAAAGATAAACAAACTTAACTTAAGCTATTACAACCATAACTAGTCTCTATTACATATATTGTAAGCCCCGGAAAATTTCAGTAAATAATTCCAAGATGAACTTCGAAAATAAACCCTAAAAATCACTCCAAATTAAAACCGAACTTTGACTAGTCCTCAATCACGAACGAATCTAGAAATTTCTCAATCTTGAGGAAAATAAGAATTCTTAAAAACAAAATAAGAACTCATCATATTTCAATTCCAAAACCACTACGTACGACAAATTCCATACGTAACTCCGACTTATAAAATCGGGTAATATAGAACCCAAAAACAAATTATTAAAAAGTAAATAACAATTAACTTTCGGAAATGAAACCCAATTCAAGAATTCCGAAAACGTTAAGAGATATTAAATCCTTACAAAAATCAAATTCAAGATAAATTTCTCAAATCAAATATGTTGTATAAACATAAAATATCAGTTGCCAAAATTGGCAAAAAATCTAAATCGGAAAAATCACCCGGAAACCCTAAGTGGAATACAGTAGTTTAAGTCCGACAATCTAGCGCCCTTAACCCTAGAGGCCGAGGCGTAGTTAAATGTGTAGAATAGCTCGTAGTAATATAAGTTTGCTTAAAAATATCACATTTGTAAATTTTTGACCTATTTGGAACCCGTTCGAATATAAACTCCGAGAAGCGTGTCCCGAGGCTCGAGATATCAAAAATATACCATAAGTACCATTATACTCGTAATTTTATAAGATTTTCAAATATATCAGTTATATAATTTTTCGGGTTATAAAAGTTACAGTTATAACCTTTTTATCGTATTTTCATTACTACCGGTAATTAATTAGACTTTTGCACTATTCACTTTTATTTCATTACACAATTTTATTATTCTTATAAAGCCTTATATTTTTAGATAAATATTTTATATATTATAGAAAATTTTGTTTTTCCAAAATTTAGTTGGTTTCGGGCTTTTACAGGATCAGATTCTGTTTAAGACCCGATACTAAAAATAAAATAAATTAATTTAATATTTGAAAAATATTTTTATTTTCATAATAAAATTTTTTATAATTTTTCGGGTTATAAAAATATCATTTATAGCCCATATTCGCGTATTTTGATCATACCGGTAACATATTTGTTGAAATACTAAAATAATTCAATTAATTATTTAATTTTATTTATGAAAATTCTGCTACTCCTTTAAAAATATTTTTCTTAATTTTATTTTATATATTTTTCCAATAAAAAGTACTTTTTCAACCCATACTTTAAGTACACTTTATTTGTCACTTCTACACATTAATCAAGTACTCTTTTACTCATTTCACACTCCATTTCCCCACAATGGCAGCTGACCACACCCCTATTAATAGCCCCTTTTCTTTTATTTTAATTATTTATTTAATGATTTAAAGCCTCTTTTAGTTAGCACATTAAATGATGCTAGTTACATTTTCAAATTTCAAGTTACAAGGCAATGTAACCTCTCTCTCTCTCTTACCCAAATTCATGTTAGCCTCTCCCAAAAATTCTGCCCTTGTTTTATTTTGTTTTATTTTTTTTCTCTCTTTCAATTAAATGCACTCCTTCTCTCTCTCCTTTATTTACACCTTTCACCCTTTTCTATTCCTTACACTTTTCTCTCTCTTTTTCGTCTCTTTTTTTCTTCATTTTGTTCTTGTTCTTACAAGAACACAGGCTGCCCCTAATTCTTTTTTGAGCTCCTACACATATTTCTTCAAGATTCTTGAATAAAACTCTTGACAAAAGCTTCCATAGGTGATATAGGTAAAGTATAGTGAGAGTTTTATGTATCAAATGACATTCCATAAGCTTAAAAGCTAAGGATGATGATGCCAAAATGAAACACTCCTCTTCTCCATGATTATTATCTTGTATCACTATTATTTTCTTGTTAAAAGCAGTTATATTTTGTAGATCTAACTTTTTGTAGCTTTGATTTTCGTTTATGTCTTAGATCTTTCTATTTGAGTTATTATTTTTGTTATTGCTTATGATTTATGCATATATTCATCATCCACATATCTATCTTAGTGATTCATGCATTTAAAACTAGTATAGTAAAGTAGATTTAGTGTTTTGAGTTCATAAAATGCATTAGACTTTTGTTTTATGTTCATAAACAACTTATAGTAGCATGATGATAGTAGAAATGTTTTAGAAAGCTCAAGATTTATTTTATTTAAAAAAAATCATTTTTGAAAATTCGGATGAAAAATAAACCATATTTAGAAAAGTTATTTTTCAACTTCAAAATGTGTATTTTTCATTTAAAATGAAGGGTTTAGGGAATAGATAACATAAATGAGTGATTTTAATGAGTAAAGTTTAGATCTATGAGTTTATAGTTTACTACCATGGATTTCTTTTATATTTATGTTCATATTAAGTGTAGATCTTGGTTTTGAACTCAAACAAAAATAGTGAAATTCGTATTTTGGCAAGACTCCTATTTAAAAACCACTTTCCAAATATCAAAATGAAGTTTTTACTTGAAATAATGAAGGCTTAATGTATGTATATCATCAAGACTTCTTTTTACAAGAATCAAACGTGATTTTCAAAATAAAAATCTCATTTTCGGATTTTGGCCAAGGTATATTTTAAAAACATTTTTTCCAACTCAAAAGTGAAGTTTTTATTCAAGATATGAAAGGCTCTTAAGATAGGATATGTAAGGAATAGATTTTCATAAGTTTAGATAGATTTTATCAAAAGATATGTCCAAAAATAAATTTGATAAATTCAGATCTCAACCAAGACCAATTTTGAAAACCCATTTATCAACTCCAAAACTCATGTTTGATGTGCAAAATGAAGGGTATAGGTAATAGGTATCATTAAGTGGTGATTTTTATAAGTTGAAATGAGTTTTGATGAGATTAATGTGTAAGACAAGAAGTAGAATCAAAGTAGAAAATTTTGAGTTAGTAGTCAACTTGTAAAATTCGTAACTTTGGATGATGCCCATGAAAACACCTATTATCCAAGTTCAAAATAAAAGTTTTATGTATTAAATGAAGTCCTTAAGTAGTAGGTATAGTAAAGTCTTAAATTTTAATGCATTACACAAGTTTTTCTCAAAGGAATCATTCAAAAAGTGGATTTCTAAAAATTCGGATTTTTGAGTAAATCCTATTTGAAAACATATTTGCAAAGTGTAAAATGCAAATTTTTATGAAAAAGTGAAGTCCTTAGTGGTTGTGTATGGTTGAGCCTTAATTTTCTAAGTATTAAATGATTTTTACTTAAAAAAATCACTCAAAAACTAATTTTACAAAATTCGGATTTTGGAATCAACCCTACTTGAAAACATGTTTATAAAGTGTAAAATGGAAATTTTATGTAGAAATGAAGGTCATAAGTAATAGATATAATGAAGACTCAATTTTAACAAGGATAATTATATTTTCTTAAGAAATAAATCCAAAACAAATGGAAATGATCAAAGTTAAGAAACTAGTTTTCTTGAAAGTAATGGCCATGGAGTCTTACAAATAAAAAAGTTTCTAAAAAAAAATTCCTTTTAGTAAATATTGTCAAAAGCATGCATGCATTAAACTCATCACATGCCATCTATGTTAGGAAATCATTCATGTTTCATGTATTCTTGAATTATCAAATAGGAACATTTCAAGCAATTACAAAACTATTTTTCGGAAATGGGGATCGTTAGTGCCCAGATCTGATCCCTCTGTTTCGTGACCTAAATATTTTCAAAACTTAAACATAATATTATAATTATATAGATCTTTCGAAGTAGATAGAAATCGATATATAATTTGCGAAATTCCGAGTTAAAATGACCAAGTTATGGCCGTTTTAAGTTGGAATTGCTGTTTAGGACGAGAATGACGAATTTGATAGTTTGTATAAGATTGTTTGGATTAGTTTGAGTTGAAATACTTATTAGAGTATTTCTTCGTTTTTAGGTGATCTTGAAATCGACGATTCCTTACCACCAAATTGCTTTTACTAAAAGACCGGTGATCCAATGGCCGAGTGAGTTTTCTCCTTATTTTGTTACCTTGTTTGTGCTTGTAGCTAGTTGCATTAGAATTATAGGAACAAGATAAAAATCGATATGAATACGGATGGGATATATGACGAGACTGTGATGAATGTATGCCAAAGAATACTAAAGTATATCGAAACCATGATTCGATTGGATAAATGCACTGTTTATATTATTTCTGTTACGTGTATGATATTGGTTGGTTACTCTAAAGAATTCATGATTATTTTGACCTAAGCAAAAATTAAATTGGTCATGCACGGCATCGAACATATTGCATTTGGTAGCGTGCTACTCCTACGCAAGTCGATCAGTATGGTCCGAGGACTCATTGGATAATGAGACCCGGTATCAGAGCTCATTCATAGGGAACTAAGGCGCCTCGGGGATGCATTCCATGTGTGAGCCTAGCCGAGTCGAGTGCTATGAGCCGAAGGCTTGGGGACTAGCAGTGGTCGTGTAGACTTTCAATACCATCCTTAACCTAAGATACGTAGGGCGTAAATCCATTCTGTGTGTGGGTTCCGGATACCCATACATAATTGTTTGCTCATGTGTTTGTTCATGCATAGCATATAGATGATTATAACTTGCTTGTTATGGTATAGAATTAAGAGAATTCTCACTAAGCTAGTATAGCTTATACCCCAATAGATGTTTAAATGAACAAGTTATCTCAAGAATGCAAAGTGGGGACTGATATGGTTGGACCCGAACATGACTTCGGGATTTCGGCAAAGAATAAGAATGTTTGAAGTTATCAGCTAAGTTTTATGATTTGCCTTGTAATAGTTTATGTAGGGAAGTCTTTGGATGAATGTAATTGAAGTTTAATGATTTGTATCTGAAGTATAGTGAATTGTATTTCCTTTACATTTTTACTCAAGTGTATCAACATAAAATGTATCACTTCGATGTGTCTCCTCCATGTGTTAGATGCCTTGTACATAGTATAGAAGCCTTCGCGTGACTGAGGCGGTCATTCTTAGGCTTTAATATTGTGTACGGCAGACTGCCACGTTTAGGGTACCCTTCAAGGCGTGACATATATGGTCTTTGCCTTAACGAAACACATAGTCCAAAAAGTCTAACCCTTGCGCTTGAGCTTGGTTTGGTCTTCTTACTTAAAACCCTGTAATTCAATAGTCTAAGAGAGTGTGAGCACATAAAGCTCAGTGAATGACAAAATCTTAGCACAAACATTAAGATCAAACAGGTAGAATTATCAATCATATGCAATGCATGGATCAATCATTTGCAACAAACGTGGTTTGAATAACCATAATTCAAACCTATGGGGATTTATGCCCTCCCTAGGGGTTGAAGGATAATTTCAGTAATTCATGCCCATGAGAAACTCAACACCAAAGTAGAAGGATTTTCTCTTCACCTAACCCACCTAGGGGAATAGTTTCTACCAGAGCCCCACAGGACACGAGCAGTATTTTAGAGAATTATTTTCGTTTTCAAAATAGAACTTCCACTTGTCATAAAACTTAAGAAATCTCACTAAGTGTTAACACTCTTAAGCCAACTCTGACACAGACGACCTCCTTCAAAGCCTGCTTAGTTTCTGCAAAGTTGAAAACCTTATGGTAACCTATAAGTAGACTCACTAGTCCCAACAAGCATTACCACATAATCGAATTTGTTAATACGTGATAAGAATACCATGCTAATGCAATATGATGTTATGAAATGCATGTCATATTAATATTTGAAGTCTATTACACTTAGTTCCATATTATCAAGTGATCATATCAACTTCAAACACTCAATGAGACAACTATATAGTAATTTCAAACAAGTGGTTATCACTTCGATTATTAAGAATTGCAATTCAAACATAAATTACATACAATGTAATAATTCCCATCCCCATGCAGTTGATTTCTTATAGTTACAATTAAACTATATTCCACTAATTACAAGCACAACAAAGTGCTGGAATTTAAGTTACTCACCTGTGCATTCTCTTTAATCGTCGTAATAGTCCAACGGGAAATCCAACTCATGATCTAGGATTCCTATAAGATAGAAAAGTTTATATTACTATCTACTTAACAAAGACAAGAAGGATTAAATAAGATTATAAAGCTAAAAGAGACAAAAAAACACTTCGAAGCCGCTATGCCCCCCACCATGCCTTGTGCCAAGGGTCGTGTTGGACAGAACATTACATAAGCCTCACTATGCCCCTCACCACACCCCGTGCTAAGGAGCAAAATAATGACCAGTAGCCACCACAACCCTTGCCATCACCCCGTGGTGGAAGGGTGAACAAAAACAGAACTCACAACACCCCTCACCACCCCCCATGGTGGCTCAGATTTCACCATTTCGAAATCACCACACCCCCCACCACGGACCGTAGTACATCTACAACGAATTTACACATGCTTCATGCAATTTATACACACTTTAACCAATTCCAATTGTCTTGTTTTCATCCAAAACACTTGTATATCATGATACAAGACTCAAATCCACCATCTGCTCCTTCAAATCCTCCAACTCATCTCTAAAACTACATCAAACTCCAACTATCAATCTAACCATTCACTTCAACCATTGAAACTTCAACTCCACTTTTCTATCACCTTACTTCATATATCAATAACTAAAACTCATAACCAAACTAATGAAATTCCAAAATCAACCATAAACCAACAACAACTCTTAACCTATAACTACTCAAATAAGCAAATAACAAGAATAAAACAAGAAACACTTACTTAAACTTTCTTAGTCTTAAAGATGGAAGCTTGTCTTGCTTTCCTTGACAATTAAAAAGAAGAAATTGAAGTTGATGTGTGGTGTGTTTGTGTGGGTATAACCATCGGTTTTGAAAGACAGGAGAGGGCAAGGAAGTGGTAAATTTCTGCCTCTTTAAAAGATAAACACATGCATATATAAAATTCATATTTTAACTTTTGAGGCTTTTTTAAACTTAATCAAGTGTGTGTACGCGCATGGGAGTTGTGGTGGTCTTCAAGGTTTAAATTTGGCAACCAAAAGATTAAAACTACACACATTACACTAACATATATTTCTATAACATTAGAAATATTGATTAACCTAACTCAAAACAAAGTTTAGTAAAACAATAACTTATAAATTTCTATTCAACAAAATAATCTCTTATAAGAACTTATATCAATACTATAGGTAATTTAGAATTTAGTATTTTATTTTATTTTATTTCTACGAAACTCAATACTCTAAAAGAATAAAAAAAAAATACATAACTAACAATTTTCTCAATCAAATCCATTGATGAATTTAGATTTCTATTCTTACTAAATTGATTTTATAAAAACTATTATACTTACATTTTACTTTAATAACAAATAGTACCACATACATAATCAAACACAAAAATTCTTACTTTAATTTAATTAATGAAAAACTTAGGGATTACAATGGTCTTGTTGGATCTACGTCCACTAAGACTTGTTATTGACTAAGGTTGACTTTAGGGTTCCGATTTGACTTCAAGTTTTTACGTTTTACTCACAAGATTATAAAATCTAGAGGTTTATGTTTATATCATAGATTTAGTTCATATTTTAAGTTTACTCTACTTTTGTGATTTATTTAATATTTTATGGTACTCGTGGTTGTTTAATCGAGTCTAGGGCTTCTAGTATTGTATGTTGACTCAGTTTGAATTTTGGTATTAATTTTAAATTTTTTATTCTAAAATCCATTGAAGGGTTTAACGTTTCATATTGTCATTAAATAATTGGGCATACTATCTTGATTTACGTGTTAGAGAGCAAATAGATGGATTGTTTAGTGTAAAGGATTTGAGTCAAGCAATTTTCGTTTTGTTTTTAAAGGTGCTCTTTTTCTTAAGGTTATTTATTTTCGTATTTGATCTTGCTTACAGTTTTTAGAGTTTGGTTTTAACTTAGGTTGGTTTTAGGGTTTTGATTTCAATATTAAACTCTATAATTCTTTTCTGAGAGTTCCAGAAAAATTCAAAGGTGCTGAGGTAAATCTGAACGGGATCAGTTTTCGAAAACTGTGCCCGGTACACCAAATGGTAGAAATATTCTAATAATACCAATAAACTCATAAAAATACAAGGATTTCAGAAATATTAGTTTTTTAATTTTTTAGTATCTAAAAATATCAGAGATAGCTTAAGTACACTTATTTTCTTTACTATTGGTATTAATTTATCTTATCTACTATTCACAGTACTATTCTACACTATTCACTACTATTAATCTATTTCTACTTTTCTACACCTATTCTTATACTCTACCATACCTATTTTCTATTTTTTACATTTCCCATACATCTTCATTCACATCATATCTTACAACTTATTATTTTTAATTAACAATAATACAAAACAAATAAAAAATCAACTCTCTCTCCCCTCTCTCCTCTTATGGCCGGCACCCCTCTAACGAAAAAAGAAAAAATTATTTTTCTTTTTCAATTTATTTTAATCACATAGTTTTCCCTCCTCGAAACTCTATAAATACCCCCTCTCACTCTATTTCTTTCACATACTCTTTTATATTGACAAAACTCTCTTAAATTCTCTCCTCAAACTCTCTCTCCCAAAACTTTCTTTCACTCCTCCAAATTTCCCACATTTCTTCTACACCACATACTACAAACCTCTCTTAAACTACCAATCAAATTTCTACCTTAGGTAAATATTCTTGCCTATATCTTTCCACCATGTCATGTGATTTAACATGACCATGGTGTATATTTCTTAAACATTCAAATATTATAGAAGCAACACTGTGTTCACGTTTTGTTATTGTTCATGAATAAATTACATATTATGTCGTTTTATTATTATATTTTTTTATTTATGTTCATGTTATTATTATTGTTCTAACATAACTTTTATATCATATTATATATATTTATGTATCTATATATATCTCTTAGAGCATATAAGCTCATCAACATAACTATTATTTATTTATTTATGCTTGCAATTTGTTTATTTATTTCGTGCTATAGTATTAAGACTAGTTTTTCCAGTCTTAGACCTGTCCTTATCAAGTCAAAGCAATTTTCTTATTTCTTTTGTTTTTCTTTCTTTGGACTTACCCATGACTAAGTTCGGAAGCCTTGAAATCAAGCTAAGGCCTCCAATACTTGATATTTATTTATTACTCATTATTATACTTTTCCATCTCTCTTATTATTATTACTATTTTTGTCATGCTACTAGTAACATATTCATACTTCATGCATGATCATATTAATAGTTGTCTTAATAAAAATAAAAAGATTCTTTCCTAATTAAAAGAAAATAGGCTCAACTTACCTTAAAATATAGTTTCATCACTTAGGAAAAAGTTCCCTTAAGACTTAGAATTTATTTCAACTAAATACTTTACAAAGAATTTTTGACCAGAATTCACCATAGATTCTAAATGTTGTTGATATGCAAAGCTTTTGCAAAAACAACTAAAGAAACTCCTCACCTTATTTTTAAAATACCATTAAAAGACCTTAAGATTGATAATACTATTGTTTATAAAATTCTTACCAACAATTTTGATAAGAACAAGGATCAACTCTAGTTTTCTGAAATAAGTCAAGAATCAACTCACCAGGTAAAATATGCTTAAAAAATAAAATTTGAGAACAACTTAGAAAGACTAAATTTTTTGAATCAAAAGTTATCTTTTAAGAATCTAAGAAAATAAATTATATCACATCTTTAATGACTTAAAAATCCTTAGTTTTAGTTCCAAACACCTTAACATAATTTTGTCAAATTTCACTTTTTCAACTACCAAAACAAGATTATTTTATGAAAAATTATTGGTTAAGACAACATCATTAAAATCATGTGTATATTATGAGTTAAATATGTATTAAAAGTATTTTTCAACTATATATATATTTATATGTTTTATATGGAAATTTTGGTTGATACAAAGTTAGAAAAATCATGTTTAAAGGTTGGAATTTTTGTGTTGATTATGTATAGTGTCTTTTAGAAAACCAAATGACCTTTTATGAAGGAAATAACCTTAGAAATGGATATATCTTTTCGAGTAAGTAGAAAATGGCACATAATATGCGAAATTCCGAGTTAAAATGAGCAAGTTATGACCATTTTAAGTTGGAATTTCACTGCATGCGAATTTTGATGAACTTAATAAAATAGAATTGCAAGTTTAAGTAGAAAATCCAAGAAATATTCTTTTTTGGTATTTCTTTTGTTTAGGTGATGTGGAGTCTGAGTTTCCTTACTCAAAGGATTACTTTGACTAAAAGCTTATTCTACTATGGCTGAATGAGTTTAAATTCTTACATTTCTATACTTATGATTTTTCTTATAGTTTAGTGGCACTAGAATTAGGAAAAGATAAATGATGATTGCCTTCAAGCGTAGTTTTAAATTTATAGAGTCCCGTTCTTAATTTACTATAAAGGCAATAGGCAGTGTACCCATCGATTGCAGAATAGAATTAATACGGGTGTCGTCCTCTAGGATCTGGATATCAAGTACTAGTATTACCGTTTCTCTACTATGTAACCGACAATTTTGATTATTACTATTTTATTTAATTTACTTTGAACAATATTAACACAGATCTAGTAACAAACAAGCAAGATTCAATAAGAACAAATGATCCAGGTTTTGTCTTACCTCCAATTTATCATGTGAATCCTTGGCAACCCATATCAGATAATTAAGATTTTAGTTCTAAGCTATAGAGTTCCTTGAGCAAATTGCTAATTCTTTCGAATCTAACAGTTTATCTAAACCTAGGTTAATCAATTAGGATGTCTCCTCAATCAATAGCAACCTAAATTTGCATTAATAACATGAATTCATAAAAATAATAGAAGATTCTTGCTATTCTATGTCTAGAATTACAAACAAATCTCTTCAATTGCATAGATCAAATCATAAAAGTAATCTTTCAATTAACTTAAATGAAAATCATACATAAGCTTGCATTCCGGATATACAAACTTAAGAAACAGTTAAGAAAAATGCAATTGAACAAAAGAACATCAATCTTTCATTAAACCCAAATCCTCATCACAAAATAAAATTAGAGTTCAACAAAACCTAGATCTGAAAAATTACTCTTCCATAGTAATTAACAAGAATACATGAAATTCTAGAAACAAACTAAAATTCATGATATCATTCGAGAAAATGAAGCTCAAAATTGTGGATCTTCAATCCAAGATAATCTTGACTTGTTGTTACTCTAAAAACTTTATGAATTCTATATATGCTCTCTCTTTCTTCCTTTCTTCTTCTTCTTTTTTTTTTTTTTTTCTTGTTGATTCTTCCTCCATCTTCAATTTATAATGGATTTCACATAAATGAAATTGAAAGCTCATTATGGAGGAATTTGGAAGTTACGGGAGTTACGGGTCTTTTGGCTTTTCACATAAATGGAATTGAATGCTTATTATGGAGGAAATGGGAGGTTACGGGAGTTACGGGAGTTATGGGTCTTTTGGATTTTCAAAGTAACACCCCTTTAATGTCCAATAGACTTTCTTTAATAAATAGGGGGTTACTATTCAATAAAAAAGCCATTTCTTAAAAATTGATGGATTGTCAAATCGACAGGTTTGGGGACAAGTCATGTCACTTGAGCATGTCTGGCTGTTTTCCTCTACATAAAAATTGACACGGCTTGGGATACGGCTTGTCTTTGTTATGTTAACCACTTTTTGGTCCAAACTTTGCAATTTTGACCCATTTTGCTGTCTTTCCATAAAATAACTCCTTCAAAGGCCTGAAAGAATAAATTAATATTTTTAAGTGCCAAATTCATAATATTTATCAATAAAATGATCAATAAAAGTCCATTTTGGCATTCATAAGATAGGAATAATTTTGGTTTATCAATAAACATATGATAACGCATGTGCTTTACTTATATGATTGAAATTATGTTAAGTATACGAGGCGGGAATTGTAAATTAATTATTGTATGATTTAGTATAGCAATGATTGGCTACAAAATTCTATGATCGCTCACTGTAAACCCTCGAAAATTTCATAATTCTTAAAAATAATCCTAGAAGTCTAAGTATCAAAAATTACATCCCGAAAATTGACTCAAGATAAAAACCAAATTCTAGACCGAGTCAAAACACTGGAAACAAAACCCTAAAAAAAAAATCGAATCAAGTTAAAACTTAATTCCAAATAAGATAAAGAACGAGCCCTCTGGATCTTGAGAAAACAAAAACCCTTGGAACAAAATATAAAGTCCAACTACCGGTATAATCAACGACCGTACGCCAATTAAATAATCTACCCAATTCTTAAAACACGAATCGAAACGATAGATCCAAATACCGCTTAACAACGAAATGATAAAATCCTAAATCCTTCGGTAAAATTTTAGAATCACAAATTCCAAAATTTCACCAAAAGTCAAACTGAGTCAACTCATAACCTTAGACTCGGTTAAATGATCCCGAGAACTAAAAATTATTAAATAATCACAAATAAAATAAGATAAACCATAGACGTCGAGCTAAAAATATAAAACGATCAAAACTAAAAAATTATACGATCTTATGAGTATCTCGACGAAACAAAGTCAAACAGGAACCCTAAAGACAATAAAACCCATAACGAACCCTAGTGTTTAAGATCCGGCAATCCCGCGTTTTCAAACCCTAAAAAACGAAATTAAGTTAATGGCCTAGAATAGTTTGTAATAATATAAGGTAACATAAAAATATCAGATTCGCGAATTTCGAGTGTCCTTTAGACTCAAACGGGATCAGTGCTCGAAAAGTGTGTCCCGGAGCTCGGAATATTAAAAATATTCCGTTTATACCAATAGACTCATAAAAATACAAGGATTCTAAAAATATCAGTTTTAGAATTTTTCGGTAGCTAAAAATTATAGATATCGCATTATTAAACGTATTTTTATTACTACCGGTACGTTAATTGTCTAGTCTACTATTCATAGTACTTTTCTACTATTCATTACTATTTCACTATCTCTACTTTTTCTTACACCTATTTCTTACTACTTACATACCTATTTTTTACTTTTTATATTTCCAATACACCTTTTATCAAATCATACCTTACATATTAATTATTTTCTTACAAATTTCACTCAAAAATCAACTCACACCCCCTCTATCACACCATGGCCGGCGCCTATCTCCCTCCCATTCATCTAATTTTATTTCTTTTTCAATTTATTTTATTATATCTAAAATTCACTCCAAAAATTCTATAAATACTCCCTTCCTCTTTCACTCTTTCACACAATTCATTCTACTACCAAAACTCTCTCAAAATCACTACACAAACTCTCTCCATAAACTTTTCCTCTACCAAAACTCTCTTTCACCAAATACTCACAAGAATTTCCCTTCATACAATACAACTACCATTTCTCCATAACCACATAACCATACATTCACTACTATCTTTATACCACAAAAAAATACCTTAGGTAAGAATTTCTTTCAACCATTTATTTATCCATGTCATGTAATTTAGCATGACTATGGTGTTGTTTTGAAACTCATGTGAGTAGTAAAAGCAACAACATGTTCATGTTTTGTTCTTGTACATAAGCTTCCTATTTTACTATGTTGTTATTTTTATTGTTATTATTTGCTTCTAATCTAACTTATATAGTATTATGTATATATATTTATTTAGAGCATATAAGCTCATTTGTCATTTATTTACTTTCAAGTTATGCAATTTATTTATTTCATGTTATTATTAAAACTAGTCTTTCTAGTCTTAGACTTGTCCATATCAAGTCAAAACAATTTTCTTTCTTTGCTTTTCTTTTCTTTCGGGACTAGTCCATTCTTAGTCCCGGGATGCCTTGATGAAGCTAAGGCTCCAATGCTTGACCGGGATTCCTTGATGAAGCTAAGGTTCCCAATACTTGATATTTTATTTTTCTTGCTTATTATTTATTTCTAGTATTTTCTTATGTTCTTATTACTTTATATGCTCATGATACTTGCATTTACATAATGTTAATGTCTCAACTAATCTAAAAATAGAATTTTACTTTACTTCATGAACTCAAAGCTAAGTTTTCGATTATAGGATTTATTACAAAATCATGAAGTTATTATCAACAACATAGAAATAGAGTTTTCTCAACGTTTTCATAAATAACAAAGATAGATTTCCAAGGAAACATAAGAAATAAATATTTTTTTTTATTTGTTAACCTAAGCTTTTAGTAATATAATTTATTAATATTAAAAGTTTTTACAAAAAGCTTAAGATTTAAACTCTTTTAAACTTCGAAATAAAACTAAAAAAAAACAAACTAGTTTTCAAAGTTAAGATAAAGATCAACTCATAAGGTGATGAACCCACTTAGGAAAAATAATGATTTTCAAATTTCTAAAAAAGGAACTCATTTTCAAAAAAATAAATAAAGTAAGATTAACAATAATGATTTTATTAATAAAGATGATTCTTTTCAAAAGAAATGAAAGAACAAGTTTTAAAAAGCAAAAGCTTATATTTTAGAAATAAATATAAGAAGACAAGATTCATTTTCTAAAAACCATCCTAAATACAAAATTATGAAAAGGTTTTCATCAACTTAATATACTTTTGATAAATTTGAACTTTAATCACTAGAAGAAAAATTTATGCAAGACTAAAGGATTAAGGAAAAATTTAACTTGTTTTGGAAAAAGGAATGAAGAAAATAAAATAAGAATATACTCATTTATAACAACCTAGGAAAAATATAAAGTTTCTTTAAATACTTGAAAGAAATTTTCAAAGTTAAAGTTTAAATGAATTGTTTTATGAAATAAATTGTTGAGACACTACCATTAGGATTTTTGCATATAAAGTGAGCTTACCTATATATTTAAAGTGTTTATCAAATATATTATTATATACATATATTGTTTCAAAAGGTTTTTCTTTAAAATAAAGTTGAGTTAGAAAATGGATTTGCAAAAGTTTAGAAAATTCGTTTTAAATCTGTACCCGACTTTTCCGGAACCCAAATGACCTTTTATGACCAAAATAAGTTTAGAAATGGATAGATCTTTTTGAATAAATAGAAAATGGTATATAATATGCGAAATTCCGAGTTAAAATGAGCAAGTTATAGCCATTTCAAGTTGGAATTTCCTCTTATACGATTTTACCACGATTTTAAGTAAAGTTTAGAATCTCCAAGGATAGAAATTCCATGAAAGACTTATCCCGGGTATTTCTTTTGTCTAGGTGACGAAAGATACGAGATTACCCTACCCGAGAATTTCTATGACTAAGAAGATCGCAAAATGGATGAGTGAGTTATTCCTCCTAATTTCGTTACCTTGCTTGTGTTTGTAAAGTAGTAGCATTAGTATACTAAGAAAAGATAAAAATGGATATATATTTGGGGAATTCGAGATTATGTGTATATATGTGATTCTATGTTTATGCGTGAAATGAGAATTAAGATATCGCAACTTCAAACGCTTGTTTAAATAATTTTTGTTTAGTTACTTGTATGAGTGTTTATTGTTTGCTAAATTGATTGATCGCCCTAATAAACCTTAATAAGGTTTGGCTTAAGAAAACTAAAAAGCTCACGCATAGCATCCATCGAGTCACATCTATTTCGGAAGGCTGCTACTCCTACGTGTAGAGTTGGATTGGCTGTGATTGTGCGGTGCCACGGGCCATGTTCTTTCCTGGAGAATCCAAATCGCTCAGGGAAAGCAACTCTAGGTTCGGAGCCGAGCCAACCGAACGCTGTGGGTAAGGACCTGGGGACTAGCAGTAGAAGGTCGAGGACCTTTCACCCTGATTCCCTAACCTTTGATATGGAGGGGTAAATCCGTTCTATATATGGTTTCCGGATAACTGTATATATTTGCGTAATCACGTGGTTGTTGCATTGTATGCATAGCATATGTGTGAGTAAATAAATAAACTTGTTTGAAAATATGGTGCGAATGAAAAGGAATATCTCACTAAGCTAGTCGTAGCTTATACCCCTATAGATTTTGTTGAAATAGGTATATCCGTGGCTTAAATTGAGGACATCATGAAAGGATGGTTAAGCTTCTATGAAGGAAATAGAATCATAAGATAAGTAATTTTGTAAGGTTCTTTATATATAATGACTTATATGAATAGTGATGTATATTTATTTGAAGATAATGGATAGATATGCCCCTAAGAATTGCAATGCAATATGTTTTATGATAAGTATTCTCTTTACCTTGTTACTTATTTATTATCAATATAAATTGCGCAACTCCGATGCGTTCCCTTGGTTGTGATGTACGCCTTGTACATGATATGGAAGTCTTTGCGTGACTAGGGTAGTCATTCCTAGGCTTTAGTATCGTATACGGCGGACTGCCATGTTTAGGGTACCCATCGGGACGTGACACTCACAAAATGTTTAATATTATGCCATGACTATTTAAATAAAATGATTCATGCATGATATGTAGTGAGTCATATTACATTCATTATTATACCCTTTGTGGGGGTAAGAGCATAGTAATGAGGCTTGTAGAACCCGAAAATCTACTCTATGGCTTTGATTGCCGCAATAAAATGGTGGGTGGACACCCGAAATAACTATAAATTAGCGGCTAGTAGGAGTTTGTATAAAAACTACCAAAAAAAAAAAAAACCTCATTTGCGAATTATGGCCTTATTGCCCGAGACACCTAACCACCAAATGCAGGGGTAAATCCATTCAAACATATGATTCCCAGAAAATCGTATGTATTATTTGCTCACTTATTTGATTGCATCTCATATGCTTGTTGAATAACTTGTTTGAATATTGATTTGTTCAAGTGCTTTATTTGTGGAATTAATTCTTACTAAGCAAGAACATACCTCTTGACAGATATCTTTTGCGGCACACCTATATATGGTTGGCGCCTAGGGGTTATTTCTCCTAGGTATTACCTTTTAGCCTAAGGAGTTTTTGGAAGAAGTCAAAGACTAGATGTAGACTTAGACTTCTAAGTAAATCTCCATATATTTATTTTGAATAGACTTTTATAGACCTTATATTTTGATAGGAGAATGCCCCTTTGATATTTTGTAAGACCTTTATATTTCCATATTTAGGATGTTATGTTATGATTTTCATTCTTAAATTGCTATGTGGATGTCTTCTTAAACCACTTGTTTCAAAGTTGGTCTTCTATGATCGTGAACGTATGCCTTACATCCGGTATTAAAGCTTATGGGATGACTAAGGTTGTCATACTTCAGCTTTAATATTGAGTGTGGCGGACTATCGCGTTTAGGGTATCCTTTGGGGTATGACAAATCTCTTCCTATAACCTAGATCTATTTAGTGGGATGATTTCTCAATTTGTTCCTGAAGAAATCTAACCTAACCCATATCATACATTGTATAAGATTAGTGTACATAAAGAACTATCATAGGAATAAAGGAATTTAACACCAATTAATCAATAAAGACATACTTGTGCATCTTAACCATGATGTTACTAGTCTAATATATGCTACTCCTACTTCGTAAAAGACTATAACACAACAAAAATAAACAAAGACGAGAACGAAGAGACATTGAATACAACCTTGTTATTACTTGAACAATATTGGATGGTTGCTACATGAATTACAACCGTGTTCCTCCTTCTTTCCCCCTCAAGAATCTCTCTTAGGAAAAGCACACAAACTGATACTCTCTAATAACAACTATGAATGGGTACAAATTACACACAAGACTAATATTAACGGTTCATATTACAATAATGAATGGAATGATTCTTCACAACGTTTAGGATCCATATTTACATGTTGTACACCACTAGGTATGTCCAAATTGCAAAGCTTTTCATCAATTGGTTCTCACTTCATTTAAAGATGTGTTTTAATATGAAATGATATGAAATTATACCTTAGGATTAATGCCATCATGGCTTAGACACGGGCCGTTATCTAGCAATTGCCAACATATCTAAGGTAGATCACGATAGTGATACGACCCATGATCTTCTTGGGACAAAATCCTAACACACCATAAAGCCTATTATCTTCATTTTACATTAGGTTCCATGTTAGATCATGGTCATGATAGAGGCCATGATTGCCACTGATTTCTCCTTCTATCCTTCGCGTCACAGTCATAATAAACTTGTGTGTAAGATTAATGGAGATCACCACCAGAGGCATGGCCATATCAGGGGCCGTTATCTCTACTGTACTTCATTTTCTACTTGATCATGCCCATAACATCTTCCCAATTAGGCTCTCAAGATGATCACCGAAGGTATCATGGGTGGGATGAAGACCTTGATGCCATTTTTTAACCCCAAATCTAGTCTAATTTGACCTAATTGCTGATGTTTTGTCTTTGGATATCTGAAATGAATATATATATGAATTAAGTACCATCTCCCTTAGTTTAAGCATAAATGAAAGTTAAATCAGCTGTCAACTAACCTGATTTGATATAGTAATTAACCCCTATCTATGATGACATTGTTGAACAAGGTGAAGAGCACCATGGAAAAGTCGTAACTAGATTATCAATACAACAACCCTCTAATTCAAGGGGAACTCCTCTAGATAATGATGCCTCTCAAAGTGGTATTAGGGATAAAGTCCCATTTTTCAATATTGGTGGCAGTGATGGTTATATCACTTTCAAGCAAAGTTTGAGTACAATTAGCAAAAATGTAATAAAGACTAATGATCTTAACAAGGGTATGGTGCTCAACACCAAAGTAGATCTTATAAACCATGTGAAAACCTTCCATATGATGTAACATTGCAACTTTTGGGTGAATAACGACCAAGATTCTATGGCTAGCATATCGTATTAAATGAGATGAGGGGTGTAATTGGAGTGTGTGCATGTAAGAAGAGGTTGCAGTGTCTTTTGTCATTACCAGATTAGAAGGACCCCAAACATGCCTTCACATAATGGTCGGTTAGGACCACTCCATGATAAATTCTAATATGCTATCCCAAGAGTTCTTAACAATGGTTAGGAAGAATGCAGATGTAAGGATCATTGAACTCTAGAGGCATGCGAAGGATCTGGTTAGATGTTGGATATCATAACGTAGAATGTAGGAAAGGAGGAGAAAGGCAATCACTATGGTATGTGGAGATTAGGAAAAAGCATATAACAAGCTTCTGAAGCCACTATATGCAATCAAAGCCACCAACACTAGAACATAACTTGAGTAGGGTTAGACAAGACCCATAAAGCCTGGTCAATTAATCCTTAAATGGATGTTCTGGACCTTTGGATCGTGCATGGAAGCTATCAAGTTCTATTGACGTATTGTCTATGTAAAGGGAACATTTTTGCATAAGAAATATAAACTCATGCTACTAGTTACATGCGGGTGAATAGTGAGAATAGCATTGTTCCCTTGGCATTTTGTCTGGCCTTAAGAGAAACAAACAGGTCATGGAGCTGGTTCCTTAAAAGGTTAAAGCGACATTTGTAAAATCCCTAACTTTCCACAATTTGAATATGATGATTCTACTAATATAACATAAAATTTTGAGAAATAGGCATAAAGATCACTTCAGATTTTTCGCGATTTAAGAATATTAAACAACTTAACTAGAATCTCTACCAAAAAAATTCCAAGAAGCAAAATGTAACTTCCATAACCTTGGATAATCGACGATCATTGATAATCAATTGCCATGGATCCGATAAACTCAAATGAAATTTACAGTACCATCTTTACCTAAAGAAGTCTAGGAACTACAAATAAGAAGTCACAAGAATATGGGGATTACGGTAAGGATAATTCCTTTTTAAGGTGAGTGATTTTAACCCTCTTTAAGTATTGATTTCAGTTGGATAAGATAATGTTTGGTTGAAAACTAGAAAATAATAAATTTTACACTTATGACTATGAAGAAAAAGGTGGGATAACATATGTAAATTTAATCTTGATTGGAAGATTGTAGTATAATGGTTTGGAAGATTATATTAGGTCAGTAAAATAATTAATAATCTTTAGAACTAGAGTTTCAATCAAGAGATGATTATGGAAATATCAGGTGTTGGTGGATTAGTGGATACCATGTTTGAAATTAATGTCCGAATGATTACAAAAGGATTATGTGGAGATTTGGACAAGCAAAGGAATGTGAGAAACCAATCATCTTATGTTGTGATATTTATGCTATGAATCTTTAGATTTTATGCTAAGTTTATGCTTAAACTCTAGAATCAAAAGTCAACAAGGTCTATGATAAACCTTTATGTTTAGATTCGCAATCCCGCACTCTTAACCCTGGAACAATAAAATTGGGATAATCATAGATTATAGTTTGTAATAATATATTAAAGCCAAAAAAGATCAAATTCGTCAAATTTTAGTTCGTTCCGAATCCAAACGGGATCAGTTCTTGAAAAATATGTCCTGAGACTTGGGATAGTAAAAATATTCCTATGGTACCGTTAGACTCGTAATAATATAAGGATTTTAAAAAATATCAATTTATAATTTTTCGGTAACTAAAAATATCAGATATCATACTTTTACGAGTATTTTCTTTACTACCGGTATTGATTTGCCTTGTCTACTATTCATGTCACTATTCTACAATATTCATAACTATTCACCTATCTCTACATTTTCTTACTACCTACCCTTACAACCTATACACCTATTGTCACGCCCCAAAGGGTACCCTAAACGTGGCAGTCCGCTATACACAATATCAAAGCCCAAGAATGACCACCCAAGTCATGCGAAGGCTTCCATACTATGTACAAGGCGTCTAACACATGAAGGAGACTCATCGGAGTGATACATTTTATGTTGATATAACTTAAGTAACAATGTAAAGGAATTTCAATTTACTATACTCCAAATACAAAACATTATACTTTAATTACATTCATTCAAAGACTTCTCTACATAAAACTATTACAAGGCAAATCATAAAACCTAGCTGATAACTTCAAACATTCTTATTCTTTGCCGAAATCTCGAAGTCATTCTCGGCTCCAACCATCACTGGTTCCCCACTTAGCATTCTTGAGAGAACCTGTTTAATCAAGCATCTATTGGGGTATAAGCTACACTAGCTTAGTGAGTAAGAACTCCCAAGATTACATTTATAACACATTATACAATCAAGTGATTAGTCAGACAAGTGATATGCATCAAACACGTGAATTCAACAAACATATGACCTGCTGGAAATCATATGTGGAAGGACTTGCGCCCTCTATCTTGGGTTAGCAGATTAACGAATCCCGCGGTACGAACCAAGACCGTTTCAGCTTACGGACAACTATGAACTATAAATTCGTTTAAGGACAACGATAAACCAACAAATGCTAATGCTCCATCCTCATGTGATATGAATGAGTTCAATTTCATCTTCAATTCCGAATAATCAATTATACCAATTCTTTTAAGTGATCAATCAATAATCGCAGATAATCAATTCTATTCATCTATACAAGCAATAGTTAATCACTGGCTTCGATATTCTTACATTCCATTTCTCATATCAACAATAACCATACATAGTTCCCATTCATGCCCATCATGCATATCCATTTTATCTTTACCAAATATCTAGTGCAACTATTATTACAATCACATACAATAAATGAAATCGGAAGTAATACTCACTCGGCCATTGGATCACCAGTCTCTTAGTACAAGTAATCCGGTGGTAAGGAATGTCGATATCGGGGTCACCTAAAAAGGAAGAAATACCTAATAAGTATTTCATACTTAACTAGTCCAAACTATCTCATACAAACTATCAAGTTCGTAATTTTGTCCTAAGCGGAATTCCAACTTAAAACGGCCATAACTTGGTCGTTTTAACTCGGAATTTAACAAATTATATATCGATTTCTTTACTTCGAAAGATATATCTATTTCCAATATTATATTTAAGTTTTGAAAACTTTGAAGCTTCGAAAAGGTCGAATCAGATCAGAACAATAGCAATTTTCAATTCCGAAAAATAGTTTTGTAAATGTTTGAAATGTTCCTACTATATAGATTAACTATACATGCAATATTGATGATTTTCTATCATGAATGGCATGTTATGAGCTTGATGTATGCATGCTTTTGATAATATTTACTAAAAGGAATTTTAGAAACCTTTTTATTTGTAAGACTCCATTGCTATTTACTTTAAAGAAAACTAGTTTCCTAACTTTGATCATTTCCATTTGTTTTGGATTTATTCTTAAGAAAATATAATTATCCTTGTTAAAATTGAGTCTTATTATATCCATTACTTATGACCTTCATTTCTACATATAAATTTCATTTTACACTTTGTAAACATGTTTTCAAGTAGGTTGATTCCAAAATCCGAATTTTGTAAAAATTGTTTTTGTGGTGATTCCTTTAAGTAAAAATCATTTGACACTTAGAAAATTAAGGCTCAACCACTAGCCACTAAGGACTTCATTTCTTTGATAAAACTTCTAATTTGAGTTTGAAAAATATGGGTTTTCATGCCATTACTCAATTATTATGAATTTCTTAAAAATGACAACAACTCAATTTTTCCTACTTTGTTTCTACAATGCATCATGCATATATGTATTACCTACAAGCTATTGTCATGAAGGTTCTGAGATGATCTACTTATATGTATACATAGTACCAAGAATTCTTTATGAAAACCTTTACTTTGCAAAACTTTGAATTTTACTAGACTTAAGAAAAATAGTTTTTCTTCTTGTAAAATCATATTTGCTTTTAGCAAAATTCAACCTTGATGACCTATATAACCATCACCTTCATTATTTCAACAAAAACCTTCATTTTGGGGTTAGAAAATAGGTGTTCACATAGGTGGTTTGCCTAAGTACGAATTTTACAAAATTTTAAAGAATGAGAACATTGTTTATCCTATTCTTGAAAACCATTTGTTATTCTAAGATTATATTTTGATAAACTTCTCTTATCCTTGTCAAAACTTGGTCTTTGTTATATATATTCCCTAGGACTTCCATTTTCCTATCAAAATTATCATTTTGGCATTTGGAAATAGGAGTTTTAAATTGTGGCTATTTTCAAATCCGAATTTTGAAAAATTCATTTGAGTTTGTTTTCTTTATAAAACTCATTTAATTTTTCAAAAACCATTTCCTAATCAAACCTACCCCTTAACGCTTCCATTTCTTAATAAAAATCTTGTTTTGAAGTTGAAAAATGGGTTTTTAAAATTGGTCTTTGTTGAGATTCGAATTTACAAAATTTATTTTTGGACATATCTTTTGATTAAATCTATCTAAACTTATAAAAATCTATTCCTTACATATCCTATCTTAAGAGCCTTCCATATTTTGAATAAAAACTTCATTTTTGAGTTGGAAAACATGTTTTTAAAATATGCCTTGGCCAAAATCCGAAAATGAGATTTTTATTTTGAAAATAACTTTTGAAAATCACCTTTGATTCTTGTAAAAAGAAATCTTGATGATATACATACATTAAGCCTTCATTATCTTAAGTAAAAATTTCATTTTGACACTAGGAAAGGGGTTTTTAAATAGGGGTCTTGCCAAAATACGAATTTCACTATTTTTGTTTGAGTTCAAAACCAAGATCTACTCTTAATATGAACATAAATATAAAAAAAATCCATGGTAGTAAACTATAAACTCATAGATATAAACTTTACTCATCAAAATCTTTCATTCATGTTATCTATTCCCTAAGCTCTTCATTTTAAATGAAAAATACACATTTTGAAGTTGAAAAATAACTTTTCTAAATATGGTTCCTTTTTCATCCGAATTTTCATAAAATGATTTTGTTGAAAATAAAATAGATCTTGAGCTTTCTAAAACTTTCCTACTATTATCATGCTACTACAAGTTGTTTATGAGAATAAAACAAAAGTCTAATGCATTTATGAACTCAAAACATTAGATCTAGTTTACTATACTAGTTGTAGATGCATGAACACCATGATGGACATGTGGATGATGAATATATGCATAAATCATAAGCAATAACAAAAATAATAACTTAAATAACAAGATCTAAGGCATAAACGAAAATCAAAGCTACAAAAAGTTAGATCTACAAAATATAACCACCTTTAACAAGAAAATAAGAATGATACAAGATAAAAATCATGGAGAAGAGGAGTGTTTCATTTTGGCATCATCATCCTTAGCTTTTAAGCTTATGGAATGTCATTTGATGCATGAAACTCTCACTATACTTTACCTATATCACCTATGGAAGCTTTGGACAAGAGTTTTATTCAAAAATCTTGAAAAAATATGTGTAGTAGCTCAAAGATGAACTAAGGGCAGCTTGTGTTCTTGTAAGAACAAGAACAAAATAAGAAAGAAAGAGAGAAAAAAGAGAGAGAAAAGTGTAAGGAATGAAAAAGGGTAAAAGGTGTAAATGAAGGGGAGAGAGAGAAGGAATGCATTAATGTGTGTTAATTAATTGAAAGAGAAAAAAAAAATAAAACAATGGCAGAATTTTGGGGGGTGTTTCACGTGAATCCTAGCTAGAGAGAGAGAGAAGTTAAATGAAATTTGAAAGTGTAACTTGTCTCATTTGATTTGCTAACTAAATGAGACTTTTAATTCATTAAATAAATTAATAAATAAAAGAAAATGGCTATTTTAACGAGTGTGGTCAGCTGTCATTTATGGGGAAGTGGAGTATAAAATGAGTGGAAGAAAACTTGATTAATGTGTAGAAGTGACAAACGAAGTGTACTTGAAGTATGGGTTGAAAAAGTACTTTTTATTAAGAAAATATATAAAATAAAATTAAGAAAAATATATTTAAATGAATGGCAGAATTTTCATAAATAAAATTAAATAATTATTTGAATTATTTTAGTACTTCAACAAATATGTTACCGGTATGATCAAAATACGCGAATATGGACTATAAATGATATTTTTATAACCCGAAAAATTCTAAAAAAATATTTTATGAAAATAAAAATATTTTTAAATTATTAAATTAATTTATTTTATTTTTAATATCGGATCTTAAACAGAATCTAATCCCATATAAGCTCGAAACGAACTAAATTTTAGAAAAACAAAATTTTTATAATATATAAAATATTTATCTAAAAATATAAGTGTTTATAAGAATAATAAAATTGTATAATGAAATGGAAGTGAATAGTGCAAAAGACTAGTTAATTACCGGTAGTAATGAAAATACGATAAAAAGGTTATAACTATAACTTTTATAACCCGAAAAATTATATAACTGATATATTTGGAAATCTTGTGAAATTACGAGTCTAACGGTACTAATGATATATTTTTATATCTCGAGCCCTAGGACAGGCTTTTCGAAGTTTGTATCCGAATGGGTTCGAAATATGTCAAAAATTTACCAATCTGATATTTTTAAGCAAACTTATATTACTACGAGCTATTCTACACACTTATACTACACCTCGGCCTCTAGGGTTAAGGGCCTAGATTGCCGGACTTAAACTACTATATTCCACATAGGATTTCCAGGTGATTTTTCGGTTTAGATTTTTGCTAATTTGGAAACTGATATTTTATGTTTATACAATATATTTGATTTGAGAAATTTATTTTAAATTTGATTTTTGTAAGTATTTAATTTCTCTCGATATTTTCAGAATTCTTTGAATTGAGTTTTATTTCCGATGGTTAATCATTATTTACTTTTTTAATAATTTATTTTTTTTGGGTTTTATATTACCCGATTTTATAAGTCGGAGTTAAATATGAAATTTGTCATATGTAGTGGTCTTGAATTTGAAGTATGTTGAGTTCTTATTTTATTTTTAAGGATTTTCATTTTCTCAAGATTAAGAAGTTTCTGGATTCCTTCGGGATTTAGGACTTGTTGAAGTTCGGTTTTAATTTGAAGTGATTTTTAGGGTTTATTTTCGAAGTTCATCTTGAAATTATTTACTGAAATTTTCCGGGGCTTACACCTATTTCTTATATTTTTCATTTCTAATACTACTTACATGTTTCATATCTCACATCTTAATTAGTTTTAATTACAAAAATACAAAACAAATCTCTCTCTCCCCCTATATCAAAATTGGCGCCACACACACACCCATGCAACTATTTTTTCTTTTTCATTTTATTTAATTACATCTAATTTCCCTCCACAAAACTCTATAAATATCCCATCTCCCTCCATTTCCTTTGCACACTTCATTTCCTTACCATAACTCTCCTAAAATTCCTCTACAAAATTCCTCTCCAATAATTTCTTCCTAACTTTCTTTTCTCTTCAATAAAACTATCTTCCACATATCACTACAAGTCCCTTTCTTCTTCTTCTTCAACCAACAATATCCTTTCGGTAAAGAAACTCCTACAACTATCTTCATGCCATGTAACTTAACATGATCTTGGTGTATGTTTTCTAAACCTATGGTATTATGGAAGCAACATTATGTTCATGTTTTGTTCTTGTTCATACATAAAAATTTTTTATATTGTTATGTTATTATATTGTTGTTATTGTTTTAATCTAACTACATGTATTATGTATATGTATATCTATATTTCTTAGAACCTAAATGCTCACTAACCTAACGTCTTATTAATGCTCTTATTATTGCTCTTATTATTATCCTTTTCCCTTTTCTTTCTTTTTTTTTTCTTTTTGGAACTAGTCTTTTCTTAGTTCCAGGAAGCCTTGATGAAGTTAAGGCTCCCAATACTTAATCTTACTACTATGCTTATTTGCTTCTTATATCTCTTTCTATCATATTATGTGTTATTCTTATCTTTCTCATGACTATATAATCATATTCACGCATGACCAAGTTGTTGTTGTCTTAATAAAAATGAAAAGGGTTCTTTCCTTAATAAAGAAAATAAGACTAAACTCTTTCTAAAATGAATTCTGTCCCTTAGTAAAGATTTTCCATCAAAAGACTTAAATATTTTTTTTAAATAAATTTTTTTCTAAAACTTAGACAAGCTCATCATGGACTTTTAAAGTATTAGTAATGAAGATTTCTTCAAGGATTTAACAAAGTAGATAGACACTCTCTTTTCAAAGTAGTAACTTGAATTTATTAGAACCTTAATGTTCATAATTCTTTGTTATGCAAATTTTTCCTAAAAACTTATTTATAAGATTTTTACTAACTTCGTAATAAAAGCCAAGAACGAGATAAGTTTTCAAGTTAAGGTAAAATCAACTCACTAGTTTATAAACCAACTTAGAGATATAAAATTTACCAACAAGTAAAAGTTCTTATAATGGTAAACTTATTTTCTAAGAAAAATAAACATGCATTTAACACCAAAACACTAGATGCTACCAACAACTTAATAAAAAAATTGGAAACTTCATTTTTCAATCACTAAGGATAAAATTGGCAGAAATCTTAAAGAGACTAAGTTTTTGAAAATCAATTTTTGAAAAGTTAGGAATGAAATTATAATAAGAAAGCACTCACTCATGATAGCTCAAGTTTTTTTAAGCTTTATTCCCAATAACGAAAGAGAACTTTTAAAATATCAATCTTTCCAACTCTTAAGACAAGTTGTTTTGTGAAAAATCAATGTTAAGACAACACCACTAAAATCATACATACAATATGAGTCTATATATATATTGAAAGGATTTTTCAACCATATAAATATCTACATGTTTATTTAAGGATTTTTGGATGAAGAAAAGTTTAGAAAATTGTATTTTGAGGGTTAAGAAAATTCGTGACTACTCTGTACTCGACTGTTCTGTGACTTGAATGACTTTTTATGAAAAAATAACCTTAGGAATGGATAGATCTTTTCGAATAGGTAGAAAATGACATATAATATACAAAATTCTAAGTTAAAATGAGCAAAATATGACTATTTTAAATTGGAATTTCACTTTACACGACTTTTGACGAACTTAGTGAAATACAATTAGCAAGTTTAAGTAGAACTCCCATAAAATACTCATTTTGGGTATTTCTCCTGTTTAGGTGACGTGGAGATCAAGTAACCGTCCCTTAAAGCATACTATGACTAGAGATTTGTCCGTACAATGGCTGAGTGAGTTTATTTCCTACATTCTTATACTTATATTTTGCTTGTAGAATAGTGGTACTAGAATTAGGAAAAGATAAAATGGGGAGGTGCATGTGCTTTGCATATACAGGTGAATTTATGTTAAGTATATCTAGGCGAGAATTGTCTATAATCAATGTTTGATTTAGTATAGAAATGATGTGTCTGCAAATTCTATTATCATCCTTAAAATATCTAATATTATGCCACGAGTCACATTGTATTCATTACTACACACTTGGTGGGATAAAGGCATAGTAGTGAGATTCGTAGAGCCTAAAACACTACATGATGGCGAATGGTTGCCTGAATTAATTTAATGATGAGCAAACACTGAATGAATTGTATTTTAGCAGCTAGTAGTGGCTTGCATAAACTACAAAATCCTTATTTGCGAATAGCTATCTATATGGCCTGGAACACCTAACCCTGAATGGAGGGCATAAATCGATTCAACACATGATTCCCCAGTAAGTCATGTGTATTGTTTGCTCACGTGATTATTGCATTTCATATGGTTGTCTTAATTAACTTATTTGATATTTGGTTGTGCGAGTACTTAATTGTGGAAATGATTCTCACTAAGCATATAAGCTTATACTCTCTTAGATATCTTTAGCAGCATACTTACCTTTGGTTGAAGCTAGGGGCTACTTTACCTAAGTATTACCTTTTGAATCAAGAGCTTTGGATGGAAGTCAAGATCTAGATGCAGACGTAAACTTCTAAGTAAAACTTCAATGTATTTATTTTGGAGAGATAGACTTTGATGGACTAAGTTTTTTTCATGGGGGTATGCCCCTTTAATATTTGTAAGACTCTATGTATTGAGCTGTCATCATTTTTATTCTTAATTGCTATTTGTATATCTTCTTAGATGGCTTCTGTTGAGCATGGATTTTGATTTATGGTTCAATTTCTTTTAATCCGATTTACATCAAACCCTAATCCATTTGAGATAAATCCTCGACTAAGAATTAAAGGAAATATCAGTTTTGAAAATTATTTTAGAGTCGCCACCTGACTAGAGTCAGGAAAAAAAGGAAAATCAAGATCAATGGGTAGGTTGATCTTGGTTATGCTACTGGTCCGCAAAAAAAAATCGCTTTAAAAAAAACGAAAACAAAAAATTAACTTGAGTCTAGGGGCTAACCTATTAAAACCTAAACGGTTACCACTTATAACTTTCTAGTTAAAATTGCTTTCTTTGATGTCCTAAATCCAAATTATAAAATATTTACGAGGATATAACTAACTAATCTTATAGCCAATTGTAAACCCCGGTTTTTCAAGTAGTCAAGTAAACTCCGGGAACCGAAAAACAAAACCCTAAATCGGTTTAGTTCAAGCTTAGTGAGAGAAGCTTAGGAACCCTAGATCCGGCTTTCCTTCAGTTTCATAACAAAAGAAGTTTTATAGAATAAATTAATGTGAATTATTGTTTTAAAGTATAATTCAAACCTTAGAAAGTTTTAATTTCGGAAAATTTTCTATTATGGGCCTTCCCGAGCTCAATTATGGAAAAACGAGCCTTGGGACTAGAAACTCAAAAAATATTCTTGAATACTCCTTAGAACCGAAATTTTATAAGGATTTCAAAAAAATAAATTTTATAATTTTTCGGGCTATAAAAATTACAGTTATAACCTTTTTCCTGTATTTTCTTTACTACCGCTAAAGTAGATGTCTTGTCTACTATTTATCACTATTCACAAGTACAACCTACACTACACACTACCCATACCCTATTCTTACATCCTTACAACTACTCATTATATTTTCTTTTCCAAGAAAATTTTGTTTCCTACTAAGTTATTATATATATTACATTTTATTACTTAAATTACAAATTTAACAAATTCAACTCTCTCTCTCTCTCTCTTCCCCCTTGTTTGGCCAGTGTACCGCTCCCCCTTTTTCCCCTCTATTTGTTTTATTTACTTCTTTTTAATACAAATAAACCCTAAACCACTTAATATATAAACTCATTTTCACTCTCTCCCTTCATTTTACTCTTCCAAAATTTTTGAAAAGTGAAAAACTCTCTCTATTCTCCCCCATTTCTTCTCCAAATCTCTCTTAAGGTGATGATTTCTAGCCTTTCTACTACATAATCTTATAATGGCAAGACTATTTCTTGTGTATTTTTCACTTTAAATCCCATGAGCAAATGCTAGGGATAAGAAAACACTAATACATGAATATCAAGCTATCACAAGAGTAGATCTTGTGTTTAATGAGTTTTTGATGAAGTATCATTATGTTCATGCTTATAAAAGTAGAGATCTTGCATGAAAAATATAAGTTCATGTCTTTATACTCATTTTCATGCACTATAAGTAGTAGATCTAGCACTTAGACACTTATATTTTTCTTGACATTCATGTTCATATGAATATTTGTATTTTCATACATTAATGTTCATAAAATTTAGTCTTGTATATATATGTGATAGTTGGTAGATCTTTATGAAGACAAGACAAGGAACTTGAAAAAAAGAATTTTGTTAAAAATGTTCAAGGAAAAATTCGGATGATTTTCTAGACCTATTTTAAAAACCATTGAAACCACTTTGAAACTCATACTTTACATGAAAAATGAAAGGTATAAGTAATAGGTATCACTAAGTAATGATTTTTACAAGTTGAAATGAGTTTAGACATGAGTAATGTGTAAAACAAGTAGTGGAAATAAGATGGAAAATTTTAAGTTAGTGTTCAAATTGTTAAATTCGTAACTTTGGATGATGCCTATATAATCACCTAGTATTCAAGCTCAAATTGTATGTTTTATGTGTTAAATGAAGTCCTTAGGTAATAGATATAGTAAAGCTTTAAATTTTGATGCATTAAACAAGTTTTCTCAAAGGAAATATGCATGTCACGCCCTGAAGGGTACCCTAAACGTGACAGTCCGCCACACCTAATATTAAAGCTTAAGTATGACAATCTTAGTCATTCCCAAAAGCTTTTATATTAAGTGTAATGCGTACTTTCACAATTTTAGAGGACCATGTAAGGAATTATGTAGTTTAAGGGGATATAAGTAACATATTTAAGAAAAGAGGATTTCATAATAATCATTTATTCATATCAATGACTTTACAAACTTAGGGATATATCATTTGGTAACTAATCTAATACATGGATATCTGCATATTAATACCAATGCTTTACTTTTATCTATTATCCAAAAGAGATTACCTGATCGCAGGGTCCTCGCGGTCTTAACCATAAGTAGGGAAACTGCAAAAGATATCTATTGGGGTATAAGCTAACAGGCTTAGTGAGAACTATTTCCCAAAATTCATACTCAAGAAAAATTATTAACCAAGTTTATCATTCAAACATGTGGAATGCAACAACCACGTGAGCATACAAGACATATGACTTTCCGGGAATCATATGTTGAATGAATTACGCCCTCCATTCGGGGTTGGGTATTCAGGCCAATTACAGCCACAACTTTTAAAAACACTTTTATAGATCTTACCGGCTCCTATACGCCATCAAAAACTTGTAGTTATTACAGGCTCCTACTAGCCATAAAAAAACTTGTAGTTTGTTACAGGCTCCTACTAGCCACCAATTTAAGTAGTTCTTACTGGCTCCTACTCGCCACTTACATGATATACCGGTTATGTCTACCACCACTATTATACACTTGTCCCACCAATTGTATAGTAGTGAATGCAATGTGACTCAACATATGAAGTGCATGAATAATTTCTTTAATTAAAGTCTAGTAGTTACATTTAACTTCTTTCAAGTGATCAACCAATTTCAAACACTTCAAGATATTAGTGCACATACAACTTTATTAAAAGCAATTCGAGTCTCGATATACTTAGTATTCTTTCAACATATTATCATACACTTCCTTTTGATTTTGCCTAAATTCTAGTGCAACTAATTTTACAAGCACAATCAAGAGTATGAGAAAATTAACGGGAAGTAAACTCACGATGCCATTGTCGTCTATTCCTCTAAGCGGATGAGTCGTTCACACACTCCACTTAATTGTATTAATTCTCGGGTAAAGGAATCCTTCCTCGGGGTCACCTAACCAAAGAAAATACCCACAATGAGTTTTTTTCTTGAAGATTTTCTTGAATTTTGACAAAACAATGTCAAAGAACGTTAAAGTTCGTATGAGGGAATGTTCCAACTTAAAATGGCCATAACTTGGTCATTTTCACTTGGAATCGCGCATATAATATACCGATTCCTACCTACTCGAAAAGATCTACCCATTTCCAAAATTACTTTCAACAAACAAGGCCATATAGGCTCTGAAAAAGTGGCGACAAAATTCACCACGGATTTTTCAAGTAAAAACGACTTTGGTTCAAGAAATCAAAATTTGTTTGATAAATACTTAGTTATCTATATAGTTGAAAAATTCTCTTCTTACAACTACTTAGCTCATATTCATTCATGCTCAAGTGTTTTGTTGTCCATTTATTTACTTAAGAAAATCATACCGGTTTTGAAGTTGTTTCAAGAAAACATGGTTTACAAGAATTTCGTGTAAGCTCCTTGAAATGATTATGTTGATTCTTTTTATTCACGAAAATGTTTTATATTAGCCTATATATCTAAATAACTTTTTGGAAGTAAATTTTCTGAGTTTTCTATACAAATAAAAATTTGGAGCTTTTTAGAAACTACACTATTATTCCTATTTATTTTCTTGTACAATTTCCTTTGCAAAAATCTTTACTTGAAATTTCTCATTCTTTATGTTTTTCATAAATTATCCATTCATGAAAATTCATTTTCTTTATAGAAACAAGGTGGAATAATTAATAACTTTTTGTAGAAAAACTAGTTTCTATAATCTTATTAACTTTCTCTGGTAATTTGAAAAGAAATAATTTTATATTTATTTTCAAATCATAGATTTCCTTTGCCTATTTGTAAGGGTCTTTTCTTGAAAAATTTTCTTAGCTATTCGTCTTATTTATCTTTTTATGAAAGGAACCATTTTTATCAAATATTTTCTTTTGAAAAACAAGGTGAAATAATAAGGATTTAAGTAGCTTTTTGAAGTAAAAGTAGTTTATAAAATTATAGTGGGTTCTTTTTGTAACATTAAAAGAATGAGTTTATTTTGTGTTATCTTATAGATTTTATTCTTTACATAAGCTTATTTCTAAGTGACAAAAATTCCTTTTTCTTTAGAATTTAAAATTTTGGACAACAATCTAAATGTGCATGAATATGAGAATAATAGTGAACAAAATAATATATAACATAATTAGTAAATCAAGTATTGGAGTCTTAGCTTTTTCAAGGCTCCCGGGACTAAGAAGTAAACTAGTCCCAAAATAAAATAAAATGAAAGAAAGAAAAACTCGTTTTGACTTGATGATGACAAGTCTAAGGACTAGAGACTAGTCTTATTTCAACAAGGAATAAATAAATTGCAATGGAATAAATAAATAAATTGCTTTGCATGAAATAAATAAATTGCAAGTGAGCTTATATGCTCTAAAGAATATATATATATATATAAATAATAATATATTAATAATAATAGAACAACATAAACATAATTGGATTGGCATGAACAAGAACAATACATGAACATAATGTAGTTTCCATAACTTGTAGTCTTTGGAAACTCACACTATGGTCATGTAAAGTTACATGACATGAAGAAGAAGAAAGAATCATAAAGGGGTTACCTAAAGAAGACTTTGATATGGTTATGTGGTTATGGGTTTTTGTTGTTGGTGGAAGTTGTTGTGGAATTATTTTGAGAGAGTTTTGAGATAGTAATTTGAGAGAGCTTTGAGAGGAAAAATTGAGAGAGTTTTGGTAAGAATTTGTGGGTAGTGAATGTGTGAAAGAAGTGAAAGAGGAGGGGGTATTTATAGGAAAATGGAGAGTGGTTTTGTGTGATTTAAATAATTAAAATTGAAACAAAATTGAGGGGAGAGGGGACAAGCCATAGCATGGGGGAGGGGTATTTGTTTTATTTTTTTGACTTTTTGAAGAAATAAAATATGTAATATGTAAGGTAGATGTGATATAAAGTTATGGGAAAGGTAAAAAGTTAAGGTCATAGGTTATGTAGAGTGTAAGAATAGGTGTAAGAAAAAGTAGAGATAAAAGAATAGTGTAGAATAGTAATGAATAGTGTAATGTAAAGTAGATATGACAATTAAAGTACCGGTAGTAAGAAAATACGCGTATAATAGCTATATCTGTTATTTTTACTTACCGAAAAATTACGAAACTGATATTTTTGGAAAACTTATATTTTTACGAGTCTAACGGTGTATTCGGAATATTTTTACGATTCCGGGCTTCCGGACACGTTTTTCGAGAACTGTGTCCGATCGGGTTCGAAGGACACCCGAATTTCGCGAAACTGAATTTTTTATAAAACCTATGGTTATTACGAACTATTCGAGCTAATTATCCCAACTTCGTTTTTCAGGGCCAAAGAAAACGGCAATGCCGGATTTAGTTTGATACGGCAAACTATGGTTTTGTTGACCTTTAGGGTTCCCTTTGACTTCCGGTTTAGGGTTTTATGCTAAACCGATTTCGAAAATTCACGGGTTTACAACCTACCCCCCTTAAAGGAAGTTTTGTCCTCAAAACTTGGGAATTCCTACTTGGGGTTTTAACCAAACTTGGTTACTTGGGTTATGCGTCATTCCTCAAAAAAATCCTCTTAATGGATTTCCTCATCCTTTGAACTTTTGTGAATAAATATCTGCATTGGTTATATCTTCCTAAGGAAAATTCCCTTTCAAAATATCAACCTTTTTCTCCATAACTTGATTCCTCAACTATTTGTTGAATGGGGAATTGTTGCACATTTCCAAATAATTTATGCTTCCTTCTCGTCTTATTACTTCTCAAAAGATCATGCGGTAATTGCTTCTCTCCCTTAAGCGCACATGATTTTCTAAGGTTTATCTTTTTCGATCAATCTTTATCTCTACCTTGTGCCTTTAGCATCCTATGAGACACTCTTGGTTGTTGCCTTTTTGCTAACAATTGTGAGAAGTTCACAATTTATGAGGAGGTTAGTTTCATTTCCTTATCCCGACATTACTGAGTCCTTATAGGTCCCTCCGTTCTTTGATGTTCTTATTTCTTTATCCTTTTCTCATTTCTTCTAATGTCCCTTGAACTTTGGTATATCTGGGTTCTTCGTGGATACGTTGTTGATCCTAAATTATGAACCGTACTCATGATTCTTTCTTACTGACTTCCTTGTCCTTAGTTATGCTAAATCATCCTTTAGCCTCCTTTAATACACCTTTATTCCTATCTCTCTTCTTTATTCTTCACATCTTCTCATTTAAGCTCTTTAATTATTTTTATACGGTTGGTCATAATATCTTACTGACCGGTTCTTCTTTTAAACCTTGTTGTTAAACTCCAACGTTCGGCTTTTCAACTCCTTTCTATCAACTTCCTATACTTAAGATCATATTCTTTGATTTCCTCCTTCCTTTTTCAGGCTATACTATTTTTTTCATCGATTGGCTTGTATAGCAGGGTTTTATATTCTTGGGTCCAAAAAGCGTTATTAAAACTGGTGGGGTTATAAAGAATCCGAGGGTCATTCCTTCTTGATTTGATCCTTTGTTGGTGGTGTCGTTTGTCTTAATCTTGAGAAAACGTGTTTGCTTCTTACTTTGCTCCTCTCCGAAAGTTAACACGTTGGTTTAGGAGTTTATTCACTGAAAGAGTATATTTCGTGGTGGTATGTTGTATAAGGTTTTTGGCCTAGGGTTTCTTGTTTGTTGTTCTTCTAACTTCCTTGCGGGTTATTAGTCTATTTTCCATGTTTCTTTGAATGAAATCTGTATCCAGAATTCTTTTCAAAACTTCTTATTGAAACTTATGAATATCTTCAAAGGTCGAATTCTCTTCACTCATTGAATTTCCTTTATCAACTCAAAAGAATGTGTGTCTTTCCTTTTCTTAAGTTAGCAAATCCTTTGCCAAATATTCTCTTTTTGTTTTGTAAGCTCTATGTTCTCCTTGCGTCTTCTTATTGAGGTCTTACTTGAGAGGTATTCATCTTATCCAAAAGATTACTTAATTCTTTTATTCCTTAGAGTCACAGGTGACTTCATGTCCATGCGTCATTATTGAAAGATTGGGTTTCATTATTCTTTCGCATTATCTTAAACTAGGTTGATTATCTGTCATTGGTAGTCTAGATATACTGAAAGATTGTAACACTTTGAATTCCAAGAGAGTAAAACATTCTGATTTACTAAAACTTCTTATATACACACTAGGGGATTGTTACTCCTATTCATCCATATAAAGAAAACTTTACTCTTCTTTGTTACTTGAAATAAAGAAACAACATCAATAAAAGAAGGTTGGAGATTGACTGGTTCCTGCATCGCTGTTATAGCCTCTAATGTACTCCAAGGCAGTCAAGTTTTCATTTCCCTTGTTCACTTCTTCTCTTATCCATCGTCCCTCCAAGTTATAGATTCGAATTCCCGAAGCAGTAGATCTTAGTCTGCTTTCACTTCCACTTCCATTTCCTTTCTCTACTCTTATAGGAACAACTTCCTCTGATGATCTTGATAGAATATTCCTTCCTTGTGGACAGTTGTTGGCAAAATGTCCTTTCTGATTGCAAACGTAGCAAGTATTTACCCTTTTGCTTGGGCATTTTGATATCTTATGGTCCGTTTTTCCACAGAAGAAACATTTCCCAAATAGCTGGGGGCACTTCTTTGGGTAGTGTGTTCCATTGCACTTCCAACACTTAATATCTCTGGGTGTGATCCTTCTTTTGTCGTTCTTGATTTTCTTTGGTGGGGCATGAGATGGGGTTCTACGTAAAACTTTTCCTCAACATTGGGTCTTCTTCTTCTTCTTCTATCCTTTCTCTCCTTTTCCTTGCTCCTTCTACGATCCGAGCTCTTTCCACCATTTCTCGAAATTTCCTTATGTCAAATTCTTCCAACCTCATCCTTAGGTCTTCATCTAATCCTCCTATAAGGACTTGTCTTTTCAATTCTTCACCGTACTTGTAGGAGTCAGGTGCATATTGCAACAATCTACTGAACTCAGTCTCATATTGTTCGGTTGTTCTTCCCTTTTGAGCAATCTGTAAGAAGTCTGCACTATACCTTACTTGTAAACTTCCTGGAAAATAATTCTCCAAAAACTTGTGTCTAAACATTTCCCAAGTGATTGGAGTCATTAGATCTCTTTTCCTTGACTCCCACCATATCCCTAGCGTTTAGACGAAGCATGAATGTTCCATACTTGATTTGCAAATGGGGCGGAACTTCATATGCATCAAAGGACATCTCTATTTGAGATAACCAATCTTCTGCCTCTTATGGCTTGTCATAAGCTCCTTCAAAAAGCGTTGCTTTTGATGAAGTTAGGTAACATGCTTTTGTATGGTCTTGGCGTGGAGATGGAGGTAGGGGTGCACTTTGGCTATGCATGTTCCTATGCACAGATGCCTCTGTTGAAGCTTGTGTGGTGGTGGGGTTGGTATAGACACTGGGCTGTCGCTGATGCTGTTGCTGGTGTTGCCTCTGGTACGGGTGCTTGTGCTGGCATATTTTGCCTAATTTCTTCTAATACGTGGGTTAGGTGTCCTAACGTGGCGTGTAAGTCCTTTGAGGTGCGGCTCCTTGAACAGCAGGTTGATCTGCTTCTATGTCTGGTTGGTTAGAGGCGCTTCGTTCCCTTCTTCGTCTACTCCTATTTCGGCTGTTTTAAACTTTCCTAAGTCAGGTTTTATAAAGTTTTGATAACTTAATTAAATTATCGGAAATTGGTGGATATAAGGAAATTTAAATATGCATAAAAGCTAACAAAATTTAAATCAAAACAATTTCTGAAATCAAACTTAGAGCATTATCATAGAAATAAAGTTCATACGTGAAATCGAAATAAGACAAATCACAAAAGAAAATTACATAGAAAATAACAAGCATTGTTCCGAGAATTAAAAGATAGACTAAGATCATGATCTAGTCTATGATTACAAAATCTAAGCTGGACTTCTAGGGATGCTTCGTTTTTCTTTCCTCCTTTCTTCATTCTCTGGCGCATCTCCCGGGTTGCTGCTGGAGATCCTGGGTTCCAGTCCCTCATGAATTGGCTGAAATATTTCCTCTTTTCGGGCTGCCTCTCTGGATCTTTCGGGTACGTCGTTTAGCTCATCTCTAGTCACCTCTGGTACTATGTCATGAATGGTTCTCCAAGTAACGGCTCCATCCGTCTCCATGCTATTGTTCTCATTGGGTGGAGCATTATCTGTATTCATGGCCGAGTTTGGTTCTTGCCTTCCCTGAGTCTGTCGTCCCATTAAGTAGCGGATAATCCTTTCCTCAGTGCTATTACGGGGTTCTTCCTCTCCAACAGTGGTCTGGTTTCCTTCTTCTGTTCCTGCTTCATTCTCTTTTTCCGGGTCTTCCTCCGAATCTTCACTTTCTTCATCTTCTTCCATAGGCTCTTCCCTTATTATTGATCCGTCATCCCGCAGGCGTAGGGGCTCGTTCCTCCTTAGTTGGATTCCAATAAAGGTAGGCGGCTCTGTGGGTACTTGGGTTGGTGGTTGTAGCACCTCCTGGTACACTCCATGCCAATGGAAGATGTCATTGATGTCCGCCTTCATCCATTCAAGGTGATCCATCAAGTTGTCGTGGGCGTAAACGAACATAGGTCCAATTTTCCTCCATGTCTGGAAATCTGGTGAAGTTCGTCCCCCGTCTCTCCTAAGAACAAATGTGGCTTCCTTCAACATAGGTCTATCTTCAGCAATGGCCGCTATACGTTCCACGGCGTATATCATTTCCAACTCGGTCAGTTTCTTTCCTATAGGACAGTTGTGAATGGTCTGTACCACTTCCCTCCATTCTGTTTGTATCATTCCTTTCTTCCATATTTGGAACATTTCTCGGATGGTCTTAGGCTGTCCCGCTAGGGCAAACTCTTCACACAGGACTCTAAGTCTCAATCGGTAATCTTCTGGTGTTTCAAAGGGTCCTTTTCGAAAGTTCTTGGCTTGGAGACGGGCCTCATCTATGGTGATCTACGTAAAAGAAAGATATTATGAGACTTATTCTACCCCTTCTATTTCATCTAGGTTTTTCTTGCTTCTATCTAAGTCAATTCTTCTTAAGTCCATTTCTATAATTATGATTCCTAGGTTCTTAAACCATGCTCTAATACCAACTTAAACTGTTACGCCCCGAAGGGTACCCTAAACGTGACAGTCCGCCACACCTAATATTAAAGCTTAAGTATGACAATCTTAGTCATTCCCAAAAGCTTTTATATTAAGTGTAAAGCGTACTTTCACAATTTTAGAGGACCATGTAAGGAATTATGTAGTTTAAGGGGATATAAGTGACATATTTAAGAAAAGAGGATTTCATAATAATCATTTATTCATATCAATGACTTTACGAACTTAGGGATATATCATTTGCTAACTAATCTAATACATGGATATCTGCATATTAATACCAATGCTTTACTTTTATCTATTATCCAAAAGAGATTACCTGATCGCAGGGTCCTCGTGGTCTTAACCATAAGTAGGGAAACTGCAAAAGATATCTATTGGGTATAAGCTAACAGGCTTAGTGAGAACTATTTCCCAAAATTCATACTCAAGAAAAATTATCAACCAAGTTTATCATTCAAACATGTGGAATGCAACAACCACGTGAGCATACAAGACATATGACTTTCCGGGAATCATATGTTGAATGAATTACGCCCTTCATTCGGGGTTGGGTATTCAAGCCAATTACAGCCACAACTTTTAAAAAACTTTTATAGATCTTACCGGCTCCTATACGCCATCAAAAACTTGTAGTTATTACAGGCTCCTACTAGCCATAAAAAACTTGTAGTTATTACAGGCTCCTACTAGCCACCAATTTAAGTAGTTCTTACTGGCTCCTACTCGCCACTTACATGATATACCGGTTATGTCTACCACCACTATTATACACTTGTCCCACCAATTGTATAGTAGTGAATGCAATGTGACTCAACATATGAAGTGCATGAATAATTTCTTTAATTAAAGTCTAGTAGTTACATTTAACTTCTTTCAAGTGATCAACCAATTTCAAACACTTCAAGATATTAGTGCACATACAACTTTATTAAAAGCAATTCGAGTCTCGATATACTTAGTATTCTTTCAACATATTATCATACACTTCCTTTTGATTTTGCCTAAATTCTAGTGCAACTAATTTTACAAGCACAATCAAGAGTATGAGAAAATTAACGGGAAGTAAACTCACGATGCCATTGTCGTCTATTCCTCTAAGCGGATGAGTCGTTCACACACTCCACTTAATTGTATTAATTCTCGGGTAAAGGAATCCTTCCTCGGGGTCACCTAACCAAAGAAAATACCCACAATGAGTTTTTTTCTTGAAGATTTTCTTGAATTTTGACAAAACAATGTCAAAGAACGTTAAAGTTCGTATGAGGGAATGTTCCAACTTAAAATGGCCATAACTTGGTCATTTTCACTTGGAATCGCGCATATAATATACCGATTCCTACCTACTCGAAAAGATCTACCCATTTCCAAAATTACTTTCAACAAACAAGGCCATATAGGCTCTGAAAAAGTGGCGACAAAATTCACCACGGATTTTTCAAGTAAAAACGACTTTGGTTCAAGAAATCAAAATTTGTTTGATAAATACTTAGTTATCTATATAGTTGAAAAATTCTCTTCTTACAACTACTTAGCTCATATTCATTCATGCTCAAGTGTTTTGTTGTCCATTTATTTACTTAAGAAAATCATACCGGTTTTGAAGTGTTTCAAGAAAACATGGTTTACAAGAATTTCGTGTAAGCTCCTTGAAATGATTATGTTGATTCTTTTTATTCACGAAAATGTTTTATATTAGCCTATATATCTAAATAACTTTTTGGAAGTAAATTTTCTGAGTTTTCTATACAAATAAAAATTTGGAGCTTTTTAGAAACTACACTATTATTCCTATTTATTTTCTTGTACAATTTCCTTTGCAAAAATCTTTACTTGAAATTTCTCATTCTTTATGTTTTTCATAAATTATCCATTCATGAAAATTCATTTTCTTTATAGAAACAAGGTGGAATAATTAATAACTTTTTGTAGAAAAACTAGTTTCTATAATCTTATTAACTTTCTCTGTAATTTGAAAAGAAATAATTTTATATTTATTTTCAAATCATAGATTTCCTTTGCCTATTTGTAAGGTCTTTTCTTGAAAATTTTCTTAGCTATTCGTCTTATTTATCTTTTTATGAAAGGAACCATTTTTATCAAATATTTTCTTTTGAAAAACAAGGTGAATAATAAGGATTTAAGTAGCTTTTTGAAGTAAAAGTAGTTTATAAAATTATAGTGGGTTCTTTTTGTAACATTAAAAGAATGAGTTTATTTTGTGTTATCTTATAGATTTTATTCTTTACATAAGCTTATTTCTAAGTGACAAAAATTCCTTTTTCTTTAGAATTTAAAATTTTGGACAACAATCTAAATGTGCATGAATATGAGAATAATAGTGAACAAAATAATATATAACATAATTAGTAAATCAAGTATTGGAGTCTTAGCTTTTTCAAGGCTCCCGGGACTAAGAAGTAAACTAGTCCCAAAATAAAAAAAAATGAAAGAAAGAAAAACTTTTGACTTGATGATGACAAGTCTAAGACTAGAGACTAGTCTTATTTCAACAAGGAATAAATAAATTGCAATGGAATAAATAAATAAATTGCTTTGCATGAAATAAATAAATTGCAAGTGAGCTTATATGCTCTAAAGAATATATATATATATATAGATAATAATATATTAATAATAATAGAACAACATAAACATAATTGGATTGGCATGAACAAGAACAATACATGAACATAATGTAGTTTCCATAACTTGTAGTCTTTGGAAACTCACACTATGGTCATGTAAAGTTACATGACATGAAGAAGAAGAAAGAATCATAAAGGGGTTACCTAAAGAAGACTTTGATATGGTTATGTGGTTATGGGTTTTTGTTGTTGGTGAAGTTGTTGTGGAATTATTTTGAGAGAGTTTTGAGATAGTAATTTGAGAGAGCTTTGAGAGGAAAAATTGAGAGAGTTTTGGTAAGAATTTGTGGGTAGTGAATGTGTGAAAGAAGTGAAAGAGGAGGGGGGTATTTATAGGAAAATGGAGAGTGGTTTTTGTGTGATTTAAATAATTAAAATTGAAACAAAATTGAGGGGAGAGGGACAAGCCATAGCATGGGGGAGGGGTATTTGTTTTATTTTTTTGACTTTTTGAAGAAATAAAATATGTAATATGTAAGGTAGATGTGATATAAAGTTATGGGAAAGGTAAAAAGTTAAGGTTATAGGTTATGTAGAGTGTAAGAATAGGTGTAAGAAAAAGTAGAGATAAAAGAATAGTGTAGAATAGTGTAATGTAAAGTAGATATGACAATTAAAGTACCGGTAGTAAGAAAATACGCGTATATAATATATCTGTTATTTTTACTTACCGAAAAATTACGAAACTGATATTTTTGGAAAACTTATATTTTTACGAGTCTAACGGTGTATTCGGAATATTTTTACGATTCCGGGCTTCCGGACACGTTTTTCGAGAACTGTGTCCGATCGGGTTCGAAGGACACCAGAATTTCGCGAAACTGAATTTTTTATAAAACTTATGGTTATTACGAACTATTCGAGCCAATTATCCCAACTTCGTTTTTCAGGGCCAAAGAAAACGGCAATGCCGGATTTAGTTTGATACGGCAAACTAGGGTTTTGTTAACCTTTAGGGTTCCGTTTGACTTCGGGTTTAGGGTTTTATGCTAAACCGATTTCGAAAATTCAGGGGTTTACAATGCAAGAAATGAATTTTTCCAAAATTCAGATTTTTGTTAAAAACTTATTTAAAAACATACTTGCAAAGTTAAAAATGTAAATTTTTATGTGGAAATGAAGGACTTGGATAGTATAGATGATGAAGACTCATTTTTCATTTAGATAACAAGAAAATTCTAAGAATGAAATCCCATAACACTAAGGAGATGCAAATTTGGAAAAATTGGATTTGCAAGAAGAAATTATTGAAGTCTTGTAAGAATTAGAAGTTCTTAAAGTTTCATTATAAAAAATCATCAAGATCATGCATATATTGAACTCATCACATGTCATTCATATTAGGAACTCATTCATATTTTATATACACATGAATCATCAACTAGATACATTTTGATCAAGTGCAAAACAATTTTTCGGAAATGGAAAAGGTTACAGACCAGATCTGATCCCTCTGTTCTGTGACCTAAATGTTTTCAAAACTTGGAAATAATATTAGAAATAGATAGATCTTTTGAAGTAGATAGAAATCGATATAAAATTTACGAAATTCCGAGTTAAAATGACCAAGTTATGGCCGTTTTAAGTTGGAACTTCCGCAAATAGCGAGAATCACGATTTTGTTTAGTTTAGATGCATTGTTTGAATTAGTTGAGTGATGAAGTTCTCATTAGGATATTCTTATTTGGTAGGTGATCCCGAGAACGAAGAATCCTTACCACCCTATATTATTACTAAGAGACCGGCGTACCATGGCCGATTGAGTATTACTTCTAATTTCAATTATTGCTTGTGTTTGTAATAGTTGCATTAGTTACTTAGCAAAGACAAAAATGAATATGCATGATGGGGTTATTTGGGAATTATGTTTGTCTGCTGTTGATATGTGAAGATGAATTTAAAGAATATCGAAGCCAGGTGATAATTCATTGCTTGTATAGAGAGGAGCTAAAATTGATTGTCTGCAGTATTGCTTGGTCACCTAAAAGAATTGGTTAATTGATTATTAGACATCAAATATAAAGTTGAACTCATTCATATCATGATGGGGATGGAGCATTAGCATTTGTTGGCTTTTTGTGATCCATAAAACGAATATGTTGTTGGTTAATCGTGATCCATCAAACGAATATATATAAGTTGGTTAACCGTGAGCCTAAACGGCATCGTACCGTAGGATTCGTTAATCTGCTAACCCGGGATGGAGGGCGTAAGTCCATCCATATATGATTTCCGGCTAGTCATATGTTTGTTGAACTCACGTGTTTGATGCATTCCACTTGATTGATTAATCACTTGCTAGAATGTTTTGTTGAAATTGTAATATGGAAGTTTTCACTCACTAAGCAAGTTAGCTTACGCCCCTATAGTTTTTACTTGTTGCAGCACGAGTTCATTTGGCTTAGGCCAAGGCAGGCTACAGCTCAGGTACCGAAGCTAGGCATTTCCTTTAGAAGTTTATTTCGGTTTTGGTTAGACTTCCACAGGAAACCAAAAGGACTCTGGATGACTGTAATGGACCTTAATATTCTTTTGCGAGGGAAATGCCCCTTAGACTTTGTAATTTTATGTATGTGTTTTGATTTATCATCTAAGGCTATTGAATGCCATATTAAACTTCTTAACTCCATTGAACAGAGTATTCTATTGTCGTAAAGAGACGCCTTACATCTATACAGGACTCCCAAAGGGCTCGGTTAGTAATTCGAAAGTCTTATATAGCATGTGGCGGACTGTTACGTTTAGGATACCCCTTTGGGGCGTGACACTAATATATTACAAATATGTACAAATTTACTAATTTAATCAACTAATAAATTTTCATCAACAATCATATATAATCTAAGAACTTAATATGGTCAGATTAATCAAATCCTATCAAATTCTATCAATATTCATATATCTTAAACTAAACTAAGAGAATCAATAAGATCAAATCAATCAAATTCACAAAAATAATTTTTTACATATTTTGAGTCGCCTATTTAGGTGCCTACGTACCCGTTAATCGGGATCAGACCACACATAGTTCTTTAATGAAAACTTTAATTTGTTGATCAATTTTAGAATTTTTAATTCTTTTCGCTTTAAATTTGTTTAAATTTTGTTAGTTTTGACAAAATTAGCTTTTGATGATATGGATCCTCAGATTTATCAATTTAAGTTCTTGTATTTCTTGCTATTTCATAAAAATCAATTTTTTTTTTCTAGGTGACAAAACTCTTTAAGGAAACATAGCATATCAATCCACATGTTATCATTAATTAAATTATAGAAATCAAATTTCACACATACAGAAGAAAAAAGAATGTTATTATAAACATATAAAAGATGAAATATTTATAACATCAAATGGTATATCACGGATATCATGGTTATCATATAATAACTTATTATTTGAATACATCATGGCAAAGGTTCAATCTATGCCATCAAAGTATTTAAAAAAAAAAAAAACTGAATTTATTAGTTAAGGGATTATAGTGAAGTTAAAATCAAAGTGCTATGATAATATTAATAAATCAAATTTATGAAAATCAATTGGTAAAGCCATAATAAATCTTGTCAAGATAAAAATTAATTTAGGAATTTTAATAGCAATTTTATACAATATAAACCTAAGAATTTAATCTATAAACAATATTACAAAGCAATCACTCAAAAAGACATTAACTAATCTCATGTTTTGAATGCCTAAACAACTAATAATAATGTGTAATAGTTATTATGTCAGAATCTTATTATTGTTTATTATTTTTCATTATTACAATACTACGATAATTCATTAACTTATAATATTATATTGCTAGTATGCTTTATTAAGTAAAAAAAAAAAAGGCTTACCTGAGTAGGGGTGTTCACGATTCGGTTAACCAGTCCGTAGCCCTATTTTTTTATCTTAATCATAATGATTGGATTTTTGATATCTTAATCCTAAACCGATCCATTATGAACGGTTAACCGTTTTTTTCGGTATTCAATTTTTAACCATTTAACATAATGGTTATACAAATTTTGCAGTTAACCATATTTTTCAATATGTCCGTAAAAAAATTAGAATATTTTTTGTATAATTATATTAAAAACTATAAATTAAGAATGTAAGACATGTAAAATAACTGTTAATATATATCGGTGTCATCAAGATAATCATCATAATAACTTTTTACTCATGTGTTCTTATCAACCTTGATCGATTAAGCTCAATACAAAATCTCAATTAAACATTACCATTCCAATTTTCAAACATATATGCATTTGTTTCTTCTTATTTGAATCATTCATTTTAACATAATTCATAATTGATAACACTAAAAAAAATAATTATCATTACAGATCGGTTAACTGAATCCATCGGTTTCTGGTATCTAAAATCCGAAACTGAAACTAAAAACCGAAAAAATTAAAAATGCTAATCCTAAACCAAAATTGATGGATCGGTTAACCGTTTTTTTTTTTTTCGGATTGGTTTTCCGGTTTTGGTTCGGTTATCCTAAACATTCGGTTTTTTTGCACACCCCTATACCTGAGGATTGAACGCGTGTGGGAATTGATAGTTGGAGCTTCGACTGGTCGACTTGAGACAGACGAATGTGGAATTTGGTTGGGGTGATCACAGGGCGATGCGGTGGCCGAATAGGGGGGTTTTGAAGCCCTCGATGTGACAAACACTTCGGTAGCTTCCAATTACTCCGATTTTCCCCTTTTTTTTACGAGGAATTTGAAATTAGAATGTTGAAACCTAAATTCGAGTACACCAAGATGAAATAAAAATTGAGAATGAAATTAAAGTATTGGGAGAGAGCAGACCTTTTTTTTTAAACAAAAGATGAGGACACTATTTATATGTTTTAATTTGGCTCAAAACTTTCCTAAATAATCGATTGATAACCTAGGGTTCTAAGACACGGTTTTCATAAATTCGAAAAAATCGAAGCCAAAATGGTTGCAACTTTCCAATTGAATGTCTTGCCATATATGTCTTTCCCATATTATAATGACCTAAATCATCAACCTTGCCTAAAAAACGAATTTCACGCATTTTGAGTTTTGAGGAAACTAACATAAATGCGTTTTTCCCAATTTTCAAGCTCTAATTTGAAACAGTTATTGTTGATAAAAACGCGTAATCTAAATACCAAATTAAACTACTCCATACCTAGTTTCCATATGTGCATTTGGTTCGTGGAAATCGGGTCTGGAAATGGGTTGAAAATGGACCTAAAGAGGGCTTAAAAGATGACTAGTATTATTATTTTTTTAATTTTTTGCATATTATACTATATTATATATGTAAATATATTACATCTATTATATTTATTTCCCTTAATTTGATTTATTTTCCTAATTTTCATTTCTAATCCTAATGCTTATAATTGCAAATATTCCTTTAATTTAGCCATATATATACTAATATTAACATCTAATTATCAATAATTTGATAAAAATAAATTATCAAAATGAGGTGTCTATAGGTACCCCTCTTTTGGTGAGGTTTGTCAAAACCTTATCATAAAGATAAGGTAGACCTCATTTTGCCTTTAACTTATCTGGAACTCCCACTTCTTGAGCGGGGTGAGAGCTTTTTCATGTTCTGTTATGCTCCTTGAACTGCTTCTTGAGTAAGGATGCTTCATGTACTGAACCATCCCTTGAGTAAGGTCTCATGTACTGAGTCAGTACTTGAAAGGAGGTCGCTTTCTAAGCGGAGATAAGATTGCTTCTTGAGTAGAGATGAAGTTGTTTTTTGAGTAGAGATGAAGTTGTTTCTTGAGCAGAGATGATTCATGTCCTGAACCATTGCTTTAAGCTTGATCACTTCTTCAATGGAGGTGATTCATGTTCTGAAACTCCTCTTGAACTGGGTTACTTCTTGAGCAAAGGTGATTCATGTCCTGAAACACCTCTTGAACTATGTTGCTTCTTGAGCGGAGGTGATTCATGTTCTGAAACTTCTCTTGAACCGAGTTGTATCTTGAGCGGAGGTGATTCATGTTCTGAAACTCCTCTTGAACTGGGTTACTTCTTGAGCGAAGGTGATTCATGTTCTGAAACTCCTCTTGAATTGGGTTGCCTCTTAAGCGAAGGTGATTCATGTTCTGAAACGCCTCTTGAGCAGTGTTGCTTCTCGAGCGGAGGTGATTCATGCTCTGAAACACCTCTTGAACTGTGTTACTTCTCGAGCGAAGGTGATTCATGTTTTGAAATGCCTCTTGATTTGTGTTGGTTCTCGAGCGGAGGTGATTCATGTTTTGAAACATCTCTTGAATTGTGTTGCTTCTTGAGCAGGTGATTCATGTTCTGAAACTCCTCTTGAACCGTGTTGCTTCATGAGCGGAGGTGATTCATGTTCTGAAACGCCTCTTGAATAATGTTACTTCTTGAGCAAAGGTGATTCATGTTCTGAAACGCCTCTTAAGTTGGGTCTCATGTTCTGATTCCTAAGTAACAAATCTCACATCCTGATATCTTGATTTCCTCATGCTTTGCGTGGCTTATAGAGCTAATTTCCTAAAAAATTTTATTCTAGCAATATATTTATTTAAAAAAAACTTACCAGATTCTTATGGAAGCTTTTAAAACTTGTCAGACCACTTGGTGAAGTCCGCTCATCACTAGGTTAACTCCGTCAAGCTAGAGCGCATTCACATTGGCTATCCTTTGATTTGAGTATCCTTGTTTGTCTCTTGATGGTAACTAGATTCATTTAATGGTCTTGATCACGGGACGATACAAGAGATGGTTCTTAGAGTCTCCCTTACTTTGCTGCTTAAACTTATCGACTTCTTATGTTATTCCCCTGAAATAGGCATTTCTTTAAGAAAAGATCAAATCACAAAGTATTAGAATGTTTTTATAAATTTATCAATTGCTCAAATTCCTCTCTCTCATAGTACGATTGTGTTTTAAGTGTTTGAGAGATATAAGGATGAAAGAGAACTTATTAAATAAGATGGATGGTCAATGACTGATCTGATGATTGGAGACCGCTAGAGATATCTTTTTGTCGATAGATAACAAAAATTAGATCACACATAGACAAAGTAGTCAACAAATTTTCTGAACTTTAAAGAATTATTATTAATTTCTCAAGAGTAATACAACTTGACCGCATCAGAATTTACAGGTCTTTCAAATATAGACCATCCACTCTAGTTAAAATCAATGCACCACCAGGAAACACTCTCTTTACTACATATGGTCCTTCATAATTAGGAGTAAACTCTCCGCTAGGATCTTCAACATTCGGAAGCACTTTTCTCAAGACTAAGTCTCCTTCTTTGAAATTTCTCGGGCGAACTTTCTTATTGAATGCTCGAGCCATTCTTTGTTAGTAAAGCTGATCATGGTATAGAGCGGTCATCCTCCTTTCATCAATGAGATTCAACTTATCAATCCTGTTTCTCACCCATTTAGCTTCATCCAATTAGGTTTCTGCCAATATTTTGAGTGACGGGATTTCAATTTTAACTGGCAAAACTACTTCCGCACCATAGACTAATGAATAGGGGGTTGCCCCTGTTGATACTCTAATGGATGTTCGGTAGGGCATGATTGCAAAGGGCAATATCTCATGCCAGTCTCTGTAAGTGATAGCCATCTTCTCTATTATTTTCCTAATGTTCTTGTTGGCCGCTTCAACTGCCCCATTCATCCGAGGTCGATATGGGGTAGAGTTCTGATGTTTGATCCCAAAATTTTGGCATAATCCAGACATTAATTTGTTGTTCAAATTGGTACCATCGTCTATAATGATTGTATTGGGGACTCCATATCTGGCTATGATATCTCTCTTGACGAACTTGACAACTACTCCTTTGGTAACATTAGCGTACGAGAATGCTTCAACCCACTTGGTAAAGTAGTTGATCGCCACTAATATAAATCGGTGACCTTTTGAGTCTTTTGGCGAAATTGGCCCTATCATATCCATACCCCATGTAAGCCCCGGAAAATTTCAGTAAATAATTTCAAGATGAACTTTGAAAATAAACCTTAAAAATGACTCCAAATCAAAACCGAATTTCAATTAGTCCTAAATCATGAATGAATTTGAAAACTTCTTAATCTTGAGAAAATGAAAATCCTTAAAAACAAAATAAGAACTCAACATACTTCAATTCCAAAACCACTACGTATGAAGAATTCCATAATTAACTCCGATTTATAAAATTGGGTAATATAAAGCCCAAAAACAAATTATAAAAAAAGTAAATAATGATTAACTACGGAAATGAAACCCAATTCAAAAATTCCGAAAACGTTAAAAGATATTAAATACTTACAAAAACGAAATGTAAAGTAAATTTCTCAAAGTGAATACGTTGTATAAATATAAAATATCAGTTTCCAAATTGGCAAAGACCTAAATCGAAAAATCATCGGGAAACCCTAAGTGGAATACAATAGTTTAAGTCTGGCAATCTAGCGTCCCTAACCCTAGAGGCCGAGATGTAGTTTAAATATGTAGAATAGCTCATAGTAATATAAGTTTGTTTGAAAATATCATATTGGTAAATTTTTGACCTATTTCGAACCCGTTCGGATACAGACTTCGAAAAGCGTGTCTCGGGGCTCGAGATATCAAAAATATACCATTAGTACCGTTAGACTCGTAAATTCATAAGATTTTCAAATATATCAGTTATATAATTTTTCGGGTTATAAAAGTTACAGTTATAACCTTTTTATTGTATTTTCATTACTATCGGTAATTGATTAGTCTTTTGCACTATTCAATTTTATTTCATTACATAATTTTAGAATTCTTATAAAGTCTTATATTTTTAGATAAATGTTTTATATATTATAGAAAATTTTATTTTTCTAAAATTTAGTTAGTTCGGGCTTTTACGGGATCAGATTCTTTTAAGACCCGATACTAAAAATAAATAAATTAATTTAATAATTAAAAATATTTTAAAAATATTTTTATTTCCATAAAATAATTTTAGAATTTTTGGGTTTATAAAATATCATTATAGCCTATATTCGCATATTTTAATCATACTGGTAACATATTTGTTAAAATACTAAAATAATTCAAATAATTATTTAATTTTAATTATGAAAAATCTGCTACAAATATTTGGAATAAATTTTCTAATTTTATTTTATTTTATTAAGAAATAACTTTTGCAACCCATACCTTCAAGTACACCTTGCACATATCACTTCCTTTTCACTTCAATCTTTCTATACATTATCCCACACTTCATGGCAGATTTTTTCTTCTTTATGGCTGCCATTGTCTTTCATTTACTCCTATTTTGACAAAAAATAAATGTATTTCAATCCTTCTTCAAAAAGTCACACATACCATTAATTACATAACAATTTCAAGTCAAATTCAACAATTTCCTCTCTCTCTTCCCACAAATCACGTGCAACCCCTCTCCCAATTTTCTGCCCTTTTTTTTTATTTTTTTCTCTCTTTTATTCAATTAATACACTCATTTTCTCTCTCTCCTTCATTTACTCATTCTTTCCTTTTTCATTCTTTGGTTTTCCTCTCTCTTTTTCCTCTCTTTCTTTCTTCATTTCCTCATGTTCTTACATGAAAAACAAGCTGCCCCCACTTCTAAAAATTGCTTCCACACTTCATTCTTGAAGACTTTTAAGCAAACTTCTTCTCAAAGCCTCCATAGGTGATAAGATATAAAGTGTAATGGAAGTTTCATGCATCAAATGACCTTCCATAAGCTTAAAAGCTTAGGATGATGATGCAAAAAAATATGAAACACTCCTTTTCTCTAAAGTTAATCTCTTGTATCATTATTATTTTCTTATTTAAAGTTGTTATATTTTGTAGATCTAACTTTTTGTAGCTTTGATTTTTGTTTATGCCATAGATCTTGCTATTTGAGTTATTATTTTTGTTATTGCTTATGATTTATGCATATATTTCTCATTCACATGTGTTCATGCATTTATAACTAGTTTAGAAGATTAGATCTAGTTGTTTTAGGTTCATACATGCATTAGACTTATGTTTTATGTTCATGAACACTTGTAATAGCATGATGATAGTAGGAATATTTTAGAAAACTCAAGATCTATTTTATTTTTAACAAAAAACATTTTGAAAATTCGGATGAAAAATGAACCATATTTAAAAAAGTTGTTTTTCAACTTCAAATGTGTATTTTTCATTTAAAATGAAGGGCTTAGGGTCTAGATAACATAAATGAAAGATTTTGATGAGCAAAGTTTAGATTTACGAGTTTAAAGTTTATTATCATGGGTTTCATTTAGATGTATGTTCATATTATGTGTAGATCTTAGATTTGAACTTGAACAAAAATTTTGAAATTCGTATTTTGGGGAGACCCCCATTTAAAAACCACTTTCCAAGTGTCAAAATGTAATTTTTACTTAAGATAATGAAGGCTTAATATATGTATATCATCAAGACTTCTTTTTACAAGAATCAAAGGTGATTTTCAAAAGTTATTTTCAAAATAAAAATCTTATTTTCGGATTTTGGCCAAGGCATGTTTTTTCCAACTCAAAAATGAAGTTTTGATTTAAGAAATGGAAGGCTCTTAAGATAAGATATGTAAGGAATGGATTTTTATAAACTTAGATAGATTTTGTCAAAAGATATGACCAAAAATAATTTTGTAATTCGGATCACAACCAAGACTAATTTTGAAAACCCATTTATCAACTCCAAAACTCATGTTTTATGTGAAAAATGAAGGGTATAGGTAATAGGTATCATTAAGTAGTGATTTTTATAAGTTGGAATGAGTTTTGATGATTAATGTATAAAACAAGAAATAGAATCAAGATGGGAAATTTTGAGTTAGTAGCCAATTTGTGAAATTCGTAATTTTGAATGAAGTCATAAGAACACCTATTTTTCCAAGCTCAAAATGAAAGTTTTATTAATGAATGGAGTCCTTAAGTAATAGGTACCATAGAGTCTTAAATTTTAATGCATTAAACAAGTTTTTCCCAAAGGAATCATAAAAAGTGGATTTTCTAAAATTCGGATTTTTGAGTAAATCATATTGGAAAACATATTTGCAAAGTGTAAAATGAAAATTTTTGTGTAAGAATGAAGTCCTTAGTAGTTATATATGGTCGAGCCTTAAATTTCTAAGTAAATATCATGATTTTACTTAAAGGAATCACTCAAAATCTAATTTTTGTAAAATTCGGATTTTGGAATCAACCCACTTGAAAACATGTTTACAAAGTGCAAAATGGAAATTTTATGTAGAAATGAAAGTCATAAGTAATAGATATAATGAAGACTCAATTTTAGCAAAAATAATTATATTTTCTTAAGTAATAAATCCAAAACAAATGGAAATGATCAAGGTTAGAAAACTAGATTTTTCATAAGTATTGTATAATGGTCTTGCAAGTTAAAAAGTTATAAAATCCTTTTAGCAAAAAATCATCAAGATCATGCATACATTAAACTCATCTCATGTCATTCATTAGGAAATCATCATATGCATGATAGCTAATCTATATAGTAGAAACATTACAAACATTTACAAAACTATTTTTCGGAATTGGAAACCGTTACTGATCAGATCTGATCCCTCTGTTCTGAGACCTAAATGTTTTCAAACTTGAAAATAATATTAGAAATAGATAGATCTTTGAAGTAGATGGAAATCGATGTATAATTTGCGAGATTCCAGTTAAAATGACCAAGTTATGGCCATTTTAAGTTGGAATTCTCGTTTATGACGAGAATTACGAATTTGATAGTTCGTATAAAATCGTTTGGATTAGTTTGAGTGAAATACTTATTAGAGTATTTCTTCCTTTTAGGTGATCCCGAAATCGACGATTCCCTGCCACCGAATTACTATTACTAAAAGACCGATGATCCAATGGCTGAGTAAGTTTTCTTCTTGTTTTGTTACCTTGATTGTGCTTGCAGTTAGTTGTATTAGAATTATAGGAACAAGATAAAAATCGATATGAATGGGGATGGGATATATGATAAGGCTGTGATGAATGTATGCCAAAGAGTACTAAAGCATATTGAAACCATGATTTGATTGGATAACTGCACTATTCATATTATTTCTGTTATATGTATGATATTGGTTGGTCACTTTAAAGAATGTATGAATAATTTGACCTAAGCAAAAATTAAATTGTCCTGCATCGCATCGAACATATTGCATTTGGTAGCATGTTACTCCTACGCAGGTCCGTTGATGACTCGTTTGGATAACGAGCCCGGTGCTAGAGCTCATTCAGGGGTACTAAGGCACATGTGGATGCATTCCTTAGATGAGCCTAGCCGAGTCGAGTGCTAAGAGCCGAGGGCTTGGGGACTAGTAGCGATCGTGTAGACTTCAATACCATTCCTAACCCAAGATACGGAGGCGTAAATCCGTTCTGTGTGTGGGTTCCGGATGCCCATGCATAATTGCTTGCTCACGTGTTTGTTCATGCATAGCATATGACTGATTATAATTTGCTTGTTATGGTACGAAATTAAGAGAACTCTCACTAAGCTAGTGTAGCTTATCCCCTAACAGTTGTTTAAATGAACAGGTTATCTCAAGAATGCTAAGTGGGGACCATGATGGTTGAAGTTGAGAATGACTTCAGGATTCTGGCAAGATATAAGAATGTTTGAAGTTATCAGCTAGTTTTATAACTACCTTGTACAGTTTGTAGGGAAGTGTGGATGAATGTAATTGAAGTTTAATGATTTGTATTATGAAGTATAGTGATATTGTATCTGCAGTATAGTGAATTGTATTTCCTTTACATTATTCTCAAGTTATATCAACGTAAAATGTATTACTGCGATGAGTCTCCTCCATGTGTTAGACGCCTTGTACATAGTATGGAAGCCTTTGCGTGACTGAGGTGGTCATTCTTAGGCTTTAATATTGTGTACAGTGGACTGCTACGTTTAGGGCACCCTTCGGGGCGTGACACCCACATCTAGAAGGCCAAGGTGAAGACAACAACTGCAATTCAATAGCAGGAGCATTTATCTTATTGGAGTATATCTGGCACAAGTGACAATGTCTCACGTGTTTGGTACAATCTGATTCGATAGTTATAAAAAAATAATCCATCCTGATAATCTTCTTGGCTAGCATGTATCCATTCATGTGAGGTCCACATATCCCTTCATGGACTTCCTTTATCAACATATCTGCTTTCGCCTCATCTACGCATTTCAAGAGAGTAGTATCAAATGATTTTTTGTATAATGTATTACCACTGAGCATGAAATGAGTTGCTAAGCGTCTTAGCATTCTTTACTCCTTTGTTGAGGCATTTTCGGGGTACTTGCCATCTTGGAGGAATTCTTTGATATTACATACCAGGGATCCTTCTTTGGGACTTCCTCGGTATTCAATCAAAATGCTGGCTCCTTTTCAATGCGAACCTTTAAAGGCTAGATCTCAACTCCATCAGTGATCTGAATCATAGATGCTAATGTGGCTAATGCATCCGCGAACTGCTTCTGGTTTCTTAGTGTAGACACCAATTTTTGCCCAATTAATTAAGGCTTAAATTTAATTAATTCATTTTTCCAAAAGCCTTAAGTAATTGATGAATTGGCTAAGTGATCAAGGCACAGGCCAAATGGCCTATTGGTTAAACACATGACCCAAACACCACATTCAAGCTCAAGGAACAGGTTCAAACCCTAGCAAAGGCAAATTTTTGCCTTTTTATCATTTTTGTCTTTTCATTTCTCAAATGTGACTTTTGCTGCTTTGCATCAGTTTTTTAACTGACAAAACATCATTGATTGTCAAAATTGATGATGGAATTGCAAAATTGGTTATGGAATGTGAAAGATTAGTGCAAAAAAACAACCCAAAAGTTACAAAATTCAAGTATAAAGCATTCAATTGCACATGAATGAGGAGTTACAAAATGATTGGATGAATCTGACATGAAATATCAAAACAATCATCAATTCATCAGTTTCAAAACAATTTAATCAAGGATTTTCGAATTAAATTCGTGGAAAAACAAAGGGGCAAAATCCATTCATTTTCGAAACTGTTTGAAACTGAAAATTGAGCTTGCAACCTATAAATAGGAGGTCTAGAAGCAAAAGGCACAAGTCAATTTCAAGAAAACACATTACATAACAAAGCCATTCGAAGTTCTCGAATTTAGGAAGAAAAAATTCGAATTTGATCAAAATTGAGTGTGTTAGGAATGTTAGAAACCTAATTTTGATGTTTTAGTGTGCTTGGATTTGATCAAATTGATCAAATTAACTCTGGAATTTTTTTAAAATTTTTTGGAGTTGCGCCGCCGTACAACCACCGCCGGAACCGCCACTTGCGCCGTTCTGAGTGAACGCCACCACCACAAAGGACGCACCGTCGCAGCAGGATTCGGGCCGACAAGCTTCCAGCCGCGAGACCACCGGAGCCGCCGGAATCCGCCCAAAAGTCGCGTGTCGTCTTCTTCACCCGCCGGAGCTCGAGATCCGACCCGAAGATCGAATCAACCCGGTCGGTCATCGGTCAACGGTCGTCAGTCATCGGTCAACGGTCAACTCTGATCAGACGGTCCAGATTTCATCAGGCAGATCAGAACTCCAGATTTGATCAAGCGATCAGACGGTCCAGATTTCATCAGGCAGATCAGACGGTCCAGATTTGATCAAGCGATCAGACGGTCAGGTTTCATCAAGCAGATCAGCGGCCCAGATTTAATCAAGCGATCAGACGGCCCAGATTTCATCAAGCGATCAGACGGCCCAGATCGAGTCAAACAAGATCAGACGATCCAAGATCGGTCAGCGAGATCGACGCTCAATCTCGTCCGCTTCATCGACCGCATTATTATAGTAATTTATATTAAAAATTTCAGAAAATAATAAAAAAATAGCAAAAAATAGCAAAAATTCATAAAAATTCATAAAAAATTCAGAAAAATTCAGAAAAATACAAAAAATACAGAAAAAATAAAATTATTTTTTATATAATTTATTTTTTTTGATATTTTTGATATTTTATTGAATATTTTTAAGTGTTATTATACACAAAATTGCCTTAAATGCATATTTAATGCATGAAAAATATTTTTAATATATTATTTCTGGATATTTGTGAAATTATGTGATGAATTTTTTTTTAAAAAAAATAATAAAAAAAATAATAAAAAAAATAATGATAAAAATGACAAAATTATTTTCCAAACCAAAATTTTTTAAACATAAAAATAAAAAATGATTTTTGACTTAGAAAAATTATATTTTCATAAAAAAAAAAAACAATTGATTAGATCGTAGGGTTCATTAAAAAAATGATTTTTTATAAAGACTTGAAAATTTAATGAACTTAAAATGAAAAAGTTCAAAAAATTAAAATTGATCAACAAATTAA